>CM060908.1:477614532-478864532 GCA_030737815.1 Allium fistulosum
AACTCTCAAACTACTCAAAATCAATTGAGCACCCGAGAGTTTAAGGGGAAAACATAAACTTCGAGTCAGACAAAAAGCCTGGTATGAATAATAACCTACCATCTCGAACCACATTGATATCCAGTGAGACCATGCCGCTTAGCGGAACAGGTTTTCCCCTCACTAGTATCTTAACCTACTTTATAATAATCGTATAATGTGCACCTCATCCACAATGGCTAAGACATAACATAATAAAATGTATCATGATGATATGAAAACATGCAATATGCTCTGGATTTCCCATCTCCATTTACCTTACTATCTATCTCCAGTTATAGTTTCTAGGGTCACTATTAACTTATTAGTTTTCATAGGCTGACTAATAACCTTTTAATTCTTCATTTAATTCCTATCCACTTTCATAGTTTTCATGGGGTCACTACGAACCTATTGGTACCTACCAACAACTTTCTCCATCCATAGTTTTCATAGGCTTACTATGAACCTATTGGATTCTCTACTAACATCTCTCATGTTATAGTTTTCATGGGCTGACTATGAACCTACTGATCTCCTTCAATAATTTATTTCGGACATAGTTTTCATGGGATCACTAAGAAGCTATTGGCCCCTAATAACAACTATTTCCATACATAGTTTTCATGGGCTTATTAAGAACGTGCCTAATCAATAATTCTTTGATCAATCTTTGGGCATCCTATACTCTGGTCTATCTGACCTCCTGGATGCAATTCTACTCAAACAAGAGTTAACTCAATGTATATTCACTACTGGGTCAGCCTAGCTGGTTATTCTGACCTTGACACTCCAAAATGCAATTATGGGTTAATTTTGAAGTGAATTATTTACAGAAGCATACATGATAACTAATCAAAACATAACAATATAAACATCAATGATTTAGTTTTCTTGTAATCATTTTTCTAATGAAACATGTTTAATACCCTTAACCCACTATCTTTAACAGGGAAAGCTTCTCCAAAAATTCCAAAGTAAAATGCCATTTCAAAACTCTTTCATATTGCCATGGGTTTACCTTTAAAAATGAGATTGGGTTTCTTATTTGAAAACTAAGGCTTTGACTATATGCTTTGTATCATTACTTAAAACCTTAGATGTTATCCTTCAAGACCATCCAACATATTTTTCGAAAGCATTGAAACCTTCCTTTCAAAAACACATAAAGATATACCTTTTGAAACACCCAAGACATTCCTTGCGAAATCATTAAAGATATACCGTTCGAAGGCATTTAGCTCAAGCAAGAATTTATGGAAGCATAGCTTCAAAACCATTTGAAAGTATCTATTTTGAAATCATTAGGTTTAATATTAAATATAACTTTTGGGACAAAGAGAACAAAAGCGAAAATAACCCTTTCGAAAGCATTGATCTTTAAATAAAAGAATTGAGGAAAATGATAGTTTCAAAACCAATCTTTCGAAACCATTGATAAAAGCGGCTACAAAGACCCGTTCGAAAGAATTAGGAAGGCGGCTTCAATATTAATAAAACAAAAACCTTCCTTTCAAACTCATTGTTATAAGGCTATAATGGCCTTTAACCAATTCGAAAGGTATGAAGGCAGCAGCTAGGTATCGAATAAGTTAAAAATGCGGTAACTCAATCGAAAGCTTCTTTAAAAACAAAGTAAGCGGCAACTCTTTAGAAAGCTCCTTTCTAAAGACAAAGGTAAGCGACAACTTGTTCGAAAGCCTCTTTTTGAACAAATGTAATGATTCAAAAGACTCAACCCCTTCGAAAGCATCTTTTAAAAACTAAGGCAAGTTATGTATTCAAAAGCTTATAAGAATGACTTCAACCCCTTTGAAAGCATCTTTTAAAAACAAAAGGCAAGTTATGTATTCAAAAGCTTATAAGAATGACTTCAACCCCTTCGAAAGCATGCCTTCGACACAGTTCCTTCTTCCTTTCTCCAATCCACTACATATTAATGGCTTGATACCATATGTATTGGTTTCAAATGGGTTCATTAGCGAAAGTATGGTGATGAAAGCTTGCAAATGAAAGTGGAAAAGTTGTAAATCAAAACAAAACTGGTTTTATTGCCTTTCAAAGAAATTCCTTTTTACGTAACTTACTCAATTTGTCAAAATATGATTGCTTGCCAATTCTTTATCAAAATCCTTTTTTAAATGACTATTGAATTCAATAATTAATAATTGAAACAATTTTAACAAATAAGCCATTCTCTTCAACAAAATATATAAACATTTAAGTCCTCCAACTTAAATAATTTAATAACCATATTAAAACACATAGGAAAAATCCCCAAATTTCACAATTATTCACTTCTAATATGTTTTCTAACATATATAAATTTCTGACCCAAAACATTACCTATTTTCCTTAAATAATTTAAACCCAAATTATCTATTTATTCAATTCAAAATTCATAATAAATTACCCATAGCTTAGAATATTATGAAAATTTAAACAATCTCTAAAATAATGATTTACATAACATATTCAAACATCATGGCATTTGAAATTAATTTACACGATTTTAATCTTAAAATCGAATTATATCATTACACAAAAATCCTTATTTAAGTCAAAACATGGCATACAATCAAAGCATATCATCGTTCATCCATCCAAACGATTTTAAATCTTAAACCTGAAACTAAAACATTCACTAAAACTTATATGAGATGGTTTAGATCATTATTCACCTTGTTTGGATAAGGAACTTGAGATTTGTTCTTGCTTTAACCTTCCCAGCTTGAATCTTAGTTTCAAATTGATTTTAAGCTCTTCTTCCCCTAGGGTAATGGCCGACCTTGACTCTCCTTTGTTTATGTTTTTTTTATGAAAAATGTGAATGAGAGAATAAGGTAAAGGTTTAGGGGTTATGAGGTTGTGGTATATGACTATTACCATCTTATCATTGCCTTATTCTCTTAGGTATTTAACTTATAAACCATTTTTATAAATCCATTTAGTTGTCGCACGACCCTAAATAGTTTTCAAATCTCAATTCCATTATCACACTAATCTCTACATTATTCTATTTAATTTATCTAATTAAATCTCCTGAATAATGTTATTTAAAATTAGGGGTGTTACAGGCTCCCCTCCTTAAAGAATTTCATCCTCTAAATTCAACAAGGACTAAATACTAATCATCTATAACATCTCCTAACTACCATACTAGCCTAGCTGACTAGCAAACAGTCTATATAAAGCAAATATAAAACACACCTTTAAAAGAAGATCAGGATAAGCATCTCTAATCCTATCTTCTATCTCCCAAGTACAGTCCTTCTCGTTGTCGCTCCGCTGAACTTTCACTAACTTAATTGTCTTGTTTCTTAACCTCTTCTCATCTCTCGCTACAGCTTGAACTGGTTGCCCAACAAAAGTCAGATCTATTTCCAATATTAAGTCTTTCAATGCAGTCGGAGGAATAGTAGTCTTTGGATCATGCACATACTTACGAAGATGAGACACAAGAAATACATTATTCACACCTGCCAAACTGCTCGGCAAATTTACTCTGTATGTGAGCATTCCGATCCTCTCTATGAATGGAAGCAGTCCAACATATCTCGGTGCCGGTTTTCCTGACTTTTCGAATTGTAGCACACCTTTTATTGGTGATGCATTAATGAAAACCCTATCTCCAACCGAGAATGCTAGATCCTTATGCCACATATCTGCGTAACTCTTTTGTCTAGACCGAGCTTCCATCATCCTACCTCGGATCAACTCAATTTTCTATGTTGCTGTAACATCCCATATCTGGAGGCCCGAAGCTAAGCGTTATAGATGCTACAATCATCCATAGTATTAACTTCTGGTGACCAAATACGGTAATGTTAATGGTACCCATAATATCAAAAGCACTTAAATATGAAATAAAATCATCACAGATTAAAACACTTTTCTAATTACATTTCAAAACCACATTTCATATCCAAGTTACATAATCCCAAATGTTTCCTAGGTTTAGATCAAATATAACTATTACAAAATACGCCAAGACCGACATATGAAGATGCCTCTTGGATGACCAGAGTACTAAATAGTTATAACAGACTTAGTACAACACAGCGGAAATAAAACAAAACAAATCCAAATATAGCTAACATCAGCCTCCTGCTCCTCTTTGGAAGCTTAATTCGTCCACCTGCTAAAACCTGAAAATCCTCAACCCTCAGCCTAATCAAATCAATTTTAAGCACCCAAGAGTTTAAGGAGAAAATATAAATTTCAAGTCAGACATAAAGCCTGGTGTGAATTATACTATACATCTTGGTTATTTGATATTAAGTGAGACCACGCCGCTTAGCGAAACTGGTTTCCTCTCACTAATATCCTTTTAAGACATATCTTTTGCAAATCTTTAATCTGCAACCAAAAATATTTAAAATGATAAAGCAATATCATGTAAGCATATAAATCAGGTAATAAATGAACTATCTGTAAGAACACTATTGTTTTGTTTGGCTAACTACTAACCTTTGGTTGACTTGGGTCAACCAAACAAAATAAACAAATAATCTAACTTCTGTTAGATACTCCTCTTCTAGATAGTCTGTCCCTAACTTACTTCTCGAGGGGCAACTGATCCTAATGGTTTTGCGAGCTCACTAATAACCTATGTCTACTCCGTATATTCCTTTCTGTGTGTAACATCATTTTAGTCTTACCTATGATAAAGCCCTACATACTGGAATTTTTGACTTATATTAGCTAGGGGATATTAGCTAAAGTATAGGGCGCGGCCCCATACTAGTATTCAAATATCCGAGTCATTTTACTTAGGGTTAACTACCTAAAATTTTTCCTTGAAACCCTTTTCTTTCAAAATGATTTAATCCTTTTAAATCATATTTAAACAAGGAAAATATTCTATGCTTTACTCAAAACACCGCCATGTTATATATATTTTACACAAAACTTTGTTGATGAAAACATTTAAACCTTTGAAAGTACTCCTTTCAAAATCATTGAAAATACCCCATCCGAAACCAAGTAACTACTTTTCTTTATAATCTTAAGCCGAAAGGCCTAAACATACATTTCAAAACCATTCTTAATAAACCTTTCGAAAACATTGAAAAATCTTTCTTTCGAAAGCTTTAAAACCTTAGACATCCTCTTATCAAAACACTATAAACATTGCCTTTCGAAAACATTAGAACCTATCATTTGAAACCATCGAAACCATTGGGGAACCACCCCTTCGAAACCTTTATCTTAAACCTTTCGAAAGCACCAAATCCTTTTCATAAAATCAAACCTTTCGAAAGCATTTGGGCTCAAGAAAAACATGTGGAATAACCTTTTGGAAACATTCAAAACTATTCCTTTCGAAACCTTTGGGTTTAACTTTCGATAGAACAAAGGGCCGTAAAACAACTGAGTCGAAAGCACTCTTTTGAAAGCTATTTCCTAAGTAAAGAAGTGATGGTGTCGAAACCAACCCTTCGAAAGCATTGGAGAAGTGGATAAGTTTTAAAACAAAGTAACCCTTTCGAAATCATTTGCTTCAAAAGGTGGAAAGCAGTAGCAAATTGTTTCAGCCCCTTGAAAATCATTTACTTAAAACAAAAGGCGCAACCTCTTTCGGAACCATTCCTTAAAATCATTTGACCAAGTTGAAGGCTATCTAAGTCGAAAGCATCATTTTTGAAAGCAAAGCAGGCGCATTTTCTTTTAAAAGCGAAGTAAGGCTTCGACCCCTTCGGAACCCCTTGTTTTGACTTCATACCTTTCACCTAAGTCCAATTCGCTATGTATAAAGTCTTTGATACCAGGCGCATTGGTTTTGATGGTGATGGAGGCGGAAGTACTTAGTCGAAAGCTGGGTTCCGAAAGTGGTGAAACATGTAAAAAGCATGTGTAAACTGATTTTTAAAATTTTAAACCAATTCTTTTCAACTAAACTGCCTTGTTTGTCAAAACATGAATGGTTGCTAATTTCTTTTCTAAAAGTACTGCCGAAATTTCGGAAATAAACAAATTAAATTGTTTACGAAATGCCCATTCTCCTTTTATAAATATATAAAACATTTAAGTCTCATACCTTAAATAATTTTATACACTTATTAAAACACTTAGGAAAAACCTATAAAATTTCCCATAAATCATTTTTAATATGTTTTCTAACATATATGGATTTCTGACCCAAAACATACACATTAGCCATAATTAATTTTAAACTCAAATAACCATTTTCTTCACTAGAAAATAATATTAAATCCATATTAGTTCTGAAAATTATGAAAATTGAAACCAATCTCTAAAATATAATTTCTGACCTTATTCTTAAATCGCAAGGCATTTGGATGTCATTTAATAGGGTTTTCGCATTTAGACATATCATGAAATTCATATGAATCAGCATAAATCATTAACAAGCATATATATCCAATTTAACAATAAAAATCATGGCAAAACCTTGTGAAAATAATTTGGGTAAAACCGAAAACAATCAAAACATGAGATGTAGTCATTATTCACCTTAGCTTTGTGATTAAGGGGTTGAGATTTGATCTTGATTTAAGTTGATTGAGCTTCCTTCCTTTAGATTCTTATTTATCTTCTTCTTGCTCTTCCTTAATGGTGGACGGCTTCTCTAGCTTAATATTTTGATAGTGAACGTGTGAAATGAATGTGGCCTAAGGGTTTAGGGTATAAGAATATACTTATTCCTATTTTACCCTCACCTATTACCCTTTTCTATTATACTTTAATTCATTTTAGTTCTTTTGTTATATGGAACAGCTACCCTTCTTTTAATCTCAAATCTCAATCCCCTAATCATTACGTCATTTTATTTAATTTAACTAATTAAATATCCTAGATAATGTTACTCAAAATTAGGGTCATTACAGACTCCCATCCTTAAAGAATTTCGTCCTCAAAATTAAGATAAGGTACTCAACAAATCAATCAAAAAGGTAAAACATACCATCAAACAAATCAGGATAAGTGTCTCTAATCCTGCTCTCAGTCTCCCAAGTACAGTCTCTCTCATCGTTGCTCCACTGACTTTAACTAATCTGACTGCCTTGTTCCTTAGCATCTCTCGCGACTATACGAACTGGTTTTCTAACTATAATCAGGTTCGGTTCTACTACTAAGTCCATTAACACAGTCGGTGCTATAGCAGTCTCCGGGTCTCTAACACACTTTCTTAGATGAGAAATATGAAAAACATTGTGGACTCCTGCCAAACTGTTAGGTAATTCTACTCTATCTGCGAGTTTCCCGATCCTCTCTACAATAGGAGATGGTCCAACAAATCTCGGTGCCAATTTCCCTGATTTCCCAAATCTAATTACACCTTTCATCAGTGATACCTTAATGAAAACATGATCTCCTACCGAGAACTCTATGTCTTTCCATCTTTTATCAGCATAACCCTTCTGCCTCGACCGAGCTTCCTTCATTCTAGCTCGAATCAACTTAATCTTCTCTGCAGCTTGTCTAATCAAATCCGGACCAAGAACTAACCTTTCCCCGATCTCTAACCGACAAACTGGAGATTTGCATGGCCTTCCATACAAAGCTTCAAACAATGCCATCCCTATACTAGTCTGATAACTATTGTTATATGAAAAATCGACTAAGTGTAGATGGGCTTCCCATGATCCTCCAAATCTAACATACAAGCTCGTAACAAATCTTTCAAGCCTTTGTTAACTCATTACGTTTGCCCGTCAGTCTGCGGATGGTAAGCGGTACTCATCTTGAGCTTGGTACCTAAAGTATCCTATAGACTCTCGCTAGTGAATCATGAATCTCCATCACTTACTATACTACTAGGAATTCCACGAAGTCTAACTATATTTTTCATAAACAAATTAGCCAAAACAGGTACCGTCCTGGTTGACTTAACTAGAATGAA
Source organism: Allium fistulosum (assembly GCA_030737815.1). NCBI lineage: Eukaryota > Viridiplantae > Streptophyta > Magnoliopsida > Asparagales > Amaryllidaceae > Allium > Allium fistulosum. The sequence continues at coordinate 477,622,418 of CM060908.1, forward strand.
ATGGGAACTCTTGGTTAACCTATCCACTATGACCCATATACTTTCATTTCCTCTATTAGATCTTGGCAACCCATCTGTAAAATCCATAGGAATAGAATCCCACTTCCATACTGGAATATCTAATGGCTAAAGTAACCCACTTGGCTTCTGATGTTCGGCCTTTACCTGTTGGCAGTTCAAACACTGCTTTACCCATAAGCCTACATCCCTCTTCATACCTTCCCAAAAAAAACCTCTCTTCATGTCCTGATACATCTTAGTTCCTCCAGGATGAATAGTGAACTTTGAATGATGGCATTCCTCTAAGACTTCCCTCCTAATGCCTCCTGCATTTGGAACAACAATCTTTCTTTCTTTCTCAACCACCCATTATGGTCAAGACTAAAATCCTTTAAGTCATTGCTCTCTGTTCCATCCCTTAATTTCCTGATCCGCTCAGCTAATACTAGATCCTCTCCTTGCTTAGAAGCAACCCTTTAAATTATCACTGGTCGAACTTCTAAACATGAAAACATAACAGTTTCCTTACTAGATCTAGCTTCAGATCTCCACTGTACTCTACATGTCGTCAACGCTTCCAAATCTTTCCACTCAGCTATCATCACCAACATTGCATTCTGATGTTTTCAGCTAAGTGCATCTGCAACCTTATTGCCTTTTCCTAGTGTGTACTCAATTCCAAAGTCATAAGCAACTATAAATTCCAACCATCTCCGTTGTCTCATATTCAGCTCCTTCTGAGAGAATAAATACTTCAATGACTTATGATCCGTATATAACTCAAATCTTTCTCCCAAAAGATAACGTCTCTATACCTTCAACGCAAAAATCACCGTAGCTCATTCCAAATCGTGAGTTAGGTACCTAACCTCATGCGATCTAAGCTATCAAGAATCATAAACAATCACTTTACCCCTTTGCATTAACATAGCTCCTAACCCAGTTCCACAAGCATCTGTATATACTACTAAGTTTTGATTCCCTTTCGGAACAACTAGCACAGGTGCATTAGTCAATAAGTGTTTCAGCTTCTAGAATGCCTCCTCACACTTATCGTGCCATACAAACTTCACATCCTTTCGCGTTAGCTTGGTCATCGGTGCTGCTATCTCATGAAAAATCCTTAATGAATCTTCGATAATACCCAGTTAATCCAAGAAAACTCTTTATCTCAGTCACTGTCTTGGGTCTCTTCAAATTATTCACAGCTTCAATCTTGGTCGGATCTACAGACAACACTTTCTTTGAGACTACATGACCAAGAAATTTCACTTCCTTCTTCCAGAAATGACACTTTGAAAACTTCACCTTCAGCTGATGTTGCCTCAGCGTCTCAAGCACCACTCTAAGATGAACTTCATGCTCTCTTTCATCCTTAGAGTATATTAAAATATCATCTATAAATACCAACACAAACCTATCCAAGTGCTCTCGTAAAACTCAATTCATCAATTCCACAAAGAATGGTGGCGCATTAGTTAGTCCGAATGGCATCACAACCATTCTTACGATCCATATCTAGTTCTAAATGTCATCAAAGGAATACTATCCTCCGCTACTCTAAGCTGATGGAAACCCATTACTAAATCCAACTGAGAAAATACCTTGGCTCCACTCAACTGATCGAACAAATCATCATTTCTAGGCAACGAATATCGATTCTTTATCGTCTTCTCATTAAACTTACGATAATCGATGCATAACCTTAACGATCCGTCTAGCTTTTTAGTAAACACTACGGCTGCTCTCCAAGGTGAGCTACTTTGTCTAATAAAATTCTTTCCTTCCAAATCCACCAATTGCACCTTTAACTCCTTCACCTCAATAGGCGTCATCGTGCTTGGCGGTCTGCTCACTGGTTCTGCTCCCAGCACCAAATCTATCTGAAACTCAATAGATCATTTCGGTGGCAATCCTACTACGGGTTCAAAAACATCTGTGAATTCTCTAACCATGAAAACTCGATTTAAATCGTCTTCTACCTCCATAACACCCAATAAAGCATTCACCTCACAACTAAGGCTTTCTACGGTATATACAATCCGATCACTACAGTCATAGGGTGTCTAAGCGATATTTTCCTGTCATGGTATAATATCCTAGCATCGTACTTACTTAACCAATCCATACCCAAAATAATTTCGAACCCTACGAAATCAAACACATGCAAACTGCAAACAAAGGTATGACCTAAAATCAAACTCTAGGTGGTCACACTTCTCCCAAGTGTCGCATACCCTCTTGTCGGATTTGCAACCCTTAAGGAAGTAACTAATTATGAGGGTTCTAGGTTAAGCTTATCTACCAAACAACGAGATATAAAAGAATGCGATCCACCGGTATCAAACAAAACGCTAATTGACATACCATTAATTAAAAGCATACCTCCCAACACAACTTTTCCTTTTTCCTCTGATGTTTACCTCGAGGTAGCTGGCTTCAGTGCATATACTTTGCCCTTCCCATCCTTAGCAGGTTCCTTACATTGGTTCTTGTAATGTCCAATTTGATCGCAGTTGAAGCACCTGATATTCTTCTTCCCGATCACCTTCTTTCCATCACCTAAGCGACATTCATTTGAGAAATGCCCTTTCTTATCACACTTAAAGCAAACAACCTCTGACCTCCCCTTCTTTGCAGCTCCACCCTTCTAAGCTCCTTTCTTATGGAAGAACTTCCTTTTCTGACTTTGCCCCACCTGGACTTCCATTGCCTTATTTCTCTCCAAAAAAGCAAGCATCTCCTCATTCCTCAGAGCCATTTCCACTACAACATCGCATGGATCCTTGATATGTAGTAGCATTGCCATAGCAAGCTCAAGCTTCAACCCCCTAATGAACTTCTCATTCCTCTTAATCACAGTATCCACTGTAGCATAGCCATACCTTGCTAGCTCCTCGAGCCTCGTCGCGTACTCAAGCACAATCATGTCTCCCTACTCCAATTCAGCAAATTTTCTAAGCAGAACAGACTTAACAATCTCCGACATAAACCTCTCTCCAAACCTCCTCTTGAACTCAGCCCATGTCATTGTCTCCTCATTAACTCCAATTGTAACGTTGTTCCACCGGTACAGTGCTGCTCCTTGTAACTGTCTCAAAACGAGTCTCCTCTTCTACTCATCATTGAGCCTTAGATCTGCAAAAATCCTCTCACAATGAAGCAGCCAATTCTCTACTTCGATTGCGTCTTCATTTCCGATGAATGTCTTTCCTCCCAACCGAGCGTAATCCCTACTCAAAATAGCATAGTTATTCACCGAAGCTTCTTGGTTTCCTCCTCCAACTACTCCAGCAACAACACCAGCCTGCATCATGTTGACAAAGAACTGATACATTGCTCCCATGTCTACTTGCGAGACTCCAGCACCCATATTTCTAGCTTGTGCCTGACCCTGATTTCTCCTAGTATTTGGTCGGGCGTTTCCATTAGTTGTGGTGCTTCCCCCACCAAGGTTAACTCTTCCATTTCTAGCATCCATATCTGTATTCAAGCCTCGTAAGATACAAAAGAATAGCCTAAGAGAGGTAGAAGAATAAAGATATAGAGTATACTCATATATAGCAAATACAAGTACGTTACTATAGTGGTATCCCATACCCCCATCTTATCTCTAATTCCTTAGGATTATGTTTTCAAAAATTATTTTAGTTTAAAGTTTTTCAAAAACCTATGCTTTGATATCAAGTTGTAACATCCCCTATCTGGAGGCTCGAAGCTAAGCGCTACAGATGCTGCAGTCATCCATAGTATTAACTTCAGTGACCAAATATGGTAATGTTAATGGTATCCATAATATCAAAAGCACTTGAATATGAAATAAAATCATCCTAGATTAAAACACTTTTCTGATTACATTATAAAAACCACATTTCACATCCAAGTTACATTGTCCCAAATGTTTCCCAGGTTAAGATCAAATATAATTATTATAAAATACGCCAAGAGCGATATATGAAGATGCCCCCTTAGATGACCAAAGTACTAAATAGTCATAATAGGCTTAATACAACACATCAGAAATAAAACAAAACAACTCCTAAATATACTTACCATCAGCCTCCTGCTCGTCTTCGGAAGCTTTATTTGTCCACCTACTAAAACCTTAAATTCCTTAACCTTCAGCCTACTCAAATCAATTTTGAGAACCCGAGAGTTTAAGGGTAAAACATAAACTTTGAGTCAGACATAAAGCTTGGTGGGAATAAAACTATACATCTCGGTTATTTGATATTAAGTGAGACCACGCTGCTTAGCAGAACGAGTTTCCCCTCACTAATATCCTTTTAAGACATATCTTTTGCAAATCTTAAACCTACAGCCAAAACTGGTTAAAACAATAAAGCAATATCATGTAAGCATATAAATCAAGTAATAAATGGACTATCTGTCTGAACACTATAGTTGGCTAACTACAACCTTTGGATGACTCGGGCCAACCAAACAAAATAAACAATTAGTCTAACTTCTATTAGATACTCCTCTTCTAGATGGTCTGTCCCTAACTTACTTCTCCAGGGTCAACTGATCCTAATGGTTTTGCAGGATCACCAATAACCTATCTCTACTCTGTATATTCCTTTCTGTGTGTAACAAAATTTTAGTCTTACTTGTGACAAAACCTACACACTATAATTTCGAACTTATATTAGCTAGGGGCTAAAGTATAGGGCGCGACCCCATACCAGTCCCATCTGATATTCTATTTTCCGAGTCATTTTACTCAGGGTCAACTACCTATAAATTTTCCTTGAAAACCTTTTCTTTCAAAATGATTTATCCTTTTAAATCATATTTAAACAAGGAAAATATTCTATGCTTTACTCAAAACACTTTGCCTTGTTATATAATTTACACAAAACTTTGTTGATGAAAACATTTAAACCTTTGAAAGTACTCCTTTCGAAACAATTGAAAGTACCCCTTTCGGAACCAAGTAACTAATTTGCTTTATAACCTTAGGCCGAAAGGCCTAAACATACCTTTCGAAACCATTCTTAACAAACCTTTCGAAAACATTGAAAAAACTTTCTTTCGAAAGCTTTAAAACCTTAGACATCCTTTTATCAAAACACTATAAACATTGCCTTTCAAAAACATTGGAACCTTTCATTTAAAAGCTTCTAAACCATTGGGGAACAACCCCTACAAAACCTTTACCTTAAACCTTTCGAAAGCACCAAATCCTTTTCATAAAATCAAACTATTCAAAGCATTTGTGTTCAAGTAAAACATGTGGAATAACCTTTCAAAAACATTCAAAACTATTCCTTTTGAAACCTTTGAGTTTAACATTCAATAGAACAAAGTGCCTAAAACAAATAAGTCGAAAGCAATCTTTCGAAAGCTACTTCCTAAGTGATGGTGTCGAAACCAACCCTTCGAAAGAATTGGAGAAATGGATAAGTTTTAAAACAAAGTAACCCTTTCGAAACCATTTACTTCGAAAGGTGGAAAGCGGTAGCAAGGGGTTTCTGCCCCTTCGAAAGCATTCACTTAAAACAAAAGTCGCAACCTCTTTAGGAACCATTCCTTAAAATCATTTAACCAAGTCGAAGGCTATCTAAGTCGAAAGCATCCTTTTTGAAAGCAAAAGTAGGCGCATTTTCTTTTAAAAGCGAAGTAAGGCTTCGACCCCTTCGAAACCCATTGTTTCGACTTCGTACCTTTCGCCTTAGTCCAATTTGCTACATACCAAGTCTTTGATACTAGGCGCATTGGTTTTGATGGTGATGGAGGCGGAAGTACTTAGTCGAAAGCTGGGTGCTGAAAGTAGCGAAACATGTAAAAAACATGTATAAACTTATTTTTAACTTTTTAAAGCAATTCTTTTCAACTAACCTTCCTTGTTTGTCAAAACATGATTGGTTGCTAATTTCTTTTCTAAAAGTACTGTCGAAATTTATGAAATAAACAAATTAAGTTATTTACAAAATGCCCCTTCTCCTTTTATAAATATATAAAACATTTAAGTCCCATACCATAAATAATTTTATACACTTAATAAAACACTTACGAAAAATCTATAAAAATTCCCATAAATCATTTTTAACATGTTTTCTAACATCTATTAATTTCTGACCCAAAACATATATATATTAGCCATAATTAATTTTAAACCCAAATAACCATTTTCTTCACTAGAAAATTAATATTAAATCCACATTAATTAAAAAAATTATGAAAATTGAAATCCATCTCTAAAATATAATTTTTGACCTTATACTTAAATCGCAAGGCATTTGGATATCATTTAATAGGGTTTTCACATTAAAACATATCATAAAATTCATATGAATTAGCATAAATTATCAATAAGCATATATACCCAATTTAACAATAAAAATCATGGAAAAACCTTGCAAAAATAATTTGGGTTTAATCAAAAACCGAAAATAATCGAAAGCATGAGATGTAGTTATTATTCACCTTAGCCTTCTGATTAAGGGGTTGAGATTTGATCTTGATTTAAGTTGATTAAGCTTCCTTCCTTTAGATTCTTGTTTTTCTTCTTCTTGCTCTTCCTTAATGGAGGCCATCCTCTCTAGCTTAATATTTTGATAGTGAACGTATGAAATGAATGTGGCCTAAGGGTTTAGGGTATAAGAATATACTTATTCCTATTTTATCCTCACCTATTACCCTTTTCTATTATACTTTAATTCATTTTAGTTCATTTTTATATGACAGGGCTACCCTTCTATTAATCACAAATCTCAATCCTCTAATCATTACATCATTTTATTTAATTTAACTAATTAAATATCATAAATAATGTCACTCAAAAATAGGGTCATTATAGTTGCCTCTCTTACCAAATCTGGACCTAAGACTAACATGTCTCCAATTTCCAACCAACTTGCTAGTGACTTGCATGGTCTTCCATACAAAACTTCGAAAGGCACCATTCCTATACTAGTCTGATAACTGTTATTATAGGAAAACTCAACCAAGTGTAGGTGATCTTCCTAAGATCCACCAAAATCTAGCACACAAGCTCTTAACAAATCCTCGAGCACCTTGTTGACTCTCTTTGTCTGCCCATTTGTTTGAGGGTGACAAGCAGTACTCATCTTGAGCTTGGTACCTAACATATCTTATAGACTCTTCCAGAACTCTCTAGTAAACACTATCCCTTACTATGCTACTAGAAATTCCATGGAGTCTAACTATGTTCTTCATAAACAATTTAGCTAAAACAAATGCCGTCCTTGTTGACTTAACTAAGATGAAATGGGAACTCTTGGTCTACCTGTCCGTTATAACCCATATTCTTTCATTTCCTTAATTCGACCTTGGCAACCCGTCTACTTATCGAATCCCTTTTCCAAACTAGTATCTCCAAAGGTTGAAGTTACCCACTCGGCTTCTGATGTTCAGCCTTTACTAGTTGACAATTCACACACTGCTTTACCCATAAGCCAACATCCTTCTTCATATCTTCCCAGTAGAAACTCCCCTTCATGTCTTCATACATCTTGGTTCCCCCAGGATGAATCATAAATTTGGATCGATGGCATTCCCTAAGAACTTCTCTCCTTAAGTCCCTAACATTCGGAACATACAGCTCTCCCTTCTTTCTCAACTATCCCTTTCGGTCAAGATTAAAATCTTTTAGATCATCAATCTCCGATCTAATCTCAATCCTTTTAATCTTCTCGACTAACAATGGATCCTCTTTCTACTTAGAAGCAATCCTTTCGATCAGAACTGGTCGGACTTCCAAGCAGGATAACATGGCAGTGCTCTGACTAGAACCAGCTGTTGATCTTAACTGCACACTACTAGTAGTCAAAGCCTCTACGTCATTCCATTCCATTAACATAGCTAAAACCACATTCTGATGTTTCCTGCTAAGAGCATCCGCTACTTTATTTCCTTTTCCAAGTGTATACTCTATACCAAACTCATAAGCGGCTAAAATCTCCAGCCACCTTTTCTGTCTCATATTCAACTCCTTCTGAGAGAATAAATACCTGAAGAACTTATGATCTGTGTATAACTCAAATCTGTCCCCTAAAAGATAATGTCTCCATACATTCAATGCGAAGATCACCGCTGTTATCCCGCCTTTTGGCAAGGCCGTGACACCAAAAAGTTGATTAGAAAGCTAAAGACAGTTCGTCGTAAAAGTTCGTTATACATTGTTTCACCATGGATATCGATGAATTTTGTCCAAGTCCGGATCGGGATACAACTGATAAGACACGTCAAGCCAATTCATGAAAGCCAACGTTCCAAATTTCAAGTCAATCCGAGTTCGTACGCTCAAGATATCGTCGGTGCAAGTTGGAGGTAATGACCCTAAGTTCGAATCCATCCGGCTGAAGCCACTCCGTATCCATCGAGTTAAAGTGCTTCGAATCCATGGAGTCATTCCACTTCGCATCCATCAGCTTGGAGTACTTCGAATCGATCAAGTTGCCCCACTTCGTATCCAACTGGGCTCGGTGGTTCGTATCCCTCACGATGGAGTCCTCCGAATCCATGAAGTCACACCATTCCGTATCCATCCCCCGAATCCATATTTGAATCCTCGAGATATCCTGTTTCGTACCCAACCAGATGCTCTGCTTCGAATCGATCCATTGGGATGCCTTGCATCGAATCCATCCAGCTATGTTGACTTCGTATCGATTGAACCATATCACTATCGATACGAGCAAAGTATACTTCGAATCCAGGGATTACTGAAGCCTTTGAATCCATCGAGTCAAAGCAGCGAAATCTCCGGGACGACTCGATCAAGTAGGCGAATAAAGTGGATCAAAGCTAAAGTTTCGCTCCACGTCATCATGAAGCCACAAGCCACAATCCACCATCGATTCGATCGTATCGATTCGAACGAACCTACCTGCCGAGAAACATCAATTCGAATCGATCATAACTCGAGATCCACAAGTCCAAATGCTATGAAATTTTCACAGAAGCTTAAGCATATGATGAAGAATGTCCATGCCAAATTTCATCTCGATTGGACGATTTCTTAATCGATTCGAACCAAGGGTCGAATCGATCCCAAAATGGGCCCAGATCTCCAGATTTTGACCATATGGGCCCCCTCACGTGCCAGAAATGGTCTCCCCTCAATTTAGGCGAAATATCAGCCTCCTACACCTATAAATAGAGCCCCTGGTCATTCAGAAAGGAGGTCGGAGAATTCGAGGAGCAAAAGAGCGCCCACACTCTGCCAGATTTACTCAGAATCACCACTGCTTCCTTAGATTCAGATTGTCATCATATAATCAGTTGTACTACATTAGAAGAAATTGTAATCATCAAGTGAACATCAATAAAATCATCAACTTCAGAGTGGATGTAGGCAAGATCGCCGAACTACTATAAATCTGGTGTTTATGTTCATTATTTTTGAATTGTGATACTCTGTTTACTTAGATTTGAGATTTGTGTGTGAATATTGTTGATTTACATTCATACACTGGTGCTTTCACAACATTCGGGGTTTGTGACCAATTTTGGCGCAAACACTTTGGTGCTTTCACCGAGAATTGAACTCAGGGATTCTACCGCTTGGAAGTTGAATTCGAAGGTTTAAAAGTTCAGATTTGAAAAGCTATGACGAGACAATCGAGCAGAAGGCCAAGGCCAGAACAAATTCAGCACGAAGGGAGTCAAGAGGCTTCCTCAGGAGCAAACCAAGCATCGATCTTCATCACCAGGGATGAGATGGAGACAATGATGAAGAGACAGGAGGAGATGATCCAGAATTTGCTTCAACAAATTGGACAACTTGGAGCGCAAAATCAAGGAACGACCAGAATCCAGAACGGAGCAGGACCATCTGGCGCAGTGCCGGAGCTGGGGGGCATACACTTAGGACATGTTGATTCGAACCTGGGAAGAGAGACAAGGACATCCGAGCAACCTGGCGGCAATAGAGGGATGAACGCTCAGCCAGGGGGGCAGACACCCGAAAGCTCACACGGACTCGGGGGGCAGATCGAAGGTAGCGAACAAGGACTACAGCTTGGAGACAATGATAGATTGGCAGAGATGGTCAGGCGAGCCATGAGAGGCGGTTTAGTAAACAGAGATCTTGAAGACGTGAACATGAGTCCCTTTTCTCCTGCGATTAGGTTGGCTAGGAACCCACCAGAATTCAAACTGCCAACAGTAGAAAGGTATGATGGTAGGACAGACCCTGTGGTCCATCTAACGAGGTATATAAGGCATATGGAAGTGCTGGGGGCATCACAGGAAGTCATGGCCCGATGCTTCCCATTATATTTGACAGACATAGCAGCTTTATGGTTCAGACAGCTAGAGAGCGGCTCCATTGGGACATGGACCGATTTGATTGAGAAATTTATGAGGCAATTCAGGGTTCACATTTCAAGACCCAAGAATGTGATGAGTTTGGCAACACTAAAACAGAAAGCTGGAGAGTCTTTGAGGAATTTCCTAACGCGGTTCAATGCGGCAGCAGCATCGGTGTATCGGCCAGATCCATCCATGGTTATGATGGCAGCTGTGTCCGGAATAGCTGACGGCATAGAGTTTAAAAATTCATTAACTAAGGATCCGCCTATGGATCTAGGAGAATTCTATCACGAGGCAGAAAAGTTTTTGCGATTGGAAGACGCTAATGCTGAAAGAGAAGAAGGAGAGGGAATAGAAGTTTATGCACTTAAAGACAAAAAGCCTCTCGAAAATGATTCGGACAAGGATAAAGGAAAACGAAAGGCTGAGGATAGTGGTGACGGGCCAAAGCGACTGCGGAGAGAGCCGCGATTCACCACCTACTCAGAGCTGAATGAGAGTTTGGAGCGAATCTACCGAGATACACGAGAGCAAGTTTCCTACCGTAGGCCAATACGAAGGGACCCCACTGTTGACGAAAGGAAATCAGACAGATATTGCTCATTCCACGAACTCAATGGTCATAACACTAATGACTGTAGACATCTGAAGGATGAGGTGGAAGGGCACATTAGGAACGGTATGCTACTTCAGTATGTGAGGAGGCGAGCTCCAACGGTGGAGCCAGAGCGACCACCGTCTACATCAACTAGGGGTGCCCCCGAGCCGGGACACCGTATGATTATCAATTAATTAATTGAAATAACGATGAACAAGTCGTAAAGCTCTCACCAACACGGGTAAGTCATTTACACATGTGCGAGATCACGAGCGGTCCATAGGCATGCTCTGAATGACTATTAACCCTATCGTTGTGGGAGTTTACACTTTGACATCCTTGCTTTGCTTTTGTTTCTTCTTGATTTGAATATTTGGACTTGATTTTGTTTAACATTTCTGCTAAAGACTTATTTTTCAATAAAAAATGCTACCTGTGATTCCATAACGGCTAAACTACTTACACATGTACGGGATCACGAACATTCCCTAGGCATGCTCTGAGATGGCGATAAACCATTGCAACAAACAATCCGGGAATTCATCCGAACGTGAAACCTGGTATTGATGTACTAAGTCCCTCACCGGGCACACACACAATTCGCCTCGAACGGCACCCGACCACGAACGGTCACAATTCGCCTCGAACGGCACCCGACCACGAACGGTCACAATTCGCCTCGAACGGCACCCGACCACGAATGGTCACAATTCGCCTCGTACGACACCCGACCACGAACGGTCACAATTCGCCTCGAACGGCACCCGACCACGAATGGTCATAATTCACCCAGTATGGTATGCGATCGCGAACGATCACATTTTGCCGCGAACGGCATCCGACCGCGAACGGTCCCGTTCGTTATTTGCCGTGAACGGCATCCGACCTCGAAAGGTCCCATATTACCTCAAATGACATACGGTCGCGAATGATCGACATTCGTGGTCAGGAAAGACTATCAATTTCTTTGCAGGTCATCAACAGGATATGAACATCCAGCTTATGGCATTACAAAACACACCATCCTATCGCAAGGCATGTTTTGGGGGGCAAATGTTATCCCGCCTTTTGGCAAGGCCGTGACACCAAAAGGTTGATTAGAAAGCTAAAGACAGTTCATCGTAAAAGTTCGTTATACATTGTTTCACCATGGATATCGATGAATTTTGTCCAAGTCCGGATCGGGCTACAATTGATAAGACACGTCAAGCCAATTCATGAAAGCCAACGTTCCAAATTTCAAGTCAATCCGAGTTCGTACGCTCAAGATATCGTCGGTGCAAGTTGGAGGTAATGACCCTAAGTTCGAATCCATCCGGCTGAAGCCACTCCGTATCCATCGAGTTAAAGTGCTTCGAATCCATGGAGTCATTCCACTTCGCATCCATCAACTTGGAGTACTTCGAATCGATCAAGTTGCCCCACTTCGTATCCAACTGGACTCGGTGGTTCGTATCCCTCACGATGGAGTCCTCCGAATCCATGAAGTCACACCATTCCGTATCCATCCCCCGAATCCATATTCGAATCCTCGAGATATCCTGTTTCGTACCCAACCAGATGCTCTGCTTCGAATCGATCCATTGGGATGCCTTGCATCGAATCCATCCAGCTATGTTGACTTCGTATCGATTGAACCATATCACTATCGATACGAGCAAAGTATACTTCGAATCCAGGGATTACTGAAGCCTTCGAATCCATCGAGTCAAAGCAGCGAAATCTCCGGGACGACTCGATCAAGTAGGCGAATAAAGTGGATCAAAGCTAAAGTTTCGCTCCACGTCATCACGAAGCCACAAGCCACCATCGATTCGAAGTAATCGATTCGATCGTATCGATTCGAACGAACCAACCTACCGAGAAACATCAATTCGAATCGATCATAACTCGAGATCCACAAGTCCAAATGCTATGAAATTTTCACAGAAGCTTAAGCATATGATGAAGAATGTTCATGCCAAATTTCATCTCGATTGGACGATTTCTTAATCGATTCTAACCAAGGGTCGAATCGATCCCAAAATGGGCCCAGATTTCCAGATTTTGACCATGTGGGCCCCCTCACGTGCCAGAACTGGTCTCCCCTCAATTTAGGCGAAATATCAGCCTCCTACACCTATAAATAGAGCCCCTGGTCATTCAGAAAGGAGGTCGGAGAATTCGAGGAGCAAAAGAGCGCCCACACTCTGCCAGATTTACTCAGAATCACCACTGCTTCCTTAGATTCAGATTGTCATCATATAATCAGTTGTACTACATTAGAAGAAATTGTAATCATCAAGTGAACATCAATAAAATCATCAACTTCAGAGTGGATGTAGGCAAGATCGCCGAACCACTATAAATCTCGTGTTTATGTTCATTATTTCTGAATTGTGATACTCTGTTTACTTAGATTTGAGATTTGTGTGTGAATATTGTTGATTTACATTCATACACTGGTGCTTTCAAAACATTCGAGGTTTGTGACCAATTTTGGCGCAAACAACCGCTGCCAACTCCAGATCATGAGTAGGATATCTTACTTCATGCGGTCTAAGCTGCCATAAAGCGTAGGCAATAACTTTACCTTTTTGCATCAACACAGCTCCTAATCTGGTTCCACATGCATCGGTATATACTATTAATCCTTGATTCCCGTCTGGAACTACTAACACAGGCGCACTAGTAAAAAATGCTTTAACTTAAGGAATGCTTCCTTATATTTGTTAGACTAAATAAACTTCACATTCGTCCTGGTTAGCTTAGTCAAAGGCGCTGCTATCCATGAGAAATCCTTAATTAATCTCTAGTAATAGCCAGTGAGTCCAAGAAAAATTCTGATCTCAATCACCGTCTCTGGTCTCTTCCGGTTGTTAACAGCCTCGATCTTATCCGGATCACCTACAAGCCCTTCTCTAAAACCACATGACCAAGAAACTTAATTTCTTTCTTCCAGAAATGACACTTTGAAAACTTAGCTTTTAGTTTATGCTACCTCAGCGTCTCAAGCACTACTCTAAGATGAACTTCATGCACTCTTTAATCTTTAGAGTATATTAAAATGTCATCTATGAAAACCAGTACGAACCTATCCAAGTGCTCTCAGAAAACTCAGTTAATCAAATCCACGAAGAAAGCTGGCACATTTGTTAACCAAAATGACATTACTAACCATTCGTACGAACCGTACCTAGTCTGAAACACCATCAACGGAATACTATCCTCTGCTACTCTTAGCTGATGGAAATCTATCACCAAATCTAATTGGGAAAATATTCCGGCTTCACTTAACTGATCAAATAAGTCATCGATTCTGTGCAAAGGATACCTATTCTTGATCGTGTTCTCATTCAACTTACGATAGTCGATACACATCCTTAATGACCTATCTGGTTTCTTCACGAACACCACGACGCCTCCCCAAGGCAAACTGCTTGGTCTAATGAAATTCTTTCTTTCTATATCCACTAGCTGCACCTTCAATTCCTTCATCTCGGTAGGTGTCATCCTGCTAGGTAGTCTACTTATAGGTTCTGCACATGGCACAAGATATATCCGAAACTCAATGGCTCGCTTCCGTGGTAGTCTTATGATTGGCTCAAAAACATCTACAAACTCTCTTGCTACCAAAACCTAGTTCAACTCTTTTTCTACCTTCATTGCATTCAGCAAAGCGTAAGCACTTGAGTCTGACTTCTCTACTGAGTATATAATTCGGTCATGACTATTGGGGGTGTCTTAGCGATATTTCCCTATCTTGACAAAATATCCTAGCATCATATCTGTTTAACCAATCCATACCCAAAATGACCCCGAAGCCTATGAAATTAAAAACATAAAAACTACATGCTAACTTATGACCTAACAATTCAAGTTCTAGCTGGTCACATATCATCAACAGAGTTGCATACGCTCCTATCGGATTCGCAACCCTTAAGGAAGTAACAAGGTATGAGGGTTTTAAACATAACTTATCTGCCAAATGCTGAGATATAATGAATGCGATGCACCGGTATCAAATAGTACCCTAACTGGTATACTATGAATCAAAAGCGTATCTCTCATCACAGTCTTTCCCTTCTCAGTAGCAGTTGGTCTAGAACAAGATGGTTCCAAAGCAAAAACCTTTCCGTTGTCCGCTCTGACTGGTTATGGACACTGATTCTTGTAGTGTCCAATCTGGTCCCAGTTGAAGCACTTCGCCCCTTTCTTATCTGCAACCTTCTTCCCTTTTGTAGTTCGACATTCACGAGCATAATGTCCTTTCTTATCGCACTTGAAATAGACTAAATCAGCTTTTGCCTTCTTGGCAGCTCCTCCTTTTTGAGCTCCTTTCTTCTTAAAGAATTTCCTCTTCTTGCCCTGAGAATCCTAGGTTCCAACATGCTTCTCCTTACCATAAGTAGAAAGCATCTCTTCATTTATGATTGCCATCTCCATTACAACTGTACTTGGATCATGGAGATGTGGCATAGCCGCCATAGCAATCTCAGGTCTTAACCATCGAATAAACTTCTCGTTTATTTTAATTACGGTGTCAATAGTAGCATATTCATATCTGGATAGCTCATCAAACTTCGTAGCATACTCAATCACATACATCTCACTCTGCACTAAGTCCATGAACTTTCTTAGCAATACTGCTTGTTAACTTCAGACAAGAACCTTTCTTCGAATCTCCTTTGAAATTCTACCCAAGTCAACTCTTCCTTGGGAACTTCCACGGTAACACTATTCCACCAGAATAGTGTTGCTCCCTGCAATTGTCTAGAAGCAAATCTCCTCCTCTGCTCATCACCTAATCCCAAGTCATCAAAAATCCTTTCAAAGTGCAATAACCAGTTCTCCACTTCAACAACATCCTCTGTTCCCAAAAACGGCTTCCTACTAAGACTAGTGTAATCCTTGCTCGGCTTAGCATAGTTATTGCCAACTGAGGCCATGGGATTAGCTCCTCCAACATTCACAGCATTTCCCCCTGCTGCTCCTGCAGCTGCTCTAGCTTGCATCAGATTGACAAAGAATTGATACATCATCCCCATATCTACTGGCGGGGTTCCAGCACCTATGTTGGCATTTGTATTTGGATTAGCATTTCCCTATCAAACCAGATTTATTCTGGTGTTGGGTCGAGCATTTCCATTAGTTATGGTGCTTTCTCCACCTAGACTTTCTCTTCAATTTCCTACCTCCGTATCTTCCTTTCTCGTAAATCTACATATGAGCCTTAGTAAGATACAAAAGAATGGTTTAAGAGAGAGGGGAATACGTACTTATAGAAATACATATAAAAATGCAAGTACGTTACTATAGCATTAACCAAAACCCTGGTATCATTTTTTGATTCATTGGATTATGTTTTGAAAATAATTTAGGTTCAATTTTCTTTTAAATTTACATAAACATATGCTTTGATACCAACTTGTAACATCCTCCATTTGGAGGCCCAGAACTAACCGCTACAGATGCTGCAGTCATCCATAGTTATTAATTCTCGGTGACCAAATGCGGTAATGTTAGATATATTGATATAACAGAAACACATGGATATGAAAATTTTTAAATCATAAAATAAATTTCTCATTCCACTTAAAATCACATTTCAAATTTGTTACA
Source organism: Allium fistulosum (assembly GCA_030737815.1). Lineage (NCBI taxonomy): Eukaryota > Viridiplantae > Streptophyta > Magnoliopsida > Asparagales > Amaryllidaceae > Allium > Allium fistulosum. The sequence goes on from CM060908.1 coordinate 477,638,898, forward strand.
TAATCCCATTTCGTAATCCACATTCAGAGAAATATAATTTACAAAATACCCTTGGTTGATCAGAGTCTAAATATAGGCAATTAAACAACTTTGCCATTACATTCAAAGCACAGCAGAATCAAACAGAAAGAACTCCTACTAGCTAGCTTGCCTCCTCACGTTTCCGGAAGCTTATTTGTCTAAAGGAGAACTAGAAATCCTTAACTATCAACTACAAAAAATCAATTTAGCACCCGAGAGTTTAAGGGGATAACATAAACTTCGAGTCAGACAAAAAGTCTGTTATGAATAATAACCTACCATCTCAAACCACATTGATATCTAGTGAGACCACGCCGCTTAGTGGAACGGGTTTTCCCCTCTCTAGTATGTTAACCCAATTTATAATAACCGTATATTGTGCACCTGAACCCACAATGGCTAAGACATAACATAATAAAATGTATCATGATTATATGCAATATGCTCTGGATTTCCCATCCCCATTTACCTAACTATCTGTCTCCAGTTATAGTTTCTAGGGTCACTATTAACCTGTTAGTTTTCATGGGCTGACTAATAACCTTTTAATTCTTCATTGAATTCCTATCCACTTTCATAGTTTTCATGGGGTCACTACGAACCTATTGGTACCTACCAACAACTTTCTCCATTTATAGTTTTCATAGGCTTACTATAAACCTATTGGATTCTCCAATAACATCTCTCATGTCATAGTTTTTATGGGCTGACTATGAACCTATTGTTCTCTTTCAATAATTTATTCCGAACATAGTTTCATGGGATCACCAAGAACCTATTGGCCCCTACTAACAACTATTTCCATACATATTTTTCATAGGCTTACTAAGAACGTGTCTAAACCAATAATTCTTTGATCAGTCTTTGGGCATCCTATACTCTGGTCTATCTGACCTCCTGGATGTAATTCTACTCACATTAGAGTTAACTCAATATATATTCACTAATGGGTCAACCTAGCTGGTTATTCAGCCCTTAGCACCCTAAAATGCAATTATGGGTTAATTTTGAAGTGAATATGTTTACAGAAGCATACATGATAACTAATCAAAACATAACAGTATAAACATCCATGATTTAGTTTCCTTGTAGTAATTTTTCTAATGAAACATAGTTAATGCCCTTAACCACTATCTCTAACAAGGAAAGCTTCTTCATAACTTCCAAAGTAAAATGTCATTTCAAAACTCTTTCATATTGCCATGGGTTTACCCTAAAAAATGAGATTGGGTTTCTTATTTGAAAACTAAGGCTTTCGACTATATCCTCTATATCATTACTTAAAACCTCATATGTTCTCCTTCGAGACCATCCAACATATCTTTCGAAAGCATTGAAACCTTCCTTTCAAAACACCTAAAGATATACCTTTCGAATCACTCCAAAAAAATTTTCCGAACCATTAAAGATATACCTTTCGAAGGCATTTAGCTCAAGCAAGAATTTATGAAAGCATAGTTTCGAAACCATTTGAAAGTATCTCTTTCAAAATCATTGGGTAAGCATTGGGAATGCAACTTCAATATTAATAAAACGAAAACCTTCCTTTCGAACTCATTGTTATAAGGCTATATTGGCCTTTAACCAATTCAAAAGGTATGAAGGCGGCAGCTAGGTATCGAATAGGTTCAAAATGCAGCAACTCATTCAGAAGCTTCTTTAAAAACAATGTAAGCGACAACTCTTTCGAAAACTCCTTTCTAAAAACAAAGTTAAGCGGCAACTTTTTCGAAAGCATCTTTTTGAACAAAGGTAATGATTCGAAAGCCTCAACCCCTTTGAAAGCATCTTTTAGAAACAAAGGCAAGTTATTTATTCGAAAGCTTATAAGAATGAATTTAACCCCTTCGTAAGCACCTTTTAAAAACAAAGGCTAGTTATGTATTCATAAGCTTATAAGAACGACTTCAACCCTTCGAATGAATGCCTTCGACATAGTCCCTTCCGCCTTTCTTCAATCCACTATGTTTAAATGGCTTGATACCATGTATATTGGGTTCGAATGGGTTCATTAGCGAAAGTATAGTGACAAAAGCTAGCAAATGGAAATGGTGAAGTTGTAAATCAAAACAAAACTGTTTTATTGCCTTTCAATGAAATTCCTTTTTACCCAACTTACCCAATTTTTCAAAATATGACTAGTTGCCAATTCTTTTTCAGAATCCTAATCTAAAAAGGCTACTGAATTCAATAGTTAATAATTAAAATCATTTTAACAAATAAGTCATTCCCTTCAATAAAATATTTAAACATTTAAGTCCTCCAACTTAAAAAATTTAATAACCATATCAAAACACTTAGGAAAAATACCCAAAAATCACAAATATTCACTTTAATATGTTTTCTAACATATATAAATTTATGACGCAAAAACATTACTTATTTGCCTTAAATAATTAAACCCAAATTATCTATTTCTTCCTTTCAAAATTCATAATAAATTATCCATAGCTTGGAGTACTATGAAAATTTAAACCCATCTCCAAAATAATGTTTTATATAACATATTCAAATACTATGGCATTCGAAATCAACTTGCATGATTTTAGCCTCAAAATCAAATTACATCATTACAAAAAAATCCTTGTTTAAGTCAAAACATGGCATATAATCAAAGCATATCATCATTCATCCATCCAAACGGTTTTAAATCTTAAACCCAAAATTAAAACATTCAATAAAACTTATATGAGATGGTTTAGATCATTATTCACCTTATTTGGATAAGAAACTTGAGATTTTTTCTTGCTTTAATCTTCCTAGCTTGAATCTTAGCTTCTAGTTAATTTTAAGCTCTTCTTCCCCTAGGTTAATGGCGGGCCTTGATTCTCATTTGTTTATGTTTTTTTTATGAAAAACGTGAATGAGAATGAGGTAAGGATTTAGGGGTTATGGGTTTATGGTATACGCCTATTACCATATTACCCTTGCCTTATTCCCTTAGGTATTTAACTTATAAACCATTTTTATAAATCCATTTAGTTGAGGCACGACCCTAAATAGTTTTCAAATCTCAATTCCCTTATCACACTAATCATTACATTATTCTATTTAATTTATCTAATTAAATCTCCTGAATAATGTTATTTAAAATTATGAGTGTTACAATATACTAGATAAAATATACCATTTAGGTAGACACAAGCGGCCCAGCGGCCGAACATAAACATGAACAACGTGAACCAAATATCATCAATTCCATCGGCCTACAGTCAATATGTATCTCTAGATATCAAGTTGGTAATACCCCTACATGGGTTGCTAAACCCCATGTTGTGAGGCCTACCCTATTCTTAGTCATTTCCGATGTCGAGGTTACGTTCGGCATCTTCCACACGAGTCTTCATTACTCGAACAGAACTCGAATCCCAAAGTGGATTCACACATATCGAACAGATCTTGTAAAGACACATGGATTCTAGCATCTCGAACAAACCCACTTCTAAGAAATAGAACATATATCTCGGCCTTGAATTGGTTTTCGGTAAGTAAAACACATACCGATCCCAGTCTCTTCAAGATTGAATCAGCGAACTGGGTCATTCAATAATAGTGAGGACGATAACACATGGAAACCAAGTCTCATACACTTATCATGTTTCCAATATTTTCATCTCACACTATCCCTCAATTTAGAGTGAAGCTGGTAGGTTAGAGCTCTGTTGACCATATCCCTACACGAATATCAGTCTTAATTCTCACAGATAGACAAGCCTACTTCATCAGCTTTTAGCGCTAAGTATATGACTATATGTTTTTCACAAACAAGTAAATATACAAAGCATGATCAAATCATACAAAGCACGATTAAGTCATATAAGCGACTTCTAATCCCTTGTTTGTTTAATTAATCTTTCATTAGTTAAAACCTTTTTTATTAGTAAAACTCCTTTTATTTAATAAAACTTCATTTATCATTTTCTACTATTCGTTTGTACTCTTTCAATACTTCAAAATGTATTCATATACTTATCTCAATTGGTATAAGTGTATTCATAAATCATTAACAAGATTTCTTACTTTAAACCTTTACTTTTTCTATCTTTTTCCAAAAAATTCCTTACTTATAATTTCATTCAAAATATCTGTTTTAATGATCTAAGTGCTTTTGTAAATCCATTCAAAAGGTTTAAGAATAAAATTATTGAACGTAGTCACAACAAACCCAAAACCATTTAACTTATATTTATCTTTGAAACATTCTTTTAAAGATCTATTTACATTCATATGTATAATATAAAAGGGTTAAAGACAAATGTAATTAACACATTGTCACAACAAACCCAAAACCATTCCATACTTGTATTCTTTAATGCATTCTTTTCAAAGATCTAAGTGATACTTAGTTAATTTCAGCAGTCGACTAAGCGGCTATCTAGTTAAAAAAATTTCTTATACAAATTAATTTTCATATACTTAACCTGTTTTCGACATTCCCGACTTAACTATTCCTCGTTCAAAAGTGAATCCAAGTAAGTTAGAGCACCGGTTGCATCATAGCCTTGCCTATACATTTCATTGTTGAATCTTACAAATAGATAATCATACTCATTAGCTTTTAGTATTAAGTAAAGCATTAATGATTTCCATAAACAAGTAACAAAAAACATGATTAACCCATTTTCGACATTCCCGACTTAACTATTCCTCACTCAAGAGGAAAGCCCAATATGTTAGAGCTCTATTGCTCCATCGCTACTCCACATCAATCTTAGCTCTCAGAAATAGAGAAGCGTGCTTCGTCGGCTTTAGCATTAAGCAAAGTTAATTAGCTTTTAAACTTGTAAATAATGAACAAGATTAACAAGTTTTCGACACTCCAACTTAACTAGTCATCGTTCAAGAGTTAAGTCCGGTAGGTTAGAGCTCTATTGCACCATCCCTACTCGACATAAATCTTAACTCCCAGAAATAGAGAAGTCTACCTCGTCGGCCTTTAATGTTAAGCCTATTCAATTACATTATTCAAAATTTATATATACTTTAAAAATACTTGTAAATATGTTTTATATATCTATGTAAAATATTAAATGACGTTAACTAATTTATAATTTTAATGAAAAATCAACAAGACATATTTTATATTTTGTAGCACTTTATTTCCAGAATTCGTAAATAATCGTTAAAACTTTATTTAAACTTCTAATATTTTTTTTCGTACTCAAATATAGTTATTTAAACTTCCTTAAAAAGATTTTATAAATAAAATAATTTGTAAACCAACTAAATCATGAAAAAAAGTTAAAACATCGCACTTTAAACACTTAAATCCATAAGCGACTAACTACACATTTATAAATGCTGTTAAAAGTCCTTGTTAAAACAACATTGAAAAGCACCATTTTTGAGACTAGTTTTAAACACTTAAACAAACGATTTAAGGCTTGAAAATTTTATAGTAAGTACTACCATTAAGGCACTTAAAAACCATGGAATGAAACCTCTAAGAATATCTTCTCATTTATTTACAGAAATTCCCAATACAAGGGATTTGGAAGTGTAATTATAACGACTATTCTCGCTTCAAACACTTTCAAACTTACTTCAGTTTAACATACAAGTTAATAACCATTTAAACATCAAGTCAATGCCATGCCGCATGTTTAAGAGGGTATATAAGTGATGTTATATAATATAAAGCTATCATTTGCTTTCAAAAGCAAGAGGGTTCTAACGTTTATAACTTTACTTAGTTAATGTCACTTTAACTTTATACTTTGCACACGACATATGTATACACAATATATACTTATAAGATAGTGAGATAATTCACTTAGATACAAGTTAAGAACCAAACCAAAGCACAATAACCAAGGCAACCCTTCCCATCATCACCTCATCGCCAAAGCAACCACGTTTGCCTCTAAAATCTCAAATCCATGCCTTCCCACCCCCATCATTGCTCACGGCCAAGATAGTTCCCTCCCTCTAATCCATCCTTCTTCAACTTCTTAGATGTTAAACATGTTCTAATGATATTCTAAGGTCTTTGGGAAAGTTTGGTTGTGACTGGAGTTGGTGTGAATAAGATATGAGGAAGTTAGAAAGGAAAAGAAGGAGAAGGAAGCCACTAAAAAGTTTCGTTTTGATTTGTGAATTCATGATTACTTCCTAAGGGTATGCCCCTCCTAATATAGGATCAAAATAGTGTTTCATAAGCTTGCATTCACCCCCCCACGACAGTGCCATGGAAGCCTTACCTCCCATCACTTCTCCTTTATGCAAATTACACGTGTATCCTTACCATGATAATATCTCTTATCCTAAAGGAAGGTTCTAGAATTTCCATGCTTTATGAAGAGGAGTGTATTTTAATTGGTTGCTAATGTGTTCATTTGATCATTTGACAAGTCAATAAGAGTTCGAACAACTTATATTAATCGAAAATCTGTTTACAGATAAACCGATTTTCGATCACATTATCGATATTTTTTCAAAGTATTTATTTTTGTAAATATTTTTCCAAAATAAATTTATCATCATTACGTATGATTTAAAACAATTGGTTATACAAATCAATATTCGTATAGTTAACTCGTTTCCGACATTTCAACTTAACTATTCCTCGTTCAAGAGTAAATCCAAGTAAGTTAGACCACAGGTTGCATCAAAGCCTTACCTAGACACTTCATTCTTGAATCTCATAAATAGACAGACATACTTGTTGGCTTTTAGTGTTAAGTAAAGTATTAACGATTTTCTTAAACAATTAACAAACTACATGATTAATGTGTTTAAGACATTCCAGAATAAACTATTCCTCGTTCAAGAGAGAAGCTCGTTATCTTAGAGCTTTATTGCTCCGTCCTTACTCGATATCAATCTTAACTCTCAAAAATAGGGAAGCCTACATCGTCGGCTTTAGGCATTAAGAAAAGTTAATTACCTTTTTAATAAGTAAGTAATCAATAAGATTAACACATTTTCAACATTCCAACTTAACTATTCCTCGTTCAAGATGGAAGTCCGGTAGGTTAGAGCTCTATTACTCCGTCTCTACTCGACATCAATCTTAGTTCTCGGAAATAGAGAAGTCTACCTCATCGTCTTTTAGTGTTAAGTGTAGGTAACTACCTTTTTCAAAATTTATATATACTTTAAAAATACTAGTAGATAGGTTTTTAATATCTATGTAAAATATTGCTTGAAAATAACTAATTTATAATTTTGATGAAAAATCAACAAAACTTATTTCACATTTTGCAGCACTTTACTTCCAAAATCAATAAATAATTATTAAAACTATATTAAAACTTCTAATATTTTATCGTACTCAAATACATTTTATTAGAACTTCCATAAAAAGATTTTATAAAGAAATGAATTTAGAAATTGTTTAAATCACAAAATACAAGTCAAAACGTCACATTCTAAACACTTAAAACCATAAACGAATGTAACAACCCGCATATTAATGAGCCCAAATTTGAACAAAACTGAAAACCAAGTCCATCAGAGTAAAGATCGTTGGAGTTGTTACTTGCAAATAAGCATGACCATTATCATAGATTTATAAAATCTAAACTCATAGTGGAAACAGAATAGGATGTAAATACTGATTATGGCTATTACCTTGGAACTAATGGTATTCCTTGGATATCAAATTGCCACATCTGCATCGAGCATGAGAAAAAAGAAGACCTCTCCAACAATCAATTACATCCAACTCCAGTTACAAGTTCCTCTAAATCTATCATGTGGGTTGTAATGAGGAGGAGGGCAGAACAACGTTCTAGTAATTGGAAAATCTATAGTGTCCATAACAAAAATTTATACTGATTGGTTCCATTTAATTGTTATGTCTACTATTTTAAGGTCAACCAAATTAACCTAAGATTGCAAGCACAATTTGTCTACCTATCCTTTCCTAAGGTACGAAATACAGACGAAGCCTGTAACGACCCACCTTTTTGGACAGTTTAAATCGACTATAAACCACACATGTCAACTCAAACCATTAAAAAGGGTGGATTGTTAATGGGGCTAAATAAGAAAATAAGGGAAAGGAAGAAGAAAACAAACACAGAATCTCGCAGCGGAACGATAAAATATAATAATCAAATAAACAGTTCATGAAGCTGTTTATACAATATATTGATTATAGTCTATACAACATTTATCAGAGTTATGTATACATCAGGGATAAATAAATAATGCAGCAGACAACAAGATGCAGGGATAATAATAGTAGTAGTATACCAAACCTTCGTCTTCATCCTCCAGAATAAGTCTTCAATAAGCTGAAAAACTCAGGACTGACCCGAGCGTAATGAAAAGACAAAACACTCGAGTCAGGACTAAAATACCCTATGTAAGTCAAATCGATATCGCATAAACATGAGTGTAACGGCGTCGGAGATGCTTACGGGTTTTCACATCTCCTATCCAGTGTATAACATGCGTGCAATAACTCAAGAGATGTTACGGGATTTTTCATCTCTTAACGATCCGTCAAAATATTTATATGTAGTAGATTACGCTATATAAATAATGTCTAATTAGTAAAATAAATATTAAAATAGCGTTAAGGCTTTACATTAATCCCCCTTAACGCGTTTTTAAGCATTGTCGTACAGTTTGCATATAAAACACCAGTTACACGGTCGGTGGATAGGGATGCGCCGTGATACGACAACACAAAACCAAAATCGTATGGGTCTCGTTTAGGGATAAAGTATGACAAGGCACGTGAGGCAATGCCCAATGTAGGACACTACCAGTTCGGGTCGCAGGGCTGGTGGTAACGCATCATAGCCATGACCGCCCACCGCGTCCATCCATCCCATTCGAGTCAAAGGGAGGCTATCCCAAATCAAGGTGCACCAATCGAAACCAACATCAAGAGTAATAATATGGACCGAGTCCAAGAAAATCAAAGAACAGATGTCCGCTCGGGGTAATTAGCCCACTTGGCCCTGTCAAGCCGTCCTGTTTTAGTCATTTCAAATTGGCACAAGTGCTGGGGTCTATCCATCAATCGTTCTCTTTCTTCAAATCCAGTAATCATCTCCAAATCCAACCACTTCATTCTGGATTCTCCTCCGCGTACACAGTTGTCAAAGTGGTTTCGGTATCGATAGAGAGTATGCCCATATCCGGCTCCGGTCTCTTTAACAACCAAACTTCGTTTTACACACCGGTCGGTACTTTTACATTTCGAAAACAATTCGTACTTGATATCAAAATATCATATTTGTTTCGAAATCAAATCCATTTCAAAATCATTATATTTACTCAAAATATACCATTTCGGTTCAAAATCATTTTTGCCATAGTATCACGATTTCGCTTCCAAAATCGTTTCAAATTCCAATTTGGGTTATAACTTCATTTAACCCAATTCGTATTTAAATCCATGATTTAAAATAAACATTTCACTCTTGACCAGTTTTAATTTTTTTGAAAAATAGTTTGAATAGATTTTAAAATAGTTTAAATAATTAAAATAGTTAAAATAGTTTAAATGGTTAAATAGTTAAAATAGTTTAAATGGTTAAAATAGTTTAATATAAAATAGTTTAAGTATTAAAATGGTTTATCTAGCAAGATAATTTGGAAATTAAAATAATTTGTATATTTAAGAAGATAGGTTTTAAATAGTTTTATATTAAATAATTTATTTGAAAATGGTTTCAAAGTCAAGCCGGTCCAATTCCAACTTCCCAATTCAAATCAATCAAAAATTCACATTCAATCGATTCAATTTCGATTTTGATTCAAATCGATTTGGACGTCGACTTCAAATTAATTCAATTCCACTTTCAAATCTATTTAATTCAATGTCAATCCCAAATTTTCGATTTCGAGCTCGATTTTAACCTCGATTCAAAACATTTAAATCAAATTATCCTTCAATATTCAGTTTAAAATCCAAATTTCAAATATAATTCAGTTCCGAGCTCAATTTCGAAATACCGTTTTTATGTCACTTTTACTTAGTAATATTCAAGTCCGGATAAAAGTTCAATCTTTTAAAAACAAATTGACTTCCACAAATTCAAAATATATTTCGATTATAACTTCAAAATCTCAACTTCGGTTATTTAAACAATTTCGATTACCAAATTTAAATTTCAACATTCAAAGCTTAAGTTCAAAATAATTTAATTTCTATAAATTTAATTTTTTTTATTTCTTTAAATCAAAATCATTTAAATAATTTTAGATAATTTTTTTTAAAACCATTCAATTTAACCAATCCAGTGTCCGTATATAATTTTCTATCCTATGGCCAAGTGATTAGTTATTTCAATTTAATTTCAGGTATGATATATATAAACAAATTAACATCAAAACATCCAAATATCAACCAACTTGCATCCATCACAATCAATCATACAAACAGACAATATAATTCACAGCAATTCCATAGTTGTCAATATTAGGTAATTTACTGGTAATTAAATCCCAATTTCAATTTGACTGTCAATTTTAATTTTTTAGCAGTTAATTCAATGACAATCTAGATGATAATTAAATTTATCAAACAACGACCAATAATATTTATATCACTTCATAATACAAAATTTAACTAGCACAAAAATATTCAAGTACGTTGTGAGCGTTGTAAAACACTCACCTTGGATTTACGTTGCCAATGCTCGAATTTTAAATTAAACCAAGCGCATTCGATTTAACCTAAAATTTTAATGACGTCCAACCATCTCCAAGTCTGCACTGCAGCATAGATCTCGTCTCTGCGATTCCGGAGTCGCTAGTTTCGTCCGATTCCGACCTCGAATGCAAGAGATATGAATTTTTAAAGTTTACATGAGTTAAATATGATAATTAATTACAAAATCCTTTTACCTAACAGATCTGAACCGTTCAAAATGAGATTGGAAATCAAGGTCGTGACTTCCCTCCTTCCACCATACGTACGTGTTCCAGGCTAAGGAACCCACCATTGCCTCCCTTCCATCTATCGCACCGCCCCCATCCTTCACCTAACACTCGATCGGAGACCACCGGCATGAAGCCCTAACTGAGCTCCACCTTCGGCCATGATATCAAGAATCTCGGCCCTATATCCATCTCCATCAATGCACTCGAATGCCTCACGTACGCGGCCACCATACTCCTCCTCTAGTCGACAAAACAAGATCTCAACCGTATGGATTTAAAGCTCTCGACGAGCTCTAAATTTATGCAGTTGAAAGTTTTTGGAGAGAGTTTGTAGATTGAGAGAAAAATGAGGGAGAAAGAGATTGTTTTCGGCCATTAAACTCAAGAATGGCGGCCACGAACGATAACCCTAGGGTTTCACTATGCAAATGTATATATACGCGTATAAAATATTATTTTATCAATATACTTCAATTTTAAATGCACTTTTTCAAACGAACCCCAAACGACACGTTTTACCCCTATTTCGAACAAAATGGAACATGTCTCGGGACCTGATTCGATCGTATGTGGAAGATAGCTTTTCAAATCGAATTAAAATATTAAATTTTCGATATTTAGTCCAATGCGTTTATATTCTATACAACCAAACGATAACTCCAAACACTACGAAATTTGAAATCCGATAATAATACACTATTACGGATCTAATGGAACTGGTTTCATCAAAATCCGAGACTGTACCCCTGATGGCTATTTTAACTTGTCGATTAAATCGACGACTTTTTCAAAATTTACAGAATTGCTTAAAATTTCAATTTTAAAAGCTTACTAACTCAATTATAAATCATATAGAATTTATATTCATATTGGAAACCAATTCGAATCATATTAAATCAAAATTTGATTATTCACACTATTTTCATATATTAAATTTCAATATTAAATTAATATATAAAAAATTCACATTTTAACTTATCGAATTTTAATTCCGTTCAAATGTCCAATATTACATTTCTAACTCCAATGGAATCTTAATTCACCTTAGAAATCTTATTAAGTCCATAATTAAATTATCCAAACAATTTCCAATATTAAATTAAACAATTTAATTAGTCAATATTAAACAAATTTCAATATTTGATTTCACTTAATTTTTTGTCAACCATCATTTGCTTTATTTCCATCTACTGAGTACACATTTATTATTTAATCTAACTATTGATTGTAAACACAATCCAATACATAGCATTATCTTTCAATACTCGTTATTACTTAAATCTTTGAAATCAAACTATTTCAAAATTTTATTTCTATCTAAATAATTCACCATTATTATTCAACTTCAGTTATTGATCATGAACCCAACTAATATATATAATTTCAGTTCAATTGCAATTAGTTTCCAAATTCAATTCGACCGACTAAATAAATAAGTAACTTATAATAATTATCGCCATTAACTTTTAATCACACTTATAAGTTTATTATTTACAAACAAGTGTCACAATTACGTATATAATACAAATTTGATTCAATTACCATTGACTATATTTTATTTCATTAGTTAACCCAATATTTACATTTGTTTTTCCTTATATTCCCTTTATAACCAAGTTATAACATTTGAGTCATTTCAATTGATTAATAATTAACTTAGATAAATATTGTTGCAATTCATTCTAGTTATCATTATCATAAATAAATTACAAATTTTTAATTCTTCCAACATTAAATCACGAAATCTTATTAAATTAACTATATTAATTATCGAAAATTTACGGGTCGTTACACTCTCCCCCATTCAAAATTTTTCGTCCTCGAAAAGGAACTAAGTACAGAATTTAACATTTGATATATTTTATTCAAAATAATCAACTTATAAAACTATGAAATTTCATTTATAAAGCCATTACTACACTCCCACTATGCTACTCCGATTGGCTTACATAATTTACAAGTTAGTTATCAAAACAAGTTATAAAATTCTAAAACTTCAAAGTCTTTCTAACACTTGGATTTGTGGAAAATTTCGGTAGAGTCTCCTTTGCGCGCTTTGATCGATACAGCTACATAATGCCACTACGGGCCCCAAACCAACAAAAGAAAACAAAAACCAAGTGGTCCCATCATAAAACCATCAAATCAAATGACAAAATAAACACGTACTTTTTTGTCGGGCTATCCAGATTTTTCTTGATTTTAAATACCTGCATCTTGATTACCAATAAAATCCAACCATATAATTACAATCATTTTATATTTCACATTGTCAATTTCCAATAATAGCTTTTCTTAAACCTGTACAAAGTACATATATTATCCATACGCAGTATCAAATCCGTTCGCTCACTCGATCACACAATTTCACTTCCAAACTAGTATCGTTCACACGACTCTCTTGTGCGGACTCAGATTTGGTTCCTTGATCGGAAACCGTCATTCTCCTTGCATAGCCATATACTATGATAGAGAATTCCAGGATCAATCAAAAATCCATATCCAGGGTTCGCCGTCGAGAATCAAGTGAAAAATCCTGACTCGGATTGATAGAAATTATCTCGAAATTCTATGCTCGAATTTGGATCAAATCGTTATGCGAACAAAATAATATACGTACAACTTACGTATTTATTTATATTGATTCTTAGCTATATCAAATTTTATTTACATTTACTTCATTTTCATAATTTCATTTAGTAACAAATTTATTTGTGAAACATTTTATTAATCATCACCTTAGTTTATAATCATTCTATAAAAGTCCAACTTCTTATATATGACTTTCTTTAGTTTATAGTTATCTCAAAAGTTACAAATTCAATTTCACAATTCCTTTGCAAATTTATATTAAATTCTTTAACCAATTTACAAAGATATTATTTATTTCATTTATCTACTTTCTTAAGTTCACTTACTGATTCTACTCAGTCATTAATCATTTCATAATATACCAATTAACTATATATAACATTTAATTACTTTTAAGTTGGTTTACTTGTATAACATCACATTACATATCCAAGTCATATTTTAACTTTTAACATTTAGTAAGTCTTATTATATGCTATTAGAATGCAATTTGGTATTATACAAATTTATATAATTCATTTCATTTAATTAGAATATTCATTATTTTAACTTGTTTAAATTTTTCTTTACTTTTCAAATTTAAGAGTTACACTTCAACTCTAAAGCTTCTCAAAACATTAAGCTTAGAATTCTTAATCTTCTTATTTTATAAGTTCTGGCTATTCACATTTCATTCAAATAATTTGAAAATTATTAATTAACAGAACTTAGAAATTTAAATGCCTGATTCATTTCAAATCATTTGAAATAAATATATACACTAATATCTTTTATATATATCAAATCATACCTCTGAAGTTTAAACCAAAATCCACTTATCAAAACAATTTCGAAGCAAAGCTTCTCATAAGTCTTCCCTACTTTGAGACTCAAAAATGAACGTCGATGATGTTGTGCAGTCATCACCTAAATTATTTTCCACCGACAGAAGAGGGGAGTTCTGAATTCATTCCCTTTTAAAAATCCTTTTGAAATATTTTCCATAAATATTTTCAACTAATATCACTATATATTTTCTTCAAAGCTTTGAAAACCATTTTCCAAATCACCAGGTCTTAAATTCCAAACTTCTCAATTTAAATCTATTTTAATTTGCAAGTCACATTTATAAATTATTCTTACAAAATTTAACTTTCTTAAAACATTTCACAAATTTTTTTATCATTTTTATTTTGTAATAAACATTATTTATTAAAACACAATATCCAATTAATGATAACAATCAATATTATCATTACGAACAACCAAATAAGCTAGATAAACCATAATGATTTCTGAAAATTATTTCTTTATATACAAAATATAATTAGGGTAAAATTATTCCATTCGCCTAATTTCAAAACAATACCATGTCGGTTTACCTTGTCCAAGAGTTTAGAAACCCCTATCGATACGGTTGTACTTCCCGTACCGACCAGAATTCATAAACACTCAACCAATAAGTCAACACAATATAAAACATTTCATATTTACTAACAAATATGCGCTCATATCTATTAATACAATCAAACTCATTCTAGAGTACTACTGACCCTATCTCTAATGAGTCAAACCCCACAAAGCTAAGGTTGTTGCTAAACAAAAGCTCTGATACCAACTGTAACGACCCACCTTTTTGGACAGTTTAAATCGACAATAAACCACACATGTCAACTCAAACCATTAAAAAGGGTGGATTGTTAATGGGGCTAAATAAGAAAATAAGGGAAAGGAAGAAGAAAACAAACACAGAATCTCGCAACGGAACGATAAAATATAATAATCAAATAAACAGTTCATGAAGCTGTTTATACAATATATTGATTATAGTTTATACAACGTTTATCAGAGTTATGTATACATCAGGGATAAATAAATAATGCAACAGACAACATGATGCAGGGATAATAATAGTAGTAGTATACCAAATCTTCATCTTCATCCTCTAGAATAAGTCTTCAATAAGCTGAAAAACTCAAGACTGACCCGAGCGTAATGAAAAGACAAAACACTCAAGTCGGGACTAAAATACCTTATGTAAGTCAAATCGATATCGCATAAACATGAGTGTAACAGCGTCAGAGATGCTTACGGGTTTTCAAATCTCCTATCCAGTGTATAACATGCGTGCAATAACTCAAGAGATGTTACAGGATTTTTCATCTCTTAAGGATCCGTCAAAATATTTATATGTAGTAGAATACGCTATATAAATAATGTCTAATCAGTACAATAAATATTAAAATAGCGTTAAGGCTTTACATTAATCCCCCTTAATGTGTTTTTAAGCATTGTCGTACAGTTTGCATATAAAATACCAGTTACACGGTCGGTGGATAAGGATGCGCCGTGATACAACAACACTAAACCGATATCGTATGGGTCTCGTTTAGGGATAAAGTATGACAAGGCACGTGAGGCAATGCCCAAGGTAGGATACTACTAGTTCGAGTCGCATGGCTGGTGGTAACGCGTCATAGCCATGACCGCCCACCGCGTCCATCCATCCCATATCGAGTCAAAGGGAGGCTATCCCAAATCAAGGTGCACCAGTCGAAACCAACATCAAGAGTAATAATATGGACTGAGTCCAAGAAAATCTAAGAACGGATGTCCGCTCGGGGTAATTAGCCCACTTGGCCCTGTCAAGCCGTCCTGTTTTAGTCATTTCAAATTGGCACAAGTGTCGGGGTCTATCCATCATCGTTCTCTTTCTTCAAATAAAGTAATCGTCGCCAAATACAACCACTTCATTCTGGATTCTCCTCCGCGTACACAGTTGTCAAAGTGGTTCTGGTATCGACAGAGAGTATGCTCATATCCGGCTCCGGTCCCTTTAACAACCAAACGTCGTTTTACACAGCGGTCGGTACTTTTGCATTTCGAAAACAATTCGTACTTGATATCAAAATATCATATTTGTTTCAAAATCAAATCCATTTCGAAATCATTATATTTACTCAAAATATACCATTTCGGTTCAAAATCATTTTTTCCATAATATCACGATTTCGCTTCCAAAATCATTTCAAATTCCAATTTGGGTTATAACTTTATTTAACCCAATTCGTATTTAAATCCATGATTTAAAATAAACATTTCACCCTTGACCAGTTTTAATTTTTTTGAAAAATAGTTTGAATAGTATTTAAAATAGTTTAAATAATTAAAATAGTAAAAATAGTTTAAATGGTTAAATAGTTAAAATAGTTTAAATGGTTAAAATAGTTTAATATAAAATAATTTAAGTATTAAAATGGTTTATCTAGCAAGATAATTTGGAAACTAAAATAATTTGTATATTTAAGAAGATAGGTTTTAAATAGTTTTATATTAAATAATTTATTTGAAAATGGTCTTAAAGTCTAACCGGTCCAATTCCAACTTCCCAATTCAAATCAATCAAAAATTCACATTCAATCGATTCAATTTCGATTTCGATTCAAATCGATTTCGACGTCGATTTTAATTTAATTCAATTCCACTTTCAAATCTAATTAATTAAATGCCAATCCCAATTTATCGATTTCGAGCTCGATTTTAACATATCGATTCAAAACATTTAAATCAAATTATCCTTCAATATTAAGTTTAAAATCCAAATTTAAAATATAATTCAGTTCCAAGCTCAATTTCGAAATACCGTTTTTATGTCACTTTTACGTAGTAATATTCAAGTCCGGATAAAAGTTCAATCTTTTAAAAACAAATTGACTTCCACAAATTCAAATTATATTTCGATTATAACTTCAAAATCTCAACTTCGATTATTTAAACAATTTCGATTACCAAATTTAAATTTCAACATTCAGAGCTCAAGTTCAAAATAATTTAATTTCTATAAATTTAATTTTTTTATTTCTTTAAATCAAAATCATTTAAATAATTTCAAATCAAAAATTTTAAAATCATTCAATTTAACCAATCTGATATCCGTACATAATTTTCTATCCTATGGCCAAGTGATCAGTTATTTCAATTTAATTTCAGGGATGGATATATATAAACAAATTAACATCAAAACATCCAAATATCAACCAACTTGCATCCATCACAATCAATCATACAAACAGACAATATAATTCACAGCAATTCCATATTCTTCAATATCAGGTAATTTACTGGTAATTAAATCCCAATTCCAAGTTGATTGTCAATTTTAATTTTTTTAGCGGTTAATTCAATGACAATCTAGATGATAATTAAATTTATCAAACAACGACCAATAATATTTATATCACTTCATAATACAAAATTTAACTAGCACAAAAATATTCTAGTACGTTGTGAGCGTTGTAAAACACTCACCTTGGATTTACGTTGCCAATGCTCAAATTTTTTTGAGAAAAATGTGTGATCCTCTTAAGAAGAGGAGAGCACACATGCACATATATATAACACCAGAAATAAAGGAGCTGCCAACAAGCCTGGCAGGTAGCCAAAAAAACCCCTTACAAAAAGAAGAAAAAGAAACCCTCCCAAAAGTCTAAAAACTAAAGACACTCAAAGAAAACTACAGAGAAAAAAAACAGAAAATAAGGACAGAAATGACTCCACAAAAAGAACAAAACAACTCCACAAAACCAGCCACGATAACCAAAAACACCTCCACTAAAAGAGCAGCCTAAAACATCTCCACCACACCCACCGCATCAACAAACCTCCAACCAAATATCCGATCTCAAGCAATAGACCTAGGAATCTTAAGTTTCAACCTAGGACTTCTTCTAATGATAACATCTGGACTACTCCTACAGATTTTATTACGTGCTTTGGGAATAGGAGAAGAAACACGAGCAATAATAGAAGATCTTCTACGAGATGCCAAACAGCAGTACACTATAAATCTAAAAAGACTAACGTAAATATAAATGATCTTGTTTGAGTCACAAGTCATATCCCTAATAGAACACAGCCTCCCTAAAATAAATTCCAACCCCAACCATTCCTGAAACCTTCTCGCCTTGTTAATCACAATACACCACAAATTCAACTTCTTGGTCATCAACAAAGACCCACTAATCACCACAACATCACACAAACCCTTCTCACTATCATCAATGCTGCAATTCCCTAACTAAGAAAGATTCACCTCCAAAATATAAAATTCTACAACATCACGCGAGACAGCATCTGCCATATAAACTCCTGGAATACCATATGCATACTGAGTCTCTGCAAAGCTGCTCAAGTTGTTCGTTATGGCTGCATCATTAGAACCAACAATGTATACCAAGAACTTAACCATTTTATTCCAGAATGCCTCATTACTTACAACAAACTTGCAACTTCACTAAATTCACCAAGAACCACTGAACTGATTTTATCAACCTTGGATATATTAGCCAATGAACAAAAGTTTTCTATAATCACAGAACAAGCACGAACTGGCAATAATCCATTGTCTATAATCAATATACCATCCACATCATTCTCTGTACCATCCACATTACTCTTTGAACAATCCATAACTACAGAAGAAAATAAACCAACAACTGAATCAAGATTACCTTGGTGAAAATTATCACCTGCTTTAAAGTCCTGAACATCAGAAGAGTTAATTTGAGCTTCACCATTTCATTAACAATATCATCTTCTGCACCTGAATCCCCTAAAACTTCAACAGATGATGCATTCAAAACATCTAAAACAGTGACATCACCAGAAAAACCATGACCATCTAACCTAACAAGATCAGGCAGATGATACTCACTAACACCTGGATCCAACAGAAGACAATCCGGTTGAAAAACCTTATTCGAGTCGATCACATATAAATCCTCAATGTCTACCCATGGAGGATCCTCGGATTCACAACCAATATTCGAACACTCTTTAGTTTGAAGCCCATTCCCATTACCATCGCTCGAATATTTACCAATATTGTCCGCTGTTAGGCAGTCAAAGTGCCAGTAAATTTTGTTAAAAGATAGTTAAAATCATTAGCATTCCCAACATAACAATCCAAGAAAAGGCGCCTTAACCTCAGAAATTCTAGAACGAAATAGAAATGATGGTCCTGTAAACTCAAAGGCTTCGAAAACGATGGATCAGATAATAGGAAATTAGAAGAAGAAAGGAAAGGATTGAAGGTTGATGGACAAGATGATCTCTTGTGACCGAAATTTCCACAATTAAAACAACGAATGGGATAAGAACAAACATTTGCCTTATTATTTTTATCACCGCACCTATAACAATAAAAACCCCTTTTCCAATTCGAAGAGAAAGACGAACGAAATTTATGAAATTGATTTTTAAGACAAGAAGATCTATTAGCTCTATTAAAAGTAGAAGAATTGAAACCTGAATTTACTTGGCTTTGCGATGAAGAAGAATAACAAGAATTGAATTGGGAAAAAGTATTTGATGAACGAGCACCATTTTCTTGAGATCAAATTTTTTTCTGGAAGGACGCCATTCCCCTCCCTGATTAGTAAGAGGAGTTTGAATTTTGAAATTAGTTTTGAAATTGAAATAGGGTTTTGAATTTTTGAATTTGTTTCTGCCGTTGAAGAAGGAGATAGGCAGATAGAATTGTACGTACAGAGATGAGAAGTAAAAGCCAAAGCTCAAATTTTAAATTAAACCGATCGCGATCGATTTAACCTAAAATTTTAATGAGCTCCAACCATCTCCAGGTCTGCATTGTAGCATATATCTTGTCTCTGCGATTCCGGTGTCGCCAGTTTCGTCCGATTCCGACCTCGAATGCAAGAGATATGAATTTTTAAAGTTTACATGAGTTAAATATGATAATTAATTACAAAATCCTTTTACCTAACAGATCTGAGCCGTTCAAAATGAGATTGGAAATCAAGGCCGTGACTTCCCTCCTTCCACCATACGTACGCGTTCCAGGCTAAGGAACCCACCGTTGCCTCCCTTCCATCTATCGCACCGCCCCCATCCTTCACCTAACACTCGATCGGAGACCACCGGCATGAAGCCCTAACTGAGCTCCACCTTCGGCCATGATATCAAGAATCTCGGCCCTATATCCATCTCTATCAATGCACTCGAACGCCTCACGTACGCGGCCACCATACTCCTCCTTTGGTCGACAAAACGAGATCTCAACCGTATGGATTTAAAGCTCTCGACGAGCTCTAGATTTATGCAGTTGAAAGTTTTTGGAGAGAGTTTGTGGATTGAGAGAAAAATGAGGGAGAAAGAGATTGTTTTTTGGCCATTAAACTCAAGAACGGCAGCCATGAACGATAACCCTAGGGTTTCACCGTGCAAATGTATATATACGCGTATAGAATATTATTTTATTAATATACTTCAATTTTAAATGCACTTTTTCAAACGAACCCCAAACGACACGTTCCGCCAGGCTTTTATAAGGTTTTACCCCTATTCTGTACACAATGGAATATGTTTCGGGACCTGATTCGATCGTATGTGGAAGATAGCTTTTCGAATCGAATTAAAATATTAAATTTTCGATATTTAGTCCAACGCGTTTATATTCCGTACGACCAAACGATAACTCCGAACACTACGAAATTTGAAATCCGATAATAATACACTATTATGGATCTAATGGAACTGGTTTTGTCAAAATCAAAGACTGTGCCCCTGATGGCTATTTTAGCTCGTCGATTAAATCGACTTTTTCAAAATTTACAGAATTGCTTAAAATTTCAATTTTAAAAGCTTACTAACTCAATTATAAATCATATAGAATTTATATTCATATTGGAAACCAATTCGAATCATATTAAATCAAAATTTGATTATTCACACTACTTTCATATATTAAATTTCAATATTAAATTAATATATAAAAAAAATTCACATTTTAACTTATCGAATTTTAATTCCATTCAAATGTCCAGTATTACATTCTAACTCCAATGGAATCTTAATTCACCTTAGAAATCTTATTAAGTCCATAATTAAATTATCCAAACAATTTTCAATATTAAATTAAACAATTTAATTAGTTAATATTAAACAAATTTCAATATTTGATTTCACTTAAATTTTTGTCAACCATCACTTGCTTTATTTCCATCTATTGAGTACACATTTATTATTTAATCTAACTATTGATTGTAAACACAATCCAATACATAGCATTATCTTTCAATACTCGTTATTACTTAAATCTTCGAAATCAGTTTATTTCAAAATTTTATTTCTATCTAAATAATTCACCATTATTATTCAACTTCAGTTATTGATCATGAACCCAACTACTATATATAATTTCATTTCAATTGCAATTGGTTTCCAAATTCAAAAACTGACTAAATAAACAGGTAACTTATAATAATTATCACCATTAACTTTTAATCACACTTATAATTTTATTATTTACAAACAAGTGTCACAATTACCTATATAATACAAATTTGATTCAATTACCATTAACTATATTTTTTTTCATTAGTTAACCCAATATTTACATTTGTTTTTCCTTATATTCCCTTTATAACCAAGTTATAACATTTGAGTCATTTCAATTGATTGGAATTTCATTCAATTCATTAATATTTAACTTAGATAAATATTGTTGCAATTCATTTTAGTTATCATTATCATAAATAAATTACAAATTTTCATTTCTTCCAACATTAAATCATGAAATCTTATTAAATTAACTATTTTAATTGTCGAAAATTTACGGGTCGTTACAAAGCCTATTAACCACACATTACTTCCAAATACATTAGCCACTTAATACTTCCAAATATGATGTGGGCTCCTACTATCCTCAAGTCCATCAACTACTTAATATTCTAAAAGATAAATAGGCAGACTTTGGTCATTTAAGACCTCGGTCGAGGTAAACCCCATCATTTAAGACATATCTATAAGATGGACTCCTAGCATGGTCATCACTGGTCTGTTGGTCCTAGTTACTGAGACCTCCGACCACTATTTAAGGCCTTATAATATCTAATAGCCATACTTGAAAGCTACCACCAATAAAATCACACTCATGTGAGAGATAATACCTAAGCCACTTAATGCCTTATAAATAAGGACTATGCATACTTTTAACCATTTAATACCTATATTCTAGGTAGGTTCCACATCGTTTAATACCTAAACCCAAGGCGGACTACTCATACGTACTATCTAGCTGACATTGCTTAGAATCACATTGGGCTATTTAATACCTCTTTTATAGGAAAGAGGTAGACCCTATGATTTATATCAAATTTAGGTCAGATATCCTAGGTCTTAGTATTATTCCTAGGTTAAGTATTGAACTTATTTTACTAATCTTTTTTTTATTTAAGGCAATAAGATTTACCTTAGATACTTAGTTACCCATAAATCCCCATCTAATAATCCATAAATGTCAATTTGCCCATAATAATCCTAACAGACATTTCCTAAGACATTTATGTATAATTACTAATTTCCAATTAGTTATGTTTTTATAACTATTCCATTTTTATCAATCCCATTAATCCATTTACACCTATTAATCGTAACTCCTAATTCATTCTTCATTTATTTTCCCATTAATTGGAGTTACTACATTATATGCTATATTAATTAATTGTAATCTCTGATTCAATTCACATTTATTAACTATTAATTGGGTTTACAATATTTTATATCATGTCAATTATTGGCAACTCCTAACTTTACTGCCCATTAATAAGAATTACTACCCTTCCAAGTTTCTCCTATTCGCTTTCCCATTCTATCTAATAATAACCTATCCTAAGCAAACATTATGCATAAATAACACATAAATAGACGCTATTCTTATTTATTAACGCAATAAATATGTATAAACTACTACTCCTACCCAAAATTAATTCTACTCATATATATTTAACTAGAATATGTTTTTCATATTTAATTTCCTGGAATTAGATTCCTTAGAAAGATTTTCCATTATAATTTCCAGAAATTAGTTTAAAACAAAAGATAACAAAAGGAAAGATTGACTCCATTTGAAATTACAAGGAATGAATAATTTCTTTTTATTTGGAATTGACAATGTAAACCATGGAGAATAAATCTGTACTTTATATGTCTCTTCCTTTTTATTTGCATACGTTCATTGTTAAATCAAACGTCATCCTTTTCTATGAAAAGTGGAGAAATAAACCAATTTATAAAAGTTAAACGGATGTTCTTTCCACATATTAAATATGAAAATCTACAATTCAACATAAATAGGGAAATATACATAATTCTATCAATATTTTACGCTCCAAGTGCAGATCTGGAATAAAACTATACATCATTCTAAATTAAAAGTCTTTGGGACCGATTTCCAAATCAAGGTGTAACAATATTTCAAATCAAATCTAAAATAATAATATTTGGGCAACCATTTTCTACACTAATTTGAGCCAACAATTCACAAATAAGATAGATTTAGGGATAAAAATCAAATGTATGCGAATGGAATAGATTCAAAAGCATAAACAATATATGAATTTCCCACTCACCTTTTAAAAGCGATCCAAATCTCTGGATCTGAAGTAGAACATTTGATTCATCTCCCAATCCTTTTTAATCCAAAAAATATGTATAAAAAGGGTAATACATATGTTATAATTTCATATCTAAGAAGAGATTTGGAATTGCGAGAGAAAATAGATACAAATATAAAGATAAATATAACTTACCTCGAATATGCGTATTGTTGATTAATTCTCTTCCTTTTCTTCTAATTTTAGTTCCTCTCCAATTTGTATAAATATTTTATAATTTGAAATAATAGTGGGGAAGGGAGATGGCAAAGCTTTGCTACAACCTCTAGAAAAAATATGAGAAGAAAGGAGAGGGTTAGGCCTGATTTTATAGGCGTTAGAATCAACCATAGTCGTCAAATTAAAAATATAAAATCCGGGATGTTTAGGCCAAGCAAAACCCTGGCCTACATGCTCCAAGCGGTCAATTGCCTCTACCATAAGGGTCGATCGCTTTAGCTCGACCGATCCAATAAATGGGTCGACTTGTGATCCCCGGATAATTAATACATAAACATAAATTTTCTAATCTGATTATTTCCGTTTCGAATTCTTTTTTCGACCGTAACTTCTTCGTTTGGACTCCGATCACAAACCTCCAAGTATGAAAGCTACTCAGAATTTCGCCACAAATGCAATGGTGTAAGTTTCATGATCAAATTCCATCATTTGCACAAATTCCATTTTTAAAGCTTAATTAACTAACTAACTAATTAAATAATTAATGTCAAATATTACGGGGTGTTACATTCTTCCCCCTTAAAAGAATTTCGTCCCTGAAATTATACCAATGACTAAATCATGGTTCTAGCTCGCAGTTATCCTAAACTACACAACCAATTAGTGTACAATCAATTTTGCAAGCAAAAGTGCATAGTGAATCGCCCCGTAGAAACATGTATGGAGAATGATTTTAAATCGGATCCTCCTCTATGAATGCACTTCTTTGAAAACATTTTTGGAAAAATATGATGCAAACAACCCATATATATACCGGCGGTTCTATATGTATGCAGATTTAGAAAAATCTTTGCACCAAATGTCCTAAACTCCTATGCATGGAAGTAAGATGCAATCAACTTGCACCCAATTCCTATCAACCAAAAATTCTAACGCGTCGAAATATCGCTTCCTGAACTTCACTTCGATGCCAAAAAAGGAATTTAAGTAGAAAATTTTAAATTCTTACCATGCTATAAGCTACCTATTTCCCGTTGTACAGTGGAAATTTCCTCGCCGCCCCAGATTTTCTCCAAATTTTCCATGCATAAAATGCATAAGGAGGCTTATTTTCGAGCTCTAAAATGGAATTGAGTCCAAAAATAGACCCACATACGTCGTCGACAAGGTATGCAAATAGAAATTCCAAGACTAAAACAGCTTTTCCTTTATTATCGCTTGTATTTATTGCATTGTCGATCCTAATGCACCGCTAAATTCACATTTCTAATTTACTTTTTTGTCCCTACGATTACCACGTGGCTTTCAAAATCATAATTTTCATAATTTTTTTCTCTTTTTTCAAAATTTGTACGTCGCTTGAAAAATAAATTTTCAAAATAGTTGGATGCAAATTTTAAAAATTTTAAAAATGACTGAGCGCAAAAAATAATTTAAAAATCAAAAACTCTTTTCAAGCTAAACTTTTTAAAATATTTTTCTTCTCAAATTATTTTGATAATTAAAGCCACACTTTAACATTGTCGGAAGTCAGTTATGCGCTAAATGCATAAACTAGATTCTAGCATTCTAAAATTAACCTTATCCTATAAAACATGACATATAAAAAACATCAAAACATTTATTGATTAAATTTTTTTCTTTTAAGGAATAAGAGTAATGACCCGTGATTCCAAACAATTTTTAACCTCTCCTTTGCTAAAATTTCTATCTTTTTTAAAACTTCCAATCTAACATTACATTTTAGTGTTAGTCAAGTGTCCGTATGAGATTCTCATATTTATATCGTTTCTTCCAAACATACTTATAAGAGCAGTTCACATATTTGGAAACAATAACATAGTAACTAAACAGAAATACATCTCATAATATCGTGCATGTCTTTTTACAAGAGACAACTAATAGTTACAGCCCAAACAGCCTAAAAAGAAGAACAAATGCTGGAAGGGAAAATACAACAACACTATAAATCCAAAAACACTGCCTATAGACAACGAGACATCTTGCTCCACAGCTGTAGCTCGAGCCATTACTGCGACCCTTGAATGGTTGTAGCATGGCGGCTATACACCAGCCTCGTGCCTCTGGTGATGTTGGTGTTGCTGGCGGCTTTGCAATCGATATCTTCCTAAGGCAGGATCTATCGATGGTAGAAGGAACCTTCTTCTAAACTACCTCTTCATAGAGATTCACCCGTATTGCCTAAAGCGGAGAATGAATAGATGGCAATACAGAAAGTAACTCCGTGGAATGTCAACTCCTTGATCGATAAAATGAACTGTAAGGGTGCAGGTCTAATTGACGGCGATGCCGCCAATATTAGCATAAGTGGTCTTCTACACCATTGGATAAATGCGATTGTAACTTCCCGTCTATGGGATGATATTGTGCTGAATTTCGCACACAACCAAATAAGTAGCCGAACGTAGATTATCCATCTTCATAACACCAACATCCTAGAAAAAGATCTGCTACAAAATCTCAAAATCAGTCATCTCTAAATCGTCCAAATCCACGCCCTTCGCTGAAACCGCCAAAATATCAGTGAGATCATCATTATTTAGCTCAATTAGACTCCATTCACCTCCAAACGAATCAAGTTGTTGCCTTCATCAAACTCTACACCAATAGGGCATCAAAAAGGAAGATGTAGTGTGGGTAATATTCCCACTCAAAGGTCTAGAAGCGGAGGATCGGTGCAAGTCCTACCGTGGTGAATAACTCCTCTAGCCCAAAAGCGGTGAAATATTCTGCTCATTCCAGTCCCGCCAAGCAGCCTTTTGAGGGGTAAGACCAGGATGGCATGAGGAAGAGCCGATAGTGCGATAAGGTGCCATGGGCTAAGAAGTGGTCGGAGGGAAGAAATTAGGTTTAGGTCTGGAATGGTGGTGGGGCGAGATCTAATGCACAAAAATCAGCGCAAGGGGGAGGCGAGTCTGTTACTCCTAAGAGAGGGAGAAAAACGGCATCGCCAAATGGTAGAATTGGGGAGAGAGGCTGCTACTTCGGAGGAGGTGGATGAAGATTGGGTTGGGCTTGTTGAGGAAGGAGGAACAAAAGAATGCAGCTGGAGGAATTCAGATGTGACTTTTATAGCCGTGTTCCAGGTTTAGGTTGTGCCAAAACACTTTGACTGGTAGACCGCTCAACGTGGTCTATTGGTAGACAGGCTTTGGGCGTCGATTGAACCAGGACCCAATTAGGGTCGGATTAAGTAATGATAATCGTTTCATGCCGTCTCCTTTGAATTGACATGATTCAAAAAATTCCTATCCTCATCATGGTAGTGGCAAACCCAACCGTTAAGTTCTGAACCATTCTCTAGCAATTCACAGTAGACCCAACAAAACTGCTATGTCCAACAGCACTACCAAAAGCTTGAAAGTATTCCAACTACTACTTCCTGCATACTTCACATGGAAATATTTCTTCCACTAGTAGGCGTGTACAACAACAATTCTAACTTCATATTCCAATAAAACTAAATGTCATTCCTATTTTGTCCATTTTTTGAAAGAGAGAGAATTTTAAATCTTTGATCTTTATAAATAGGAAAATCATTGGGCCAGATATTCACCCTTTTAAACTTATTTCCTAAATCAAAAATCACTTTCTTGCCAAAAATTAAAATTACATCCTTTATTGATATATATATATATATAAGGACTTCAAACTTACTTCCTTATTAACCAAAATATCTTAACATGACCAACTTAGTGGCATACGTGTTTCCTTAAAAATTAAAATTTCAAATCTTCCCAAAACAAAATTTCCAAAACAAATCCTTGGAAAAAATATCCTTTGAAAACTCTTTTTCAAAACAAAATCTAAGGCGTTTACAAAATATATTTTATAAAAATTCTCTCATAGGTTTAGATACTAAAGAATTGACTAAATTTCTTTAAATCTGGTTTGCCGTCTAAAGGTGATTGATGGACACTCCCTTGCCAAAACTTTTCGGACATTAGCAACATACCTATTTCCCACTTATCTGGAGTGATAGTGTATCTTCGATTGCAAGTGATTATCAAAATCCCAAAATCACAACGTAGCTAGATCTCATTTATCAAGTCGAATACTCTCTAGTCTTTGGGATTCTACCACTGTTGTACTCATGCTCTTAATCATTAGCGCCTTATGTATCGCAAACACTCCGTGGGGTACTTAGAAGTCAGCGTCAAAATCTTAACTCTAAGATATTTCCAACTTATAGTTGCTTTGCCCATTCCAATGGAACTACAACTGCTTCTATAGTCGGGATTCTTAGAGTCTAGAATAAAAATACAATAATAATATATAAGAAAGTACAAATACGTTCTTTCAAATTTTCCTAATTCCTCTGATCTACTAACATAGGCTCTAATACTAAATGTAACAACCCACACTTAAATGAGCCCAAGTTTCAACAAAATCGAAACCCAAGTCCATTTGAGTATAGATTGCTAGATTCAGTACCTGCAAATAAGCATGAACATTATCAGATATTTATAAAATCTAAACTCACAACGGAAATAGTAATAGGATATAAATACTGATTATGGCTACTACCTTGGAATTAATGGTATTCCTTGGATATCATATTCCCACATCAGCATCGATCATTAAAGAAAAGGAGACCTCTCCGACAATCAATTACGTCCAGCTCCAGTGACCTCTTCATCTAAATATATCATGTGGTTTATAATGAGGAGTGGATTAGAATAATGTTCTGGTGATTAAAAAATCTATACAGTGTCCATAACATACTATAAATAAAATAGAGATTTTATTTATGGTCTCTCTTATACTGATTGGTATCCATTTAATTGTCATGTCTACTATTTTAAGGTTAACCAAATTAACCTAATACTGCACGCATGATTTATCTACCTACCCTTTCCCAAGGTATGAAATACCGATGAAGTCTATCAACCACCCAATACTTCCAAATCCATTAGCCACTTAATACTTCCAAATATAAAGCAGGCTCCTACTATCCTCAAGTCCATCAACTACTTAATATTCTAAGAGAAATATCCAGACTTTTGCCATTTAAGACCTCGATCGAGGCAGACCCATCATTTAAGAACTTTTCTAAGGTGGACTCCAAGCGTCGTAGTCATTGGTCTATTGGTCCTAGCTATAGAGACCTCTGACCACTATTTAAGGCCTTTTAATATCTAATAGCCATACTTGCATAACTACCGCCAATAAAATTGCAGCCATGTGAGAGACAATACGCAAGCCACTTAATACCTTGTAAATAAGGACTACGAAGACTTCTAACCATTGAGTACCTATGTTCTAGGAAGGTCCCACATCATTTAATACCTAACACCAAGACGGACTCCTCACATGTACTATCTAGCTGACATCGCTAGGAATCTCATTGGCTATTTAATACTTCTTTTATTGAAAAAGGTGAACCTAATGATCTAATGTGTGGTGCCCCATCTCTATACTCACACTAGCCAAGGACACTACTGGGTAATGCCATCGACTAGCACGAAGAATAAGGTTGTTGAGGAGCGACTATCTGTGTAATTGATTTGTGCGAGTACCGATATGTCAGATAATATAACTTACATTTCATTTCAAGAGGAAATCCGACATATCAAATACAAAATCAAAGCTACCACACACTGGCTATGTGGCATTCGGAAAGAAATATAGAAATAAACATAACACAAATCAATCACAGATATTCATATCACAAAGGCGGAATCAGATATGAATATATCACATAAAAGTGTACATCAAAATAGTGGTTATATAAGATCCACTACATCACAAAAGAATAGGTACAAGTGCTAGACAAAAGAATATGTATACATCAAGGAGTCTCTATCTCGAATGTATAATAACAAAAACTACTAATCTAAAGTAGTTAGCCAAAAGTCAGGTGATGAACCCTGATAAGAAGTCAAGCAGAAGCACCTGAAATACCTCGGTCTGACCTGAGTATTATTTAAGAAGAAAATAATAAACGGATCAGTCTAGCTATAAATATCAGATAAAATGAGATAGGATAAGAGATATAACTAAAACGTATGACAACAATAATACCATACTGTGACGAGTATACATCAAATAACAACAAAAATCATACAATATCTCAAATCATCCCAAACATCCAAAAAGAATCACATTCTTTAAATTATTCACCAAAAACACAAATATTTGATAGAGCTCATCAATTCCTATCATCAAAATTGGTGAAATACAAATTCTAGAAATCATTAACTAGAAATCTAGAAATCACAAAGGAGGAAGGCCTATCACAAACGGGAGCATGAAAACTCAACAACACGTGCATCACAAATGGGTCGCTAACCCATGGTCGCTAACCATAGAGCCGGTGCAACAACGTAGTACAATAACGGTACGCCCGATGAACCTGATACTCAAGTAATTCGGAACGACGACGTAGTACAATAACGGTACGCCCGATGAACCTAACTCCATAAAAACCATAGGTCGCTAGCCTATAAAAAGAATGAGATGAAGCTCCATAAAACGAGGTACAGTCCCCCACGTGGACAAAGAGACATCGCATATCGCTAGTCTAAACCAAAAAAGGATCACCATTGATCAATGAAATGTGTCGATTACACTAAGCTAGTAAAGAAATGAGTTTAGCTTCATGTCCCATAACCACTGGCTTAACTTAAATATTTACGAATAAATTGTAGATTTCCACTCGAAAGTTGTCACAAGATTTTCAATCGAACAAGTCCAAAAATAACCGACGAAGTAAACACAAGCATTTCATACCACTTGTTTTGCTAAGCCGTTTAATTAGATTTCTCATACGAATGAGGTAAAGGTTTTTATATACTAATAGATTGGAAAATGGTTTTATAAATGAGATTTGTATTAAAATAGAGTTGAAAACATCTTTGTGAAAGAGTTCGAATATTTACTACTAGTATAGAAACCTTTGTATTTGAAAGTGACAAATCACAAAAATGATTGTAAAAACAATCAATCACCAAAGATTCACATTCGAAGACATGAATCAAAACCATAGAAATCGATATCAAATCCATCAAATGGATATTCCCAAAAATCCAAAGAAATAAGTCATCAAAGTCGATAATAAGTGATGACAACTATCCGGATCAACAACAATCGATTAAAAATTGGAAATCCACTCAAAAAAATAAGCAAATAGGCAACCTGCTCAATTCCAGACGTCTGGAGGTTCAATCCAGGCGTTTGAAAACTAACCAGACGTCTGCTTTAGAATCCAGACGTCTGGATTTGTTCTTTGGAAATAATTCAGAGAACCCTCAGACATCTGAAACTTCAAGTCAAACGTCTGAGACCCATCCAGACGTCTGATCGTAAATTTCAGACATCTGGAATTAGTCTCTGCCTTTTTTTATATTTTGCGTGCTTATATTTTTCTCTCCAGGTCCAAACCAGACGTCTGGACTTGGTCACCAAACGTTTGGTCACCTGGTCTAGGAAACAATTTTCCTAGGCCAAAGTGGCCAAAACGTATCGGGAGCAATCGAACGAGCAACAATGACTAAGGATTTACGCCAAGCGACAACCCAGCCTTAAAGGCTCTTCGATGCACCCAAATATCATTGTCTAAACATCCATAATAGGATTTTCATAAAATTGGACCAAAACACCAAAATTTGGAAAATTCACCAAATCAATTCAAATCAAAAGCAAATGAATATGCACAAATGTTAGGAATTCATATCTAACAACAATGATAGCTATAGACATAGATGTGAGTTAAATAACTCACCTTTAAACCCAAAAACAATAAACGAGTAGCTCTAAAGCAAAGGAAAGGTCAACTACTCTTCAATTTCAACTCTAGAAGCTCCAATCTAAGATCATAAGCAATATTTCCTAAGTTAGGTTATAGGAAATTTCTGAAATTGGAGAGAGATTGAGATGGAGAAGAAGAAGAGGATGCTTACCTAAGCTTTTCTTTGATGTTGGAGCTAGAATTTATATTTCCTAATTAAACTAGGGTTTGGAATTCTAATTTACTTTCTCTTCCCCCATTTTTGCTTTAGCTAGAGAGTATTAGGAAAATGAGAATGTATGAAGAGGAGTGGGGATGGAGTTAGGGTATTAAGATGGGTTAATGGGCTGAAACCCAAACCCAAAGCCCAAAATAGAAAAATAGCAAAATTCTACTCAACTCCAAACATATCGATGTTTATACTCAAAAAAGTTGTAAATGCCATTTTGGACTCAATGGAAGTGGTTCGAGTCCTAATTCGACAGTTTGCAAAAAGTGACATTTCGGACTTTAATCTGATTAACGATGCTATATTTAAATAAAACATTTAAATATACAATCATAAAATATGCGGGTTGTTACAGACTCCCCTCCTTAAATAAATTGCGTCCTCGCAATTCTTAAGAAGAAAACAAAGAGTAACAACCATAAAAGCATATCAACACAAAAGAAAATTTGAAATAAGAAGTTCACCTTAAGGAGCATGAGAGAGTAAGTCTGGATGTGTTCGCTCGATGAATTCTCTGGATTCCCAAGAGCAATCCTTAGGATTTGAGGACCATTGAATTTTCACAAGCGGGACATCTTTATTTCGAAGACGTTTAACCTCCGAAGCAATGATACAAATAGGATGTTGCTTATAAGTCAAATTAGGTGAAACCTCAATTTCTTCAATAACACCGGGCTCAAGAATAGAATCGGAATCCCTAAGGCATTTCCGTAGTTGAGAGACGTGGAATACGTCATGAATAGCGGAAAATTGAGCCGGTAATAAAAGGCGATAAGCCACGGAACCAATGGGTTCGGTGATGGGAAATGGACCAATATATCGAGGTGCTAATTTTCCCGATCGACTGAAACGCACAGCATCCTTCATAGGTGAAACACGAATAAACACCAAATCTCCCATAGAAAACTCTAGTTTCCTTCTTCGGTTATCGGCATAGGATTTTTGTCTAGTTTGAGCTTCTTTCATCCTATGACGAATAAGGTCAATCTATTATATGGCATCATGAATAAAATCTGGACTTAAAACCAGCTTCTCACCGGCTTCAAGCCAACACGAAGGAGATCGGCATGGCCTTCCGTAGAGTGCCTCGAAAGGAGCCATACCAATACTAGATTGGAAGCTATTATTATAGGAAAACTCAACAAGAGAAATATGATCTTCCCAACTTCCACCAAAATCAAGAACACAAGCATGAAGGAGATCTTCAAGAGTTTGATTCACACGCTCCGTTTGTCCATCGGACTGAGGATGATAAGCGGTGCTAAAATTAAGCTTCGTTCCCAAATCTTTTTGAAGACCCTACCAAAATCCACTAGTAAATAATGGATCACGATCGCTAACAATAGAAGTAGGAACTCCATGCAATTTAACAATTTCTTTGACATAGAGTTTTGCCAAAAGAGGTACGGTCCGATTAGACCGAACGGGAATAAAATGGGCGGATTTTCTAAGTTTATCTACTATCACCCATAAGCTATCATGGCCCAAACGAGAACGGGAAAGACAGTCAATAAAGTCCATGGAGACTTGATCCCACTTCCATATTGGAATTTCCAAAGGTTGCAATAACCCATCGGGCCTTTGATGCTCGGCCTTTACGAGTTGGCAAGTCATGCAACGCTTAATAAAGTTAGTAATGTCAGATTTCATTCCATCCCAATAATAAAGTCGCTTCATATCCGCATACATTTTACTACTACCGGGATGAATGGTAAATTTAGAACGATGAGAATCTTCTAAAATGTCTTTACGAAGATCACAAATGTTTGGCACAATAAGTCTACCAAACTTTCGAATACCGCCATGAGCATCAATATCAAAGTCTTTCAAACCTTCAATATCAATTTTATCCCTACAACTTTGGCTAAGAAGAACCAATTTGGGATCACGCCTTTAAGCTTCAAGAATGCGGTCTAAAAGAAAAGGATGAGCCTCAAGGCTACACAAAACAAGAGATGAACATGAATTGGATTCACGATCTCGAATCTCATAAGTGGATAAAGTCTCGAGATCATTCCATTCGGATATCATCATGGAAAAAACCGCTTGTTGCTTACGACTAAGGGCATCGGCAACAAGATTTCCCTTTCCGAGAGTATAAAGAATGTCAAGATCATAAGATGAAAGGAACTCGAGCCAACATTGTTGAAGCAAATTAAGTTCCTTTTGAGAAAATAAATACTTCAAAGATTTATGATCGGTGTAGAGAACAAATTTCTCTCCCAAAAGATAATGACGCCAAATTCTAAGGGCGAAAACAATAGCCGCGAGCTCTAAATCATGAGTGGCATATCTAGTCTCGGCAGGCTTTAATTGCCTAGAAGCATAAGCGATAACACGTTCCCTTTGCATGAGAACGGCACCCAAACCAACGCGACTAGCATCGGTATAAACAATAAAGTCTTGGTTCCCTTCGGGAATCACAAGAATAGGAGCATCGGAAAGGAGTTCTTTTAATTTTTGAAATGCAGCTTCACATTTGCCTGACCAAATGTATTTAACTCCCTTCTTTTTCAAATTGGTAAGAGGTACGGAAATCTTAGAAAAGTCTTTGATGAACCGACGGTAATAGCCCACCAATCCGAGAAAGCTACGAATTTCCGTCACACTCTCCGGTCTCTTCCAATTTTTAATCGCTTCAATCTTTGAAGGATCCACGGAAATTCTAGATTCAGAAATAATATGCCCCAAAAATTTCACACGAGATTGCCAAAAGTAGCATTTAGAAAATTTTGCTTTCAATTGGTTGCTCCTAAGAGTTTTCAACACAATCCGAAGATGATTTTCATGCTCTTCCTCAGTTTTAGAATAAACAAGAATATCATCTATAAAGATGAGAACAAATCAATCGAGGAAGTCTTTGAAAACTCGATTCATAAGGTCAACGAAATAAGTGGAGCATTCGTCAAATTAAATGGCATAACAAGCCATTCATAAGATCCATAACGAGTATGGAACTATGTCAAAGGAATGCAATCCTCAGCAATACGGAGCTGATGAAAACCGGTTGCTAAGTCTAACTGTGAAAAGACTCGAGCACCACTAAGTTGATCGAATAAATCATTAATCCGAGGTAAGGGATATTTATTCTTGATGGTGAGATCATTAAGCTTGCGGTAGTCAACGCAAAGCCTAAGTGTACCATCAGATTTCTTCACAAAAATAGCTGAAGCTCCCCATGGAGAGGAACTAGAACGAACAAATTGTTTTGCTTCCAATTCGGATAATTGTTTACGCATGTCCTTATTTTCTTTATTGGACATACGATAAGGAGGACGGGTGATAGGTAGAGCTCCAGGGACTAGATTAATTTTGAACTTAATTTCTCGCTTAGGTGGTAATCCTAATACGGGCTCAAATATGTCGGGAAATTCGCAAACAATATGAATGAGGGAAATGACATCTTCCTCATCATCATTATCGTCATCATGAGGATTTAGAGAATACAAGGATGCTCCCGAATTGGAATCTGAACCTTTAAGAACAAGAGAAATCTGCTTAACAGATTGAGGATGTCGAAGATATATAGTCCGCTCAGGACATAGGATATGGGCTTCGTAATGGTTAAGCCAATCCATCCCCAAAATCATTCTGAAACCAAGGTAACGCATAACATGCAAATCGGCTTGGAAAGCATAATCACATAAAATAATTTCGACATCTTTACAAAGTAAACTGAGTGTTGCGGATCCACCAACCGGATTCGCAATTCTCAATGAAGTCATCAAGCCAATAACATTCAAAGACAAAGCATCAACAATTTCTTTTGATATAAAAGAGTGAGATGCACCCGTATCAAAAAGAACTCAAATAGAAAAATCATGAAATATAATAATGCCATCAAGGATAGAATGAGATATACCTTGACCAAGGGAAGTGTTAGTAGGAGCTTGCACAACATTTAGCTTTCCCTCTTTCTTGTTTGGAAGTTTGGGGCATGAAGATAAAAGATGACCCGAACTTTTGCAATAATGACAAAAAGAGGTTTTGGGAACCTATTTGCATAATGGTCCTTAGAACCACAATTGTAGCATTGCCCACGACTAGAGGTAGAAGTCTTTGCTACCGAAGTTGCTTGCTTCCCTTTCTTGTTGAGATTAGACTTGAATTTAAAAGGCCTCTTCTTATTGATGTTTTGTTTGACTTCAACATCACTTTCTTTATCGGCCTCTACGAGTCGAAGAGCGATATCAACAAGCTGATCAAAAGAAAGTTCTACTTTCAGAAGTAATGGCTTTTTGAAGCTCTTATTCAACCCATAGACAAATCTTTGATTTTTCTTCAATGGGGTATTAAAATACTCGACCCCATATTTAGATAGAGATTTGAAAGATGCGACGTAATCCATCACAGAAGATTCACCTTGAACAAGGTCGATAAAGCGTCGAGCTAAAGATACTTTTTCAACTTTTGGCACAAATTTTAACTCGAACCTTTCCCGGAATTGCTCCCAAGTAAGATCCGCTTCAATAATTTCCGAGATCAGAAGCTCATACCAATCAAATGCTCTCTCCTGGAGCATGCTAGAAGCTACTTGGACTCGATGTAGGTCAATAAGATTCATGCGGGAAAAGATGCGATCGCATGTTCTAAGCCAAGCTTGGACTTCTATAACGCTTTCGAAACCCTTGAAAGGCCTTCCACCCAAGTTGGTATAATCACTGCACAAGCGTGCAAACCCAGATTTAGGATGAGTAGGCTCTGGAATGGGTCTGATAGCTTGAGCATTCTTTACAAGATCTAGAAGTTGCTGAGCAGACATAAATACTCCATCCTAAGGAGTAGCACTTGATTGACCGGCGCTGGGACGGTCTGGTCTAACCATTTCTCTTCTTTAAGAAAGAAAGAAAGAAGAGTAAAAAAGGTTATTCACAGAATGAATATCAAACAAACTTGATTGATAAAACAAGGCATCATAAAAAGAAATAGGATAGAACGGTACGAAGACTCGAATTAAATCCTATGGCACGATTCCTAAGAAAGACTTAGGACAATGATCCTTGCAAGATTATTCTACATTGTTCCGAAGTTGGCTCTGATACCAAGCTGTGACGCCCCACCTCTATACTCACACTAGCCAAGGACAATACTGGGTAATGCCGTCGACTAGCACGAAGAATAAGGCTGTTGAGGAGCGACCATTTGTGTAATTGCTTTGTGCGAGTACCGATATGTCAGATAATATAACTTACATTTCATTTTAAGAGGAAATCCGACATATCAAATACAAACTCAAAGCTACCACACAGTGGCTATGTGGCCTTCAGAAACAAATATAGAAATAAACATAACACAAATCAGTCGTAGATATTCATATCACAAAGGCGGAATCAGATATGAATATATCACATAAAAGTGTACATCAAAATAGTGGTCATATAAGATCCACTACACCACAAAAGAATAGGTACAAGTGCTAGACAAAAGAATATGTATACATCAAGGAGTCTCTATCTTGAATGTATAATAACAAAAACTACTGATCTAAAGTAGTTGGCCAAAAGTCAGGTGATGAACCCTGATAAGAAGTCAAGCAGAAGCACCTGAAATACCTCGGTCTGACCCGAGTATTATTTAAGAAAAAAATAATAAACGGATCAGTCTAGCTATAAATATCAGATAAAATGAGATAGGATAAGAGATATAACTAAAATATATGATAACAATAATGCCATACTGTGACGAGTATACATCAAATAACAACAAAAATCATACAATATCTCAAATCATCCCAAACATCCAAAAAGAATCACATTCTTTAAATTATTCACCAAAAACACAAATATTTGATAGAGCTCATCAATGCCTATCATCAAAATTGGTGAAACACAAATTCTAGAAATCATCAACTAGAAATCCAGAAATCACCAAGGGGGAAGGCCTATCACAAACGGGAGCATGAAAACTCACCAACACGTGCATCACAAATGGGTCGCTAACCTATGGTCGCTAACCATAGAGCCGGTGCAACGACGTAGTACAATAACGGTACGCCCGATGAACCTAACTCCATAAAATCCATAGGTCGCTAGCCTATAAAAAGAATGAGACGAAGCTCCATAAAACGAGGTACAGTCCCCCACGTGGACAAAGAGACATCACATATCGCTAGTCTAAACCATAAAAAGATCACCATTGATCAATGAAAAGTGTCGATTACACTAAGCTAGTAAACAAACGAGTTTAGCTTCATGTCCCATAACCACTGGCTTAACTTAAATATTTACGAACAAATTGTAGATTTCCACTTGAAAATTGTCATAAGATTTTCAATCGAACAAGTCCAAAAATTAACCAACGAAGTAAACGCAAGTGTTTCATACCAGTTGTTTTTCTAATCCGTTTAATTAGATTTCTCATACGAATGAGGTAAAGGTTTGTATATACTAATAGATTGGAAAACGGTTTTATAAACGAGATTTGTATTAAAATAGAGTTGAAAACATCTTTGTGAAAGAGTTCGAATATTTACTACTAGTATAGATACCTTTGTATTTTAAAGTGACAAATCACAAAAATGATTGTAAAAACAATCAATCACCAAAGATTCACATTCGAAGACGTGAATCAAAACCATAGAAATCGATATCAAATCCATCAAATGGATATTCCCAAAAATCCAAAGAAAGAAGTCATTAAAGTCGATAATAAGTGATGACAATTATCCGGATCAACAACGATCGATTAAAAATAGGAAATCCACTCAAAAACATAAGCAAATAGGCAAACTGCTCGATTCCAAACGTTTGGAGGTTCAATCCAGGCGTTTGAAAAATAACTAGATGTCTGGTTTAGAATCCAGATGTAACGACCCAGAATTTTGAACAAATTAAATTGAGAATATTTAATTTATTTTAAATATTTGAACGATGATTTAATTTGAATCCCCGATATAACTTTGAAATTTGCGATTAAACATTAAAATTTAATCGATTGAATGCTGAATAAAAATGTGAATCTTCAGTTTTAAGCTGAAGAAAAATATTTCGAAAGCTTTTAAAATTCGTATTAATAATACTGAAGATAATCGAAGCTTAATAATTGAATTTGAAAACTGTTTGTTCAGTTTTGAAATTTATATCGTTGAACCGATATTTAAAAATAGCCGTCCGAGGCACAGTCTCGGAATTCAACGAAACCAGTTCCATTGGGTCCGTAATATTGTATTATTACCGGGTTTCAAATTTCGTATTTTTCGGAGTTAATACGTGATCATACGTTGAGTAAATGCATTGAAATTTTAAAGCAAATTCAATTAAATTTTTTTTTTAAATTTATATTACTTAACAACAGCCACGTTTCTTCCCTTACCTCACGCCTTAATTCACGCAGAAAAATCACGATATCAGATCGTGTACACCATGCCTCCTTTCATTTTTATAATCTCCCCCTTCAAACTCAGTCACGAAGTCGAATCTCGTTCCCTCTTCATAAAAAATCGAATGAAACCAAAGGAAATAAAAAAATGGTTGCAGCTAAATTTCGCCCTTCTCTCGCCCCATTCAAATAAATGACGACCGAAAACAAAAATCAATTCGAACGAGGCCAGTGGGAAGCGCTCGATCGCGATGACGCGAGATTTATGGGTCGCGACTTGTCAATCGCGGCGGCAGGCGACTCGGTGGGCAATCGCGAGGCAAGGAACGGAGGTGGCTGGAAATTGTTCGACATCGCGAGGAGGCGCGTACGATTTTGTCGCGATTTGATGGAAGTGTTCGAAGTGGCCAGGGCAACGTGGTCGAGGCGGAGACGATGTCGTTGAGGCAAACGTGGTTTGTGGGTTTCGCAGTGGCAACTGATAATGGCAGTCGTAGCCTAAATCAATGGTCGCGAACGTGTTATCAATCGCGAGTGGGATCGGTGATGTCGCGGGTTGGAAGCGAGATGCCTACAAGCTCGGCGAAGCAGTGTTGGGGGTGTTCGTCTTCTCTGACCTTGAGATTGGGTCGCGGCGTCGCTTTTATCAAAACAGTGAGGTATTTGTTTCGTTTTAATCTAATAATATATACATACGCAATGAAATTAAGGTGTTTACGCTTATTGTTTTTCAATTTAAGGGCGTACGCTTTTATTGAAATTGTATAAGTTAACAGGAGAGAAAAAATGTTGACAGTGAGGTAGATTTTGGAAACAGTGAGTTTTAATCTGTGGTTTCAAAATAATTTTGTTGTTATAAGATTGAAACAGAAATTATAGATGTGAATAAGAAAGAGAAAACATAGGATTTTAAATGCCATAGAGTTTATATGAATTTGTATAATGTATATACATATTTAAGTAACAGAAGTTACTATAGATTTTGAAAATATAAGGTTTTAAATGGGAATAAGATTAGAAAAACAACAAAATAAATGAAATGGATTTAGGTGATGAATTTATAAAATGGAAATTAATTATTCAAATTGTTCGAATATTGATAAAGTGTATGAATTATTTATACAAGGGTATAAATCAAGAAAACAAGTCAAGATGGGAAATGGATTGCGAATAAAAGCTAAGGTGAGATTTTTCTCACTCAAAATGAAAGTGGAATTTTCAGTTATTTATTGATTGATTTGATTGCTATTTGGATGTGATATTAGATATAGTAGGATATATCTATATATATAGCAATATATACATATTGGCATATGTATATATTGGATTGATGATTTCCCGCCTCGTATAGCGGATGAGACCCTATTGCGCCGTTAGTAAGCGGATTATTTTTATAAAACCCATATACCGCGATATTCCACCTCGAAGTGGAATTGGTATTGTGCTAACGTCTTTGGATGCAGGGAAACAGGTTGGAGGGATCCAACTGGATTCCTCAACTGTATTTATTTATTTACAGATGTTGATATATATTCTGTTATCATATGATGATATATGATGATTGATGTTGTGATGGACTAATTGATGCGTTGCATCATCGGATTCAAATTTTGAAGTTTAAAAATAACGATTTTAACTTTAAAAAGAGATTTTAAAGGTGATTATTTGAAAGTATACGTTTTATTTGAATCTTTGAATTGGTTTACTTTAAATAAATAAATGTATAAGTTTAAAGTTATGGAGATTATAATGTTTGTGAAATATAACCAAAAGATGATTTTTGAAGTAAATAGTTAAGTAATTTATAAGATAGTTTAAATTTGAATTTTTGAATTATTAAAAACGATGTATATAAAAGATGTACAAAATTGATATTTATCAATTAAAATTATTAGAATTTTAAACGAGTTTTTATAAGTGTTAAAATTTGTAAAGATATGAAACTTATAGAATTATAAGTTGTAAAGATAGGAAATTTATAGAATTATAAATTGTGAAGATTTGAAGTTTATAGATTTATAAAATTTGAAGTTTATAGATTTATAAAGTATGAAGTTATAAAATGAATGGAATTGTAGAATAAAAGATTATAAGAAATTTACTTATAAATTGGGTTTTTGCCTTTAAATGGAATATTTATCGAATTGATTTATAAAGGAGATTTATAAATCAAAGTTGTTATAAAATAGAAATAGAATTTATAAACGGTGTTTTATAAATTCGAAAATCAATCAAATTTGATGAATTGATTATAGAAGGTTATTAAGGAAATTTTATCCACGATTTTGGATAGTGGATAAATTCTTGAAAATAAATGTGTAGAAAAGATTGAAATGTGGTTAGTGAAGTATATTCACGATTTTGGACAGTGAATATATTTTTAAGTAAAATGGATATGGTTTTGGGAAAGTGATATTTGATATGAAGTTAATTGTTTTAAAAGATGTTTTAAAACGTGTTAAGTATCGAATACATAGATTTCAACATTTATTGTTGAAATAGACGTTTTCGAGAAATTTAAGGAAATGGTGGACTATAACACTGTTGTTATAGTAAATGATTTCCAAAAGGAAATGTTTTTATGTAGTATTGGGATTTATACATCTATCTAAAATTCTGAATCCCTATACTAGAGATTTTGAGTCGTCGTAACGATGTTTTACGTAACATTCGTTTTGACTCAAATAAATGTTGTTATAGTAATGTTTTCCTTAAAGAATGAATTTATACTTAAATTTTGATTTAAGTATATCGAACATTTTAAAGTTGAAAATAAAAGATTTGTGAAGCACTTATTATTAAATAAGTAGGGAAATGTTTTTCCAAAATGAAATGAAACGTTTTGAGATTTTATCTTCTTAAAGATAAATCGAAAATGAATATTTGAAAACGATTGAAAATCGAATATTAGTAGATATTCGAAAAATATAAATTCACTATGGAATTTATAAAGGAAAGGGAAACTGTTTAGAAAAATAAACGTTGATTTATTTTTGAAGTGTGGAAATTTTATATCTTGTAAAGATATTTTTGAAGAATAAATAATTTGGAAAATTATTTGGAATCTGATGATGTTGCGCATCTTTATTGATAGTTAAATAACCGACTATCAATAATTACCTTGAATGATATTTGTTGTGAATTGGATGAATTTGAATGCCACACTTATTTTTAAATAATCGCTCACTATTCGGGTTAGCCGGGAAAGGACCATGGGGTCGTATAACCCATTCCGAATATGTGATACGTCGTTATGAATTGCATTCGAAGACCGGTGTTGAAGACCGGATATTTTTGAAAACGGAAGGATTACCGTCGAGTTACTCTACATCGGCTGATCTCCGATTTAGAGGTTTTATCACCCTTAGTGACGGGAAGTTCAGACGTGATTAGAAATTTATCCGGATATGCAAGGGCTTCGTGAGAAGTGCCTTCGGTTCTGTTCGATCCCGGAACAGACTTGTATGGATTGTATGTCTGACGTTACAATTTGAGATATAAAGCTGATTTCTTTCAAATACATTTCTGTTGGTGGCGGAGAATTTATTCTCTTAGCTTAACACCCTTCTCTGAGACGTACGAGCTCAGAGGTTATGTAGTTGAAATTTATCAGCGATATATCCCAATTTGGTAACGTGACATACTGAGTGTTGCTGTGAAATGATCAGTGTTTGATCATTTGCGATATGATCATTTGTTTGATCTTATATCTTTGTGATCATAGGTTGATCATTTGTTTGACCCGAAGCATGGCTTTGTAGAAAGCGTAGCTTTGTGGACGAGACTTCGTCGAGCCTCACACCCCGGAAATGGTCAAAACAGGAAGGATGCAGCAAGGTTCTAGGGAGTAGCGCCCCTTAGTGTATGTCATTCCTTCTGGATAAAGGTGGTATCATGGTATGGAGCCCAGATACTTAACCTCTGTGGTTGCTGCAAACTTATTACTTTGTGGTTTGTTGGAAATCGGGGATCCTCGGGAAGATCGGTGACGATCGGGGGATGGCATACGCGTGTCAGTAGTTACCTATTTTTGCAGAGGTAACCCGGCCTTGTGTTGGTAGAGATCCGGTTAGGTTCTCAGGTCGTCTATTCCAGGGACGTACCCATCGTGGAGAAGGAAGTTCCTTAGCCTGACCATTTGTTGGAAATCCAAAGAAACAATACGAGCCTTTACGATTTCAATTGTATAACCTGTCTCCTCAGGAGGCAGCTATAGCAGGCATAATATAATGGTACCTATGCTGGCTAAGATTTATATTATACTTTCGAAATGTTTTCTACACTATGCACTAATAATAATATCAAAAAAATGATTTGATTTTGCGTAGTAAGCATCTTTGACTAACATAAGAAGAAATCTCCTCCAAGTCTGCGTTTGCATTGTGTGTGTGGTGGGAGGTCTTATGGTAGTTTCATTTTCCAAAAGCATTGCGAATTGACATTAAAGTTTTCCTGTTGTTTATTTTAAAGATAAACTGTTTTACGATCTCACACCAGTCACCATGACTGACTCGGAGTTTATTGTTCCTTTCTAAACTCTGGGTGCCCACCAATTTCCACACGGGCAGCCTAGAGTTATGTTATCAGGATATTCTGGATATTCTGGAGCTTTGGAAGCAAGCTGGATGGCGTAACGTATCATCCGTATTTTTATCTGATATTATTTTATTCCGCTGTGTATTCTGTATGAGGACAAGTTTATATAACTGTCCATTGTTGTATATTGACTCTGATGATTGATGTATGTATAAAATGATATAGTTCTTTGTTTTAAAGATTATTCAATTATCTATTATATATTGTTCCGCTGCGATATGTGAGATTCTGATATTGTTCTGTTTCGGTTGCTGTTCTGATGTTCTTCTTCTTTCTTCTTCTTCTCTTTTTTTCTTCTATCTTTTCTTCTATTTCTTTTTCTTAAACCCTCACTATTGGAGTTTCCGGCACTCGATTTCTCGGCAGTCGATAAAGTGAGTATCGATGTCGAATTTTCGAAAGTCTAAAATTTCTGTACGTGACAGCATGGTATTAGAGCATATGGTTAAGCGACAACCCTGCTCTGTTGGGTGTTACTCATTAGAGATAGAGTCAGCAGTACTCTAGAATGAGTTGAGTGTAATAATAGATATGAGCGCGTATTTGTTATTGAATATAAAAAATTGTTTTATATTGTGATGATTGATTTGTTGAGTGGTATATGGATTCTGGTCAATACGAGTAATTAACGATCATTGATAGGGATCTCTAAACACTTGAACAGAACAATTCAGCACAGTATTGTTTTAAATGGGGTAAATGAAATAATTTTGCCCAAAACTATTTTTGTATAGAAAAGAAATGTT
The DNA here is from genome assembly GCA_030737815.1 of Allium fistulosum. Classification (NCBI taxonomy): domain Eukaryota; kingdom Viridiplantae; phylum Streptophyta; class Magnoliopsida; order Asparagales; family Amaryllidaceae; genus Allium; species Allium fistulosum. The sequence continues at coordinate 477,683,607 of CM060908.1, forward strand.
TTTCTATGAAGTACTATAGTATATGGTTGCATGGATGTTAGGAAGTAATAATAGTGAATTATTATCACTGAAATTGAATGAGAAATTGAAATCGTAACTCCAAAGTTAAGAAATAAATCCATATACTAATGAATTTAAAGAATAAAAATTATAAATGTGATTTGTAATTTAAAACGGAATTCCAGAAAAGTTTTTGGAAATGTTTGAAAAGAATTTGAAAATTTTGGAGATTTGGAAAGTTTAATTCCTTTTTGATTTGAAAATGGATTTCAAGGGTTTTGAAAAATGTTTTGACGGAATGAAAAGCTCTAAACTCTTTTCGGTCGCTGGAAAATAACTTCGATGATGACCGCGGCATCGTTGGTGTTCATTTTCGGGTTTCCAAAAGAGAAATTGCTGCCAAATTGTTTTGAAAGGAAATTGTTTGAAAAATTTGGGTTTTTGTTTTGGAAATTCAAATGATAATTTGAATTGTTTTCAAAAATGGTTTTGAAAGGTTGAAAAAGTCTCTGGAATACTATATATAAAAATATTTATGAAATATTGCAAGTTGATAACCTATAAAAATTGAATTTTGATAGAATAAATTTAACTTAAAAGATAGAGTTAAATAAATGTAAGTACAAGTGAATCAATTAAATGAAACTGAAATTGGAAGTTGAGATTCATTTTGAAGTTGTAAGCAATGAATTGAAATTGAAAAATGAAATGAGACTTGAATCAAGTGAGATAAAATACAAACCTGAGAAAAATAAAATGGGTTGAATCCGAATAAGCTACTTTGATAATTTATTAATTCACGAAATACAGAAATGGAAGTTGAATTAGTTAAATTGAAACTTGAATGGTGAACTAAATAAAAGAATGGTTCGAAATTGAAGATAAATTCAAGTAAGTAGAAATAAATTTCAAATGAATGGAATTTACAATTGTAAGTGAATAAAATTGAAACTGAAGGTTGAAAACAAATTTGAATTTGAAATGAATTAGTAATTGAAACTAATTTAAAATAAGCAGTTGTAAATGAAAGTAAATTGATAGAAATTCAATATTCAGAAAGTAAACTAGAATCCAAATCAAATTGGGATTGTGAATTGAATTCAAATGGAATTTTTGAAATGTAAAATTGAACGAAAATGAATATGTAACTTCAACAGTGAAGTAAAAATGTATAAGCGATTTATATTGAAAATTTTGTAATAGAGTTTGCAAAATGGTTTGAATGTGTAACTAGATATTATGGCTAGTAGGACATACAGGTGTTATAAAAGGAATTGGAATTTTGATTTCGAAGATAATTTGAATTGCTCGAAAAAGGTATGTATTTAAATTTGAATATGAGATTTGATGACTTATTTCTCTAGCCGTTTGGCTTTTTCTTTTCTTTTTGAAATCTGAGGGTCCGTAGGGACGTTTTGTAGTCGTGCCGTATTAGCCGCGCAAAGGAGACGCTGGCGAAATTTTTCGAAAATTTAGGGCGTTAGGAAATTTTTGAGAAATTTGAAAGTTAAAATTTAAATTTGAATTTAAATTAGAATTTTGAAGTAAACAATGTTGTTTGAAACTTAAAATTGAAGTTGGAAAGTTAGTTGAATTAATAATGAATCTTTAGTAGAAAGATTTGTTTTGAGAAATTGATAAAACTATTGGATTGTGAAAAATAGTAGACGAGTTAAGGCCCATTTTTCCTAACTTATAATTTCGAGGACGAAATTCTTTTAAGGGGGGATGTCTGTAACGACCCAGAATTTTGAACAAATTAAATTGAGAATATTTAATTTATTTTAAATATTTGAACGATGATTTAATTTGAATCCCCGATATAACTTTGAAATTTGCGATTAAACTTTAAAATTTAATCGATTGAATGCTGAATAAAAATGTGAATCTTCAGTTTTAAGCTGAAGAAAAATATTTCGAAAGCTTTTAAAATTCGTATTAATAATACTGAAGATAATCGAAGCTTCATAATTGAATTTGAAAACTGTTTGTTCAGTTTTGAAATTTATATCGTTGAACCGATATTTAAAAATAGCCGTCCGAGGCACAGTCTCGGAATTCAACGAAACTAGTTCCATTGGGTCCGTAATATTGTATTATTACCGGGTTTCAAATTTCGTACTTTTCGGAGTTAATACGTGATCATACGTTGAGTAAATGCATTGAAATTTTAAAGCAAATTCAATTTAATTTTTTTTTTAAATTTATATTACTTAACAACAGCCACGTTTCTTCCCTTACCTCACGCCTTAATTCACGCAGAAAAATCACGATATCAGATCGTGTACACCATGCCTCCTTTCATTTTTATAATCTCCCCCTTCAAACTCATTCACGAAGTCGAATCTCGTTCCCTCTTCATAAAAAATCGAATGAAACCAAAGGAAATAAAAAAATGGCTGCAGCTAAATTTCGCCCTTCTCTCGCCCCATTCAAATAAATGACGACCGAAAACAAAAATCAATTCGAACGAGGCCAGTGGGAAGCGCTCGATCGCGATGACGCGAGATTTGTGGGTCACGACTTGTCAATCGCGGCGGCAGGCGACTCGGTGGGCAATCGCGAGGCAAGGAACGGAGGTGGCTGGAAATTGTTCGACATCGCGAGGAGGCGCGTACGATTTTGTCGCAATTTGACGGAAGTGTTCGAAGTGGCCAGGGCAACGTGGTCGAGGCGGAGACGATGTCGTTGAGGCAAACGTGGTTCGTGGGTTTCGCAGTGGCAACTGATAATGGCAGTCGTAGCCTAAATCAATGGTCGCGAACGTGTTATCAATCGCGAGTGGGATCGGTGATGTCGCGGGTTGGAAGCGAGATGCCTACAAGCTCGGCGAAGCAGTGTTGGGGGTGTTCGTCTTCTCTGACCTTGAGATTGGGTCGCGGCGTCGCTTTTATCGAAACAGTGAGGTATTTGTTTCGTTTTAATCTAATAATATATACATACGCAATGAAATTAAGGTGTTTACGCTTATTGTTTTTCAATTTAAGGGCGTACACTTTTATTGAAATTGTATAAGTTAACAGGAGAGAAAAAATGTTACAGTGAGGTAGATTTTGGAAACAGTGAGTTTTAATCTGTGGTTTCAAAATAATTTTGTTGTTATAAGATTTAAACAGAAATTATAGATGTGAATAAGAAAGAGAAAACATAGGATTTTAAATGCCATAGAGTTTATATGAATTTGTATAATGTATATACATATTTAAGTAACAGAAGTTACTATAGATTTTGAAAATATAAGGTTTTAAATGGGAATAAGATTAGAAAAACAACAAAATAAATAAAATGGATTTAGGTGATGAATTTATAAAATGGAAATTAATTATTCAAATTGTTCGAATATTGATAAAGTGTATGAATTATTTATACAAGGGTATAAATCAAGAAAACAAGTCAAGATGGGAAATGGATTGCGAATAAAAGCTAAGGTGAGATTTTCTCACTCAAAATGAAAGTGGAATTTTCAGTTATTTATTGATTGATTTGATTGTTATTTGGATGTGATATTAGATATAGTAGGATATATCTATATATATATAGCAATATATACATATTGGCATATGTATATATTGGATTGATGATTTCCCGCCTCGTATAGCGGATGAGACCCTATTGCGCCGTTAGTAAGCAGATTATTTTTATAAAACCCATATACCGCGATATTCCACCTCGAAGTGGAATTGGTATTGTGCTAACGTCTTTGGATGCAGGGAAACAGGTTGGAGGGATCCAACTGGATTCCTCAACTGTATTTATTTATTTACAGATGTTGATATATATTCTGTTATCATATGATGATATATGATGATTGATGTTGTGATGGACTAATTGATGCGTTGCATCATCGGATTCAAATTTTGAAGTTTAAAAATAACGATTTTAACTTTAAAAAGAGATTTTAAAGGTGATTATTTGAAAGTATACGTTTTATTTGAATCTTTGAATTGGTTTACTTTAAATAAATAAATGTATAAGTTTAAAGTTATGGAGATTATAATGTTTGTGAAATATAACCAAAAGATGATTTTTGAAGTAAATAGTTAAGTAATTTATAAGATAGTTTAAATTTGAATTTTTGAATTATTAAAAACGATGTATATAAAAGATGTACAAAATTGATATTTATCAATTAAAATTATTAGAATTTTAAACGAGTTTTTATAAGTGTTAAAATTTGTAAAGATATGAAACTTATAGAATTATAAGTTGTAAAGATAGGAAATTTATAGAATTATAAATTGTGAAGATTTGAAGTTTATAGATTTATAAAATTTGAAGTTTATAGATTTATAAAGTATGAAGTTATAAAATGAATGGAATTGTAGAATAAAAGATTATAAGAAATTTACTTATAAATTGGGTTTTTGCCTTTAAATGGAATATTTATCGAATTGATTTATAAAGGAGATTTATAAATCAAAGTTGTTATAAAATAGAAATAGAATTTATAAACGGTGTTTTATAAATTCGAAAATCAATCAAATTTGATGAATTGATTATAGAAGGTTATTAAGGAAATTTTATCCACGATTTTGGATAGTGGATAAATTCTTGAAAATAAATGTGTAGAAAAGATTGAAATGTGGTTAGTGAAGTATATTCACGATTTTGGACAGTGAATATATTTTTAAGTAAAATGGATATGGTTTTGGGAAAGTGATATTTGAAATGAAGTTAATTGTTTTAAAAGATGTTTTAAAACGTGTTAAGTATCGAATACATAGATTTCAACATTTATTGTTGAAATAGACGTTTTTGAGAAATTTAAAGAAATGGTGGACTATAACACTGTTGTTATAGTAAATGATTTCCAAAAGGAAATGTTTTTATGTAGTATTGGGATTTATACATCTATCTAAAATTCTGAATCCCTATACTAGAGATTTTGAGTCGTCGTAACGATGTTTTACGTAACAATCGTTTTGACTCAAATAAATGTTGTTATAGTAATGTTTTCCCTAAAGAATGAATTTATACTTAAATTTTGATTTAAGTATATCGAACATTTTAAAGTTGAAAATAAAAGATTTGTGAAACACTTATTATTAAATAAGTAGGGAAATGTTTTTCCAAAATGAAATGAAACGTTTTGAGATTTTATCTTCTTAAAGATAAATCGAAAATGAATATTTGAAAACGATTGAAAATCGAATATTAGTAGATATTCGAAAAATATAAATTCACTATGGAATTTATAAAGGAAAGGGAAATTGTTTAGAAAAATAAACGTTGATTTATTTTTGAAGTGTGGAAATTTTATATCTTGTAAAGATATTTTTGAAGAATAAATAATTTGGAAAATTATTTGGAATCTGATGATGTTGCGCATCTTTATTGATAGTTAAATAACCGACTATCAATAATTACCTTGAATGATATTTGTTGTGAATTGGATGAATTTGAATGTCACACTTATTTTTAAATAATCGCTCACTATTCGGGTTAGCCAGGAAAGGACCATGGGGTCGTATAACCCATTCCGAATATGTGATACGTCGTTATGAATTGCATTCGAAGACCGGTGTTGAAGACCGGATATTTTTGAAAATGGAAGGATTACCGTCGAGTTACTCTACATCGGCTGATCTCCGATTTAGAGGTTTTATCACCCTTAGTGACGGGAAGTCCGGACGTGATTAGAAATTTATCCGGATATGCAAGGGCTTCGTGAGAAGTGCCTTCGGTTCTGTTCGATCCCGGAACAGACTTGTATGGATTGTATGTCTGACGTTACAATTTGAGATATAAAGCTGATTTCTTTCAAATACATTTCTGTTGGTGGCGGAGAATTTATTCTCTTAGCTTAACACCCTTCTCTGAGACGTACGAGCTCAGAGGTTATGTAGTTGAAATTTATCAGCGATATATCCCAATTTGGTAACGTGACATACTGAGTGTTGCTGTGAAATGATCAGTGTTTGATCATTTGCGATATGATCATTTGTTTGATCTTATATCTTTGTGATCATAGGTTGATCATTTGTTTGACCCGAAGCATGGCTTTGTAGAAAGCGTAGCTTTGTGGACGAGACTTCGTCGAGCCTCACACCCCGAAAATGGTCAAAACAGGAAGGATGCAGCAAGGTTCTAGGGAGTAGCGCCCCTTAGTGTATGTCATTCCTTCTGGATAAAGGTGGTATCATGGTATGGAGCCCAGATACTTAACCTCTGTGGTTGCTGCAAACTTATTACTTTGTGGTTTGTTGGAAATCGGGGATCCTCGGGAAGATCGGTGACGATCGGGGGATGGCATACGCGTGTCAGTAGTTACCTATTTTTGCAGAGGTAACCCGGCCTTGTGTTGGCAGAGATCCGGTTAGGTTCTCAGGTCGTCTATTCCAGGGACGTACCCATCGTGGAGAAGGAAGTTCCTTAGCCTGACCATTTGTTGGAAATCCAAAGAAACAATACGAGCCTTTACGATTTCAATTGTATAACCTGTCTCCTCAGGAGGCAGCTATAGCAGGCATAATATAATGGTACCTATGCTGGCTAAGATTTATATTATACTTTTGAAATGTTTTCTACACTATGCACTAATAATAATATCAAAAAAATGATTTGATTTTGCGTAGTAAGCATCTTTGACTAACATAAGAAGAAATCCCCTCCAAGTCTGCGTTTGCATTGTGTGTGTGGTGGGAGGTCTTATGGTAGTTTCATTTTCCAAAAGCATTGCGAATTGACATTAAAGTTTTCCTGTTGTTTATTTTAAAGATAAACTGTTTTACGATCTCACACCAGTCACCATGACTGACTCGGAGTTTATTGTTCCCTTCTAAACTCTGGGTGCCCACCAATTTCCACACGGGCAGCCTAGAGTTATGTTATCAGGATATTCTGGATATTCTGGAGCTTTGGAAGCAAGTTGGATGGCGTAACGTATCATCCGTATTTGTATCTGATATTATTTTATTCCGCTGTGTATTCTGTATGAGGACAAGTTTATATAACTGTCCATTGTTGTATATTGACTCTGATGATTGATGTATGTATAAAATGATATAGTTCTTTGTTTTAAAGATTATTCAATTATCTATTATATATTGTTCCGCTGCGATATGTGAGATTCTGATATTGTTCTGTTTCGGTTGCTGTTCTGATGTTCTTCTTCTTTCTTCTTCTTCTGTTTTTTTCTTCTATCTTTTCTTCTATTTCTTTTTCTTAAACCCTCACTATTGGAGTTTCCGGCACTCGATTTCTCGGCAGTCGATAAAGTGAGTATCGATGTCGAATTTTCGAAAGTCTAAAATTTCTGTACGTGACAGCGTGGTATCAGAGCATATGGTTAAGCGACAACCCTGCTCTGTTGGGTGTTACTCATTAGAGATAGAGTCAGCAGTACTCTAGAATGAGTTGAGTGTAATAATAGATATGAGCGCGTATTTGTTATTGAATATAAAAAATTGTTTTATATTGTGATGATTGATTTGTTGAGTGGTATATGGATTCTGGTCAATACGAGTAATTAACGATCATTGATAGGGATCTCTAAACACTTGAACAGAACAATTCAGCACAGTATTGTTTTAAATGGGGTAAATGAAATAATTTTGCCCAAAACTATTTTTGTATAGAAAAGAAATGTTTTTCTATGAAGTACTATAGTATATGGTTGCATGGATGTTAGGAAGTAATAATAGTGAATTATTATCACTGAAATTGAATGAGAAATTGAAATCGTAACTCCAAAGTTAAGAAATAAATCCATATACTAATGAATTTAAAGAATAAAAATTATAAATGTGATTTGTAATTTAAAACGGAATTCCAGAAAAGTTTTTGGAAATGTTTGAAAAGAATTTGAAAATTTTGGAGATTTGGAAAGTTTAATTCCTTTTTGATTTGAAAATGGATTTCAAGGGTTTTGAAAAATGTTTTGACGGAATGAAAAGCTCTAAACTCTTTTCGGTCGCTGGAAAATAACTTCGATGATGACCGCGGCATCGTTGGTGTTCATTTTCGGGTTTCCAAAAGAGAAATTGCTGCCAAATTGTTTTGAAAGGAAATTGTTTGAAAAATTTGGGTTTTTGTTTTGGAAATTCAAATGATAATTTGAATTGTTTTCAAAAATGGTTTTGAAAGGTTGAAAAAGTCTCTGGAATACTATATATAAAAATATTTATGAAATATTGCAAGTTGATAACCTATAAAAATTGAATTTTGATAGAATAAATTTAACTTAAAAGATAGAGTTAAATAAATGTAAGTACAAGTGAATCAATTAAATGAAACTGAAATTGGAAGTTGAGATTCATTTTGAAGTTGTAAGCAATGAATTGAAATTGAAAAATGAAATGAGACTTGAATCAAGTGAGATAAAATACAAACCTGAGAAAAATAAAATGGGTTGAATTCGAATAAGCTACTTTGATAATTTATTAATTCACGAAATACAGAAATGGAAGTTGAATTAGTTAAATTGAAACTTGAATGGTGAACTAAATAAAAGAATGATTCGAAATTGAAGATAAATTCAAGTAAGTAGAAATAAATTTCAAATGAATGGAATTTACAATTGTAAGTGAATAAAATTGAAACTGAAGGTTGAAAACAAATTTGAATTTGAAATGAATTAGTAATTGAAACTAATTTAAAATAAGCAGTTGTAAATGAAAGTAAATTGATAGAAATTCAATATTCAGAAAGTAAACTAGAATCCAAATCAAATTGGGATTGTGAATTGAATTCAAATGGAATTTTTGAAATGTAAAATTGAACGAAAATGAATATGTAACTTCAACAGTGAAGTAAAAATGTATAAGCGATTTATATTGAAAATTTTGTAATAGAGTTTGCAAAATGGTTTGAATGTGTAACTAGATATTATGGCTAGTAGGACATACAGGTGTTATAAAAGGAATTGGAATTTTGATTTCGAAGATAATTTGAATTGCTCGAAAAAGGTATGTATTTAAATTTGAATATGAGATTTGATGACTTAATTCTCTAGCCGTTTGGCTTTTTCTTTTCTTTTTGAAATCTGAGAGTCCGTAGGGACGTTTTGTAGTCGTGCCGTATTAGCCGCGCAAAGGAGACGCTGGCGAAATTTTTCGAAAATTTAGGGCGTTAGGAAATTTTTGAGAAATTTGAAAGTTAAAATTTAAATTTGAATTTAAATTAGAATTTTGAAGTAAACAATGTTGTTTGAAACTTAAAATTTAAGTTGGAAAGTTAGTTGAATTAATAATGAATCTTTAGTAGAAAGATTTGTTTTGAGAAATTGATAAAACTATTGGATTGTGAAAAATAGTAGACGAGTTAAGGCCCATTTTTCCTAACTTATAATTTCGAGGACGAAATTCTTTTAAGGGGGGAAGTCTGTAACGACCCAGAATTTTGAACAAATTAAATTGAGAATATTTAATTTATTTTAAATATTTGAACGATGATTTAATTTGAATCCCCGATATAACTTTGAAATTTGCGATTAAACTTTAAAATTTAATCGATTGAATGCTGAATAAAAATGTGAATCTTCAGTTTTAAGCTGAAGAAAAATATTTCGAAAGCTTTTAAAATTCGTATTAATAATACTGAAGATAATCGAAGCTTCATAATTGAATTTGAAAACTGTTTGTTCAGTTTTGAAATTTATATCGTTGAACCGATATTTAAAAATAGTCGTCCGAGGCACAGTCTCGGAATTCAACGAAACCAGTTCCATTGGGTCCGTAATATTGTATTATTACCGGGTTTCAAATTTCGTATTTTTCGGAGTTAATACGTGATCATACGTTGAGTAAATGCATTGAAATTTTAAAGCAAATTCAATTTAAATTTTTTTTTTAAATTTATATTACTTAACAACAGCCACGTTTCTTCCCTTACCTCACGCCTTAATTCACGCAGAAAAATCATGATATCAGATCGTGTACACCATGCCTCCTTTCATTTTTATAATCTCCCCCTTCAAACTCATTCACGAAGTCGAATCTCGTTCCCTCTTCATAAAAAATCGAATGAAACCAAAGGAAATAAAAAAATGGCTGCAGCTAAATTTCGCCCTTCTCTCGCCCCATTCAAATAAATGACGACCGAAAACAAAAATCAATTCGAACGAGGCCAGTGGGAAGCGCTCGATCGCGATGACGCGAGATTTGTGGGTCGCGACTTGTCAATCGCGGCGGCAGGCGACTCGGTGGGCAATCGCGAGGCAAGGAACGTAGGTGGCTGGAAATTGTTCGACATCGCGAGGAGGCGCGTACGATTTTGTCGCGATTTGATGGAAGTGTTCGAAGTGGCCAGGGCAACGTGGTCGAGGCGGAGACGATGTCGTTGAGGCAAACGTGGTTCGTGGGTTTCGCAGTGGCAACTGATAATGGCAGTCGTAGCCTAAATCAATGGTCGCGAACGTGTTATCAATCGCGAGTGGGATCGGTGATGTCGCGGGTTGGAAGCGAGATGCCTACAAGCTCGGCGAAGCAGTGTTGGGGGTGTTCGTCTTCTCTGACCTTGAGATTGGGTCGCGGCGTCGCTTTTATCGAAACAGTGAGGTATTTGTTTCGTTTTAATCTAATAATATATACATACGCAATGAAATTAAGGTGTTTACGCTTATTGTTTTTCAATTTAAGGGCGTACACTTTTATTGAAATTGTATAAGTTAACAGGAGAGAAAAAATGTTACAGTGAGGTAGATTTTGGAAACAGTGAGTTTTAATCTGTGGTTTCAAAATAATTTTGTTGTTATAAGATTTAAACAGAAATTATAGATGTGAATAAGAAAGAGAAAACATAGGATTTTAAATGCCATAGAGTTTATATGAATTTGTATAATGTATATACATATTTAAGTAACAGAAGTTACTATAGGTTTTGAAAATATAAGGTTTTAAATGGGAATAAGATTAAAAAAACAACAAAATAAATGAAATGGATTTAGGTGATGAATTTATAAAATGGAAATTAATTATTCAAATTGTTCGAATATTAATAAAGTGTATGAATTATTTATACAAGGGTATAAATCAAGAAAACAAGTCAAGATGGGAAATGGATTGCGAATAAAAGCTAAGGTGAGATTTTTCTCACTCAAAATGAAAGTGGAATTTTCAGTTATTTATTGATTGATTTGATTGCTATTTGGATGTGATATTAGATATAGTAGGATATATCTATATATATATAGCAATATATACATATTGGCATATGTATATATTGGATTGATGATTTCCCGCCTCGTATAGCGGATGAGACCCTATTGCGCCGTTAGTAAGCAGATTATTTTTATAAAACCCATATATCGCGATATTCCACCTCGAAGTGGAATTGGTATTGTGCTAACGTCTTTGGATGCAGGGAAACAGGTTGGAGGGATCCAACTGGATTCCTCAACTGTATTTATTTATTTACAGATGTTGATATATATTCTGTTATCATATGATGATATATGATGATTGATGTTGTGATGGACTAATTGATGCGTTGCATCATCGGATTCAAATTTTGAAGTTTAAAAATAACGATTTTAACTTTAAAAAGAGATTTTAAAGGTGATTATTTGAAAGTATACGTTTTATTTGAATCTTTGAATTGGTTTACTTTAAATAAATAAATGTATAAGTTTAAAGTTATGGAGATTATAATGTTTGTGAAATATAACCAAAAGATGATTTTTGAAGTAAATAGTTAAGTAATTTATAAGATAGTTTAAATTTGAATTTTTGAATTATTAAAAACGATGTATATAAAAGATGTACAAAATTGATATTTATCAATTAAAATTATTAGAATTTTAAACGAGTTTTTATAAGTGTTAAAATTTGTAAAGATATGAAACTTATAGAATTATAAGTTGTAAAGATAGGAAATTTATAGAATTATAAATTGTGAAGATTTGAAGTTTATAGATTTATAAAATTTGAAGTTTATAGATTTATAAAGTATGAAGTTATAAAATGAATGGAATTGTAGAATAAAAGATTATAAGAAATTTACTTATAAATTGGGTTTTTGCCTTTAAATGGAATATTTATCGAATTGATTTATAAAGGAGATTTATAAATCAAAGTTGTTATAAAATAGAAATAGAATTTATAAACGGTGTTTTATAAATTCGAAAATCAATCAAATTTGATGAATTGATTATAGAAGGTTATTAAGGAAATTTTATCCACGATTTTGGATAGTGGATAAATTCTTGAAAATAAATGTGTAGAAAAGATTGAAATGTGGTTAGTGAAGTATATTCACGATTTTGGACAGTGAATATATTTTTAAGTAAAATGGATATGGTTTTGGGAAAGTGATATTTGAAATGAAGTTAATTGTTTTAAAAGATGTTTTAAAACGTGTTAAGTATCGAATACATAGATTTCAACATTTATTGTTGAAATAGACGTTTTCGAGAAATTTAAGGAAATGGTGGACTATAACACTGTTGTTATAGTAAATGATTTCCAAAAGGAAATGTTTTTATGTAGTATTGGGATTTATACATCTATCTAAAATTCTGAATCCCTATACTAGAGATTTTGAGTCGTCGTAACGATGTTTTACGTAACATTCGTTTTGACTCAAATAAATGTTGTTATAGTAATGTTTTCCTTAAAGAATGAATTTATACTTAAATTTTGATTTAAGTATATCGAACATTTTAAAGTTGAAAATAAAAGATTTGTGAAACACTTATTATTAAATAAGTAGGGAAATGTTTTTCCAAAATGAAATGAAACGTTTTGAGATTTTATCTTCTTAAAGATAAATCGAAAATGAATATTTGAAAACGATTGAAAATCAAATATTAGTAGATATTCGAAAAATATAAATTCACTATGGAATTTATAAAGGAAAGGGAAACTGTTTAGAAAAATAAACGTTGATTTATTTTTGAAGTGTGGAAATTTTATATCTTGTAAAGATATTTTTGAAGAATAAATAATTTGGAAAATTATTTGGAATCTTATGATGTTGCGCATCTTTATTGATAGTTAAATAACCGACTATCAATAATTACCTTGAATGATATTTGTTGTGAATTGGATGAATTTGAATGCCACACTTATTTTTAAATAATCGCTCACTATTCGGGTTAGCCGGGAAAGGACCATGGGGTCGTATAACCCATTCCGAATATGTGATACGTCGTTATGAATTGCATTCGAAGACCGGTGTTGAAGACCGGATATTTTTGAAAACGGAAGGATTACCGTCGAGTTACTCTACATCGGCTGATCTCCGATTTAGAGGTTTTATCACCCTTAGTGACGGGAAGTCCGGACGTGATTAGAAATTTATCCGAATATGCAAGGGCTTCGTGAGAAGTGCCTTCGGTTCTGTTCGATCCCGGAACAGACTTGTATGGATTGTATGTCTGACGTTACAATTTGAGATATAAAGCTGATTTCTTTCAAATACATTTCTATTGGTGGCGGAGAATTTATTCTCTTAGCTTAACACCCTTCTCTGAGACGTACGAGCTCAGAGGTTATGTAGTTGAAATTTATCAGCGATATATCCCAATTTGGTAACGTGACATACTGAGTGTTGCTGTGAAATGATCAGTGTTTGATCATTTGCGATATGATCATTTGTTTGATCTTATATCTTTGTGATCATAGGTTGATCATTTGTTTGACCCGAAGCATGGCTTTGTAGAAAGCGTAGCTTTGTGGACGAGACTTCGTCGAGCCTCACACCCCGGAAATGGTCAAAACAGGAAGGATGCAGCAAGGTTCTAGGGAGTAGCGCCCCTTAGTGTATGTCATTCCTTCTGGATAAAGGTGGTATCATGGTATGGAGCCCAGATACTTAACCTCTGTGGTTGCTGCAAACTTATTACTTTGTGGTTTGTTGGAAATCGAGGATCCTCGGGAAGATCGGTGACGATCGGGGGATGGCATACGCGTGTCAGTAGTTACCTATTTTTGCAGAGGTAACCCGGCCTTGTGTTGGCAGAGATCCGGTTAGGTTCTCAGGTCGTCTATTCCAGGGACGTACCCATCGTGGAGAAGGAAGTTCCTTAGCCTGACCATTTGTTGGAAATCCAAAGAAACAATACGAGCCTTTACGATTTCAATTGTATAACCTGTCTCCTCAGGAGGCAGCTATAGAAGGCATAATATAATGGTACCTATGCTGGCTAAGATTTATATTATACTTTCGAAATGTTTTCTACACTATGCACTAATAATAATATCAAAAAAATGATTTAATTTTGCGTAGTAAGCATCTTTGACTAACATAAGAAGAAATCTCCTCCAAGTCTGCGTTTGCATTGTGTGTGTGGTGGGAGGTCTTATGGTAGTTTCATTTTCCAAAAGCATTGCGAATTGACATTAAAGTTTTCCTGTTGTTTATTTTAAAGATAAACTGTTTTACGATCTCACACCAGTCACCATGACTGACTCGGAGTTTATTGTTCCCTTCTAAACTCTGGGTGCCCACCAATTTCCACACGGGCAGCCTAGAGTTATGTTATCAGGATATTCTGGATATTCTGGAGCTTTGGAAGCAAGCTGGATGGCGTAACGTATCATCCGTATTTGTATCTGATATTATTTTATTCCGCTGTGTATTCTGTATGAGGACAAGTTTATATAACTGTCCATTGTTGTATATTGACTCTGATGATTGATGTATTTATAAAATGATATAGTTCTTTGTTTTAAAGATTATTCAATTATCTATTATATATTGTTCCGCTGCGATATGTGAGATTCTGATATTGTTCTGTTTCGGTTGCTGTTCTGATGTTCTTCTTCTTTCTTCTTCTTCTCTTTTTTTCTTCTATCTTTTCTTCTATTTCTTTTTCTTAAACCCTCACTATTGGAGTTTCCGGCACTCGATTTCTCGGCAGTCGATAAAGTGAGTATCGATGTCGAATTTTCGAAAGTCGAAAATTTCTGTACGTGACACCAGACGTCTGGATTTGTTCTCTGGAAATAATCCAGAGAACCCCCAGACGTTTTAAACTTCAAGTCAGACATCTGAGACCCATCCAGACGTCTGATCGTAAATTTCAGATGTCTGAGATTAGTCTCTGCCTTTTTTTTATATTCTGTGTGCTTATATTTTTCTCTCTAGGTCCAAACCAGATGTCTGTACTTGGTCACCAGACGTTTGGTCACCTGGTCTGGGCAACAATTTGCCTAGGCCAAAGTGGCCAAAATGTATCGGGAGCAATCGAACGAGCAATGACGACTAAGGATTTACGCCAAGCGATAACCCAGCCTTAAAGGCTCTTCGATGCACCCCAAATATCATTGTCCAAACATCCATAGTATGATTTTCATAAAATTGGACCAAAACACCAAAATTTGGAAAATTCACCAAATCAATTCAAATTAAAAGCAAATGAATATGCACAAATGTTAGGAATTCATACCTAACAACAATGATAGCTATAGACGTAGATGTGAGTTAAAGAACTCACCTTTAAACCCAAAAACAATAAACGAGAAGCTCTAAAGCAAAGGAAAGATCAACTACTCTTCAATTTCAACTCTAGAAGCTCCAATCTAAGATCATAAGCAATATTTCCTAAGTTAGGTTATAGGAAATTTCTAAAATTGGAGAGAGATTGAGATGGAGAAGAAGAAGAGGATGCTTACCTAAGCTTCTCTTTGATGTTGGAGCTAGAATTTGTATTTCCTAATTAAACCAGGGTTTGGAATTCTAATTTCCTTTCTCTTCCCCCATTTTTGCTTTAGCTGGAGAGTATTAAGAAAATGAGAATGTATGAAGAGGAGAGGGGGTGGAGTTAGGGTATTAAGATGGGTTAATGGGCTGAAACCCAATCCCAAAGCCCAAAATAGAAAAATAGCAAAATTCTACTCAACTCCAAATATATCGATGTTTATACTCAAAAAAGTTGTAAACGCCATTTTGGACTCAATGGAAGTGGTCTCGAGTCCTAATTCGACTGTGTGCAAAAAGTGACATTTCAGACTTTAATCCGATTAACGATGCTATATTTAAATAAAACATTTAAATATACAATCGTAAAATATGCGGGTTGTTACATAATGCCCCTTAAGACCCCAATACTAAAGCGAACCCTTCCAGAGATATCCTCTATCATTCTCAATTATTAATTTGGAATCTCACCAGGTTACTTAATACTTTTTTTAAGAGAGGGACGGACCCTACAAACACTTAATGCCTCAAACTTGAACCGACCCTTTAGAAATATTCCTCACTGCTCTTGATCACTAATTTGGATCATTTAATTTTTTATTTAGGAAAGAGGCGGGCCCTCAAACAACCACTTTATACCTCTAACCCCAAGTGGGTCCTATCTCTCGCGTAGCCACGGTTTCTATAATTGGTGATTTCTCACAATAATAGTAAGTGCACACGATTGCTAGTAGCCTCTGAGTGAAGGGGAGTCTTCCATCATGTGACTCTACTAACCTTGCATCTCAATCTACTAAGTCCAAATAACTATCCTAAACCTATACAAATTTAGTCACATATCCTAGGTCTTAGCATTATTCCTAGGTCGAATATAGGACTTAGTTTACTAATCCCCTTTTTATTTAAGGCAATAAAATTTACCTTAAATACTTAATTACCCATAAATCCCCATCAAATAATCCATAAATGTCAATTTGTCCATAATTATCCAAACTGACATTTCCTAAGACATTTATGTATAATTACTAATTTCTAGTTAGTAATCTTTTTATAACTATTTTATTTTTATCATTCCCGTTAATCCATTTACACCTATTAATTGTAACTCCTAATTCATTTCTCATTTATTTTCCCATTAATTGAAGTTACTACATTTTATGACATATTAATTAATTGCAATTCCCAATTCAATTCACATTTATTACCCATTAATTGGGGTTAGAGTCTTTTAATTCTATTAATTATTGACAACTCCTAATTTTATTGCCCATTAATAGGAATTACTAACCTTCCTTATTTTTGCTATTTGCTTTCCCATTCTATCTAATAATAGTCTAATAATAACCTGTCATAAGCAAACGTTACAAATAAATAACGCATAAATAGATGTTTCTTATTTATTAATGCAATAATTACGTATAAACTACCTACTTCTACCCAAAATATATTTTAATCATAAATATTTAAATAGAATATTTTTTTCATATTTAATTTGCTGGAATTAGATTCTTAGGAAGATTTTCTGTTATAATTTCCATAAATTAGCTTAAATAAATGATAAAAAAAAGGAAAGATTGACTCCGTTTGAAATTACAAGGAGTGAATAATTTCTTTCTATTATGAATATACAGTGTAAACTATGGAGAATAAATATGTACTTTACACATCTCTTTCTTTTTATTTGCATATATTGCTTGTTAAAACAAACTTTGTCCTTATCTATGAAAAGTGGAGAAATAAACCAATTTATAAAAGTCAAACAGATGTTCTTCCCATAAAATAAGTTATGGAAAATCTACAATTCAACATAAATAGGGCAATATTCAAAATCTTATCAGTATTTTATACCCCAAATACAGATCTGGAATAAAACTATACATGATTCTAAATTAAAAAAATTTGGGGCGGATTTCTAGATCAAGGTGTAACAATATTTCAAATCAGATTTAAAAAAATAATATGTAGGCAATGGCTTTCTGTACTAATTTGAGCCTATAATTCACAAATAAGATAGATTTCGGCAAAAAAATCAAGCGTATGCCAAAGGAATTAGATTCAAAATCGTAAATAGTATATAAATTTCCCACTAACCTTTTAAAAGCAATCCAAATCTCCATATCTGAAGTAGAACCTTTGATTCATCTCCAAATCCTTTTTAATCCAAGAAATCTGAATAAAAATGGTACATACATATGTTAGAATTTCATATCTGAAAATAGATAAATATATAAAGATAAATATAAATTACCTCAAATATGTGTGTTGTTAATTGATTCCCTTCCTTTTCTTCTAATTTTCATTCCTCTCCCATTTGCATAAATATTTATAATTTGGAATGATAGTGGAGAAGGAAAATGACAGAGCTCTGCTACTGCCTTTAGAAAAATATCAGGAGAAAGGAGGGGTCATGCCTTATTTTATAGGCATTAGAATCAACCACAGTCGTCGGATTAAAAATATAATATCCGGGCCATTTAGGCAAAGCTAAAACCTGGCCTACATGCTCATAGCGGTCGATCGCCCTACCATAGGGGTCGACTGCTTTAGGTCGACCGACCCAATAAATGAGTCAACCTGTGGTCCTCGGTTAATTAATATATAAACATTAATTTTCTAATCTAATTATTTCTGTTTCGAATTCGTGTTTCGTCCATGACTTTTTTCTTTTGGACCTCGATCGCAAAACTCCAAATATGAAAGTTGCTCAGAATTTCGCCATGAACGCAATGGTGCAAGTTTCACGGTCAAATTCCATCGGTTTCACAAATTTAATTTTTGGAGCCTATTTAACTAACTAACTAATTAAATGACTAATACCAAATTATGGAGTGTTATAGAGATTAACTACAACATTTATAAATGGTGTTAAAAGTCCTTGTTAAAACAACATTGAAAAGCTCCATCTTTGGGACTAGTTTTTGTGAGGAATGCGGATTACGGATCTTAAGGCTAGAATAAACACTAGAGGGGGGGTGAATAGTGTTTTAAGAAATTTGTTAATCTTTTTGAATTTATCTTAAGTTGTTAACAATGTATACACTAATCAGACATAGATATGAACACAGAATCAAACACAGATGCAAATATAAAGTAAAAGCAATAAAGGAAAGAACACACCGGATTTTATACTGGTTCGGAGTTACCCTACATCCAGTCCCACAACACAAGTACGGATTTCCTTTCAAAAACAATTCTTACAAATACAACCCTCGGTTTCAAGGCTACGAGGTACACCCTCCAGAATCACAATCCTCTGGGTAGAGATACTTGATTTAACGGGCAACAAGTTCACCCAATTGATTTCCGGGGCTACAATCACACCTTCTCTCGCTCAATTGATTACAAAAAGTCTATAACTCAGATTAGCACTTGGATCTTGTAGAGATAGTGGAGAGAATCAGAACCAGAAATTATCTAGTTAGATTCGATATTGATTTCGACAGAGTAATGGTGTAATTTGTAAATAAGAAAGTGGAGAAGAAGAAGAGAAGTTAAATCAGAGAAAAAAGTGATTAAAATTCGTTGAAAACACCCTTTATTTATAGTAGATCAATAGCCATGTCCATTGGTGAAGGGATGTGGCGAATATACACTTCTTTTAAAAAACAATTTAACTGTCACCATGTCGATAGGGGTACATGTGACCATGTCGACATGCCCTTGTATTTTTTGGTGATTTGTTTTTCTTTGAAAATAATTTCTATATTATATTATACTTATATTTAAACTTATAAATATACTTATATATAGTTATAATACATAAATAACTATAGAGAACAATATTAAAATATATATAATAATTTTCTATACTTTTATATTTAAATCTTAAGTATAAATATATAAAACAGCTAAATATATTAATATTAGAATTATAGTTTAAAAACTTAGGATAATAATTTAAAATCAAATATATTTAAAATTAAGGATATTTAAAACTAAGGATATTTTTGAGGCTAAAATATATTGAAAAACCAGGACAGATGATTTTGGTTTTTAAACAGGAATATTTAAAATCATTTTGAAAAACAAGCTATATATATTTTGAAAATCATTTTGAAATAAAAGTAAATGGATACAAAAAGATGTTCCACTAGATTTTTTGTAGGTTCCATCCTACTTAGGGTTCCATCCCTTTAACGAGCACGAAGTGGATTCCATTCCACGAATAAAATAGATTTTAAGATGTCAGTGCCTTTCTATGTGTTTTAACAATATTCCTAACTATATAACTTATCTTGGAAACTTGAACTCTTGAAATTCTTAATACTCATGAGTCTTGAATCTTGATATCTTCAATCTTTGATCTTGAATCTTTATACTGTACAGTTCTTCATTCTTTAGTACCTGCAAACATATCTATATATATCTACACAATAATGTTAGTATTATATATTTTATAATCTAATTCTAAGTAAGGTTGTTGTCATCAAAACCAACTCCTCAGGGACTAACAGTCTCCCCCTTTTTGACGACAACCTTTGTTTATAAAATATCACGTATATCCTAATACTTCTAATAACTCCCCCTTAATCTATGTCTAACTATCCTATTTTATACTTCTCCCCCTTTGTTATCAACAAAAACCATATAACTCCATAATTATAATACTATATAACTCTATATAACTCTATATAACTTTATATAACTCCCCCTTAAACTAAGACTACATTACTTGTGATTATAATGATAGTGTTATCATACATAATCAATATTTAACTTTAAACTAAACTCTTAATAACTACTTTTCCTAACTACTAAACTATTTATTCAAAAGATAAGAGAATATATGAATAAGAGAACACAATTTATTTATTCATAATGGAGTTTTTTTAATATAAAAATAGATAATTAAACTGATAATCATGATAACTTAAAAGATCATATATTATTAATGCTAATCATATGTATGTTATATTTTACACACATAATATCAATCCATACTAAGTCAAATTCAAGCAAATCAAACCAAATCCTAATTATGCAAGCAAACAAATAAAAATTAAACAAAGTTAATCAAATATTACGAGGAACATCAACGTATCCTTCTTCTCCAAAGATAGGGTCTTGTTTGATGGCATCCCAATTCTCATTATCAACAGAGAGAGAAACGGGAGGATGTGTTTCATTATCATCCTTGTGCAGGGAGGAAATCATCCATCGAATTGCTTAGAAATGCCTTTCTTGCTCCTTGATCATCTGCATTTGACTCAATTCTAAGTGACGCTGATTACGGAGAATGATAGAGAGAATATTATTGAAGGATTTAAGAGTTTCTTTAAGATTTTCAGATAAATTGTGAATAGGATCGGCCATTTTTGTGAAAAAGAGAAGAAATATAGATAGAATAGATAAGTAATGATTTTGAGTAAAGATTTCTGGAAGAGAACAGGTATTTATAGGTGTAAATTTCGTTTGAAATGAATAGATACAAGTTAGTTATTTAAAATTCAAAAATTAAAATGAAAAGACACTTCAGATTTTAAGCATGTCGACAGGGTGCCTTTGGGGGTTGTCGACAGGTTCATCTGTGTTTTAAAGACTTGTTTTTGATTTTGAATAAATATATATATATATATATATATATATCATATTAACAGTTACTCTAGAGATGAAATAAGCTAGATAACAGAAAGAACTTCAACATTAATTCAAACTGGAATGATACATGGATTAAACAACATGAAATACAATAACATTCAAACTTAAAACAAACTTAAACAATTACGACAGGGTATGAAAAGATAGATCTAATTGGAGGATGATGAGGATGATGAAAGGTTAAACTTCTTGCTGACTTTTGAGAAGAACTTGTTCATCTTAGAAGACATTTTATCCAACTTTTTACTAACGGATCTCTTAAGTGTCCGTTGATTTTCCACAATTATCTTTTGGTTTTGGATAATCATCTTGTTGGTTGGTTTGGAGGTGTAATCAATACTTTCAAGAGATGTTTCACCTTCCTCTTCTTCTTCTTGAATATCCATTTCATCCCCTTCTTCTTCTTCTTCTTCCTCTCCTTCTTCCATTTCTTCGTGAGCTAAACGCTCTTCCTTTTTCACAAGGGATTCATAATGTTGAAAGATGTATGGAATTTTCATAAGTGAGATATTGGAATGATTGAAAACTTTTCTAGAAATGAATTCCTCTCCTTTAAAATTCACTCCAAAATAGTTGAAAATTCTAGTAAGGTAAATTCCATGATATAAAATCTTTTCTCCCATTTCCAAGTTTTTAGGCCGAAATTCATCCAAAATAACTTGAGCCCAAATATCATAGTTTCCAAAAAGAGCGAAAAGAGCTTTACAAACTTTTGAAGTAGGATTATTAAAACTTCCCGATCTCGGGGTCAAAGTGTGTTGCAAAAGAAGGCTCACAATTTTTGCTTTTGGACGAAAATTGTGGTTTATAAAATCAAAGTTTTCGTCACTTTCAAAAATATGGTGGAAAGTCTCACGATCACTTTCATTAAAATTGAAATTTGAAAGATCCATACTCGTACACTTACAATTTAGAATCGCTCCCAAAACATCACAATTTAAAATAATTTGAGTGCCTTTTACACTACTCCAAATTTCATCGTCGTTTCCTTGATAAAAGCCACGATTAAGATTTGCATAAAACATTTTCACAAGATTTGGGTAGCATACAAAATCATTTTGAGAATCGTCAACAGGACTTAAAATGTTGTTGCGAACACAAAGAGAATCGATTTCATAAGAAGCGAAATCGCGGAAAATTGCAAACTTTCCGGGATGAACTTTTCCATAATTAGCATAGCCAATATAGGCTTTGATTGCTTCCGGATCATAAAAGAGGTGTTCTTTTAAGGTTTTGGAAAGTCTCATAGTTGATGGAGTACTTGAGGAGGCCATTGATATAGAAAGAAGAGAGCTTGAGTTATGAAGAAAGAGTTTGAATTTGAAAAGTTAAGTGAAAAGATGAGATAAATGATAGTAAATAAATAGAAATTAAATGGACAGTTTCTCTGGTCAAAAAGTGTCCTTTCAGAGTCTCGAATGATGTGAAAGAGTAAAGGAAAATACAAGCATTTGAATTCAAAATTTGAATTTCAAATTTTCTATACCATGTCGACAGGTAGGGATGGACCCATGTCGACAGGTATCCGTAGATTTTGATGACTAGATACTTTTATATAATGTAATATTTATATATATATATATATATCTATTATTTTAATGTCTATATAATATCTGGAATATTACTAAGACTCATAAAATATTATAATATTATTAAAAATAAAAATAATAAAAAATAAAAAAAATAATAAAAAATTTAAAATTCAAACGACACATCAATTCAAAAACAACCAATCAATCAATCAATTCAAGCATGCAATTTCAGCCAATGTATTGTAAACGTGTACCTTTTTCAGAGTCCGTGTCTTTGGTATCGACTAAATCGAGAATTGCTGTGAAACACAGATTTGAATTATCTTTCTTCTGTTCATCGTCGCTGGAGGATGAGTCAGAGTCATCTAGAGTAGCAGTGAATGCACGTTTCCGTTTCTTTGCAGAATCATTGTTTGTAGGAGGGTTTTGCTTATCTAGATGCGGACAGTCTCTTTTGATATGACCTGGTTCGTCACATTTGAAGCATTTGATAAAGTTTAGTACTGTAGTCTAATTACCAGAATTCTTAAAGTTGTTTCTCTTGGAACTATTCAATTTTCTGTACTTCAGGAATTTCCGAAAATTCCTGGTCATAAATGCTATCTCTTCATCATTATCACTGTTTGAGTCTGATCCGTCGATTAATGCATTGAATGCCATTGATTTCTTTTCAGATGATTTGCTTTCTCTTCTCCCGATCATTTGAACTTCAAACGACATTAGATTTCCAATTAATTCTTCTATCTTTAAAGTGCTGATATCATTTGCCTCTTCAATTGCAAGTGTCTTTTGATCCCATTCTGGAGTGAGAGAATTTAAATTTTTTTTGACTTGATCTTCTTCCAAAAATTCCTTTCCCAAAGATATTAAAGAATACACAATATCTTGAAATCGACTATACATATCTGAAATAGACTCATTAGTATTCATTTTAAATAACTGAAACTGATTTGTGAGCATGGAAATTTTGGTCTGTTTAACTTTGCTTGTTCCTTCGTAAGTTACTTGCAAAGTTTTCCAGATTTCATATGCAGACTTACAAACTGACACTCTATTAAATTAATTTTTTTCAAGTGAACAAAACAGAATATTCATTGCTTTAGAATTATTTTGTGCAACAGTCTTTTGCTTAGTGGTCCACTATGCAAAATTAGTTGTGGGTTCAGAATATTCAGTTTGTGTGATATTCCAAGTATCTAATCCTATAGATTGTAAATATATTTTCATCCTACATGCCCAATATGCATAGTTACTGCCATTAAAAAGTGGTGGTCTGGCAGTAGACTGACCTTCTACAAATGAACTAGTGACATGGATACTAGTGTTAATAACAGTACCAGTGTTGTTAGCCATTTTGAAAATTTTTCAAAAATCAGATTATGAAACTTTTGAAAACCTTGCTCTGATACCAAATGTGAGGAATGCGGATTACGGATCTTAAGGCTAGAATAAACACTAGAGGGGGGGGTGAATAGTGTTTTAAGAAATTTGTTAATCTTTTTGAATTTATCTTAATTTGTTAACAATGTATACACTAATCAGACATAGATATGAACACAGAATCAAACACAGATGCAAATATAAAGTAAAAGCAGTAAAGGAAAGAACACACCGGATTTATACTGGTTTGGAGTTACCCTACATCCAGTCCCGCAACACAAGTACGGATTTCCTTTCAAAAACATTTCTTACAAATACAACCCTTGGTTTCAAGGCTACGAAGTACACCCTCCAGAATCACAATCCTCTGGGTAAAGATACTTGATTTACCGGGCAACAAGTTCACCCAATTGATTTCCAGGGCTACAATCACACCTTCTCTCGCTCAATTGATTACAAAAAGTCTATAACTCAGATTAGCACTTGGATCTTGTAGAGATAGTGGAGAGAATCAGAACCAGAAATTATCTAGTTAGATTCGATATTGATTTCGGCAGAGTAATGGTGTAATTTGTAAATAAGAAAGTGGAGAAGAAGAAGAGAAGTTAAATCAGAGAAAAAAGTGATTAAAATTCGTTGAAAACACCCTTTATTTATAGTAGATCAATAGCCATGTCCATTGGTGAAGAGATGTGGCGAATAGACACTTCTTTTAAAAAACAATTTAATTCTCACCATGTCGACAAGGGTACATGTGACCATGTCGACATGCCCTTGTATTTTTTGGTGATTTGTTTTTCTTTGAAAATAATTTCAATATTATATTATACTTATATTTAAACTTTATAAATATACTTATATATAGTTATAATACATAAATAACTATAGAGAACAATATTAAAATATATATAATAATTTTCTATACTTTTATATTTAAATCTTAAGTATAAATATATAAAACAGCTAAATATAATAATATCAGAATTATAGTTTAAAAACTTAGGATAATAATTTAAAATCAAAGATATTTAAAATTAAGGATATTTAAAACTAAGGATATTTTTGAGGCTAAAATATATTGAAAAACCAGGACAGATGATTTTGGTTTTTAAACAGGAATATTTAAAATCATTTTGAAAAACAAGTTATATATATTTTGAAAATCATTTTGAAATAAAAGTAAATGGATACAAAAAGATGTTCCACTAGATTTTTCGTAGGTTCCATCCTACTTAGGGTTCCATCCTTTTAATGAGCACGAAGTGGATTCCATTCCACGAATAAAATAGATTTTAAGATGTCAGTGCCTTTCTATGAGTTTTAACAATATTCCTAACTATATAACTTATCTTGGAAACTTGAACTCTTGAAATTCTTGATACTCATGAGTCTTGAATCTTGATATCTTCAACCTTTGATCTTGAATCTTTATACTGTACAGTTCTTCATTCTTTAGTACCTGCAAACATATCTATATATATCTACACAATAATGTTAGTATTATATATTTTATACTCTAATTCTAAGTAAGGTTGTTGTCATCAAAACCAACTCCTCAGGGACTAACAGTTTTAGCCATTTAAACAAATTGCTTAAGATTTGAAATTTTTATAGTAATTACTACCATTAAGGTAATTAAAAACCATGGAAAGAAAACCCTAAGAATATCTTCCCATTTAGTTATAGAAATTCTCAAAACAAGGGATTCGGAAGTGCACTTATAACGACATTCTCGCTTCAAACACTTTCAAACTTACTTCAATTTAACACACACGTTAAACAACCATTTGAATATCAAGTCAAGGTCATGCCACATGTTTAAATAGGTAATAGAAGTGATGTAATATAATATAAAGTTATCATTTTCTTTCAAAATTCAGATGGGTCTCAGTTTATAACTTTACTCAGTTAATGTCACTTTAACTTTATACTTTGCATATAACATATATATACACAATATATACCTATAAGATAATAGGATAACTCACTTAGATCTTATTTTAACAACCAAACCAAAGCACAAGAACCAAGGCAACCCTTCCTACCATCACCTTATCACCAAAGCAGCCGCCTTTGCCTCCAAAATCTCAAATCCATGTCTTCCCACCCCATCATTTCTCATGGCCAAGATAGATTCCCCTCCTACTCCATTATTCTTCAACTTCTTAGATGCTAAACACATGTTTTAATAATATTCTAAGGTCTTTGGGAAAGTTTGATTGTGATTGGAGTTGGTTTGAATAAGATTTGAGAAAGTTAGAGAGGAGAAGAAGGAGAAGGAAGCCATTAAAAAGCTTAGTTTTCATTTGTGAATTTGTGATTAATTCCTAATGGTATGCCCCTCCTTATATAGGATCAAAATTATGTTGCAAAATCTTGCATTCACCCCCTAACCATGCCATGGAAACCTTCCCTCCCATTACTTCTCCTTTAGGTCACTTCTCCTTTATGCAAATTACACTTATGCCCTTACCAGGATAATATCTCTTATCCCAAAGGAAGTTTCTAGAATGTTCCATTCTTTATGAATAGGACTATGTGTTAATTAGTTACTAGTGTGTTAAATAGATCATTAGACAGGTGCATAAGAGTTTGAACAACTTATATCGATCAAATTTTTTATCGATAAACCGATTTTTGGTCACATTATCGATATTTTTTCAAATTATTTATTTTTGTAAACATTTTTCCAAAACAAGTTTACCATCATTACTTATTATTTAAGAGCGGGTCAAAAAGCTTATTAAATCATTTTAATACCATTTAATCCAAGATATAAATATTAAAATAATTCAGATATTTAAATACAAACCGTTTGAAATTCCTGGTCATTATTTGTTAATTTTACAAATATTGGAATTAAGGGATGAGAACTGTACCATTATGTAGATCTCATTTTTCTCGTCAACATAGTATATTGGTTTATTCGAAACGGAGTCTGTATGAAGGAGATATGAGTATTTTAGTCATGGGTTCTAATTTGTTTAAACCGGCCTAAGCACATTTGGTGAAGTAATGGTGGAAAAATTGTAAAATACGGGCACTAAGAGTTATATATCCATTTTCTTATTCATATACGGTTCCAGTTTCAACTCATCCTTCTTCATCGTCCTCTCTGCCATTGCTCTTTCTCTTTCAACTCTAAACCAAACCCCTCATGCACACACATATCAAATCGACAAGTGCAAAGTGGTCTACAAGAAGATATTCATTGTTGGTTTAATCAAAGAAATATTTAGAACTATGTTTCTGGCCAGCAAGGAATTGGAAAACAATTAGGCAAATTTTAGAGCTTGCTGGCATAAATCGGTGAGTGGGAATCATTATTGACTGTATGTGTTCACATGAAAGTAGTTACATAATGTAATGGCTAATCAGGATTGATAAATGTAGAATTTAGGTTAATTGGATTAGGTGATAAGTAATTAAGTAATTATGGGATTAGAAAATGTTAATGATGTTTGAATTATGGCAAGATTGGTGTTAATGATATGTTATATGGAGATTAGAATTAATCGATTGAGTTTATGTTGGTTGGGATGAAATCATGGGTATATGATTAATATTTGGTATATAAATGGTTAGAACAGTAATAAATGATGTTTATGCGGTGTAGAAACATACTAAAATAGTAAATGATAAGGGAAATTCAAATTGGAGAAGAAATAGTTTAAGTTGATTAGTTTACAAGTGCATTTCAGACGCACATCTTGTTCGTTGGTATTAAATGCACCGGTATACTAGTGCATATTTCAAATTGTTAGGTTGAACTTGGATCAGGGTTGAAACAATTTTTTACTTCTGCCAGTCCAGTACGAAATAGATAATGAATGACATGTTGGTTTCTCTACGACATTAGAAAGTGTTTAATGTCCAAAATTGTGCTTCGATGATTGTGCGATATGATGATTGGGTTGAGTCATTTATTAATGGAGTTAGGCTGTATTTACCTATTCTTTATGTGTATGCGAATTAGTCTACATTTATCTAACTCATGTTCTTGTTTACGTTTATGGGATTAGTCTATGTTTAACTATATCTTTGAGTTGGTCTCTATTTAATTAACTCTAATGTATATTAATGGGTTAGTATATGTTTAATTAACTCTTTTTCTCTCTTTTGTTTGTAGATGAATTAGTCTATGTTTAACTGACTCTATTGTATTTTAATGTTATTAATTATAAAATAGTTAATTCCATATTGTAATGATTATGATGGCCTAACACTTTAGATTCAGGCGAGATAGATTTTAAGGAAGTAAGTGTTAGCTCTAATATGATGTTTTTGAAATAATGTTACTTATACATACCTGGTAATAATTTTACTCAACATACATATGTTTTTGACACCCTCCTTATAAACTATAGGTTAAAAGAGTAGCTTTGGTGTGTATAGCATTAAAAAATAGTGACTATGAAGGTGTTTACATATGCTCTCTATTTATTTTTATATATTGTAAATATGGTATGACACTGCGTGTATGTATGAAGACCATGTATGACTTATAACGTTTATAGATGGATTTTTTTATTTTATCTACATTTTAGTTTGATCTATTTCGTAGTGAGTTTTGAAAGACATAGTTAGTTAGCTTGGCTCTATGTATACATTATGCTTAAAACAATCTCGTTTTTCTTTTTATGGCAGTTTTATGGCTATGAAAAGCAGGTTTGTTATAGGACACCAAGTTTGAACATAGTTGGTTGGGCCCCTGGTGGAGGGGACCCCATTTGTTAGGCCCCAATGGAAGGGACGTTAGTTTGGTTGGAACTCCTGATCCACCACTCAAGATTCTGGAGATCGGCAACTCTGTAAGATCAACAACCCCTTGAGATTAACAGCTTCTTTAGTCTTCGGAGAATGATCTCTTCTTATTTTTCCCCTGTAATCCCATGTTATAGTAAGACGGTAAGAGAATTTCACAGTGGATGTATGCAACTTGGCCAAACCACTGCATATACGGTGTCATTTACCTTTGAATGCATTTTTCTCTTCATTTTTCCATTATTAAGTTTAGTGATTAGCTAATAACCTTTGCTCTCTTCATAATGCAATATCATCACCATAAGGTTGACAAAAAATCTACTCAATATTTAGGTGCTAGAAGGAGGGCCTACCTCTGATCTTATGGTTGGCATCTTTTTGTGCAAGTTCTTTCCTCGCTTAGTACCTCACAATTAGCATCAGTAGTGGAAACGATGAATATTGCTCTACCGCCTCCTCCATTCATGAAGAAATTACTCAACTGTCTTGGTTTGGCTTTGTGTCATGCACCGTTGCTGTACGAGCCCACTCATCTCCTCACATTGCTGCTACTATCAACCAAATTATAGAACTATGCGTAAACCAAGTGTGAGGGTCGTGCCCATCCACTTAGATGTCTACCTCAAGATCTAGACCGTCCTGGTTAGCAAGTTTCAAGGGAAAGCCAAGTGGTAGTAGGGTAACCCCTTGCAAAATCTTGGCCTTCCGTTGAACACCCCTGCATAGGAATCATAGAGACCTAATACTCTCGTTAATGCCTGACCATATAGGTTTCCAAATTGTTTCTCATTCACCTTCACTCTCAAAAATGTCCAAAAGCGACATGCCCACACGTCTCGAGATGCCTAGACTCCACCTCCAGTACCTTTCTCAAGCTTTCTTTTGAGCCTACAACCTCTTATTAAGAATGCGTCGAAATCGCATAGCCTAAACCATTCAGCACCTTCAACAAGGCTATCCAACGAGGAATGGTTATCATGTGATTATTACCTTGTTTAGGGACGACCGATCTTTTCCATTCAGAAGCTACACAAGCTATCATTCCCTTCCTATCAGGTTGGCTATCCATGAGGATGGGTAACTAAGAATCTATTTCCTAGCCCAAGACCGTCGGGCTATTCAGGGAGATTGAATCACCATGCATTCAATTCCTTTCTTGAGGACTGCCCACTGCCCCATGAGTTTAAGTGAGACGTCTCTCCCCATTGTGTCAGAAAGCATCAACAATTAGGTACGTGGATGCAACATCTCATAACCTTCATCTGTGATGATGCCTATGCTCTATGCATGATGTGACTATTGTCTACACCGGCGCTATTAACGCCAGTGATGCCGAAGTCTGGCATCCGTAACATGCACTTGTAGAAATAAGTCGGGCCTAGCTCCATATTGCAATGTGTTACCCTAGAGAACCTTCAAGCCCCTCCATGCATAGGATTATGCCGAGCTCACCTATAGCTACTTATTTGAGTGTGCCACCCTAGAGAATCTTCAAGCTTCTTGCGCTTTGTTTCGAGTTGGGCTTGCCTTTAGCTTCTTATTGCAGCGTGTCACCCTAGAGAATGTTAAGCCCCTCAGCACTTAGGTTCGAGTCCAGCCCACATGTAGCTTCTTATTGTAGCATGTCACCATAGAGAATCTTCAAGCCCCACAGTGCTTAGGTTCAAGCTAGGCCTGCCTATAGCTCCTTGTTGCAGCTTATCACTTGGAGAACCTTCAAACGCCACAAATGCTAAATTTGAAGTTGGGCCTTTAGCTCCTTATTACAGTGTGTAACCCTAGAGAACCTTTGAGCCGGGCCCGCTTGTAGCTCCTTATTGCAACATGTCACCTTGGAGAACCTTTAATCCTCTTAGTGCTTAGGTTTGAGCCAGGCTTGCCTGTTGCTTCTTATTTCAATGTGTTACCCTAAAGAACCTCTAAGCGCATCTAGGTTCAAGGCAGGCCCAATTATAGCTCCTTATTACAACCTGTCACCATAGAGAACGTTCAAGACCCTCAGCACTTAGGTTCTTGCCAGGATAATCCAACAATAGAGCAATGCATAGATAATTTCACTCTTTACCATTTCTATCTACTAAATTCTTGTAAGCAACAGCGCCCGTCACTAGTCTCACCATTATACCACACCCTTATGCATGAGTGTTCGAGCCAGCCATGTGTCCTAGTTCGAGCTGGGACCTACGGGCACCTAATGACAGGTGACATGTCACCTCGAAGAACCCTCGAGCCCCGTTTTCGCTCTATTTCATGTCATGCTTGTCCGCCACCTACACATAACTGCTTGTCACCTAGTAGATCCCATGGAACAATATGCGCTCTCACTCTATGCCAATACCACTCAGCAATTGGCTCATATTAATGCCCGAGTTTAGCCCATCGTGTGACAATATTACTAGTTAGCATGTTTTAAACATGGAACTTTTTTTGAAAATAATGCTGGAACTCCTCTCGACCGCACGTCGCATGGGAGGACCTTTAGCTAGACAATGCACAGATCTATGTTAATACTACCCATCAACAAAGCAGCACAACGAAACTCGACTATCATATTTTAGCCAAGAAACCCGAAGAACGACCAGGTTGCTCGGTCAATGCATGCATGTCAGCACATTAATCGACCCAACCTATCAATCAAAATGGATTGGTCAACCCAATGCAAGGGAATTTTCTAGCAATCCAGAGTATGCTACCCCACCAATCGCAAGCAAACAATCAAAGACAACTAGTTTCATAAATAACAAGTTTCCAAAAAAGATCTGTTCTATTCAGTTCAAATGAATGCAGGAGAACAATGCTTGCCCCGCAAGGCTTATAAAAATTTTCAATCACTAATTAGTTTAAAAGATGAAAACGAGAAAGTGAAGAAGAAGCACATCAACGGTGCTCTTCAGTGGCAAGCCAGCCTGCATTCTTGTCACCATCCAGACCGTGCTCGACTGAACCGATGGCACCCCCTAGCACTTTAAACAATCAAGAACCCATTGAAGGAAACTAAGGGTGCGACCACCTTTGAAGCCTTCTTTATCGAACCTCGTGAGAGACGGTGAAAAGCTTCCAGAAAACTTTTCCAAGGAGAAAACCAAGGATTTGACCATCGTATAAGCCGTAGAGGTGATAACTAATACTCTTTCATACAAGGCGTCGAAGCATCCAAACCAATCCAAGGTCGGGAACATCAGAGCATCAAAGCGAGGAACCCTCCTCGCTTCACATGGATCATCAACCTGAGACTAATGAGCAATCACCATCGGGGATGTGGCCAGAAAGTGCAAGCACGGGTCTAAGCCAAAGGTAAGTTCCATCTAAAGAAGCAAAAATCTAAGCAAGCAGTCCGAACTGCAATCAACAAAGATAGTTTGACCTTCAAGAGCTACCTCCTTCCTTTTGATCCCAACCAAATTTGATAGAAACCCAATTGCTCAAGAGCAATAGGAGAGGAAGAGGAAAGCAAAGTAATCTGTTTTTATCAATTGAAAGCTATGCAAAGTTCGAGTTTGCTAAAGATATTACAAGCTAATAGCCCCATTGGTTCAAAGGGGAAGAAGAGAAGAGTTATTTATACACCTATCCTTTCAATCACAACCATTATGATCTAAAAAGAAAAATGGTTCTTAACTATTAAAGAGTGATAAGTGCTGTGTCACACCATGTGTGTGGATGAAAAAACACATCCCTGCCATATCTCGAGAAGCATAACTGCCTTAACCAACGATGCAATGTCATGTGGGTTGTGCATTAATCGCATAGCAAACCATCAACCGATAAAGTCTTTGTGATTTTACAAGCTCGCCCCGCTCACGAGCACGATCTTTAGGAGGAAAATGTTAATTTTTTCGTAAGTAGGAAGGTAGGCTAATCAAGGAATCTCAGGCGGCTCAGTCTGGTCCATGCCAACTGGGTCCAAGTCATCTCAAAAGCCATCCCGACCGGGGGAAGGTGGACTGGGTTTTCCTATGTGCAATGATAGCCTGAATCTAAACTAGGCCCACATCGACTATTCTACTCAATTGCACATCAAGACTTCTATTGGTGAAGCCTACCAGTGCATCAACCTTAGCAACTAGTTCGCCCATCAAAACAAGGCGCAAGCCCGGCTCGGCCCATCTCCCAATGGTTGACCGACTCCCTCTCTTCGGCCCACTCACAACCTAAAAACAAGCTAAACCACTTGCTCAAGCATCTCTCCCTCGGCTATCTCCCATTCAGCATAGTTTGAGACTGTCCCGGGGCTGCTCGTCATTGATCCAGCTTCTACCGTCTGTGACCACACTCTGTCATATCTCACCCAGCTTGGACCCTTGGATTTCTCCATGTCCCCATGACCCTTATGGTCTCGGCATATGAGCTCGACCCGTTCTACCACCTGGGCACATAGAAGCAAGGCGACAAGTCTTATAACCAGCTTTCGACAAGAAGCATGTCCCATTTCATACAAGCATACTACAAGTACAAGCTCATTTAATGCATAGCTTGGAAGAACATACTCCTGGTATAGTTCTATTGGCCTTCATCTCAACCGTTGTAACGACCGCCTTTCTTGCATCGAAAGACTAGCCATTAAGGGTAGAAGAAAAGGAAAGATAGGAAGAAACTACACACTCATGAAATCTCACCACGATTCAGAACAACATATAATAGATAACATAGGATATTGCATTATCATTTCCATAATAATAATACACCAGAGTCATTACATTGCAACTTTCAACCATACAACTATAACTACCTGCCCGTACAACATAGTGGAATAAAATAATAACAAGCTAACGGTGAAGCCACATGCTCCAGCTCCTTAAAAATGCTTTCGTAAGAAACCTAGATCACTTGGTGACTCACGCAAATTTGAGTACCCAAGAGTTTTAGGAAAAGAAAATAAAACTGCGAGCCAAACAAGGGTCTAGTGTGAGTAAACACAAAACAACTTATTTTCTACTTTTATAAACGCTTTGAAAATCAAAGGTATCTCGTAAGACTACGCCGCACATAAACACAAACGGGTTTTACCTTACAATAACCAAAACACTGTATATAAAAATCCAGTGGTATTATCATAATGTCTAGGGTTTTCAAATAAATAATTCACATAGCTGAAATGTTACATTAATTAAATTCTAGCATAATAGGTATACAACTAAGACCGAATGCACTTATTAGGAAATGGATTCCATACAATGACTAGTGTCACGTACGGGATTTTCGACTTTCGAAAATTCGACATCGATACTCACTTTATCGACTGCCGAGCAATCGAGTGCCGGAAACTCCAATAGTGAGGGTTTTAAAAAGAAGAAAAAGTAGAAGAAGAAGAAAGCAGAAGGAAGAGAGTAGAAAAAGAAAAGAAGAACAACACATCAGAACAGAACAGAAAACAATATCAGAATCTTACACATCGCAGCGGAACAATATACAATAGATAATTACTAGTCTTTTAAAACAAAGAACTATATCAGTTTATACATATATCAATCATCAGAGTCAATATACAACAATGGACAGTTATATAACTTGTCCTCATACAGAATACACAGCGGAATAAATACTATCAGATACAAATATTACGTCTCGTCATCCAGCTCATCTCCAAAGCTCCAGAATATCCAGAGTATCCTGATAATCTAACTCTAGACTGCCCGTGTGGAAATTGGTGGGCACTCAGAGTTTAGAAGGGAACAATAAACTCCGAGTCAGTCATGGTGACTGGTGTGAGATCGTAAAACAGTTATTTTTCACAAAGAAAATAAAAACTAATTCGCAATGCTTTTGGAAAATGAAACTACCATAAGACCTCCCACCACACACACGATGCAAACGCAGAATTGGAGGAGATTTCTTCTTATGATAGTCAAAGATGCTTACTACGCAAAATCAAATCATTTTTGATATTATTATTAGTGCATAGTGTAGAAATTATTTCGAAAGTATAATATTAATCTTAGCCAACATACGACCAGTATCGTATGCCTACTATAGCTACCATCTAAACAGTGGTGACCACCGTACGTAAATGGCAGGTTCTACAACTAATACCGTACAAGGTGCGTATTGGGGTTTGGATTTCCAACAAATGGTCAGGCTAAGGAACTTCCTATCCACGATGGGTACGTCCCTGGAATAGACGACCCGAGAACCTAACCGGATCTCTGCCAACACAAGGCCGGGTTACCTCTGCAAAAATAGGTAACTACTGACACGCGTATGCCATCCCCCGATCGTAACCGATCTTCCCGAGGATCCCCGATTTCCAACAACCACAAAGTAATAAATTTGCAGCAACCACATAGGTTAAGTATCTGGGCTCCATACCATGATACCACCTCTATCCAGAAGGAATGACATACACTAAGGGGCGCTACTCCCTAAAACCTTGCTGCATTCTTCCTGTTTCGACCATTTCCGGGGTGTGAGGCTCGACGAAGTCTCGTCCACAAAGCTACGCTTTCTACAAAGCCCTGCTTCGGGTCAAACAAAATGATCAACCTATGATCACAAAGATATAAGATCAAACAAATGATCATATCGCAAATGATCAAACACTGATCATTTCACACCAACACTCAGTATGCCACGTTACCAAATTCGGATATATCGCTGATGAAATTCAACTACATAACCTCTGAGCTCATACGTCTCAGAGAAGGGTGTTAAGCTAAGAGAATAAATTCTCCGCCACCAACAGAAATGTATTTGAAAGAAATCAGCTTTATATCTCAAATTGTAACGTCAGACACACAATCCATACAAGTCTGTTCCGGGATCGAACAGAGCCGAAGGCACTTCTCACGAAGCCCTTGCATATCCGGATAAATTTCTAATCACGTCCGGACTTCCCGTCACTAAGGGTGATAAAACCTCTAAATCGGAGATCAGCCGATGTAGAGTAACTCGACGGTAATCCTTCCGTTTTCAAAAATATCCGGTCTTCAACACCGGTCTTCGAATGCAATTCATAACGACGTATCACATATTCAGAATGGGTTATACGACCCCATGGTCCTTTCCCGGCTAACCCGAATAGTGAGCGATTATTCAAAAATAAGTGTGGCATTCAAATTCATCCAATTCACAACAAATACCATTCAGGGTAATTATTGATAGTCGGTTATTTAACTATCAATAAAGATGCGCAACATCATCAGATTCCAAATAATTTTCCAAATTATTTATTCTTCAAAAATATCTTTACTAGATATAAAATTTCCACAATTCAAAAATAAATCAACATTTATTTTTAAGACGAATTCCCATTTCTTTTATAAATTCCATAGTGAATTTATATTTCAAAATATCTACTGATATACGATTTTCAAATCGTTTTCAATATTCAAATTCAATTTATCTTTACAAAGATAAATTCTCAAAACGTTCATTTCATATTGGAAAATCAATTCCATACTTATTTAGAAATAAGTATTTTCACAAATCTATTTATTTTCAACATTTGAAAATATTCGATATACTTAAATCAAATTAAGTATAATTTCATTCTTTAAGGAAATCATTTATTTTAACAACATCTATTTGAGTCAAAACGAATGTTACGTAAAACATCGTTACGACGACTCAAAATCACTAGTATAGGGATTCGAAATTTAGATAGATATATAAATCCCAATACTACATCAAAAACATTTCCTTTCGGAAATCATTTACTATAACAACAGTGTTATAGTCCATCATTTCCTTATTTTTCGAAAACGTCTATTTCAACAATAAAATGTTGAAATCTATGTATTCGATACTTAACACATTTTAAAACACCTTTTAAAACAATTAACTTCATTTTATAATATCGCTTTCCCAAACATAACCATTTTATTCAATAATATATTCACTGTCCAAAATCGTGAATATACTTCACTAACCACATTTCACTATTTTCTACACGTTTTATTTCAATAATAATTCGCTATCCAAAATCGCGAATATATCTCCTTTAACAACCTTCTATATTTAATTTATCAAATTCAATCGATTTCGAATTTATTAACACGGTTATAAATTCTATTTCTATTTTAATAACAACTTCGACTTATAAATTTTCTTTTATTTAACTTCTATATTTTACTTGTCAAAATAAGTGATTCGGATTTATAAACAACTTTTATAAATTCCAATTCTATTTATAAAAACTTCAATACCAAATCAATTTCAATATTGATTTAAAAATTTATTTATCACTACTAAGTAAATTCCTCATTTTTTTTCTCAAATGATTCAATATTCTGTTTTAAAATGGATTCTTCAATTTGAAATCATTTTACATTGATTTCCCAAATTATTTCAATTTACCAAATTAGATTTCTAGTTGGATTTCCAACTTATCTTCTTTTAATAAATTCCTCTTTAAGGAAATAAATTTCAATCGTTTCTTTCAATCTATTTAAAAATCCAAATTTTTAAATTAAATTCTTCAATTTATAATCACTATTTTACGAAATCCATTTATTTAACATTTTCACTTTATTCTGGAATTTATTCTACGATTATAAAAATTTACTTTTTATACTTTAAAAAAAATTCCTTTCTTCAAAATTTCTTCAATTTCAAAAATTGATTCACTTAGAAATTTTATACTTGAATTTCAAAAATTCAATTTCGTTTATCTTTGGAATCCAATGATGTCAAACATCCATTCAGCTAAATTTTAGCTTTCAAACAATTTCCAGATATCAATATGATTAATAGCATCACTATAATCATTCACAGATTCATATCACAATAGAAATAAATTCAATCAATGTGAGGGGTCCAGTTGGATCCCTCCAACCTGTTTCCCTGCATCCAAAGATGTTAGCACAATACCAATTCCGCTCCAGTACGGAATTATCGCGGTATATGGGTTTTATAAAAATCCGCTTACTAACGGCGCAATAGGGTCTCATCCGCTATACGAGGCGGGAAATCATCAATCCAATATATACATATGCCAATATGTATATATTGCTATATATATAATAGATATATCCTACTATATCTAATATCACAATCAATAGCAATCAATAACTGCAAAAATTCCACATTCAATTTTGAGTGAGAAAAATCTCACCTTTGCTTTTATTTTGCCATCCAATTTCCATCTTGACTCGATTTCTTGATTTTAAACCTTATATAAATAATTATACAAATTCATTAATATTTGAACAGACGAACAAATGAATTTCCCATTTTAAACAGATTGAGTTAACTAATTATTAAATTCTAAACCAAAACTTCTCCTTTAATAAATTTATCTAACTTCAATTTAAAATTTTAAAACTAAGTTCCCTTTCTTTAAATTTTTTTTAGTAGCTAATATGAATTTTAAATAAGTTACTTAAACAAAAGGAATTACCTTAGTCAATTATTTTCAAACAACTATCTGTAAACTTAACTGAATTAATAATCCAATATTTAAAAGTTAAACTCTGGAATTTTTTTTTTAAAACTAACAGTAAACATTTTTTTCTCTCTGAAGATAATTTATTTTACAAGTATTTAAATTTATCAATTTTGAAAAACTACACACATATATTTTCACTGTAAAAATAAATTTAAATTGAATCGATAAATTGTATATACCTATCTCGAACTCGAACTCAGACTATCCCCTGACTCGATATCGCAGCCACCAACAGAAATGTAGTGACCCTGAGCTCGAGCTTCACCCTCACTGACATCGAAGTAAACCCTAACTGCTCCCCTAAATCGAACACCATCAATTTCTCGTGAACGATTAGCAGCCGCGACCCACAAGCGTGAAGACCATGACCAACTCTGCTCAGCCTACTGACATCCCAGTCACCCCGAAATCGGTGAACAAATCGCGATCCCTCACTCGCACGCGAACGCCACGCGACATCGCACGCCGCCAGTCCCAGCCCCATCTCTCGAGCGTCTCCACCAACGCGCATCACTTGATTCCCATGGCCTCCCATATCAATCGCGCGCGCGCTCGTCGCCACGAACGCGAGACCCCCCACCAGCAATACCCCGCGAGCGCGAGCTTCCCTAGGTCAGCGCTTGTTGACCGGCCTCGAACCACCATCGCAAATTTTTTTTTGAAGGAGGAGAAGGGCTTCGGCTTGTTTTGATTTTGAGCAAAGAGGGAAATAAGAGAACTGTGATTTTCTTTTGAATGAATTTGATTTGAGGAGCTTTGAAATCGATCTGTTAGCGGCCATTTTCTTTGTTTGAACGAGATGTATTTTCTTTCCTTTGATTTTTGAAACGTGAAAGAGCAGGCTTGCGTGATAAAAGAATAACGAAGGGGACAAGAGATCAGCGCGTTCAGATGTTTCAGGGAATAGGTCTGCTAAAAAAAAATCTAGGGTGGCTGATGATAAAAATTTATATTTTTATATTCAAATTGAATTCGATAAAGATTCAACGCGTTTATGTGTCGTACGTCCACATAACAGCTCCGATAAATACGAAATTTGAAATCCGGTAATAATACAATATTACGGACCCAATGGAACTGGTTTCGTCGAATTCCAAGACTGTGCCTCGGACGGCTATTTTTAAACATCGGTTGAACGATATAAATTCCAAAACTGAACAAACCATTTTCAAATTCTATTCTGAAGCTTCTATTATCTTCAATATTATCAATACGAATTTTAAAAGCTTTCAGATTATTTTTAATCAGCTTAAAATTGAAGATTCAAATATTTATTCATCTTACAATAGATTAAATTTTATAATTTAATCGTCAAATTCAAAGTTATATCGGGGATTCAAATTAAATCATCGTTCAAATATTTAAAATAAATTAAATATTCTCAATTTAATTTGTTCAAAATTCTGGGTCGTTACAGACTTCCCCCCTTAAAAGAATTTCTCCCTCGAAATTACAAGTCAGGAAAAATGGTCCTTAACTCGTCTACTATCTTTCAACATCTAATAGTTTTATCAATTTTCAAAACAAATCTTTCTACTAAAGATTCGTTATCATTTCAACTAGTTTTTCAACTCCAATTAAAGTTTCAAACAATATTGTTTACTTTCAATTCAAATTTAAATTCAAATTCAAATTTTAAACTTTCAAAATTTCTCAAAAATTTTCTAACACCCGAAATTTTCGAAAAATTTCGCCAGCGTCTCCTTTGCGCGGCTAATATGGTACGACTACAAAACGTCCCTACGGACTCTCAGATTTCAAAAGGAAAAAGAAAAAGCCAAGCGGCTAGAGAAATAAGTCATCAAATCTCATATTCAAATTTAAATACATACCTTTTTCGAGCAATTCAAATTATCTTCGAAATTAAATTCCAATTCCCTTTATACCTGTATATCTACTAGCCATAATATCTAGTTACATATTCAAACCATTTTGCAAATTCTATTACAAAATTTCGATACTTACTTCCATATCATCTTTAGTTCATTATTGAAGTTATATCATTCAATTTTACATTTCTAATCTCATTTGAATTCAATTTTACCTTCTATTCTGAATATTGAATTATTATCGATTATTTTTCATTTACTAGTTCATAACACTCTATATATTAGTTTCATTCACTAATTCATTTTAAATTTCAATATTCGGCTTGAATTACATTTACTAACAGATTCAAATCAAAGTTTCACATTCATCTTCAATTTCAGTTTTACTTACTTACAAATTCAAATTTATATATTCATTCTGAAACTCATTCACTAATTCTTTCATTTCCAATTCGAATCTGATTTCCAAATCAAATTTCAAATATTCTATAAGTCTTTGACTTACTTACATTTCGATTTATAAGATCATTAATACATTCACCTTACTAATTTCATTCCATTAGAATTCTATTTTCAATTATAAATTCATATTCACAATTTCATTCCATTATTGAATTTTAAATTTTCAATTACCTTCTTGAATTCTATTCCAAGTTATAAATTCATTTACAATTTGAATTTCATTCCAATCAGATCTCAATATTTTATAAGTTATCAACT
Source organism: Allium fistulosum (assembly GCA_030737815.1). NCBI lineage: Eukaryota > Viridiplantae > Streptophyta > Magnoliopsida > Asparagales > Amaryllidaceae > Allium > Allium fistulosum. The sequence goes on from CM060908.1 coordinate 477,724,391, forward strand.
TCATAATATTTCACAATTATTTTTATATAGTATTCCAGAGTCTTTTCAACCTTTTCAAAATCATTTTGAAAACAATTCAAATTCCATTTGAATTTCCAAAACAAAACCCAAATTTTTCAAACAACTTCCGTTTAAAACAATTTGGCAGCAATTCCTCTTTTGGAAACCCGAAAATGAACATCAGTGATGCTGCAGTCATTACCGAAGTTATTTTCCAGCGACCGAAAAGAGTTTAGAGCTTTTCATTTCTTCAAAACATTTTTCAAAACCTTTGAAATTCATTTTCAAATCAAAAATGATTTCATTTTCAAATCAAAAATGATTTAACTTTCCAAATCTCCAAAATTTTCAAATTCCTTTCAAAACATTTCCATAAACTTCTCTGGAATTCCGTTTTAAATTATAAGTTACGTTTATAATTTATATTCTTAAATTTCATTCGTATGTGAATTTATTTCTCATCTATAGAGTTATGATTTCAATTTCTTATTCAATTTCAATAATAATGATAACATTTCAATATTATCACCTTCCTAACAACCATGCATCCATATATCATAATAATTTACAGAAAAGCATTTCTTTTCTATACAAAAATAGTTTTGGGTAAAATTATTCCATTTACCCTATTCTAAAACAATACTATGTCGGTTTATCTTGTTAAGAGTTTAGAAACCCCTATCGATTACAGTTAGCTAGACTGCACCGACCAGAATCCATAAACAATCAACCGATAAGTCAACACAATACAAAACAATTTTATATTCACTAACAAATACGCGCTCGTATCTATTATTACACTCAACTCATTCTAGAGTACTACTGACTCTATCTCTAATGAGTAACACCCAACAGAGCAGGGTTGTCGCTTAACCATATGCTCTGATACCACGCTGTCACGTACGGGATTTTCGACTTTCGAAAATTCGACATCGATACTCACTTTATCGACTGCCGAGCAATCGAGTGCCGGAAACTCCAATAGTGAGGGTTTTAAAAAGAAGAAAAAGTAGAAGAAGAAGAAAGCAGAAGGAAGAGAGTAGAAAAAGAAAAGAAGAACAACACATCAGAACAGAACAGAAAACAATATCAGAATCTTACATATCGCAGCGGAACAATATACAATAGATAATTACTAGTCTTTTAAAACAAAGAACTATATCAGTTTATACATATATCAATCATCAGAGTCAATATACAACAATGGACAGTTATATAACTTGTCCTCATACAGAATACACAGCGGAATAAATACTATCAGATACAAATATTACGTCTCGTCATCCAGCTCATCTCCAAAGCTCCAGAATATCCAGAGTATCCTGATAATCTAACTCTAGACTGCCCGTGTGGAAATTGGTGGGCACCCAGAGTTTAGAAGGGAACAATAAACTCCGAGTCAGTCATGGTGACTGGTGTGAGATCGTAAAACAGTTATTTTTCACAAAGAAAATAAAAACTAATTCGCAATGCTTTTGGAAAATGAAACTACCATAAGACCTCCCACCACACACACAATGCAAAGCAGAATTGGAGGAGATTTGTTCTTATGATAGTCAAAGATGCTTACTACGCAAAATCAAATCATTTTTGATATTATTATTAGTGCATAGTGTAGAAATTATTTCGAAAGTATAATATTAATCTTAGCCAACATACGACCAGTATCGTATGCCTACTATAGCTACCATCTAAACAGTGGTGACCACCGTACGTAAATGGCAGGTTCTACAACTAATACCGTACAAGGTGCGTATTGGGGTTTGGATTTCCAACAAATGGTCAGGCTAAGGAACTTCCTATCCACGATGGGTACGTCCCTGGAATAGACGACCCGAGAACCTAACCGGATCTCTGCCAACACAAGGCCGGGTTACCTCTGCAAAAATAGGTAACTACTGACACGCGTATGCCATCCCCCGATCGTAACCGATCTTCCCGAGGATCCCCGATTTCCAACAACCACAAAGTAATAAATTTGCAGCAACCACATAGGTTAAGTATCTGGGCTCCATACCATGATACCACCTCTATCCAGAAGGAATGACATACACTAAGGGGCGCTACTCCCTAAAACCTTGCTGCATTCTTCCTGTTTCGACCATTTCCGGGGTGTGAGGCTCGACGAAGTCTCGTCCACAAAGCTACGCTTTCTACAAAGCCCTGCTTCGGGTCAAACAAAATGATCAACCTATGATCACAAAGATATAAGATCAAACAAATGATCATATCGCAAATGATCAAACACTGATCATTTCACAGCAACACTCAGTATGCCACGTTACCAAATTGGGATATATCGCTGATGAAATTCAACTACATAACCTCTGAGCTCATACGTCTCAGAGAAGGGTGTTAAGCTAAGAGAATAAATTCTCCGCCACCAACAGAAATGTATTTGAAAGAAATCAGCTTTATATCTCAAATTGTAACGTCAGACACACAATCCATACAAGTCTGTTCCGGGATCGAACAGAGCCGAAGGCACTTCTCACGAAGCCCTTGCATATCCGGATAAATTTCTAATCACGTCCGGACTTCCCGTCACTAAGGGTGATAAAACCTCTAAATCGGAGATCAGCCGATGTAGAGTAACTCGACGATAATCCTTCCGTTTTCAAAAATATCCGGTCTTCGAATGCAATTCATAACGACGTATCACATATTCGGAATGGGTTATACGACCCCATGGTCCTTTCCCGGCTAACCCGAATAGTGAGCGATTATTCAAAAATAAGTGTGGCATTCAAATTCATCCAATTCACAACAAATACCATTCAGGGTAATTATTGATAGTCGGTTATTTAACTATCAATAAAGATGCGCAACATCATCAGATTCCAAATAATTTTCCAAATTATTTATTCTTCAAAAATATCTTTACTAGATATAAAATTTCCACACTTCAAAAATAAATCAACATTTATTTTTAAGACGAATTCCCATTTCTTTTATAAATTCCATAGTGAATTTATATTTCAAAATATCTACTGATATACGATTTTCAAATCGTTTTCAATATTCAAATTCAATTTATCTTTACAAAGATAAATTCTCAAAATGTTCATTTCATATTGGAAAATCAATTCCATACTTATTTAAAAATAAGTATTTTCACAAATCTATTTATTTTCAACATTTGAAAATATTCGATATACTTAAATCAAATTAAGTATAATTTCATTCTTTAAGGAAATCATTTATTTTAACAACATCTATTTGAGTCAAAACGAATGTTACGTAAAACATCGTTACGACGACTCAAAATCACTAGTATAGGGATTCGAAATTTAGATAGATATATAAATCCCAATACTACATCAAAAACATTTCCTTTCGGAAATCATTTACTATAACAACAGTGTTATAGTCCATCATTTCCTTATTTTTCGAAAACGTCTATTTCAACAATAAAATGTTGAAATCTATGTATTCGATACTTAACACGTTTTAAAACACCTTTTAAAACAATTAACTTCATTTTATAATATCGCTTTCCCAAACATAACCATTTTATTCAATAATATATTCACTGTCCAAAATCGTGAATATACTTCACTAACCACATTTCACTATTTTCTACACGTTTTATTTCAATAATAATTCGCTATCCAAAATCGCGAATATATCTCCTTTAACAACCTTCTATATTTAATTTATCAAATTCAATCGATTTCGAATTTATTAACACGGTTATAAATTCTATTTCTATTTTAATAACAACTTCGACTTATAAATTTTCTTTTATTTAACTTCTATATTTTACTTGTCAAAATAAGTGATTCGGATTTATAAACAACTTTTATAAATTCCAATTCTATTTATAAAAACTTCAATACCAAATCAATTTCAATATTGATTTAAAAATTTATTTATCACTACTAAGTAAATTCCTCATTTTTTTTCTCAAATGATTCAATATTCTGTTTTAAAATGGATTCTTCAATTTGAAATCATTTTACATTGATTTCCCAAATTATTTCAATTTACCAAATTAGATTTCTAGTTGGATTTCCAACTTATCTTCTTTTAATAAATTCCTCTTTAAGGAAATAAATTTCAATCGTTTCTTTCAATCTATTTAAAAATCCAAATTTTTAAATTAAATTCTTCAATTTATAATCACTATTTTACGAAATCCATTTATTTAACATTTTCACTTTATTCTGGAATTTATTCTACGATTATAAAAATTTACTTTTTATACTTTAAAAAAAATTCCTTTCTTCAAAATTTCTTCAATTTCAAAAATTGATTCACTTAGAAATTTTCTACTTGAATTTCAAAAATTCAATTTCGTTTATCTTTGGAATCCAATGATGTCAAACATCCATTCAGCTAAATTTTAGCTTTCAAACAATTTCCAGATATCAATATGATTAATAGCATCACTATAATCATTCACAGATTCATATCACAATAGAAATAAATTCAATCAATGTGAGGGGTCCAGTTGGATCCCTCCAACCTGTTTCCCTGCATCCAAAGATGTTAGCACAATACCAATTCCGCTCCAGTACGGAATTATCGCGGTATATGGGTTTTATTAAAATCCGCTTACTAACGGCGCAATAGGGTCCCATCCGCTATACGAGGCGGGAAATCATCAATCCAATATATACATATGCCAATATGTATATATTGCTATATATATAATAGATATATCCTACTATATCTAATATCACAATCAATAGCAATCAATAACTGCAAAAATTCCACATTCAATTTTGAGTGAGAAAAATCTCACCTTTGCTTTTATTTTGCCATCCAATTTCCATCTTGACTCGATTTCTTGATTTTAAACCTTATATAAATAATTATACAAATTCATTAATATTTGAACAGACGAACAAATAAATTTCCCATTTTAAACAGATTGAGTTAACTAATTATTAAATTCTAAACCAAAACTTCTCCTTTAATAAATTTATCTAACTTCAATTTAAAATTTTAAAACTAAGTTCCCTTTCTTTAAATTTTTTTTAGTAGCTAATATGAATTTTAAATAAGTTACTTAAACAAAAGGAATTACCTTAGTCAATTATTTTCAAACAACTATCTGTAAACTTAACTGAATTAATAATCCAATATTTAAAAGTTAAACTCTGGAATTTTTTTTAAAACTAACAGTAAACATTTTTTTCTCTCTGAAGATAATTTATTTTACAAGTATTTAAATTTATCAATTTTGAAAAACTACACACATATATTTTCGCTGTAAAAATAAATTTAAATTGAATCGATAAATTGTATATACCTATCTCGAACTCGAACTCAGACTATCCCCTGACTCGATATCGCAGCCACCAACAGAAATGTAGTGACCCTGAGCTCGAGCTTCACCCTCACTGACATCGAAGTAAACCCTAACTGCTCCCCAAAATCGAACACCATCAATTTCTCATGAACGATTAGCAGCCGCGACCCACAAGCGTGAAGACCATGACCAACTCTGCTCAGCCTACTGACATCCCAGTCACCCCGAAATCGGTGAACAAATCGCGATCCCTCACTCGCACGCGAACGCCACGCGACATCGCACGCCGCCAGTCCCAGCCCCATCTCTCGAGCGTCTCCACCAACGCGCATCACTTGATTCCCATGGCCTCCCATATCAATCGCGCGCGCGCTCGTCGCCACGAACGCGAGACCCCCCACCAGCAATACCCCGCGAGCGCGAGCTTCCCTAGGTCAGCGCTTGTTGACCGGCCTCGAACCACCATCACAAATTTTTTTTTGAAGGAGGAGAAGGGCTTCGGCTTGTTTTGATTTTGAGCAAAGTGGGAAATAAGAGAACTGTGATTTTCTTTTGAACGAATTTGATTTGAGGAGCTTTGAAATCGATCTGTTAGCGGCCATTTTCTTTGTTTGAACGAGATGTATTTTCTTTCCTTTGATTTTTGAAACGTGAAAGAGCAGGCTTGCGTGATAAAAGAAAAACGAAGGGGACAAGAGATCAGCGCGTTCAGATGTTTCAGGGAATAGGTCTGCTAAAAAAAAATCTAGGGTGGCTGATGATAAAAATTTATATTTTTATATTCAAATTGAATTCGATAAAGATTCAACGCGTTTATGTGTCGTACGTCCACATAACAGCTCCGATAAATACGAAATTTGAAATCCGGTAATAATACAATATTACGGACCCAATGGAACTGGTTTCGTCGAATTCCGAGACTGTGCCTCGGACGGCTATTTTTAAACATCGGTTGAACGATATAAATTTCAAAACTGAACAAACCATTTTCAAATTCGATTCTGAAGCTTCTATTATCTTCAATATTATCAATACGAATTTTAAAAGCTTTCAGATTATTTTTAATCAGCTTAAAATTGAAGATTCAAATATTTATTCACCTTACAATAGATTAAATTTTATAATTTAATCGTCAAATTCAAAGTTATATCGGGGATTCAAATTAAATCATCGTTCAAATATTTAAAATAAATTAAATATTCTCAATTTAATTTGTTCAAAATTCTGGGTCGTTACAGACTTCCCCCCTTAAAAGAATTTCGTCCTCGAAATTACAAGTCAGGAAAAATGGTCCTTAACTCGTCTACTATCTTTCAACATCTAATAGTTTTATCAATTTTCAAAACAAATCTTTCTACTAAAGATTCGTTATCATTTCAACTAGTTTTTCAACTCCAATTAAAGTTTCAAACAATATTGTTTACTTTCAATTCAAATTTAAATTCAAATTCAAACTTTAAACTTTCAAAATTTCTCAAAAATTTTCTAACACCCGAAATTTTCGAAAAATTTCGCCAGCGTCTCCTTTGCGCGGCTAATATGGTACGACTACAAAACGTCCCTACGGACTCTCAGATTTCAAAAGGAAAAAGAAAAAGCCAAGCGGCTAGAGAAATAAGTCATCAAATCTCATATTCAAATTTAAATACATACCTTTTTCGAGCAATTCAAATTATCTTCGAAATTAAATTCCAATTCCCTTTATACCTGTATATCTACTAGCCATAATATCTAGTTACATATTCAAACCATTTTGCAAATTCTATTACAAAATTTCGATACTTACTTCCATATCATCTTTAGTTCATTATTGAAGTTATATCATTCAATTTTACATTTCTAATCTCATTTGAATTCAATTTTACCTTCTATTCTGAATATTGAATTATTATCGATTATTTTTCATTTACTAGTTCATAACACTCTATATATTAGTTTCATTCACTAATTCATTTTAAATTTCAATATTCGGCTTGAATTACATTTACTAACAGATTCAAATCAAAGTTTCACATTCATCTTCAATTTCAGTTTTACTTACTTACAAATTCAAATTTATATATTCATTCTGAAACTCATTCACTAATTCTTTCATTTCCAATTCGAATCTGATTTCCAAATCAAATTTCAAATATTCTATAAGTCTTTGACTTACTTACATTTCGATTTATAAGATCATTAATACATTCACCTTACTAATTTCATTCCATTAGAATTCTATTTTCAATTATAAATTCATATTCACAATTTCATTCCATTATTGAATTTTAAATTTTCAATTACCTTCTTGAATTCTATTCCAAGTTATAAATTCATTTACAATTTGAATTTCATTCCAATCAGATCTCAATATTTTATAAGTTATCAACTTCATAATATTTCACAATTATTTTTATATAGTATTCCAGAGTCTTTTCAACCTTTTCAAAATCATTTTGAAAACAATTCAAATTCCATTTGAATTTCCAAAACAAAACCCAAATTTTTCAAACAACTTCCGTTTAAAACAATTTGGCAGCAATTCCTCTTTTGGAAACCCGAAAATGAACATCAGTGATGCTGCAGTCATTACCGAAGTTATCTTCCAGCGACCGAAAAGAGTTTAGAGCTTTTCATTTCTTCAAAACATTTTTCAAAACCTTTGAAATTCATTTTCAAATCAAAAATGATTTCATTTTCAAATCAAAAATGATTTAACTTTCCAAATCTCCAAAATTTTCAAATTCCTTTCAAAACATTTCCAAAAACTTCTCTGGAATTCCGTTTTAAATTATAAGTTACGTTTATAATTTATATTCTTAAATTTCATTCGTATGTGAATTTATTTCTCATCTATAGAGTTATGATTTCAATTTCTTATTCAATTTCAATAATAATGATAACATTTCAATATTATCACCTTCCTAACAACCATGCATCCATATATCATAATAATTTACAGAAAAGCATTTCTTTTCTATACAAAAATAGTTTTGGGTAAAATTATTCCATTTACCCTATTCTAAAACAATACTATGTCGGTTTATCTTGTTAAGAGTTTAGAAACCCCTATCGATTACAGTTAGCTAGACTGCACCGACCAGAATCCATAAACAATCAACCGATAAGTCAACACAATACAAAACAATTTTATATTCACTAACAAATACGCGCTCGTATCTATTATTACACTCAACTCATTCTAGAGTACTACTGACTCTATCTCTAATGAGTAACACCCAACAGAGCAGGGTTGTCGCTTAACCATATGCTCTGATACCACGCTGTCACGTACGGGATTTTCGACTTTCGAAAATTCGACATCGATACTCACTTTATCGACTGCCGAGCAATCGAGTGCCGGAAACTCCAATAGTGAGGGTTTTAAAAAGAAGAAAAAGTAGAAGAAGAAGAAAGCAGAAGGAAGAGAGTAGAAAAAGAAAAGAAGAACAACACATCAGAACAGAACAGAAAACAATATCAGAATCTTACACATCGCAGCGGAACAATATACAATAGATAATTACTAGTCTTTTAAAACAAAGAACTATATCAGTTTATACATATATCAATCATCAGAGTCAATATACAACAATGGACAGTTATATAACTTGTCCTCATACAGAATACACAGCGGAATAAATACTATCAGATACAAATATTACGTCTCGTCATCCAGCTCATCTCCAAAGCTCCAGAATATCCAAAGTATCCTGATAATCTAACTCTAGACTGCCCGTGTGGAAATTGGTGGGCACCCAGAGTTTAGAAGGGAACAATAAACTCCGAGTCAGTCATGGTGACTGGTGTGAGATCGTAAAACAGTTATTTTTCACAAAGAAAATAAAAACTAATTCGCAATGCTTTTGGAAAATGAAACTACCATAAGACCTCCCACCACACACACAATGCAAACGCAGAATTGGAGGAGATTTCTTCTTATGATAGTCAAAGATGCTTACTACGCAAAATCAAATCATTTTTGATATTATTATTAGTGCATAGTGTAGAAATTATTTCGAAAGTATAATATTAATCTTAGCCAACATACGACCAGTATCGTATGCCTACTATAGCTACCATCTAAACAGTGGTGACCACCGTACGTAAATGGCAGGTTCTACAACTAATACCGTACAAGGTGCGTATTGGGGTTTGGATTTCCAACAAATGGTCAGGCTAAGGAACTTCCTATCCACGATGGGTACGTCCCTGGAATAGACGACCCGAGAACCTAACCGGATCTCTGCCAACACAAGGCCGGGTTACCTCTGCAAAAATAGGTAACTACTGACACGCGTATGCCATCCCCCGATCGTAACCGATCTTCCCGAGGATCCCCGATTTCCAACAACCACAAAGTAATAAATTTGCAGCAACCACATAGGTTAAGTATCTGGGCTCCATACCATGATACCACCTCTATCCAGAAGGAATGACATACACTAAGGGGCGCTACTCCCTAAAACCTTGCTGCATTCTTCCTGTTTCGACCATTTCCGGGGTGTGAGGCTCAACGAAGTCTCGTCCACAAAGCTACGCTTTCTACAAAGCCCTGCTTCGGGTCAAACAAAATGATCAACCTATGATCACAAAGATATAAGATCAAACAAATGATCATATCGCAAATGATCAAACACTGATCATTTCACAGCAACACTCAGTATGCCACGTTACCAAATTGGGATATATCGCTGATGAAATTCAACTACATAACCTCTGAGCTCATACGTCTCAGAGAAGGGTGTTAAGCTAAGAGAATAAATTCTCCGCCACCAACAGAAATGTATTTTGAAAGAAATCAGCTTTATATCTCAAATTGTAACGTCAGACACACAATCCATACAAGTCTGTTCCGGGATCGAACAGAGCCGAAGGCACTTCTCACGAAGCCCTTGCATATCCGGATAAATTTCTAGTCACGTCCGGACTTCCCGTCACTAAGGGTGATAAAACCTCTAAATCGAAGATCAGCCGATGTAGAGTAACTCGACGGTAATCCTTCCGTTTTCAAAAATATCCGGTCTTCAACACCGGTCTTCGAATGCAATTCATAACGACGTATCACATATTCGGAATGGGTTATACGACCCCATGGTCCTTTCCCGGCTAACCCGAATAGTGAGCGATTATTCAAAAATAAGTGTGGCATTCAAATTCATCTAATTCACAACAAATACCATTCAGGGTAATTATTGATAGTCGGTTATTTAACTATCAATAAAGATGCGCAACATCATCAGATTCCAAATAATTTTCCAAATTATTTATTCTTCAAAAATATCTTTACTAGATATAAAATTTCCACACTTCAAAAATAAATCAACATTTATTTTTAAGACGAATTCCCATTTCTTTTATAAATTCCATAGTGAATTTATATTTCAAAATATCTACTGATATACGATTTTCAAATCGTTTTCAATATTCAAATTCAATTTATCTTTACAAAGATAAATTCTCAAAACGTTCATTTCATATTGGAAAATCAATTCCATACTTATTTAAAAATAAGTATTTTCACAAATCTATTTATTTTCAACATTTGAAAATATTCGATATACTTAAATCAAATTAAGTATAATTTCATTCTTTAAGGAAATCATTTATTTTAACAACATCTATTTGAGTCAAAACGAATGTTACGTAAAACATCGTTACGACGACTCAAAATCACTAGTATAGGGATTCGAAATTTAGATAGATATATAAATCCCAATACTACATCAAAAACATTTCCTTTCGGAAATCATTTACTATAACAACAGTGTTATAGTCCATCATTTCCTTATTTTTCGAAAACGTCTATTTCAACAATAAAATGTTGAAATCTATGTATTCGATACTTAACACGTTTTAAAACACCTTTTAAAATAATTAACTTCATTTTATAATATCGCTTTCCCAAAAATAACCATTTTATTCAATAATATATTCACTGTCCAAAATCGTGAATATACTTCACTAACCACATTTCACTATTTTCTACACGTTTTATTTCAATAATAATTCGCTATCCAAAATCGCGAATATATCTCCTTTAACAACCTTCTATATTTAATTTATCAAATTCAATCGATTTCGAATTTATTAACACGGTTATAAATTCTATTTCTATTTTAATAACAACTTCGACTTATAAATTTTCTTTTATTTAACTTCTATATTTTACTTGTCAAAATAAGTGATTCGGATTTATAAACAACTTTTATAAATTCCAATTCTATTTATAAAAACTTCAATACCAAATCAATTTCAATATTGATTTAAAAATTTATTTATCACTACTAAGTAAATTCCTCATTTTTTTTCTCAAATGATTCAATATTCTGTTTTAAAATGGATTCTTCAATTTGAAATCATTTTACATTGATTTCCCAAATTATTTCAATTTACCAAATTAGATTTCTAGTTGGATTTCCAACTTATCTTCTTTTAATAAATTCCTCTTTAAGGAAATAAATTTCAATCGTTTCTTTCAATCTATTTAAAAATCCAAATTTTTAAATTAAATTCTTCAATTTATAATCACTATTTTACGAAATCCATTTATTTAACATTTTCACTTTATTCTGGAATTTATTCTACGATTATAAAAATTTACTTTTTATACTTTAAAAAAAATTCCTTTCTTCAAAATTTCTTCAATTTCAAAAATTGATTCACTTAGAAATTTTCTACTTGAATTTCAAAAATTCAATTTCGTTTATCTTTGGAATCCAATGATGTCAAACATCCATTCAGCTAAATTTTAGCTTTCAAACAATTTCCAGATATCAATATGATTAATAGCATCACTATAATCATTCACAGATTCATATCACAATAGAAATAAATTCAATCAATGTGAGGGGTCCAGTTGGATCCCTCCAACCTGTTTCCCTGCATCCAAAGATGTTAGCACAATACCAATTCCACTCCAGTACGGAATTATCGCGGTATATGGGTTTTATTAAAATCCGCTTACTAACGGCGCAATAGGGTCCCATCCGCTATACGAGGCGGGAAATCATCAATCCAATATATACATATGCCAATATGTATATATTGCTATATATATAATAGATATATCCTACTATATCTAATATCACAATCAATAGCAATCAATAACTGCAAAAATTCCACATTCAATTTTGAGTGAGAAAAATCTCACCTTTGCTTTTATTTTGCCATCCAATTTCCATCTTGACTCGATTTCTTGATTTTAAACCTTATATAAATAATTATACAAATTCATTAATATTTGAACAGACGAACAAATAAATTTCCCATTTTAAACAGATTGAGTTAACTAATTATTAAATTCTAAACCAAAACTTCTCCTTTAATAAATTTATCTAACTTCAATTTAAAATTTTAAAACTAAGTTCCCTTTCTTTAAATTTTTTTTAGTAGCTAATATGAATTTTAAATAAGTTACTTAAACAAAAGGAATTACCTTAGTCAATTATTTTCAAACAACTATCTGTAAACTTAACTGAATTAATAATCCAATATTTAAAAGTTAAACTCTCGAATTTTTTTTTAAAACTAACAGTAAACATTTTTTTCTCTCTGAAGATAATTTATTTTACAAGTATTTAAATTTATCAATTTTGAAAAACTACACACATATATTTTCACTGTAAAAATAAATTTAAATTGAATCGATAAATTGTATATACCTATCTCGAACTCGAACTCAGACTATCCCCTGACTCGATATCGCAGCCACCAACAGAAATGTAGTGACCCTGAGCTCGAGCTTCACCCTCACTGACATCGAAGTAAACCCTAACTGCTCCCCTAAATCGAACACCATCAATTTCTCGTGAACGATTAGCAGCCGCGACCCACAAGCGTGAAGACCATGACCAACTCTGCTCAGCCTACTGACATCCCAGTCACCCCGAAATTGGTGAACAAATCGCGATCCCTCACTCGCACGCGAACGCCATGCGACATCGCACGCCGCCAGTCCCAGCCCCATCTCTCGAGCGTCTCCACCAACGCGCATCACTTGATTCCCATGGCCTCCCATATCAATCGCGCGCGCTCGTCGCCACGAACGCGAGACCCCCCACCAGCAATACCCCGCGAGCGCGAGCTTCCCTAGGTCAGCGCTTGTTGACCGGCCTCGAACCACCATCGCAAATTTTTTTTTGAAGGAGGAGAAGGGCTTCGGCTTGTTTTGATTTTGAGCAAAGAGGGAAATAAGAGAACTGTGATTTTCTTTTGAACGAATTTGATTTGAGGAGCTTTGAAATCGATCTGTTAGCGGCCATTTTCTTTGTTTGAACGAGATGTATTTTCTTTCCTTTGATTTTTGAAACGTGAAAGAGCAGGCTTGCGTGATAAAAGAAAAACGAAGGGGACAAGAGATCAGCGCGTTCAGATGTTTCAGGGAAAAGGTCTGCTAAAAAAAATCTTGGGTGGCTGATGATAAAAATTTATATTTTTATATTCAAATTGAATTCGATAAAGATTCAACGCGTTTATGTGTCGTACGTCCACATAACAGCTCCGATAAATACGAAATTTGAAATCCGGTAATAATACAATATTACGGACCCAATGGAACTGGTTTCGTCGAATTCCGAGACTGTGCCTCGGACGGCTATTTTTAAACATCGGTTGAACGATATAAATTTCAAAACTGAACAAACCATTTTCAAATTCGATTCTGAAGCTTCTATTATCTTCAATATTATTAATACGAATTTTAAAAGCTTTCAGATTATTTTTAATCAGCTTAAAATTGAAGATTCAAATATTTATTCACCTTACAATAGATTAAATTTTATAATTTAATCGTCAAATTCAAAGTTATATCGGGGATTCAAATTAAATCATCGTTCAAATATTTAAAATAAATTAAATATTCTCAATTTAATTTGTTCAAAATTCTGGATCGTTACAACTAGGCTGCTAGGGTACTACCCGTCATGGTGCATCTCTAGATAAAATAACACCGAGGTTGAACTTACTGACCTCTACCAACACCAGATCGGCTTACCCTTTAATGGAGAGTACCGAATAAGATCACCACTTGGTTTGGATCGGCAACCGTACCCAAGCATAAATGAGTTAATAATAGGGACTCTAGATAGGGATGACCTTACCCTTATGGGAGCGACCCACCTAGCCTTGCTGCATCTCTCATGTTTTAGTCATTCTCGGTTGATGAGACCGGAGGCTACGTTTACCTTTATTATAGCATTGCCACTTGGAATGCTAACATTTCCTTCCATATGTTGACACAATGTCAGCACCAATCCATACAAGTCGTTCAGGAGATGAACGAACCGAAGGCACTATCCACACTACACCCATTTTGGAATCATCCCCAAGGTTAATAGCAAATAGCCCTTGCACTTCAAAGTCTTCATCTTGGACCTTTCCTTTACTATTTCCAAATCGAAGCTTTATGTTAGTTCGAAGTAGTTTTCGGATAACAAATAATATCTGATCCCGGTCTTTCCAAACCAACATTGGATAATTTTAAAAGGTTAAATTGTTTATAGTGGACCATTCCACTACGAGGGTGTAAAGATTTACATATGAAGATATGTTCCATATGCTTATATTATCATGACCCGCTTAACGAAATTAACCCCATTGTATTCATCACGTTCTCGAAGTGCGGTATTTTTCATATGTATAAGTCGACTTATTTTTATAGCTATTTAATCCATTTGGCTACTTAATATCATAGACAAGAGATCCTTAGTTTTAAAACAATTTACTTAAATAAGAAAGTTAGTTAAAAATAAATAACCAATAGAGTTTTGAAAGAAAATTTAAAATAAATAAACCTTAACAAAATCATAAGTTTAAAACTTAATTAAACTTTAATTAACCTTAAATTAAATCAAAAATCATACTTTGAATTTTAATTAATTTAAAATTATTTATAATTAAATTTAAATTTAAATAACATTCATTTAGGAAATTAAACCATAATTAAGTAGAAAATTAACCCTTAATTAAATAATAATTAGTTAAATAATTAACTCTAATTAACTAATTAATTATATTAAATAAACTTGGTTAAATAAAATTAATTTTCCTTATCTTAGTTAATCATTATCTAAAACTTCCCTAATCAAAAATAATTAACTTGGTTAATAATTTCTTAAACTATAATTACTTAAACTAATTACTCAATTAATTAATTAAATAATAATTACCCTAATTAATAAATTAAATAATTAAAACTTAAAATTTTGACTTACTTAATTAGTTTGAAATGTGTTTTTTAAAAATAACCCAAAAGAAAACACTTTAAAACTAGAAATCGTGAAATTTCCCGAATTGCATCCATAGCAACTATCGCTATGGGCGCAGTTTGCTAGAATTGATTTCTAGGTGAACACTTCACTTTAACACTAGCTACTACACATTTAAAAACACCATTTTAAGAGTTTTGAAAACTTAGACAAAAGGTTAAAACTTGGAAAAAGCATTTCAAAAATCCAAAGCTAGAAAAAGAGCTTTAGTTTTCAAATAGGATCTCAAGTCCTTTTCGACTTTTTAATGTGCTAACTTCATAACAAATTCATCACATACACTTAGTTTAGTTTCATAAATAATCTACCATCATATCATAACCAATCAATCACATATCAATATCCAAACATATTATTTAACAACTAAATCACAAATCCAAGCTCAACCATAAACATATAATCATATACCATCCAACACAACATGATATTTCAACACAATCAACACTATAATTTCACAACACATAGTTTATCAAAATCAGGTCATATTCCTTTCCAAAGACAAAATTTTGCTCATCAAAACTTTTTAAATTCAAGACGAACTTTTGCCAAACTTGAAAACACTTTAGAAACTTGCGAAAATTGAAACTTTAGACCCTTGAACACTTGAAATGGGCTCGGCCAAGGGAAGTTTGGGCTCGGCCTAATGTATGTAGGGCATAGACATGGGGTTGTAGGGTGTTTAAGTGCTTGCTACTTGGAAGAGGAGTGTTGTAGAAAATGTAGAAGTGATTTTGTGAATTAAAAAGGAGATCTTTAACAAAATGCAGTGGGATTTCTCACTTTAAAAATTATGAAGAGGAAGCCATGGATGTGTTTATCCAAGCTCTTAGGAATTTAGAAGTTAAGAAAGAGATCGTAAAATAAGAAAAAAATGAAAGTTAGGGGGTATATATAGACTTAGGAAATTAATTAAAAATTATATAAGTGCTTCTTATAAAATATATACATGCTTGCACTACCATCTCCTCCCCCTATATTGTCCACACGTGTACCCCTCCCCCACCCCCTCCTTGCACTACTCAAGCCATTTCCACTTGTACTTATGTTGAAAAAGAGCATTTTATCTCTCTATGTGTGTATACATACACTTTTCTTTATAAAATATTTTCTTTTATCCTTATATATATACACTTTAAAGAGAGGCATATACCTGCACATATACACATGCATTCATCATGTATAATAGGTGCATATGTGTTTCAAATAGTGTTATGACATTTTAATTAACTTTTAACCAATGAAAAATCAATATTTCGGAAAATAATTTCCGGTGACATTTTCTATTTCTCTATAAACTATATATATTGGTAAACAAATTTTGAAAATGATTTTGTTATCATTATATATTATTTAAAATAGTTTTATTTGTTAAAAAATCCATTTATTAATTATTTAAAAATATAATTAAATATTTATTTAAGTAGCGATTAAATTCTGGGTCATTACATTCTCCCCCTTAAAAGAATTTCGTCCCGAAATTAGCAATCAAGGAGATAATCTAGCCCATACAAAAAGCTATATATTCACATTATAAACACATACAAAGGCATGCACTAAGCATCCATAACATACAAACATACACTATATATACAATATATGACCAGCTATCCTAACATCAACTCTAGATAGGCTTCTTTCATACGATCCACCGTCTCGCAAGTGCTTTTTCTTGGATCCTCACTCCACTAAATCTTGACTAGTTGCACCACCTTGTTACGCAACCTCTTTTCATCCTGATCCACAACATAAACTTGATGTCTAACTAATGTCAGGTTCGGTTCTATTTCCAATTCCTCTTGAACTGGTGGCTCCACAATCAAAGATGGGCAATGAACATATTTCCTCAAATGAGACACATGGAACACATTATGAACTATTGCCAATCTCTCTGGCAAGTTGACCCTATAAGCAAGCGATCCAATCCTCTCAAGAATGCGGAAGGGTCCGACATACCTTGGAGCTAACTGCCCAGCTTTCCCAAACCTAACAGCTCCTCTTATTGGTGAAATCTTTACAAACACCAAGTCTCCAACCGCAAATTTCAAATATATTCACCTCTAATCAGCATAACTCTTTTGGCAATCTTAGGCCTCCTTTATTCTTTTCTTAATCACTGCAACTTTTTCTATAGCTTCCCGGATCATGTCCAGTCCAAATACTAGTCTATCTCCCATCTCAACCCAACATGCTGGTGACTTGCACAGTCTTCCATATAGGGCTTCATATAGTGCCATTCCAATGCTTGCTTGAAAATTATTGTTGTAGAAGAACTCAACTAAATGCAAATGATCCTCCCATGGTCCACCAAAATCCAGAATACACACCCTCAAGAAATTCTATAGAATCTGATTCACCCGCTCCGTTTTTCCGTCTATTTGAGGGTAGTATGCGTGCTTAAGCTCAACTTTGTTCCTAGAGTTGTTTGCAATGCTTACCTAAATTGACTAGTAAATATGGGGTCTAGATCGCTTACAATACCCATTGGAACTCCATGCATCCTGACTATCCTCTCATAAAAATTTCAGCTAAAGAAGCAGCAGTCCTTATTGGTTTCACCAGAATAAAATGTGCGCTCTTCGTTAGCCGATCCATGATAACCCATACTCCTTCATTTCCCATTCTGGTTCTGGGTAAACCATCGACAAAATCCATTGATATCATTTCCCATTTCCAATTGGGTATTTCCAAAGGTTGTAATAATTCGGCCGCCTTTTGATGATTACCTTTGATTTGTTAACAGCACGAACACCTGCCAATAAAGATAGAGATACCTCTCTTCATTCCCTTCCACCAAAATATATGCTTCAAATTGCTATGATCTTTGAGACACCTGGATGGATACTCAACTTAGAATGATGGCATTCTGATAAAACTTACTGCCTAAGACCGCTGGCATTCGGTACATAGGTCCGTCCATTCATCCTTAAAGCTTCTCAGTTATCAATCTTAAAACTTGTGCACTGTCCCTCCTCAACCTTCCTGATGATTACTAGGCTTCTGTCCTCTCTTTGCTTGCTCGCTATTCTTTCTAGGAGAGTTGGGGTAACCTCAAAAAGAGTCAAAACAGCATTCCTGCTTAAGGAATATTCCACCACATTAGCCTTTCCTGGCATATATAAAATATCAAAGTCATAAGCCGACAGAAACTCCAACCACCTCTATTGCCTCAGGTTCAGATCCTTCTGAGTAAAAAGATACTTCAGGGACTTATGATCCAAGAAGAGCTCGAATTTTTCATCGAATTAAAGAAAGAAAACTTACTTCTAAAATCTCTAAAGATTAGAAAGAAACTAAGAGGAATAGAAGGATCCTTACCCAACAAGTAGTGTCTCCACATTTTCAATGCAAAGACAATAGCCAGCAACTCCAGGTCATGCGTAGCGTAGTTCTTCTCATGAGGCTTCAACTGTCTACTAGCATATGCAATCACTCTAACATGATGCATCAAAACAACACCTTGTCCCACTCCAAAAGCATCTGTGTAAACCATGAATCCACTATTTCCATCTGGAACAGCCAAAACCACTACACTGGTCAATCTCTACTTCAGTTCCAGAAATGCCTCTTCATAATTTGGAGTCCATACAAACTTCTCCTCCTTCTTAGTTAGCTTAGTCAAATGGAAGAAATCTTAGAATAATCTTGAATAAACCTCCTATAGTATCCAACCAAACCTAAGAAACTGTGAACCTCGGTAGCAGTCCACGGTTATTTCCATTCTTGAACAGCTTCCACCTTCACTGGATCTACTGAAATACCTTCTCCTATCACAATATGTTCGAAGAATCTTACCTCTGATTTCCAAAAATGGTACTTAGAAAATTTTACCTTCATGACATGTCTCCAACACCACTTCCAAATCATTTTTATGCTCCTCCTCGGATTTGGAGTAGATAAAGATGTCATCGATGAAGACTAAAACAAACTTATTAAGAACATCCCGGAAAATACGGTTCCTATGATCTACAAAATATGCAAGAGCAGTGGTTAGCCCGAAAGGCATAACCAACCACTCAAAGAAACAATTAAGACCTCTAAAAGCAGTTAAGGGTATACTATCTTCAGCAAACCTCAACTAATGAAATCTAGTAGCTATATCCATTTGAGAAAATACCATAGCTCCATGAAGTTCGTCAAAAATATCATCGATGTGGGGTAAAGGATACTTATTCCTAATGGTCAGCTTATTCAACTCCCTATAATCCATGCACAACCTTAAAGATCTATCAGATTTAGCCACAAATACCACAGTTGATCCCCAACTCGAATGACTGGTCTAATCGACCCTCTTCTTAACAGGTTATTGGTTTGCTTTTCTAATTCATTCCACTCTTTTGGGGCCATCCTTCTCTTGGGTTGAACCATAGTTCTAGCACCAAGGACCAAATCAATACCGAACTCTATCTTTTGGTGCGGGGGTAAGCTATTGACTTCTTCAAACACATCTGGAAAATTGTTAACATATTCCATATAACTTAACTCATCCTGGGATGATTCTAGGGCATACGAGAAACTACACATATTAATACCCGGATTTTTGCATGATACTTTAGCAATTCTTCCCAACTTAGTTTCTAATGATACAGTCCTTTCAGCACAATCTAAAATAACTCCATATTTCGGTAACCAATCCATACCCAGAATAATATCAAATCCTTTAAAGTCTAAGACATATGGGTCGTAAGAGAACTGATGAGAAAGGTAAAAAATTGGCACATCTTCACAAATCATATTCAAATGGGTGACACCACCTATGGGGTTAGACACACACATAGGTTTTCTACAATACTAGGAATAAGATGAAATTTACCTACTGATTCATAAGAGATAAAACTATGATAGGCACCAATAATAAATATTGCTCGAACAAAAATACCATTAATCAGCAAGGTGCCTTCAAGGACGCCTTTCTCCTTCACATCCGCTAAGGTAGACGATCATTCTTAATGGCATACACCTTGGGCTGCTGCGTCTTCTTCATGAGTGGGCAGTCTTTAACAATATGGCCTGGCTAATGACAATTGAAACAAAGAAACTTCAGGGCCATTGGAGAGATGGATCCACTTTGCTGCTTCGGAGCTTCACAGTTCGGACAAGACCTTGAAATATGACCTTTCTACTTGCAAAGGTAACAACTAATATCTTGAAATTTTTCCCTTTATTCTCTCCTAGATTGATCTTCCTTTTATTTAAATTGTTTCCACTATGTGTTACTGGAGTCAAATTCTTCTTTTCTAAGACCTCGTACCTCAGAGCCATATCAACTAAATCCACAAAAGTACCTTTAACATGAGCAGTCATTTTCTCATAGTGCTCTTTCCTTATATCCAAAACAAACATCTCATTTTTCTTTAACGGGATGTTGATCAATTATGGTCCAAAACAAGATAACTCATTGTACTTCGTCTCATACTCCGCTACAAATAAATCCCCTTGCTTCAATTCCATGAAGTTCTGGTACATCCTCGTCCTTCTTGCTGTTGGCAAGAATTGGTCCTCAAATACTTCTTTGAATCGGACCTATAAAATCTCTTCTTTTGGAACATTCGTAGTAAGGGAGTCCCACCAAGCTGCTGCTCCCTCTTGTAGTTGCCATGCTACTAAGAACCTTTTCTATTCATCGGATAAACCAAGACCTTTAAAAATCTTTTCACAAGATCACAACCAAGCTTGCACATCCATGATAGACTTAGTTCCATCAAATGGTTTCCTCCTAGGTTGGTGTAATCCTTGAAGGTTCCGAAGTTCACTCTTGGCTGCTCTGGCGCTGCCTCTTCGGTAATCCGAACTCCTCTAGGAATTGAGGTACTCGACCATTTGTAGTCATGGTGCTACCTGCTCCCCTACCCATCTTCCTCTATTACTCATGTCTTACTACCTAGACATAGTAAGATAACTCTTATAATACTTGGACGAGATAAACCTTGAAAGAAGCGTACTAATCAACCTATCAAGCTGATCTATCTATCAGAGATATTTGTATATATACAAATAAAAATTACAAATATGCACTCTCGAAGATGACCTCAACCCAAAGCCCAAGTGTTTTCTTAACCTAAGCTTTGATACCAAGGTTGTAACAACTGCCTTTCTTGCATCGAAATACGAGTCGTTAAGGGTAGAAAAAAGAAAAGATAAGGAGAAACTACACAACCAAAGAATCTCACCATGAATCCGAACAACATATAATAGATAACATAAGATATTGCATTGTCATTTCCATAATAATAATAGATCAGAGTCATTACATTACAATTTTCAACCGGATAGTTATAACTACCTGCCTGTACAAAATGCATAGATCATACATAAACACAGCGGAATAAAAAAATAACTAGGAAATGGTGAAGCCACCTACTTCGGCTCCTTAAAAATGCTTCCATAAGAAACCTGGATTACTTAGCCACTCATACAAATTTAAGTATCCATGTATTTTTGGAAAAGAATATAAAACTCTCGATCAGACATGGGTCTGGTGTGAGTAGACTAAAAATAACTTAATTTTTACTTTTATAAACACTTTGAAAATCAAAGGTATCTCATAAGACTACGCCGCATATAAACACAGATGGTTTTTTACCTTACGACAACCAAAACACTTTATATAGAAATCTAATGATATTATCATAATGTCTAGGGTTTACAAATAAATAATTCACATAGATGAAATTTTTACATTAATTAAATTCCAACATAATAAGTATACAACTAAGACCGAAGGCATTTATTAGGAAATAGATTTTATACAATGACTAGGCTACTAGGGTACCGTACGTCACAATGCATCTCTAGATAAAATAACACTGAGGTCGAATCTATCTACCCTGCCAACACAAGCCCAGTCTACCTTTTAATGGATGGTACCGAATAAGATCACCCCTCGGTTGGGATAAGCAATCGTACCAAAGATAAATGATTTAAAAGTAGGGACTCTAGATAGGGATGACCTTACCCTCATGGGAGCGACCCACTTAGCCTTGCTGCATATCCCATGTTTTAGTCATTCCCGGTCGATGAGGCCTAAGGCTAAGTTTATCTTTATTATAGCATTCTCACTTGAAATGCTAACATTGCCTTCCATATGTTTACAAAATGTCAGCACTCATCCATACAAGTCGTTCAAGAGATGAATGAACCAAAGGCACTATCTCCACTACACCTGTTTTGGAATCACCCTCGGGATTAATAGAAAATAACCCTTGCACTTCAAAGTCTTCATCTTGGACCTTGCCATTACTATTTCCAATTCGAACATTTACGTTAGTTCGAAGTGGTTTCGGACAACAGCTAATATCCGATCACAGTCTCTCCAAACCAACATTCAATAATTTTAAAAGGTCAACTTTTTTATAGTGGACCATTCCACTACCAGGGTGTAAAGATTTACATATGAACATATGTTTCATATGCTTAGATTATCATGACCCGCTTATCAAATTTAACCCCCTTATATTCATCATGTTCCCGAAGTGCAGTATCTGTAATACAAGCCGACTTACTTTCAATAAAACGTGTTAACGTTTTATTACAACTACTTTAATTCATTTGGCTACTTAATAGCATAGACAAGAGATCCTTGGTATTAAAAAAATTTACTTAAACAAGAAAGTTGGTTAAAGATAAATAACCGATAGAGTTTTGAAAGGAACTTCAAAATAAATAAACCTGAACCAAATCATAAGTTTAAAACTTAATTAAACTTCAATTAATCTTAAATTAAATCAAAAATCATACTTTGAACTTTAACTAATTTAAAATTAATTTTAATTAAACTTAAATTTAAATAACATTCATTTAGAAAATTAAACCCTAATTAAGTGGATAATTAAACCTTAATTAAATAAAAATTAATTTAATAATTAACTCTAATTAAGTAATTAATAAAAGTAAATAAACTTGATTAAATAAAAATTAATTTTATTTTATCTTAATAATCATATTTTAATACTTCCCGATTTAAAAATAATTAACTTGGTTAATAATTTCTTAAACTCTAATTACTTAACCTAATTACCTAATTAATTAATTACATATTAATTACCTAATTAATAAATTAAATAATTAAAACTTAAACTTTTGACTTACTAAATTAGTTTGAAATGAGTTTTCAAAAAAATCCAAAAGAAAATACTTTAAAACTTGAAATCGTGAAATTTCCCGAATTACATCCATAGCGACTATCGCTATGGGCGTAGTTCGCCAGAATTGATTTCTAGGCGAAAACTTCACTTTAAATCTAGCTACTACATATTTGAAAACAAAATTTTAAGTGTTTTGAAAACTTAAATAAAAGCTAAATGCTTGGGAAAAGCATTTCAAAAATCCAAAGTTAGAAAAAGAGCTTTAGTTTTCAAATCAGATCTCATGTTCTTTGCGACTTTTCAAGGTGCTAACTTCATAACAAATTCATCACATGCACTTGGTTTTGTTTCATAAACATTATGCCATTATATCATAACCAACCAATCACATATCCATATCCAAACAAATTTTTAAAAACTAAATCACAAATCAAAGCTCAACCATAAACATATAATCATATACTATCCAACACAACATGATATTTCAACACAATCAACACTTTAATTTCAAAACACGTAGTTTATCAAAATAATGTCATATTCTTTTCCAAAAACAAAAGTTTTACTCATTGAAACTTTTAAATTCAAGACAAACTTTTGCCAAAACTTGGAAACACTGTAGAAAGTTGCAAAAATAAAAACTTTGGACCCTTGAACACTTGAAATTGGCTCAACCCGGGGAAGTTTGGGCTCAGCCTAATGTATGTAGGGCACGACTATGGGGTTGTAGAGTGTTTGAGTGCTTGCTACTTAAAAGAGAAGTGTCGTAGGAGATGTAGAAGTGATTTTGTGGATTGAAAAGGAGATTTTTAACAAAATGAAGTGGATTTTCTCACTTCAAAAATTACGAAGAGGAAGCCATGGATGGTGTTTATCCAAGCTCTTATGAATTTAGTAGTAGAGAAAGAGATTGTAAAATGAGAAAAATGAAATTTATGGGGTATATATAAGTGTAGGAAGTTAATTAAAAATTATATAAGTGCTTATTATAAAATATATACATGCATGCACTACCATCTCCTCCCCCCAATTCAATCCACACTTGTACCCTCGCCCCCTCTCCTTGCACTATTCAAGCCGTATCCCCTTGTACTTGTGTTGATAAAGAGAATTTTATATGTATGTATATATATATATATATATTCATTTTTCTTTATAAAATATTTTCTTTTATCCTTATATATATACTTTAAAGAGTGGCATATACATGCACATATACACATGTATGCATCATGTATAAATAGTTTGAAGTGAGTGCATATGTGTTTAAAATTGTGTTATGACATTTTAATTAACTTTTAACCAATGATAAATCGATATTTTGAAAAATAATTTCCGGTCACATTTTCTACTTCACTGTGAACTATATATATTGGTAAAAATTTTTGAAAATGATTTTATTATCATTAGTTATTATTTGAAATAGTTTTATTTGTTTATAAAAATTCATTTATTAATTATTTAAAAATATAATTAAATATTTATTTAAATAGCGATTAAATTCTGGGTCGTTACAACTGC
The DNA here is from genome assembly GCA_030737815.1 of Allium fistulosum. Classification (NCBI taxonomy): domain Eukaryota; kingdom Viridiplantae; phylum Streptophyta; class Magnoliopsida; order Asparagales; family Amaryllidaceae; genus Allium; species Allium fistulosum. The sequence goes on from CM060908.1 coordinate 477,749,497, forward strand.
ACATTCCTTTCTTTCATCAGTTGTCTCTTATCAAATCCATTCAACCACATCAATGGCCAAAAGCGCTTCAAACCTATTTTTCTACATGATCTTAACCGTCCAAATATCAGCTCAACTGCTATAAGAACCCTATGCGTGGCCACTTCCATGGTATGGATTGGGCCCATGGTGGAGGGGACCCTAAGTTGGGACCTACTTGGTTGGGCCCTTAGTGGATGAGAACCAATGTTGGTTGAGCCCCCGAAGGAGGGGAACCCATGTTGGTTGAGCCCCTAATGGAGGGGTCCCTAAGTTGGTTGGAACCCATGATCCATCGCTCTAGCTCTCGAAGATCAGCGGCTCCTTAAGATCAACAACTCCCTTAGATTAGCAGCTTCATTAGTCCTAGATGAATGATCTTTTCTTATTATTCTCTTGTAATCCTTTGTAGATTGTAAGAGAGCCATATAATAAGAGAACTTCATAGTGGACGTATGTAGCTTGGTCAAACCACTTCACATCTGGTGACATTTTAATTTTAATGTTCTCTTTTCTTCATTTTCCATCATTAGGCCAGTGATCAGCAAGCAATCTTCACTCTTCATGCTGCATTATCATAACTCCTAGGTTGAAGAAAAATATAGTCAACTGTTATGGTAGCCGGAAGAGTTTCCATTGGTGTCTTTAGCAGTACACGTTAAATATTGATCGATAACATTAACTTAAATGTTAATTAATAGGATTAATTTGAATGTTAAATAATATTGCTAATTTGAATATAAATTAACATCGTTAATTGATACCATTTATTTCAATGTTAATTAAGAACATTAACTTGAATGTTAATTAAGGCATTAATTATGATGTTAATTGATAACAATAGTTTGAGTGTTAATTTTAATGTTAATTTGATGTAAAATAATAACATTACTTATTATGTTAATCGATAGCTTAACTAGAATGTTAACCAATAACGTTAATTGAATGTTGTTAATGATATTGATTTGAACAGTGATTGGTAATATTAATTTGTAGCTAATTTAAATACTGATCACTATCTTTCAGAAATATAATAATAAAATGATTTTTGAGGTTTAATGCAAGATATTTCTATCTTTGAGTTAAATAGCAATAAAGAGGTCGCAAAATAATTTAGGTAAATTATTATTATTGTTATTTTGATGTAAAGTAATACTATTATTGTTTTGAAAAGTAATTTGATGTAAATTGATATTTTTTATAAAATTATGATGTTTTCAGGCATCTGAAGTAATAAATGTATAATAATTGGTTTTTGAAGTATATTATTGTTTTTGAAGAATTATTGTTGTTTTGAATAAAATAAATAAATTAATTTTTAAACAATAATAAAAAAATTATACGTATGTGATACTTATAAGTATAAATTAATTACTTTGATTGTCATGGCTCATATGTGTTAATTATTTTGAAATTATCACATATGTTTTTTTATGTGAAGTGAAATCACACTAGGAAGAACTATGAGATGTATTGTCACCATTACTACATAGTGTGTAGTTAATTATGGTTTTGCCATGTTGATGTTGGGTTACTAATATAGTGAGTTAGTACACATTTGATGATTTGATGTTTATGCTATTGATACCGAGTTATTACATATTTGATGTTTGTGTTACTAGTGGGTTAGTGCACATTTGAGGATTTTGTGTTTGTGTTACTAATATAATGGGTTAGTACACAATTGATAAATTAATGTTTGTGTTAATTATACTAGTGGTTAATGAAGGAACTGACTAAGTCAAAAGCGGATTAAATGGGTGAATTTCACAAACAATCATTGTAGACTTTATTAGGCTTATGAAGTCTCTATCTAAAATATTTTAAATAAAATATTTATGTTTTTTCAAGTGTTAAAAATGTTTATTTTGCTTTAGTTTGTAAGTGTATCAAATACACTTGTTTTTGTAAAGTGCATGTGCTATAGGTAATAAACGTTTATAGCAAATATGATCGTACGTGGATGTTGGGATTTATAGGCAACTGACACATTTCCCTTTGAATGTGACTGTTTTGTCCAAAGTTTTGATTTAGAATTGTATACATATAATAGTGGATAAATAGATATATGTGACTATATATATTTGTGTAATGAGATTAAATTTGACCATTTTGTTTTGAAATCTAAAGTTAACAGTAATGAATTTAATTTCAATTAAATAGAGGTAATTAAATTCTATATTTTTTCACTAAAGTCCTTTTCATGAATATAGGTTAAATTAGCACGTGCGCACAAACAGACACACACATACATATATATAAATATGTTTCCATACACACACACACACACACACACATATATATATATATAATTGCAGGTAATGTTTTTAATTTAGAAAAAACCATAATTTATTCTATATGTATATTAAAGCCAATAGTTTAAATTAAACTTTAAAGTTTGAATAGAAGCTTAGGATTTAGGATTTAGGATTTTACACAAAAACTTTGAATATAGAAAGGAAACAAAAGATTTAGGGTTTTACACAAAAGTCCGTTCATGAATTCCGGATCATAAAAACATTTATTCTTATGTATACAATGTTAAAACATCATATAATGTTAGAAATCAATTTTTAAGGCAAGTTTAAAAAATTAGCATATACAATTTATTTATATTTGTGTATGCTGGTTTTGTAAAATTACAAGATGGTTTTCTACTTAAAATTAGGTTTTTTAAATAATAAAAGTTTCCTAAACAAAATAAAAGGGAAATCGGACAACTTAGGCGCATTTAAATTTATGGTAAAAGCATTTTGATCTAAATTATATAGAAAACAACAATAAATAATCAACTAAGGTGGAGGATCTAAAGTATACCAATTATGATGAATATATAATAAATGAGGATATAGAACAAAAGTTTATCTAAGTCAAATCAACATACTAAACATACTACTAATTGAGATTTAGAAAAGGAATTTGAATTACATATTGCAAGATGAACAATGAAACAGATGTGATGAGGCATATAGAGTCTAAATGCAAATGAACAAGAGAAACACATAAATAAATCAAATTAGAATAGTACCTTAGGGTGTAACCAAAAGTTGTACCTTGATTGAGGAATCAATGCTCCTAGATTCAATAGAATCGATCTTTGGATCTTGTAGAAATCAGGAGGCAACAACTACATTTTCATTTTGATTATGGAGTTTTTAAAGCCTTGGAGGCTATTATTTCGGCTGGAATAGAATTAGAGAGAAGAAAAAATGATCGAATGATAAAATCTTTAAAGGAGGCAATAAAAGATAATTAAAGTTAGGGATGATTCACCTTCCTTTAATGATGCTTTAGCCATTTCCATTAAAATTGAACACTTTTCCTTTCCCCTTCCTTGGCTAGCCATAGCATGAGGAAAATGGGCCTAAAAAAATTTTCAAGTCCATTTAGTATTTATTCAATTTAAATCTAATTTAAATGTCTTACCGATAACATATATCATTACATATGCATTTCATTAAATACTAATGGTATTCAAACATCAAATTAAATTCAATAATTAATATTTCATAAATATAAATTAATTTAATTAATTTTCAACAATTAAAAGTTAATTAAATTATGTGATTTATTTGGAGCATTCATAATTTCGGTTATGCAACACAAAGGTGTAAATTCAAATATTAACATTCACATTTCACTATAGCTGGTGCTGTGACATTTTTGCTAAATTTACTGCTTACACATCTTTTCTGTAAAATCAAATTTTACAATTATAAGTGGTGCCCATTAGTAATGATTATTTACACCAATTCTATTCCTCAATATTATATCACATTAGGACTTGTGGGATTTGGTTTTCGTGAAAATTCCAACATCTTCCACATTCAACTTCATTTGTCCAAAAACAAAGTCCTTGGTTTAATAATATTGATTATTATTTACCGTAACATTCTAGTCAAAGACTTTAACTTTGAGTTGACTTCAGTTGACCGTAATATGAACCATATATAACTAAGGAGATGAATTCTCTATTGAATAGTATTTTACTTCCAATGCTTCAATTGGATCCAACTATAGTCACTTAATGGATGTCATGCCACAATTTAAATATAATCAAAGTGGAGTGTCCATATTGAAGTTGAATAAATTCTCAAGTCGAGATAACTATAATATTGTCATTTCGAGATTTTCTATTTGATCATAGTTATGTTAACCAATAGAAAACGCTCGAGTGAGTCATTCCATATTTATCCAATAACTATCAATACGTAACCCCTAGTTGCCCCAGTATCCATGAGTAATACATTGCCCAATATTCGGAAAGTGTTGCATAATCTAGTCTCAATGGGTAAATTGATATCCATATTGAAACCACTTGACTATGAATATTTAAAATGATATGTTATTTTAATGTGATAAATTTCTCACGGTTACAACAAATTGTAATTACTATCACTTAACATATCATTTAAGGTTTTTCTACTTAATATACTTAAATTATATAGTTAATTAACATACCACAATATGACAAGTATATAATAGAAAGACAAACACCTTTTATGTCGAATGAGATTATTATTACACAGTTAGTCATTTACAATAAATTAAAGAATTACCCTTAGGGCACACCCCTAACTCTATCAATCTCCTACTTGAACTTTGTGACCATTATGGAATCTCACTATCCATTAGTTGATTAGTTTGCTCCGAACTGGTCGAGATAGTCCCTTTGTGAATGGATCTACTATGTTGTCCATACTTTCTACTCTTTCAATCAAAATCTCTTCATTATTAACGAACTCTTCAATGACTTATGACGAATGTGTCTGGACAACTTATAGGAACTAAGTTTCTTGATGATTAGTATCACTATATTGTTATCACATAACAATGTCATGGGCTCAACATTTTGAAACACTCCTAGCTCAACCATAGACTTGTATACCCAAATCGCTTCTTTTGCTTCTTTATTAAAGGCAATATATTCGGCCTCCATCGTTGAATCAGCTACTATCTCTTGCTTGGAACTTTTCCAACTATACACTCCACCATGCAGTGTAAATACTTAAGGAGATATCATTAATATCACCCTAAAGCTCGAATTTGTATGCCCTTTCATAAAGAGGTCTCCATTCTCATATATAGGGAACAAGTCTTTAGTATCTCCTAAATACTTAATAATACATTTGTAACATCCCTAATTTTCGATAACATTATTCAGAAAATTTAATTAGATAAATTAAGTAGAATAATGACGATAAGGGGATTGAGATTTGAATAAATCATATATAGGGTCGTGCTTAACAATAAAATAAACGGGCTTAAATTGGTCTATAAGCTAATTAATTTACATATGGGCATATTAGTAAATAGCCACATTATTATACATGGCTATACAACATTGTAATTGCCCATTCACGTTTCATTTCTCATTTTCACAAATGCAAATCATAAACCTAAAACAGAGCCGGCCATTAACAAGGAGGAAAAGAGAAAGAATTCAATATAAAGCTAAGGATCAAAATCAAGGAAGGATTAATCAACAACAAATCCCAAATTCCTTATCATATCTAAGGTGAATAATAATTCATTCCATCTCTATTTTGTTTTATATTCATATGTTTTTGGATTTAAGATTAAAACCCATTTTTATGATATGGAGGATGATATGATTGAACTATATTATGTTTGATTTATTTTAATTCATTTACATATGAATTTGAATAGTTTTAGGGTAAAACCGAGAGTTTATGATTTTGGAATGCCATGGAAAAAAATTATGTTAAGTAAAACACGATTTTGGAGATGGGTTTTAATTTTCAAAATTTTCCGAGCTATAGAAAATTTATTATGAATTTCTAAAGGAAAATATGATATAACTGGTTTTAAATTTTATTCCAAGTATTTCAAGAAGAAATTGGGTATGATATTTTAATATGTTTGATTACATGATGAAACCGAACTTCCATGATTTTTGGGGATTTTTCCTAATTGATTTACTAGGGAAAATAAATTATTGTAGAAAAGGGACTTTTCTGCAAATGATGGTTTTGTTAAAATGGAAGGGCTTAAACGTTATAAGTTCTTTGATTTAGATCTAACAAATGCGGCAGTTTTATTTGTAAAGTATTAGAAAAGTTTTAAGGCAAACAATCAAAGGATTACAAATAGACAAGTAGTTATAAAGCAATTACTAAAAGTAGCTAAATTTCAGCCTTTAATTTAGAAAAGTTGGTTCCGCCTCAAATAGTAGTACCTTTCGACTCCATCGACTCCGCTCCAATTTATTCGAAACCATCTCAGCCCAAACCTACTTAGTCGAAACCAATACACAAGGTATCACTTAAATGGTACGTAGTGGATTGGAAGAAAGGCGGAAGCCATGGTGTTGAAAGGAATGCTTCCGATGGGGTCGAAACCCTGGTTGGTTTTTCAAAACTTAAGTATTTTAATTTCTTAAAGCTTTCGACATAGTCGAAACATAAGTTTTCAAAAACGGTTTTTACAAATAGCTTTCGAAGAAGGTTGCTATAGTATATTAAAGTATAAGCTTTCGAAGGGGTACTTTTTGTTTTTAAATAAGTGCTAATGGTTTTGGCCAAGTCGAAACCCGGTCGTTGTATTCCCTTCCGAGTGTGTTGAAGTTATCAATACTTTCAAAAGGTTATCTTTGTTTTAACCTAAGCCAAACCACTTCCTAAATTCTTTCAAAAGGGGTTAAGGGCTTCAAAGGCAATGGAGTCGAAAGGGGTTTCGACTCTATCCTTCAAAATTTTAATTTAAAGGTTTGTGCTTTCGAATAGATAGTTCTGACACCATCAACTTTTTACCTAGAACAACTTTATAAGGGTTTCGAAAGAGATACTTTCGTATATAACCACTTTTATCCAAATTATGTTTTTAAGAATAAACCCAATGCTTTCGAAAGGGGTACTTTCATTTGTTTCGAAACCATGTTTTAAAGGACATTTCGATACCATCGAAAGGTATTTTTGTTGTGTTTTGAAAAGAGGTTTTCTTTGCTTTCCAAGGAGGTTATCCAGAGGTTTCGAAAGAGATGTTTCAAGATTTTCAAAACATATAACCCAATCTTAATTTAAAGGAAAAACCATGGCATAAGTAAATAAAGAGTTTTGAAATGAAGTTTTTGAAGATGCTTTCCTTGTTTTATAGGTTAAAGGGTTTAACTAGGATTTATATAAGAATGATTTCAAGGATCAAACCATAAGTGTTGGTATTATTTTATTGTTATGGTTACTTCTTCATATATTTATTCACATTGTAGTTAACCCATAACGGTACTTTGGGAAAGGGTAGAATAACCAGTTAGTTTGACCCAGTTGTGAATATAACTTAAGAAATATTGAAATCTTAATTAAAGATATTGGCAGGGGCCAATAGGTTTACGGGAAGCCCATGAAAAATGTATATAACCAAAGATATTGGCAGGGGCCAATAGGTTCAAAGTCAGCGTATGAAAACTATGATTTGATATTGGCATGGGCCAATAGGTTTATAAATAGCCCATGAAAACTACATCTGGATTGAGATATTGACAGATGTCAATAGGTTCCTACTTAGCCTATGAAAACTAGGATAAGAGAAAAGATATTGTGGTTACCAATAGGTTCTTAGTGATCTGAAAACTAGGATAAGATAAGAGATATTGGGGTTACCAATAGGTTCTTAGTGATCCCATGAAAACTATGAAAATCGGACAGATAGTCCATAATCATTTAACAGGTTAATAGTGACCCTAGAAACTATAATTGAAACATAGTCAGAATGAATGGGGATCGATAATCTAGATTTGATTTACTTGTTTTGCATATCATCATAACATTTTGAAATATTATGTTTTAACCATTATGGATGTAGGAGCATAGTATATGGTTTTATAAATGTTTTAGGATACTAGTGAGGGGAAAACCCATTCCGCTAAGCGCGTGGTCTCATTAATATCTAAATGGTTTGAGAGGGTAGATTATTATTCATACCAGGCTTTATGTCTGACTCGGAGTTTTTTCCCCTTTAAACTCTCGGGTACTCAATTGATTTTGAGTAGGTTGAGAGTTAAGGTTTCCAGGTGTTCTTTTAGGTGAATAAAGCTTCTGAAGACGTGTAGGAGGCAAGCTTGTTATTAGAGTTCTTTATTTCCACTGTGTGTTTTGATTGTAAAGGCAAAAAAAATTTTATTGCCTTATTATATATTCTGATCAACCAAAGGGGCATCTTCATATGTCGCTCTTGGCGTATTTTGTATTAATTATATGTTATCTGAACTTGGTCTGCGTATTGGAATTATGTAATCAATTTGGAATATTTTGAAATGGAATGTGGAATATGTTTGCTGTTTAATTTTTTCATATTTTTGTGTTTCTTTGTATCGAAATATCTAATATCCCTGTATTTGGTCGCCGAGGATTAATAATTATGGATGACTACAATATTCGTAGCCGTTAGTTTTAGGCCTCCAAGTAGGGGGATGTTACAAGTTAGTATTAGAGCATACGTTTATGAAACTTTAAAAGAAATTTAAACCTAAAAGATTTTTTTAAAACATAATCCAATAAATCAGATAATAAGACAGGGGTTTGGGTTAATGCTATAGTAACGTACTTGTATTTGATATATAGTTATATATACGTAAGTATGTATTCCTCGCTCTCTTAGACTGTTCTTCTGTATCTTACTGTGGCTCGTATGTAGATTTACAAGAAAGGAGATATGGAAGTAGGAAACGGAATAGGAAATCTCGATGGAGGAAGCACCACAACTAATGGAAATGCTCGACCCACTACCAGGAGGAACCCGGGTCGACCGGCTAATATAGTAATCAAAATGCTGATGCCAATGTGGGTGCTGGAAATCTTCCAGTAGATATGGGGCGATTTATCAGTTCTTTTTGGTTTGATGCAAGTATGGGCTGCTACTGGTGTTGTTGGAAATGTAGGAGGAGCTAATTCTATGGCTCCATTTGGGAATAATTATGCTTTGTTGAATAGAGATTGCATCAGTTTAGGTGGGAAGCCATGCTGGGGGACGGAGAGTACCATAGAAGCCGAGGATTGGTTGCTGCGTTATGAGCATATATTTATTGATTTGAGTCTAAAAGATGGGCAAAAGAGAAGGTTGGCCTTTAGGCAGTTGCAGGGGTCAACGTTACACTAGTGGAATAGTGTTACTGCCAGAGTTTAGGAAGAGCAGTTGACTTGGGCTAATTTTAAAAGGAGATTTAAGTAGAAGTTTGTATCCGAGTTGGCTAAGTCTGAGCTGATGAGGAAGTTTATGGATCCAATTCAGGGTGAGATATCAGTATTGAGTACGCTACTAAGTTTGAAGAGTTGTCTCAATATGGATATGCTACTATAGATACAGACATCAGAAGGAATGAGAGGTTCATTCGGGGATTGAGGCCCCGAACTTGCTAGAGTGACCATGACACAAGTTCATGATCCTTGTAATGTGGTGGTGGAGATGGCCATTCGCCATGGGGAGGTACTTGTTGATCATGCTAAAGAGAAGTCTGTGGAAACTCAGGGTTCTCATGGGAAGAATCGAAAGTTCTTTAAGAAGAAAGGGGCCCAGAAAGGAGTTACAGCTAAGAAAACAAAAGCTGAGATAGTCTGCTATAAGTATGATAAGAAGGGTCACTTTGTGAATGAGTGTCGGTTAGGAAATGGGAAGAAAGCTGCAACCAAGAAGAATGTGAAGTGCTTCAACTGTGATCAAGTTGGGCATTACAATAATCAATGCCCAGAGCCAGTCAAGGCGGACAAATGAAAGGTCTTTGCTATTGAACCAGCTAGGCCTACTGGAGCAGATAGGGGAAAGACTATGATGGAAGGTACGCTTTTGATTCAGAGTATTCCAGTTAGAGTAGTTTTTTATACCGGTGCATCACATTCATTTATATCTTAGTGTTTGATTGATAGATTATGTTTAGAACCCACCTACCTTGTTACTTCCTTAAGGGTTGCGAATCCAATAGAAGGGTATGCTACTCTAGGGTTAAGATGTGACCAGTTAGAACTTGATTTGTTAGGTTATAAAATTGCAAGCAGTTTGTATGTTATTGATTTCGAGATCATTTTGGGTACGGATTGGTTGGGTAGGTATGAGGCTAGAATATTTTTCCAGGATAGAGAGATATCACTGAGACACCCTTATAGCCATAACCGAGTAATATTCTCAATAGAGAATTCTGACTGGAGTGTTAATACTTTGCATAGTACTATGGAGATAGGAGATGAGATAAGTCTGGTTTGGGTAGCAAGAGAGTTTGCAGATGTCTTTGAGCCGTCACTAGACTGCCACCGAAAAAAGCTGTTGAGTTTAGAATAAATCTAGTACCCGGAGCCAAACCTATGAAGTGAACTTTTTAGGCCATATTATATCAGAAGAAGGAATAGCTGTGGACTCTAATAAAGTCATTGCAGTGCAAGCTTGGAAAAGGCCTACTAATGTCACTGAAGTCAGATCATTCATGGGAATGGCTGGTTACTATAGGAGATTTATAAAAGATTTTGCAAAAATCTCAATTCCATTAACCAGATTGACTAGGAAGAATCAAGTATTCAATTGGACTGAGGAATGTGAACATGCCTTTGGGAAATTAAAAGAGGCACTGGTACAAGCTCCAATTCTTAAAGTACCTGAGGGAAATGAAAACTTGGTGGTATATACTGATGCAAGTGGACAAGGGCTTGGAGCAGTATTGATGCAACAACATCAGGTAATAGCTTATGCTTCTAGGCAGTTGAAATCAAGTGAAGTAAGGTATGCTACTCATGACCTTGAATTGGCTGCTATAGTGTATGCCCTTAAACTATGGAGACACTATTTGTTAGGAGCAAAGTTTGAAGTATATACAGACCATAAATCCCTCAAATATTTGTTTTCACAAAAAGAATTAAACATGAGACAGCAAAGATGGATTGAACTCTTAGCCTCATATGATTTTGAAATATTATACACACCAGGTAAGGCTAATAAGGTAGCAGATGCCCTAAGTAGACAACATGCTAAAGTGGCTAAATTAATGATAGAAGAGTTTAACACTTTATCATTATTAATTGATTCAGAGATAAAAAGTGATAACCTAGAAAACATGAGCTTATGCAGTGGGAAGGTAGAGATGGGAAAATTAAGTTTTATTACTCTGGGATCAGAATTGAAAAATAAAGTTGCAATGCTTCAAAACCAAGATCCATTTTTATTCAGAAAGAAGACACAAATATTAAATGGTGAAACAGTGGAAGGTTTTCAGTTGGATGATCAGGGCCATCTGAAGAAAGGAGAAAGAATATGTGTTCCAGCAATGGAGGAGTTGAAGCAAGAAATTTTGGATGCTTACCACAAAAGTAAATATACTATACACCCAGGAAGCACAAGAATGTATCACAACCTCAAGAGAGATTATTGGTGGAGTGGTATGAAGAGTGCAGTGGCAACCTATGTATCAAAATGTATGGTTTGCCAGCAGGTGAAGGCTGAGTATCAAAAACCCTCAGGAATGCTTCAACCTTTACAAATACCACAGTGGAAATGGGAAGACATATCAATGGATTTTATTGATGGTTTGCCTAGAACTAGGAGGGGAAATGATAGTATTTGGGTAGTGGTTGATAGGTTAACCAAGTCAGCCCACTTTATACCAGTGAAATCAGAAAGAAATGCTAATACCCTAGCCCAGTTGTTTGTTAAAGAAGTAGTCAGACTGCATGGTATACCAAAGACTATAGTAAGTGATAGAGATACTATCTTCACTTCAAGATTTTGGCAGAGCTTTCACAAGGCAATGGGGACTGATTTATGCTTGAGTACAGCATACCATCCTCAATCTGATGGCCAAACAGAAATTGTGAACAAATTGCTTGAAGACATGTTGAGAGCATGTGTATTGGATTGGGGAGGAGGCTGGGAAGATTACATATATCTGGCTGAGTTTGCATACAATAACACCCATCACAGTAGTATAGGCATGGCCCCCTTTGAAGCTCTCTATGGAAGGCCATGTTTGTCACCTTCAAGTTGGCATGAGTCTGGAGAAAAAGTGGTCTTAGGACCAGAAAATGTGAAGGAGACTTCTGAAAAGGTAGCCTTGATCAGAAAAAGAATTACTTCTGCCCAAGATAGGCAAAAGAAATATGCAGATCAAAGGAGAAAAGCAGTACAATATGATGTTGGGGATTATGTGTTCATCAAGATATCACCCATGAAAAAGGTTCTAAGGTTTGGGAAACAAGGAAAGTTGATTCCTAGATATATAGGACCATATAAAATTCTAGAAAGAATAGGGACAGTAGCCTATAAATTAGAATTGCCAGAAGAAATGAGAGCAATGCATGATGTCTTTCATGTGTCTCAACTAAGGAGATGGGTTCATGATAAGGAAGCAATATTAGAATCCTCTAAAGATGTGCAGATTGATCCTAGGATGATCTATGAAAAGGAACCAGTGGGCATAGTTTCTAGAGAAACTAAGAAATTGAGAAACAAAGAAATTAAACTGGTAAAAGTACAATGGAGTCTAGACCCAAATGATTGCACATGGGAAGTGGAGGATAAAATCAGAAATGATTATTCCCAGCTGTTTGATTGAAGGAAAGGTAAAATCTATATATATGTACATACTACTGAATGTGTTGGTTGAATATGCATTGTGATTTTTTTTTATCTTGTGTTGATATGCATAGTGCCTAATAGGTGATTAGTTTGAAAATGGTTTTGAAATCAGAAAAAAAAATTCACTTTTCTGAAGAAATGATACTTAAGTTAAGTATGAAAGAATTGTGGGACACAATTCCTAAAAGGAGGGGTATATGTGATAACCCTGATTTTTGTGAGTAATTTCATGATTTAATTTAGTTTGTATTTGTTTGAAATTGCATTGGAAAAAAAAATAGGAATAGGAAATTGATTTGCAGATACAAAGTATAAAACATGCACACAGATTTCTGTGTAACAAAATTTGACAGAAATTAATAGATAAGAATAAAGTAACTGATTTAGAAATACATATGCATAAAGATAGAATTTTGTCTTTAAATAAAATAGAGTACAAAGAAAATAGGAAAAGCTAGGCTGAAATAAACTTAAAATTATTTAAAGAAAGAAAAAATAAAAGGCTTAGGTATACATAAGTTATACATGTATATAGTCAATCAATCTCTGGAAAGAAACAGAAATTGCATGAAAATGGCATGAGTCCCTAAACAAGCACTTTATCTATTCTCAGTAATTTCTTTTATAAAGAAAATAATAACAATAATAATAGGAAGTCATGCAAATAACATGACCGGGGCAATGAGGTATATTTTCTGGAAAATATACCATGACTAATTACCCATTTTCTCTAAAATGTTAGAACAAGAGGCAGATCATAGTTGGTAGGGTAAAATTGGCATTTGGTAATTTCCTAAAACCCTAGTAGCAGTCAGAATTCATATAAGAAGACCTGATGTGGTAAGGTTTTATGTTGGCTCTACCTCTTAAAAAGAAAATATACAAAGTATAAAACCAGAGAAAATAGGAGAAGGCAGCAGGCTAAAAAGGGGTTCATAAGGCATAGGAAGAAGAAGGATTAAAGTGAGTAATCTCACTGAAAACTTTGGCATTAAGACCTGAATATTGTGGCAGCCAGTTTAAACTAATTTTCTTTTACAAGTTATGTTTTATGATTGGATGATTTTGGCTTGTGAATGATTTGTTTAAGGGTAAAACCTCTATCTGATTTACCCAGGAAAAATAAGAGTCATGTATTTATAAACTAAAATGTTTGTTTGAGATATGGGTTAACTCTGAGATTGGGTGTTTTCTTTGATAAGTTTTCTTTTAAGTTGTTTGTAAAATCCCCAGATTCAAGTAGTGGGTATATGGTCTAAAGGCAGAAAGAAATATAGGCTGTGACATTGTGTTGTTGCTTATGCCTCATATTAATTAAAACCAAAGAAAATGTAGAAGTGCAATGTTGTACATGTGCTGAGCTTCTATGTTTTATGAAATACCCAAATCAAATATACTTGTGGTTTAGCCAGATCATGAATCTGATTGAACCAGAGGTAGGGAAGAATATATATATATGTCTGGAAAATTACTCAGGACCATATGCTTACATCTTGATCCAGTGAAACCCATAGGCAAAATAATGTGCTAAAAAGTGACCTCACTCTTTTGTGATAAAATGGTTGCTTCTGAGAATTTAACTTACCAAACTCTGGATGAATATATGTTGCTTGCATCATTTATGTTTCTCTGATTAAGAAGTGAGATGCAGAAGGGATTAGCACTGCTATGAAAAATATTAAAACACTTAGTAATGTAACTAAGGACTTGGGATCTTAGGGCTACCAAAGCATAGCTTGGCAATGGGAATATTGCAAGTTCACACATGGTATATTTATACCCAGGGGCCTGAGTGTGCTGGGTTAACAGAGAAAGGTCCCAGGCAGTGTGTGTTTAAAAGGAAGAAAGTAGCTAAAGTCCCTGATAAATTTGATAATGAATCCTAGGAATAGATTCAGTAGAGGTCTGGGCAAAATCCCTGATGGCCAGTAAAGTTGAAAAGGAAATGATAACTGGTTTGAAGCTTGTATTTGGTTGTTTTGATGCTTTATTGGTGAATCTTGTGGTTGTTTACTATGAACTAAAACATTGTGATCATATATAATCTGTTTGGCACTAATATGAATGCACATGCTTCACAAAAACATGCACACAGAAGATATGGAGTTTCTTATTCTTGCAAAGTACAGGAATGTAAATGGAATTGAAATAAATCATGTTTTCAGTTAGATTATTCACACCAGACAAATAGTCTGACCCTTTTGTGTTCATGCACCATTGGGTGTCTCATATTTATATGGGGCAGTTCATGGTGATTTTGCAGGGAAATAGGGATTGCTTTGATCAGGCTTTGGATGTTAAACTGCTTAGGATTTGGATGCTATGTTTTTAAAAGTCTTTGCTGAAGCTAAATTAGATATTCATGTGGAACTATGTTAAGCTATCTGTCTAAGTTGCTTAGAAAAAACCAATGTAATGTTATTTGCTGTTTTGTAAGTGTTGAATTTATATGTATCAGTTAGAACTTATGTATTTTGTTTTGCAAAATGCTTTGTTAAGAAAATGAATTTCAAATTTCAAGAACTGTTAGGCTAAAATGATAGAAAATCTGAGATTGAAGGAATTTGTAGTTTATATACATATATAAAGATCTGGCATAAGAGAATCCTTGTGCAAGTCAAAAATAAAAATCTGATAAAAGGGTATAAGTTGCTTTGGAAAGAAAATGTTAGAGCAGACACTTTGTATCAGGGTAGTGCAAACCAGAATAAGGCTAACATGGCCATTTTCTCGAGCCTGGCTTAAGTCAACACCCAAGTGAGTTTAATTAAGCTTTTAGACCTGTTTCATAGCCAAGTATAGGGTAGGCTCAGACAGTTTTGCTCACAGGAAAAAAAAAAAGAAGAAAAACAAAAATTGGGTTGAACTGACCAGCATGGCACTCGAACTTGTGACTTCTCATGTATAAGTTAGGCGCGTTTCCATTACGCCTAGATGTTGCTTGTGTTCTCTTAGGATCCACTTTATTATAGCCTGAGTTGAACACACCTGCACAGAAACATGCACACACATGCACAAGTAAAGGCAAAATTACCCAGTGAGGAAATCAGAAGCATATATGTGAAAATAGGAGTCTTGAGACCTAGAACCAATAGTAATGCATTAATCTAAAAATTGGAAAAAAAAAACCTAGTTTTGAAAAAGAAACACCTTTGCTATGTAGAGAGTATTTTTAAGCAATACTCAACAGGTTTCTACCTTCAAAATTTTATACTCTGATTTAGGTAGAAGATGACTTATATATCTTTATATATATAAGTTTAAGATAAAATGATTAAACCAATATTTATTGGCAGAAAGGTCCTGGATAGAAGAAAAATTGAATTAAATATTTTCTTGATTAAATGGCCACTGAATGTTAAAAAAAAAAATGAAAATTTTTAGTGGGTCATTTCATTTGGTATCAGAGCGAGGTTGTTAAATAACATAGCAAAAATTTTGTATGAATTTGTTTGCATTGAATGTATAGAGTGTTTACTGCTTTGGATGTTTTGTTTTTATATATATATTTACACTATTGATACTTATTATGACAGAATAAGTTATAAATTAAAATGAATTAATTTATAGAGCATTAGGCAAAACAGACTAACCTAAGTGTTATATCCATAGAGCTATGGTAGGACCCAGACATCAAAATGTAGGAACAAGTGAGCCACCCATGGTAAATGTGCAAGAATTCATGAGGGCCATAAGAGATGGAGTAGGTAACAGGCAGGAAAATCCACATGAGGAACTTTCCAAACTACTCAAGACTTTTACTAATCTTGGAGGCAAAACCTTTGATGGCACAGAAGGAGTTATGGGGGTTCAAAATTGGCTTAGAATTCTGGAAAGAATCTTTGCAGACATGCAAGTTGAAGACCATTGGAAGAGGCAAATTGCATCCAGGCAATTGAGAGGAGCAGCTTTGGATTGGTGGGAAGTTATCATAGCTGGAAGACCTGAAGGAGAAGTGACATGGGATCAGTTTAAAGCAATGTTGGAAGGCAGATTTATCCCTGCATCAGCTAAGGAGTCTTTACTGGAGGAATTCATCAAATTGAGGCAAGGGACTATGAGTGTCACTGAGTACACACAGAAGTTTGAATCATTGGCAAAGTATGGTGCAGTGCTCATCACCACTGAGGAAGCTAAGAATGGCAGATATATCCAAGGGTTGAACTCTAGCCTTAGTAGAGCCATGCTACCATATAAGGATAAAACTTTTGATCAAGTTTTGGATTTGACTCTGAGCATTGAACAACATGATAAAGCTAGAGAAAATTTCAGAGCATTCAAAAATAATCAGAACAAGAAGGGAAAGGGTAAATTCCACCCTTATGATAAAAAGAAAACAGACATAACCTCCACCAAGAAACCAGAAGAAGCTAGAACTGCTGAAGTTAAGAAGAAGATCACTTGTTACAACTGTGGACAAGAAGGGCACATGAAAAATAGGTGCACCAATCCTAGACCAGCATCCTTCAATTGTCACCATTGTGGGAAGGAAGGTCACATAAAAAGGAACTGCCCAGATTTTAAGCAAGGAAGATTAGGGGCTTTGGAAGGGAAAGGCAAGGCAGCTGAGGGATCAAATGTTGAAAGGCATGGCCAAGTTGAAGGTACTTTGCTTATCCATTCAATACCTTTAACAGTAGTATATGATACTGGGGCTACCCATTCATTGATCTCTCATGAAATTGCACAACAATTGAAATTGAATTGTATGATTGTTGATAAACCACTGCTAATTAAAAGCCCTATAGGTAGTTCATGTGTTATGGGTATGATGTGCATGCAACTGGGATTAAACATAGGAGGACATGTATTTGAATCAAACCTATATGTGTTGCAATATCCAGACATAGGAATTATTTTAGGAGTTGATTGGTTGAGTAGATATAAGGCTATCATAAATATGGAGACATCCACCATATCATTGAAGGTTTCTGATGGACAAAGAATAACTGTTCTATGTGAGTCAAACAAAAACAGAAGTATAGCCAACCTTTCTGCATTGTCAAATGAAAAACCCATGCCTGCATTAGAAGAGATTCCCATAGTTAATCTATATGATGATGTGTTTGGGGAAGTAAGAGGAGTTCCTAATCACAGGCCAGTTGAATTTTCAATAAGAATAATTCCAGGAGCTAGCCCAGTGGTTAAAAGACCAACCAGAATGGGTCCTAAGGAATTGATGGAATTGAAAAAGCAATTGGTTGAACTAGAAGAAAAAGGTTTTATTAGACCCAGTAGCTCATCATGGGGGGCACCAGTAGTCTTTGTTAAGAAGCATGATGGATCTCTGAGATTATGTATTGATTATAGGGAATTAAATAAGGTCACAGTTAAAAATAAATATCCCTTACCAAGAATTGATGATCTCTTTGATCAATTGAGTGGTGCAAAAATATTTTCTAGACTTGATTTAGCTTCAGGCTTTCATCAGATGAAAGTAGAAGAGGAAAGCATCAAGTATACAGCTTTTAACACCAGATATGGGCTTTATGAATTTTTGGTAATGCCATTTGGCTTAACAAATGCTCCTTCCTATTTTGTTGATTTGATGAATAGGATTTTTAGAGAATACTTGGATAAGTTTGTATTAATATTTATTGATGATATATTAATTTATTCTACGTCAGTTAGAGAGCATGAAAACCATTTGCATTTGGTATTTGAGAAATTGAGACAGGAAGACTTGAAAGCAAAGTTTTCAAAATGCACTTTTTGGCAGAATGAAGTGAACTTTCTAGGCCATATTATATCAGAAGAAGGAATAGCTGTGGACTCTAATAAAGTCATTGCAGTGCAAGCTTGGAAAAGGCCTACTAATGTCACTGAAGTCAGATCATTCATGGGAATGGCTGGTTACTATAGGAGATTTATAAAAGATTTTGCAAAAATCTCAATTCCATTAACCAGATTGACTAGGAAGAATCAAGTATTCAATTGGACTGAGGAATGTGAACATGCCTTTGGGAAATTAAAAGAGGCACTGGTACAAGCTCCAATTCTTAAAGTACCTGAGGGAAATGAAAACTTGGTGGTATATACTGATGCAAGTGGACAAGGGCTTGGAGCAGTATTGATGCAACAACATCAGGTAATAGCTTATGCTTCTAGGCAGTTGAAATCAAGTGAAGTAAGGTATGCTACTCATGACCTTGAATTGGCTGCTATAGTGTATGCCCTTAAACTATGGAGACACTATTTGTTAGGAGCAAAGTTTGAAGTATATACAGACCATAAATCCCTCAAATATTTGTTTTCACAAAAAGAATTAAACATGAGACAGCAAAGATGGATTGAACTCTTAGCCTCATATGATTTTGAAATATTATACACACCAGGTAAGGCTAATAAGGTAGCAGATGCCCTAAGTAGACAACATGCTAAAGTGGCTAAATTAATGATAGAAGAGTTTAACACTTTATCATTATTAATTGATTCAGAGATAAAAAGTGATAACCTAGAAAACATGAGCTTATGCAGTGGGAAGGTAGAGATGGGAAAATTAAGTTTTATTACTCTGGGATCAGAATTGAAAAATAAAGTTGCAATGCTTCAAAACCAAGATCCATTTTTATTCAGAAAGAAGACACAAATATTAAATGGTGAAACAGTGGAAGGTTTTCAGTTGGATGATCAGGGCCATCTGAAGAAAGGAGAAAGAATATGTGTTCCAGCAATGGAGGAGTTGAAGCAAGAAATTTTGGATGCTTACCACAAAAGTAAATATACTATACACCCAGGAAGCACAAGAATGTATCACAACCTCAAGAGAGATTATTGGTGGAGTGGTATGAAGAGTGCAGTGGCAACCTATGTATCAAAATGTATGGTTTGCCAGCAGGTGAAGGCTGAGTATCAAAAACCCTCAGGAATGCTTCAACCTTTACAAATACCACAGTGGAAATGGGAAGACATATCAATGGATTTTATTGATGGTTTGCCTAGAACTAGGAGGGGAAATGATAGTATTTGGGTAGTGGTTGATAGGTTAACCAAGTCAGCCCACTTTATACCAGTGAAATCAGAAAGAAATGCTAATACCCTAGCCCAGTTGTTTGTTAAAGAAGTAGTCAGACTGCATGGTATACCAAAGACTATAGTAAGTGATAGAGATACTATCTTCACTTCAAGATTTTGGCAGAGCTTTCACAAGGCAATGGGGACTGATTTATGCTTGAGTACAGCATACCATCCTCAATCTGATGGCCAAACAGAAATTGTGAACAAATTGCTTGAAGACATGTTGAGAGCATGTGTATTGGATTGGGGAGGAGGCTGGGAAGATTACATATATCTGGCTGAGTTTGCATACAATAACACCCATCACAGTAGTATAGGCATGGCCCCCTTTGAAGCTCTCTATGGAAGGCCATGTTTGTCACCTTCAAGTTGGCATGAGTCTGGAGAAAAAGTGGTCTTAGGACCAGAAAATGTGAAGGAGACTTCTGAAAAGGTAGCCTTGATCAGAAAAAGAATTACTTCTGCCCAAGATAGGCAAAAGAAATATGCAGATCAAAGGAGAAAAGCAGTACAATATGATGTTGGGGATTATGTGTTCATCAAGATATCACCCATGAAAAAGGTTCTAAGGTTTGGGAAACAAGGAAAGTTGATTCCTAGATATATAGGACCATATAAAATTCTAGAAAGAATAGGGACAGTAGCCTATAAATTAGAATTGCCAGAAGAAATGAGAGCAATGCATGATGTCTTTCATGTGTCTCAACTAAGGAGATGGGTTCATGATAAGGAAGCAATATTAGAATCCTCTAAAGATGTGCAGATTGATCCTAGGATGATCTATGAAAAGGAACCAGTGGGCATAGTTTCTAGAGAAACTAAGAAATTGAGAAACAAAGAAATTAAACTGGTAAAAGTACAATGGAGTCTAGACCCAAATGATTGCACATGGGAAGTGGAGGATAAAATCAGAAATGATTATTCCCAGCTGTTTGATTGAAGGAAAGGTAAAATCTATATATATGTACATACTACTGAATGTGTTGGTTGAATATGCATTGTGATTTTTTTTTATCTTGTGTTGATATGCATAGTGCCTAATAGGTGATTAGTTTGAAAATGGTTTTGAAATCAGAAAAAAAAATTCACTTTTCTGAAGAAATGATACTTAAGTTAAGTATGAAAGAATTGTGGGACACAATTCCTAAAAGGAGGGGTATATGTGATAACCCTGATTTTTGTGAGTAATTTCATGATTTAATTTAGTTTGTATTTGTTTGAAATTGCATTGGAAAAAAAAATAGGAATAGGAAATTGATTTGCAGATACAAAGTATAAAACATGCACACAGATTTCTGTGTAACAAAATTTGACAGAAATTAATAGATAAGAATAAAGTAACTGATTTAGAAATACATATGCATAAAGATAGAATTTTGTCTTTAAATAAAATAGAGTACAAAGAAAATAGGAAAAGCTAGGCTGAAATAAACTTAAAATTATTTAAAGAAAGAAAAAATAAAAGGCTTAGGTATACATAAGTTATACATGTATATAGTCAATCAATCTCTGGAAAGAAACAGAAATTGCATGAAAATGGCATGAGTCCCTAAACAAGCACTTTATCTATTCTCAGTAATTTCTTTTATAAAGAAAATAATAACAATAATAATAGGAAGTCATGCAAATAACATGACCGGGGCAATGAGGTATATTTTCTGGAAAATATACCATGACTAATTACCCATTTTCTCTAAAATGTTAGAACAAGAGGCAGATCATAGTTGGTAGGGTAAAATTGGCATTTGGTAATTTCCTAAAACCCTAGTAGCAGTCAGAATTCATATAAGAAGACCTGATGTGGTAAGGTTTTATGTTGGCTCTACCTCTTAAAAAGAAAATATACAAAGTATAAAACCAGAGAAAATAGGAGAAGGCAGCAGGCTAAAAAGGGGTTCATAAGGCATAGGAAGAAGAAGGATTAAAGTGAGTAATCTCACTGAAAACTTTGGCATTAAGACCTGAATATTGTGGCAGCCAGTTTAAACTAATTTTCTTTTACAAGTTATGTTTTATGATTGGATGATTTTGGCTTGTGAATGATTTGTTTAAGGGTAAAACCTCTATCTGATTTACCCAGGAAAAATAAGAGTCATGTATTTATAAACTAAAATGTTTGTTTGAGATATGGGTTAACTCTGAGATTGGGTGTTTTCTTTGATAAGTTTTCTTTTAAGTTGTTTGTAAAATCCCCAGATTCAAGTAGTGGGTATATGGTCTAAAGGCAGAAAGAAATATAGGCTGTGACATTGTGTTGTTGCTTATGCCTCATATTAATTAAAACCAAAGAAAATGTAGAAGTGCAATGTTGTACATGTGCTGAGCTTCTATGTTTTATGAAATACCCAAATCAAATATACTTGTGGTTTAGCCAGATCATGAATCTGATTGAACCAGAGGTAGGGAAGAATATATATATATGTCTGGAAAATTACTCAGGACCATATGCTTACATCTTGATCCAGTGAAACCCATAGGCAAAATAATGTGCTAAAAAGTCACCTCACTCTTTTGTGATAAAATGGTTGCTTCTGAGAATTTAACTTACCAAACTCTGGATGAATATATGTTGCTTGCATCATTTATGTTTCTCTGATTAAGAAGTGAGATGCAGAAGGGATTAGCACTGCTATGAAAAATATTAAAACACTTAGTAATGTAACTAAGGACTTGGGATCTTAGGGCTACCAAAGCATAGCTTGGCAATGGGAATATTGCAAGTTCACACATGGTATATTTATACCCAGGGGCCTGAGTGTGCTGGGTTAACAGAGAAAGGTCCCAGGCAGTGTGTGTTTAAAAGGAAGAAAGTAGCTAAAGTCCCTGATAAATTTGATAATGAATCCTAGGAATAGATTCAGTAGAGGTCTGGGCAAAATCCCTGATGGCCAGTAAAGTTGAAAAGGAAATGATAACTGGTTTGAAGCTTGTATTTGGTTGTTTTGATGCTTTATTGGTGAATCTTGTGGTTGTTTACTATGAACTAAAACATTGTGATCATATATAATCTGTTTGGCACTAATATGAATGCACATGCTTCACAAAAACATGCACACAGAAGATATGGAGTTTCTTATTCTTGCAAAGTACAGGAATGTAAATGGAATTGAAATAAATCATGTTTTCAGTTAGATTATTCACACCAGACAAATAGTCTGACCCTTTTATGTTCATGCACCATTGGGTGTCTCATATTTATATGGGGCAGTTCATGGTGATTTTGCAGGGAAATAGGGATTGCTTTGATCAGGCTTTGGATGTTAAACTGCTTAGGATTTGGATGCTATGTTTTTAAAAGTCTTTGCTGAAGCTAAATTAGATATTCATGTGGAACTATGTTAAGCTATCTGTCTAAGTTGCTTAGAAAAAACCAATGTAATGTTATTTGCTGTTTTGTAAGTGTTGAATTTATATGTATCAGTTAGAACTTATGTATTTTGTTTTGCAAAATGCTTTGTTAAGAAAATGAATTTCAAATTTCAAGAACTGTTAGGCTAAAATGATAGAAAATCTGAGATTGAAGGAATTTGTAGTTTATATACATATATAAAGATCTGGCATAAGAGAATCCTTGTGCAAGTCAAAAATAAAAATCTGATAAAAGGGTATAAGTTGCTTTGGAAAGAAAATGTTAGAGCAGACACTTTGTATCAGGGTAGTGCAAACCAGAATAAGGCTAACATGGCCATTTTCTCGAGCCTGGCTTAAGTCAACACCCAAGTGAGTTTAATTAAGCTTTTAGACCTGTTTCATAGCCAAGTATAGGGTAGGCTCAGACAGTTTTGCTCACAGGAAAAAAAAAAAGAAGAAAAACAAAAATTGGGTTGAACTGACCAGCATGGCACTCGAACTTGTGACTTCTCATGTATAAGTTAGGCGCGTTTCCATTACGCCTAGATGTTGCTTGTGTTCTCTTAGGATCCACTTTATTATAGCCTGAGTTGAACACACCTGCACAGAAACATGCACACACATGCACAAGTAAAGGCAAAATTACCCAGTGAGGAAATCAGAAGCATATATGTGAAAATAGGAGTCTTGAGACCTAGAACCAATAGTAATGCATTAATCTAAAAATTGGAAAAAAAAAACCTAGTTTTGAAAAAGAAACACCTTTGCTATGTAGAGAGTATTTTTAAGCAATACTCAACAGGTTTCTACCTTCAAAATTTTATACTCTGATTTAGGTAGAAGATGACTTATATATCTTTATATATATAAGTTTAAGATAAAATGATTAAACCAATATTTATTGGCAGAAAGGTCCTGGATAGAAGAAAAATTGAATTAAATATTTTCTTGATTAAATGGCCACTGAATGTTAAAAAAAAAAATGAAAATTTTTAGTGGGTCATTTCAGGAGGACAGTATTCCTTTGACAGCATTTTGAACTAGGTATGGTTTATATGAGTGGTTGATGATACCATTTGGATTGACAAATGCACCTGTTTTCTTCGTGGATTTGATGAACCGGGTTTTCCGAAAGTACTTGGATAGGTTTGTGCTAGTATTTATAGATGACATTTTAGTATACTCTAGGGATGAAAGAGAGCATGAAGTTCATCTTAGAGTGGCGCTTGAGACGCCGAGACAGAATCAGCTAAAGGCGAAGTTTACCAAGTGTTATTTTTGGAAGAAAGAGATTAAGTTTCTTGGTCATGTGGTTTCAGAGAAGGGATTGTTAGTCGATCCAGATAAAATCAAAGCTGTGAATAATTGGAAGAGACCAGAGACGGTGACTAAGATTAGGTGTTTTCTTGGACTTGCTGGCTAATACCGGAGATTCATTAAGGATTTATCACAGATAGAGGCACCCTTAACTAAGCTAACCAGAAAGGAGGTGAAGTTTATTTGGTCCGACAAATTTGAGGAAGCATTTATTAAGTTAAAGCATTTGTTGACTAATGCACCTGTGTTAGTAGTTCCAGATGGAAATCAAGGTTTCGTGGTATATACCGATGCATGCGGAACTAGATTAGGAGCAGTATTGATGCAAAATGGTAAAGTTATTACCTATATTTCACGACAGCTTAGGCTGCATGAAGTTAGATATCCTATTCATGATTTAGAGCTGGCGGCGGTGATCTTCGCATTGATGATTTGGAGACATTATCTCTTATGGGAGAGATTTGATCTTTATACCGATCATAAGTCTTTATGGTACTTATTCTCCCAGAAAAAGTTGAATATGAGACAGCAGAGGTGGTTGGAGTTTTTGGCTGCTTATGATTTTGGCATAGAGTATACACCAGGAAAAGGTAATAAGGTAGCGGATGCTCTTAGCAGAAAACATCAGAATGTGGTGTTAGCTATGCTGGTGGAATGGAAAGATTTGGAAGCTTTAGCCAGTTAGGGTGTGCAGTTAAGGTCGACTGCCGGTTCTAGTTAGAGTACCGCCAGGTTATCTTGTCAAGAAGTTCGACCAGTGTTGGTTGAGAGGATTGTTTCTAAGTAAAAGGAGAATCTAGTGTTAGCTGAGAGGATCAGAAGACTTGAGGCTGGAACTGAGATCGATGACCTAATGTCAACAAGTGAGGAACCAAGATGTATCAGGACTTGAGGAAGGAAGTTCTTGGAGAATGTCATCGGTCCAAGTTTACGATTCATCCTGGAGGAACCAAGATGTATCAGGATATGAAAAGGAGCTTCTATTGGGAAGGTATGAAGAGGGATGTTGGCTTGTGAGTTAGACGGTGCACAAACTGTCAACAAGTGAAAGCTGAACATCAGAAACCGAGTGGGTTACTTCAGCCTATAGAGATTCCAGTTTGGAAATGGGATTCAATATCTATGGATTTTATAGACGGGTTGCCAAGGACAAATAGGGGAAATGAAAGTATATGGGTTATAGTGGACAGGTTGACCAAGAGTGCCCATTTCATTCCAGTTAAGTCAACCAGGACGGCACCGGTTTTAGCTAAGTTGTTCATGAAGAACATAGTTTGTGACATCCCGGAAATTTTGGCAATATCAATTTAATAATCTGTGATAAAAATTAAATTGATTTGACAATAATTGTGAATAAAATTTGAAATGATTTAATAATTTTCTTTTAAATAAATATTTTACTGATATTTCATATTTTAAAAGCTGGTAAATTGTTTTCTGTTTATAATCTATATATATATATATATATATATCTATATACACTGTAAATAGACAAGATCTGTTTTGAAAATTTATAAATAAAGATATGTTTTATTATTTTAATATTTTTGGTAAACTTTTGTTTTGGAAATAGTATGAAATAGTATAAATAAATGTAATATTTTATAATTAAGTTTTAAAATGAAATAACAAAAGTAAATTATATATATTAATGGTTTAAGTTCAAATATTATAAACATAAAAATAAAATGAAACATCTATAAACATAAGTATGTAAACTAGAAATAAATATATAAGTTAACAATGAAACAAATGCACATTAAACACCTTAAACAACACTCATTTACAATCCTCTGTCAAGCTAGAAATGTGCACAGACAAGTAAACATAACAAGATAACATCCATTAACATTTCAACTATGTTCCAAAGAATAAATAAAAATGATTACCAACTTCAAATATAAATATGGAAACATAAAGCTAGAAATAAATATATAAATTTACAATGAAACAAATGTATTAAACATCTTAAACAACATTCAATTACCATCTTTACAGACAAGTAAACATAACAAGTTGAACAAAGAAAAGAATCAAAGGCAAGTGAACAATGGAAAACAATATTATTTTTTTTATCACAATTCAAAATATAAGCAAGAAATAGAATACATAAGAAATTTCCAGCTTTTAAATATGATCTGCCTAGTCTAAAAGCTTGTATGGGATGGCATAGAAACTGATGTCGAATACAGATAGGCAGGCCTGGGAACGAGATAAGAAAGATCAAAGCAAAGCAAACTATAAAATATGAATGTTGTAGCTTGTTGTTGAAGTCACAGGCAAGAGTAAAATATGAGATAAGTATGAATAAACAAACCATAAAGTACATAACAATTAATGCTCCATTTCTTGCAGCCAACCTAGGGTCATTCGAGTGTATAAAATGTTGTTTCCAGCCTCCATACTTCACAAAATATCTCTGACCATTACAAGAAAAATAAAATAAAATACCAACCCTATAAACCATTTCATACATCAGCCTGTCAAATATTCTTTCCCATATCATCTTTCTCATTTCCAATTCGAGCAAAGCAATTACAAAAATGAAACTCTATTTTAAATCTTAAATAAGCTTCAGCAAAACATCAAGCAATTAAACAAAGGCAAAGGATGGACAGGAAGATTTAAAGTGGGAAACATATTTTCCAGATTTCAAAGTTTCAAACTGTTTTCAAAAGATAACCCTGCTCTGTTCTTCTCTCTGCAAATTTTGGTGAGTAACCTTTTATAAACTTAAAATCTAAATATGGTTGCATGTTTTTAAGTTGAGTTAAATAAGTATTTCATGTTATTATGAGTAATATATGTGATATGTCTGTTACTTCTATTTGCTGTTCTGTTTCTTTGATTTTCCCAGGCACAACCCTTTATTTTAATACTCATCATCAACTAAGTATTTGATGGAATGAAGTTTGTAAAAATAAAGTTGTTAAACATCTCAAGTTATTTAAAGTTTAAGTAAGTTAAAAGATTTGGTGTTGTCACTGGAAACATAAAATATATCAGTGCATGATAATTTTCGCCAAAATCCAAGCATGTTAATCTTGTAATTCAGTTTCATAAATTAAAAGCACTAACTAAAACTTGATTTTTAAATCAAGGATTAGAATTTTTAAGAATGAGTGGGAGTTGCAGTTTGATATTGAACGAAAAATGAATTTTAATCAAATTCTGGTGATCTCTGTATTGGGGAGGATCGGGTTTCTTCGTGGTGGTAAAAGAGTGTTAGTAGATGCTGCGAAAAATCATAGATGGAGTTAGAAATCATGGAGGAGAGAGCGGTGACGAATTCTATTTTATAACCCTAGTTTTCACTGGGTTTAAAGAAACGATCGCCACGTACCCTACAAGCGATCGAGTGTCTTCGGGTTTTGGGCGAGAGTAGCTAGGCCATAGACGAGGTCGTGACCGGAGTTGTAGGAGTTCTGGTGAACTGGGCTGCGAAGACGAGGCGATGTCAGGGATTTGGTTGGTCGCGAGTTTGTTTCCAGGCTTCGATTTATTCGAATTTGGATTCGAGAAGGATCGGAGGGAGTTGATAGTTGGGATCGGAACTAGTGGGGTTGCTCGACTTGCTCGTCGATGTAGTGGTGGTCGGAGGCGTCGATTTTTGGTGTGCACGTGCACCACGGTTGTCAGGCTGGTGAAATTGCAACTGGAAAAAAAACGAGGGGAGTTACTCGGGAAAACTTATGTTTTACTCGGGTGTTTGGTATTTTTACTCGAAGTAAATTAAGGAAGTCTCGGGTAAGTCAAATTCTCAGTTTTGACAGTAGCCAATATAACTCGAGTTTCACTCGGGTAAACTTTGGTTTGGCTCGGGTATATTTGAATTTTTCTCGAAGCAAATCTGATGGGAACTCGGGTCAGTGACAAGTTTCCAGATTTTAAATCTTTAAGTTTAAATTTGAAACCAAGGCTAAAACTGAGTTAAAGTAAATGATTTAAAACCAGATTTTGAAATAAAAGGAAGTTTAAATTTAAATATTTTAAATAAATTTAAATATTCGAATTTAAAAGGGATTTTGATCTAAAACTTCATAGCAAAGTATTTTTAAATTTGTAATTTAAGCGTTAAAAAAATTAGTTGTAAAAAAATGATTAGCGATTAGTTTTAAACTGGTATTTTAAATGAAGTTCAAAGAAAATGAAATAAATGTTGGAAGTGGAATTTAAACCAATTTTGAAATTGAATTCTTCTTTAAGTAAAACAAAGATTTAAGTTTTACATTTCTTTAACTATTAAGAAATTAGAGTGAAAATAAATAATTTATATTAATTAAATTTGTAATTACAAGTTTAAATATTTATTTAGTTTAAATGAATTAAGGAGTCACTTTGTAATTATAAGTTTAAAAATATGAATTGAAGTTAAAATAATGGATTAAGAGATTAATATGATATTAAAATCATAGACAAGACTTTCATTAATTAATAGATGGTTATTTAAATTTAATAATAATAATAATTTATGTAAGTTAATTATGGTAGATGTGAAATTAAATGAAGGTCTTAAACTAGATTATTTTATAATTGATCAATAAAATAAATTATTAATTTTTATTTAGATCAATTGATTTAATAGTCAGTATTAGAATGGTTTGAGTGTAATTATTAAGTGAGAATTAATTAAGTAATAAATCAAATTTAAGATGGGATAAGCACAATTGCTTAGAGAAGTAATTGATGGATAATTACAGAATGTAATTAACGAAATGTTGTTTAATAACGAAGTAATTTCAGTATCACTACTTTGTAAGATTTATCAAAGAATAAATTTGAAATAATTAATTATGGAATGTAATTAATAAAGTAATTAAGAGAGGTAATTACTATATGTGATTAATCAAGAGTGATTAATATTTTGTTTAGTTAGTGATTAATTTCTTTGATAAATGAAATTGGAATGTAATTTGAGACCAATTATTAATATGGAATTAAATGGATTCATCTAGTGTAATTAATAAATGGAAGATTTATTAATGTAATAAATTAAATAATATAATTAACTTTATTTAATTAATAAATGTGGTAATGTAAAGATTTATTTCTATCTGTGATTAAAAATAATTAATCTGGGAAATAATTTAAAGGATAATTTCTTCAATGTAATTAAGGGAAATTAATCAGGGATGATTAATTAAATGGAATAATGGGATGATTATTAATTAATTAATTGATAATTAATTAATAGTAATATGAGCAAGTTTAATAATGATGTAGTAATTAATTTAATTGACTTTAAATTTATTAAGGTAAGGTAATTAATTTAATTCATTTTAAATTAATTATAAATGGTGTGATTTATTATCCTTGCTTATGTATGATGTATGATGGATGATATTGATATCCCATTTATTGATTGGTTGTGATCTCAGATATGAGATCAGTAATATCTGTTGTGATATGGATGTTTGATCGATGTGTGATGATGATATAGTTGTTCATATATGCTGATATATGATTATTCATCTGTGATATTGTGATTTATCTATCTGTGTTGATATAGATAATTAAATTGAATTGTTTTAACTTTAAAACAACTTGGCCTTAAAAGACACGTTTTGGATTCGATGAGACCGGGATCGGGTTTCCGTATACCGGGATTCCAGGTCTGGAGACCCGAATACCACATCGATCCAAATTAACGTTAGGTCGTAAAATGCAAATGGAGCAAGTGAAGACTCGAGGTATAGGACTATACGTCAGTATAACTCTGTGGGTGATTCCGTAATGAGTTTGACGGTGATAGTACTTATAGATTCGAGATGGTGATTCAGAGTGCAAGGGTTATTGTCGTTAACTCTGAGGGTGATTCCAATATGAGTGTAACGAGATAATGCCTTCGGTTTCGTTCGAACCCGGAACGAACTTGTATGGATTGAATGCTTTCAGCACATCGTCAGGTGGACGATGAGCATTCTAAGTGATGAGTTCTATTCAGGTAATCGTGACCTCAAGCCTCATCAACCGGGAATGGCTAAAACAGGGGAGGTGCAGCAAAGCTTCGTGGGTAGCACCCACATTGAGAGCAAGATATACTCCTGTCTAGATGTCCCTTTATATTCGATTGTGTGGGCAGTTGATTGCAACAACTGCTGGGGTTGTCTTGTTTGGAACTGTTCAGTAAGGAACGGGTCCGGCTTTGTGATGCAGGGGAGCGGGCGTACTCCTCGGTACGGTGATCTAGGCCACGTACTGTGACGGGCGGTACCCCAGTAGCCCAGCCATTGATGGAAACCCATTTTCCCTACGAGACCTTACGATTTTGATTGTATTACCCACGTTGTGGCTAGTATGCTGGAATTTAATAGATGTAACAATTTCAGCTATTTTCTATTTACTTGAAAACCCTAGACACTATTATAATATCACTGGATTTCCTATCAAATGTTTTGGTTAGCGTAAGGTAAAAACTTACCCGTGTTTATTTGTGGGAAGTCTTACGTGATACCCTTTTCTTTTTAAAATGATTTTCAAAGTTAAACAACTTTAATCGGTTACTCATACCAGACCCATGTCTGACCCGAAGTTTATTTCTGTTTTTCATAAACTCTCGGGTACCCAAATTTTTACGGGTAGCCAAGGGATTCAGGTTAGCTTTGACGAATTCTGGAGGAGCAATGGAGCAGGAGGCTTCAGCGTATAGATATATAGTGATTTCGCTGTGTCAGTGATTATTTCTGTATTTCCGCTGTGTTGTATCTCTGTGATGTGTGAGTTGTATTAACTAGACAGGTGTTATAACTGTCTAGTATGTGTTGTATTATCTGTGTACTCAGATGTATATGATATTTATGTGATATATTATATTTTATTCGTTCCGCTGTTGAGATTCTGTTGTTGTTTCTTCTTCTTCTCTTTTTTTTCTACTCTCTCACCTCTTTCTTTTCTTAAAAACGATACGTCTTCCTGGGCGTAGGAAGTCGGGTCGTGACAGTTAGTATCAGAGCACTAGGTTGAGCGAATACCTAGGCTCTTTAGTGATTTCTTTCTTGAGAGAGCGTACTTGTAATTTTTATATATATATTTATTTATTTCTACCTATCTGTTGGATTTACCTGTTCGGGTTTTCCAACATAAGTTATAAAGGTAGATAGGATAGTGGTGTGTGTAACACGACTACCGATGGTTAGAGTTTGTTGAGGTTGGAAGTGTATCTGTCGAGACGGTAGACCCAATACTGTCTCGAGTGATCTTTGCTGTGGTGTAAGGATTTTATTGAACTCTGAAGGAAATCTGTTAAGGATTCGAAGTCCAGCATTTAAGTGTAAGATGATCGCGCTAGTGTGAGCGGATTTTCGAGAGTTTGGATGAGCTGGATTTGGATCTGTCAGTTGGGCTGAAGCAAGTAGTGATATTTTGATCTCTCGAGGATATAGTGGCTGTGTGATGAGGCGCAGTGACTGTGGATATCTCCGAAGATATTTCTTTGGGATGAGTTAAGGTAGTGAATCTGTTTCGGGGTTTTGGTTGTGTTCAGCAGGATGTTTCTGGTTGTGTGTGGTCCGAGTTTCTCGAAGAGCTTTGAATTAGAAATTTCTTGGCATTGATGTCAGCAGTATAGCTCGAGTTTTCTGTGTGTTGGCAAGAAGTTTTCTAGCTTAGTAGGAGTCCAGAAGCAGTCGAGTGGTTCCGTTCTTTCGTTGAATTGGCCAGTTAGGTGTAAGCTATTCTGTTGGGTAAGTGAGGACAGTTTTCTTTGGGATTAGGCCAGATTAATCGCAAAAGTGACTTGCGATAGTTTGAGCGTTCTCTTGTGTTTTGGAGATTCTTCTTTTTGGATGTCTTCAGGGAGTCAGAAGTTGTTGGCATCTGGAGTTTGAGTTTGGTATCGGCTGGATTTCAAAAGTGATATAGATGGTTCAGCTTAGTAGTAGGATGGTTTGAGTTGGGTGAAGCAGCTCAGTTTGGTGGAACTTCTGAGTTTTGTTTTGGATCTGTTGAACCATATTTTCGGAATAGTTAAGAAGCTTACCAGTTGTGATTTCTGACTGACGGTTGCAAAGCCTAGGTCTGTCATAGTTGGTATTAGTGGAAGTCTGTGCTTGAGTGCATCATCTACATTCTCATCTGTTTTAGATCAGAGTAGCGCAGTGGAAGCATGGTGGCAGTAGTTCGGTGTGGAAGAAATTGGATATTGCAGTGTTTGGATTAGAGAGTTTCTACAGGAAATTTTTCAGGATCTGAGATCCGTTTGGAGTACACCTGCTTATCTTTTCTAGATGGGAGAAGTGAGATCTATTTTCCGATTTTGAGATCGAGTTGGTGTTCTGAGTTTTGGGTTGATCTTAGAAAGATCATTTTGATAATTGTTTGGTCCAGTTTGTTTCTGAGGGGCATCAGCAAGGATGAGCTGATCAGGAAGATGTAGGAGACCCAGGATCGTCTGAAAAGTTGTGTGGATAAGAATCGAAGAGGTTTGGAATTCGAAGTTGGAGACTTCGTTGTTATTGGAGTTTTCTCTGATTCAAGGAGCTTTTAGTTTGTTAGATGTGGAAAACCAACTCCGAGATATTATGGATCTTTTTCTGTGGTTCTTCTGAGGATAAGTGTTGGGTCTTCAGATTTGAACTGTCAGTTTGGATGACTGGAATTCATTGTATTTCACGTATTCTCTGAGGGAGTACGTATGAATTCTATCTCTGGTTGTAGAACCAGCAGTTCGGGGGCTTTGTTATTGAGTCAGGCTCATCTATAGTCGGATATCTTGTCTTGTTGTGCAGATCCAGCTAAGGGGTAGCTCTGTAGCTTGGTAGTATTGATGGTTTGGATTCTATAGAGCGAGTAACCCGGTATTTGTATCGGGGAAACTCAAGAGAATTCTATCCAGTATTTTATCTGGATAATTAGATTTGTTTGATTGGTTGCTATAGTTATTAGCATATGCTTGATATGTGCTTGTATTTTAAAATTAAATTTTTAATTGGATTATTAAATTACCTTTGTTTAAATTTCGGGGACGAAATTCTTTTAAGGGGGGAGGAATGTGACATCCCGGAAATTTTGGCAATATCAATTTAATAATCTGTGATAAAAATTAAATTGATTTGACAATAATTGTGAATAAAATTTGAAATGATTTAATAATTTTCTTTTAAATAAATATTTGACTGATATTTCATATTTTAAAAGCTGGTAAATTGTTTTCTGTTTATAATCTATATATATATATATATCTGTATACACTGTAAATAGACAAGATCTGTTTTGAAAATTTATAAATAAAGATATGTTTTATTATTTTAATATTTTTGGTAAACTTTTGTTTTGGAAATAGTATGAAATAGTATAAATAAATGTAATATTTTATAATTAAGTTTTAAAATGAAATAACAAAAGTAAATTATATATATTAATGGTTTAAGTTCAAATATTATAAACATAAAAATAAAATGAAACATCTATAAACATAAGTATGTAAACTAGAAATAAATATATAAGTTAACAATGAAACAAATGCACATTAAACACCTTAAACAACACTCATTTACAATCCTCTGTCAAGCTAGAAATGTGCACAGACAAGTAAACATAACAAGATAACATCCATTAACATTTCAACTATGTTCCAAAGAATAAATAAAAATGATTACCAACTTCAAATATAAATATGGAAACATAAAGCTAGAAATAAATATATAAATTTACAATGAAACAAATGTATTAAACATCTTAAACAACATTCAATTACCATCTTTACAGACAAGTAAACATAACAAGTTGAACAAAGAAAAGAATCAAAGGCAAGTGAACAATGGAAAACAATATTATTTTGTTATCACAATTCAAAATATAAGCAAGAAATAGAATACATAAGAAATTTCCAGCTTTTAAATATGATCTGCCTAGTCTAAAAGCTTGTATGGGATGGCATAGAAACTGATGTCGAATACAGATAGGCAGGCCTGGGAACGAGATAAGAAAGATCAAAGCAAAGCAAACTATAAAATATGAATGTTGTAGCTTGTTGTTGAAGTCACAGGCAAGAGTAAAATATGAGATAAGTATGAATAAACAAACCATAAAGTACATAACAATTAATGCTCCATTTCTTGCAGCCAACCTAGGGTCATTCGAGTGTATAAAATGTTGTTTCCAGCCTCCATACTTCACAAAATATCTCTGACCATTACAAGAAAAATAAAATAAAATACCAACCCTATAAACCATTTCATACATCAGCCTGTCAAATATTCTTTCCCATATCATCTTTCTCATGTCCAATTCGAGCAAAGCAATTACAAAAATGAAACTCTATTTTAAATCTTAAATAAGCTTCAGCAAAACATCAAGAAATTAAACAAAGGCAAAGGATGGACAGGAAGATTTAAAGTGGGAAACATATTTTCCAGATTTCAAAGTTTCAAACTGTTTTCAAAAGATAACCCTGCTCTGTTCTTCTCTCTGCAAATTTTGGTGAGTAACCTTTTATAAACTTAAAATCTAAATATGGTTGCATGGTTTTAAGTTGAGTTAAATAAGTATTTCATGTTACTATGAGTAATATATGTGATATGTCTGTTACTTCTATTTGCTGTTCTGTTTCTTTGATTTTCCCAGGCACAACCCTTTATTTTAATACTCATCATCAACTAAGTATTTGATGGAATGAAGTTTGTAAAAATAAAGTTGTTAAACATCTCAAGTTATTTAAAGTTTAAGTAAGTTAAAAGATTTGGTGTTGTCACTGGAAACATAAAATATATCAGTGCATGATAATTTTCGCCAAAATCCAAGCATGTTAATCTTGTAATTCAGTTTCATAAATTAAAAGCACTAACTAAAACTTGATTTTTAAATCAAGGATTAGAATTTTTAAGAATGAGTGGGAGTTGCAGTTTGATATTGAACGAAAAATGAATTTTAATCAAATTCTGGTGATCTCTGTATTGGGGAGGATCGGGTTTCTTCGTGGTGGTAAAAGAGTGTTAGTAGATGCTGCGAAAAATCATAGATGGAGTTAGAAATCATGGAGGAGAGAGCGGTGACGAATTCTATTTTATAACCCTAGTTTTCACTGGGTTTAAAGAAACGATCGCCACGTACCCTACAAGCGATCGAGTGTCTTCGGGTTTTGGGCGAGAGTAGCTAGGCCATAGACGAGGTCGTGACCGGAGTTGTAGGAGTTCTGGTGAACTGGGCTGCGAAGACGAGGCGATGTCAGGGATTTGGTTGGTCGCGAGTTTGTTTCCAGGCTTCGATTTATTCGAATTTGGATTCGAGAAGGATCGGAGGGAGTTGATAGTTGGGATCGGAACTAGTGGGGTTGCTCGACTTGCTCGTCGATGTAGTGGTGGTCGGAGGCGTCGATTTTTGGTGTGCACGTGCACCACGGTTGTCAGGCTGGTGAAATTGCAACTGGAAAAAAAACGAGGGGAGTTACTCGGGAAAACTTATGTTTTACTCGGGTGTTTGGTATTTTTACTCGAAGTAAATTAAGGAAGTCTCGGGTAAGTCAAATTCTCAGTTTTGACAGTAGCCAATATAACTCGAGTTTCACTCGGGTAAACTTTGGTTTGGCTCGGGTATATTTGAATTTTTCTCGAAGCAAATCTGATGGGAACTCGGGTCAGTGACAAGTTTCCAGATTTTAAATCTTTAAGTTTAAATTTGAAACCAAGGCTAAAACTGAGTTAAAGTAAATGATTTAAAACCAGATTTTGAAATAAAAGGAAGTTTAAATTTAAATATTTTAAATAAATTTAAATATTCGAATTTAAAAGGGATTTTGATCTAAAACTTCATAGCAAAGTATTTTTAAATTTGTAATTTAAGCGTTAAAAAAATTAGTTGTAAAAAAATGATTAGCGATTAGTTTTAAACTGGTATTTTAAATGAAGTTCAAAGAAAATGAAATAAATGTTGGAAGTGGAATTTAAACCAATTTTGAAATTGAATTCTTCTTTAAGTAAAACAAAGATTTAAGTTTTACATTTCTTTAACTATTAAGAAATTAGAGTGAAAATAAATAATTTATATTAATTAAATTTGTAATTACAAGTTTAAATATTTATTTAGTTTAAATGAATTAAGGAGTCACTTTGTAATTATAAGTTTAAAAATATGAATTGAAGTTAAAATAATGGATTAAGAGATTAATATGATATTAAAATCATAGACAAGACTTTCATTAATTAATAGATGGTTATTTAAATTTAATAATAATAATAATTTATGTAAGTTAATTATGGTAGATGTGAAATTAAATGAAGGTCTTAAACTAGATTATTTTATAATTGATCAATAAAATAAATTATTAATTTTTATTTAGATCAATTGATTTAATAGTCAGTATTAGAATGGTTTGAGTGTAATTATTAAGTGAGAATTAATTAAGTAATAAATCAAATTTAAGATGGGATAAGCACAATTGCTTAGAGAAGTAATTGATGGATAATTACAAAATGTAATTAACGAAATGTTGTTTAATAACGAAGTAATTTCAGTATCACTACTTTGTAAGATTTATCAAAGAATAAATTTGAAATAATTAATTATGGAATGTAATTAATAAAGTAATTAAGAGAGGTAATTACTATATGTGATTAATCAAGAGTGATTAATATTTTGTTTAGTTAGTGATTAATTTCTTTGATAAATGAAATTGGAATGTAATTTGAGACCAATTATTAATATGGAATTAAATGGATTCATCTAGTGTAATTAATAAATGGAAGATTTATTAATGTAATAAATTAAATAATATAATTAACTTTATTTAATTAATAAATGTGGTAATGTAAAGATTTATTTCTATCTGTGATTAAAAATAATTAATCTGGGAAATAATTTAAAGGATAATTTCTTCAATGTAATTAAGGGAAATTAATCAGGGATGATTAATTAAATGGAATAATGGGATGATTATTAATTAATTAATTGATAATTAATTAATAGTAATATGAGCAAGTTTAATAATGATGTAGTAATTAATTTAATTGACTTTAAATTTATTAAGGTAAGGTAATTAATTTAATTCATTTTAAATTAATTATAAATGGTGTGATTTATTATCCTTGCTTATGTATGATGTATGATGGATGATATTGATATCCCATTTATTGATTGGTTGTGATCTCAGATATGAGATCAGTAATATCTGTTGTGATATGGATGTTTGATCGATGTGTGATGATGATATAGTTGTTCATATATGCTGATATATGATTATTCATCTGTGATATTGTGATTTATCTATCTGTGTTGATATAGATAATTAAATTGAATTGTTTTAACTTTAAAACAACTTGGCCTTAAAAGACACGTTTTGGATTCGATGAGACCGGGATCGGGTTTCCGTATACCGGGATTCCAGGTCTGGAGACCCGAATACCACATCGATCCAAATTAACGTTAGGTCGTAAAATGCAAATGGAGCAAGTGAAGACTCGAGGTATAGGACTATACGTCAGTATAACTCTGTGGGTGATTCCGTAATGAGTTTGACGGTGATAGTACTTATAGATTCGAGATGGTGATTCAGAGTGCAAGGGTTATTGTCGTTAACTCTGAGGGTGATTCCAATATGAGTGTAACGAGATAATGCCTTCGGTTTCGTTCGAACCCGGAACGAACTTGTATGGATTGAATGCTTTCAGCACATCGTCAGGTGGACGATGAGCATTCTAAGTGATGAGTTTTATTCAGGTAATCGTGACCTCAAGCCTCATCAACCGGGAATGGCTAAAACAGGGGAGGTGCAGCAAAGCTTCGTGGGTAGCACCCACATTGAGAGCAAGATATACTCCTGTCTAGATGTCCCTTTATATTCGATTGTGTGGGCAGTTGATTGCAACAACTGCTGGGGTTGTCTTGTTTGGAACTGTTCAGTAAGGAACGGGTCCGGCTTTGTGATGCAGGGGAGCGGGCGTACTCCTCGGTACGGTGATCTAGGCCACGTACTGTGACGGGCGGTACCCCAGTAGCCCAGCCATTGATGGAAACCCATTTTCCCTACGAGACCTTACGGTTTTGATTGTATTACCCACGTTGTGGCTAGTATGCTGGAATTTAATAGATGTAACAATTTCAGCTATTTTCTATTTACTTGAAAACCCTAGACACTATTATAATATCACTGGATTTCCTATCAAATGTTTTGGTTAGCGTAAGGTAAAAACTTACCCGTGTTTATTTGTGGGAAGTCTTACGTGATACCCTTTTCTTTTTAAAATGATTTTCAAAGTTAAACAACTTTAATCGGTTACTCATACCAGACCCATGTCTGACCCGAAGTTTATTTCTGTTTTTCATAAACTCTCGGGTACCCAAATTTTTACGGGTAGCCAAGGGATTCAGGTTAGCTTTGACGAATTCTGGAGGAGCAATGGAGCAGGAGGCTTCAGCGTATAGATATATAGTGATTTCGCTGTGTCAGTGATTATTTCTGTATTTCCGCTGTGTTGTATCTCTGTGATGTGTGAGTTGTATTAACTAGACAGGTGTTATAACTGTCTAGTATGTGTTGTATTATCTGTGTACTCAGATGTATATGATATTTATGTGATATATTATATTTTATTCGTTCCGCTGTTGAGATTCTGTTGTTGTTTCTTCTTCTTCTCTTTCTTTTCTACTTTCTCACCTCTTTCTTTTCTTAAAAACGATACGTCTTCCTGGGCGTAGGAAGTCGGGTCGTGACATAGTTAGACTGCATGGAGTTCCTAGTAGTATAGTCAGTGACAGAGATGCTTTGTTCACTAGTGAATTCTGGAAGAGTCTATAGGAAGGGATGGGTACCAAGCTTAATATAAGTACTACGTATCACCCTCAGCCAGATGGGCAGACAAAGAGAGTCAACAAGATACTCGAGGATTTATTAAGAGCTTGTGTATTAGAAATTGGTGGATCTTGTGAAGATCAGCTACATTTGGTCGAGTTTTCCTATAATAATAGTTATCAGGCTAATATAGGAATGGCGCCATTGAAGCTTTGTATGAAAGGCCATGCAAATCACCAGCATGATGGATGGAGACAGGAGACAAATTAGTCTTAGGTCCTGATTTGGTTAGAGAGGCGTCGAAAAAGATAGAGTTGATCCGAGGAAGGATGAGGGAAGCTTAGTCTAGACAGAAGAGTCACGCGGATAAGAGGCTAAAGACCTAGGGTTCTCAGTTGGAGATAGGGTTTTCATTAAGGTATCACAATGAAGGGCGTGGTACGATTTGGAAAATTAGGGAAGTTAGCCCCGAGATTTGTTGGACCACTCCAGGTTATGGAGAGGGTTCGAAAGCTCGCATACAGAGTAGAGTTGCTGAGTTGTATGACAGGTGTCCATAATGTGTTTCATGTGTCTTATCTTCATAAGTATGTGCATGATCTAGAGTCTACATTCCTCCAATAGGGTTGGAAGACTTAGTAGTAGAGCCTAATTTGACTTTTGTTTGAAAACTAGTTCGAGTTGTAGCGAGAGATGAGAAGAAATTGAGGAACAAGACAGTCAAGTTGGTGAAAGTTCAGTGGAGCAACAACGAGAAGAACTGTACTTGGGAGACAGAGGACAAGATTAGAGATACTTATCCTCATCTACTTTGAGGGTATGTCTATATTAGATTTATATAGATAGTTGCTAGTCGGTTAGACTAGTATGGTTGTTAGGAGTTGTTACAGAGGATTGCTATGTTTAGTATTTAGTCCTTACTGAAATTCGAGGACAAAATTCTTTAAGGGAGGAGCCTATAGCATCCCTAATTTTTGATAACATTATTCAGGAAATTTAATTAGATATATTAAATAGAATAATGATGATAATGGGATTGAGATTTGAATAAATCGTATATAGGGCCGTGCTTAACAATAAAATAAATGGGCTTAAATTAGTTTATAAGTTAATTAATTTACACATAGGCATATTAGTAAATAGCCACTTTATTATACATGGCTATACACTTTGTAATTGCCCATTTACGTTTCATTTCTCATTTTCACAAACACAAATCATAAACCTAAAATAGAGTCGGCCATTAACAAGGAGGAAAAGAGGAAGAATTCAATATAAAGCTAAGGATCAAAAGCTAGGAAGGATTAATCAACAACAAATCTCAAATTCCTTATCATATCTAAGGTGAATAATAATTCATTCCATCTATATTTTGTTTTATATGCATATGTTTTCGGATTTAAGATTAAAACCTATTTTTATGATGATATAGAGGATGAGATGCTTGAACTATATTATGTTTGATTTATTTAATTCATTGACATATGAATTTGCACGGTTTTAGGGTAAAACCGAGAGTTTATGATTTTGGAATGCAATGGAAAAAAATTATGTTAAGTAAAACACGATTTTGGAGATGGGTGTTAATTTTCAGGATTTTTCGAGCTATAGAAAATTTATTATAAATTTCTAAAGGAAAATATGATATAATTGGTTTAAAATTTATTTCGAGTATTTCATAAAGAAATTGGTTCTGAAATTTTAATATGTTTGATTACATGATGAAATTGAACTTCAGTGATTTTTGGGGATTTTTACTAATTGATTTACTGGGAAAAATAAATTATTGCAAAAGAGGGACTTTTCTGCAAATGATGGTTTTGTCAAAATGAAAGGGCTTAAACGTTATAATTTCTTTGATTTAGATCTAATAAATGCGATAGTTATATTTGTAAAGTATTTGAAATTTTTTAAGGCAACCAATCAAAGGATTACAAATGGACAAGTAGTTATAAAGCAATTACTAAAAGTAGCTAAATTTCAGCCTTTAATTCAGAAAAGTTGTTTCCGCCTCAAATAGCAGTACCTTTCGACTCCATTGACCCCGCTCCAACTTAGTTGAAACCATCTCAGCCGAATCCCACTTAGTTGAAATCAATACACAAGGCATCACTTAGATGGTAGGTAGTGGATTGGAAGAAAGGCGGAAGTCATGGTGTCGAAAGGAATGCTTCCGATGGAGTCGAAACCCTGGTTGGCTTTCAAAAGTTAAGTATTTGCTTTGCTTAAAGCTTTCAACATAGTCGAAACATAAGTTTTCGATAAGGGTTTTTACAAATAGCTTTCGAAGAAGGTTGCTATAGTATATTAAAGTATAAGCTTTCGAAAGGGTACATTTTGTTTTTAAATAAGTGCTTTCGAAAGTAATGGCTTCGACCAAGTCGAAACCCAGCCGTTGTATTCCCTTCCAAGTGTGTTGAAGTTATCAATACTTCCGAAAGTTTATCTTTGTTTTAACCTAAGCCAAGCCACTTCCTAAATGCTTTCGAAAGGGGTTAAGGGTTTCGAAGGCAATGGAGTCGAAAGGGGTTTCGACTCTATCCTTCAAATTTTTAATTTAAAGGTTTGTGCTTTCGAATAGATAGTTCCGACACCATCAACTTTTTACCTAGAACAACTTTATAAGGGTTTCGAAAGAGATACTTTCGTATATAACCACTTTGACTCAAATGATGTTTTTAAAGAATAAACCCAATGCTTTCGAAAGGGGTACTTTCATTTGTTTCGAAGCCATGTTTTAAAGGACATTTCGATACCATCGAAAGGTCTTTTTGTTGTGTTTTGAAAAGAGGTCTTCTTTGCTTTTGAAGGAGGTTGTCCAGAGGTTTCGAAAGAGATGTTTCAAGATTTTCAAAACATATAACTCAATCTCAATTTAAAGGAAAAACCATGGCATAAGTAAATAAAGAGTTTTGAAATGAAGTTTTTGAAGATGCTTTCCTTGATTTATAGGTTAAAGGGTTTAACCGGGAATTATATCAGAATGATTTCAAGGATATCAAACCACAGGTGTTGGTATTATTTTGCTATTATGATTAATTCTTCATATATTTATTCACACTGTAATTAACCCATAACGGTACTTTGGGGAAGGGCAGAATAACCAGTTAGGTTGACTCAGTTATGAATATAACTGAAGAAATTTTGAAATCTTAATTAAAGGTATTGGTAGGGGCCAATAGGTTTATAGTAAGCCCATGAAAACTGTATATAACCAAAGATATTGGCAGAGTCCAATGGGTCCATAGTCAGCCCATGAAAACTATGATTTGATATTGGCAGGGACCAATAGGTTTATAGTTAGCCCATGAAAACTATATCTGGATTGAGATATTGACAGATAGTCAATAGGTTCCTAGTTAGTCCATGAAAACTAGGATAAGAGAAAAGATATTGGGGTTACCAATAGGTTCTTAGTGATCCCATGAAAACTATGAAAATCGAATAGATGGTCCATAATCATTTAAACGGTTAATAGTGACCCTAGAAACTATAATTGAAACAGATAGTCAGAACGAATGGGGATGGGTATTCCAGAATTGACTTACTTGTTTTGCATATCATCATAACGTTTTGAAATACTATGTTTAATCATTGTGGATGTAGGAGCACAGTATATGGTTTTACAAAATTTTGAGGATATTAGTGAGGGGAAATCTCATTTCGCTAAGCGGCGGGGTCTCACTAGATATCTAAATGGTTTGAGATGGTAGAATATTGTTCATACCAGGCTTTATGTCTGACTCGAATTTTTTGTTTTCCCTTTAAACTCTTGGGCACTCAATTGATTTTGAGTAGGTTGAGAGTTAAGGTTTCCAGATTTTCTTTTAGACAAATAAAGCTTCCGAAGACGTGTAGGAGGCAAGCTTGTTATTAGAGTTCTTTATTTCTACTATGTGTTTTGATTGTAAAAGCAAAAAAAATTATTGCCTTATTATATATTCTAATCAACCAAGGGGGCATCTTTATATGTCAGTCTTGGCATATTTTGTATTAATTATATGTTATTTGAATGTGGTTTGCGTATTGGGATTATGTAATCAA
The DNA here is from genome assembly GCA_030737815.1 of Allium fistulosum. NCBI lineage: Eukaryota > Viridiplantae > Streptophyta > Magnoliopsida > Asparagales > Amaryllidaceae > Allium > Allium fistulosum. The sequence continues at coordinate 477,792,536 of CM060908.1, forward strand.
TTTGGAATATTTTGAAATAGAATGTAGAATGCGCTTGTTGTTTAATTTTTTTCCATATTCTTGTGTTTCTGTGTATTAATATATCTAATATCACTGTATTTGGTCGCCGAGGATTAATAACTATAGATGGCTGCAGCATCCATAGCCGTTAGTTTTAGGCCTCCAAGTAGGGGTATGTTACAACATTTCACTACAGTCCAATGTTTTCATCTGAATTTGACTGATCTTGGCCTCCACATCCTAATGCTTAAGCACCATCTGGTCTAGTACATTACATAACTTACAAGATGGAACCGACTGCAGGTGCATACGGTATCCTTTTCATATGCTCCTTTTTTTTCATCAGTAAGAGGAGCGTCTTTCTTAGAAAGGATGGTTCCGGATAACGTCGGAACAATTACACTCTTAGAATTCCCCATGCTGAATCTTTTCAGTGTGGTAACTATGCATAGAAATTGGAAAGATCCTAACAACCTCTTGGATCTATCTCTATATATCTTTACACTGAACATGTTGGCTAATTCTCCCAAATCCTTCATATAGATGTTCTTGTATAACCATGATTTCACAAATTGCAATAATGGGATTTCACTGCCAACTACCAGTAGGTCATCTATGTATAGGTCTATGAACACTATAGCAATTTCTTGTTCTTTCCAATATATGCACACTTTCTCTGTGTTTTGATAAAAACCAAATTATTTGATTACTTTATCAAGCACCTACTCCAACCCCTTGAAGCTTTCTTAAGACCGTAAATTGATCTTAACAACTTGCAGGCCTCGCACTAGCTCCCACGGACTTCGAAATCCTCGAGTTGCAATATGTAAATAGTTTCCTCAAAAACACTGTTTAGAAATGTTGTTTTCACGTCCATTTTCCATATTTCGTGGTGGCAAAACATAGTAATAACAAGCATCCAATTATACTTAAGCATGGCTATAGCAGAAAATGTTTCGTCATAAACAACGCCTTGAATTGGAAAAAACCAATTTTGCAACTAGCCTTGCCTTATAGGTCTCTACCTGTCCATCTGCTTTTAGCTTTTTATTAAAAATCCATTTGCATAATATGGATTTATTCCTTTGGGTATGCCAGCATAAGTCCATGCTTCGTTGTCATACATGGAATCCATCTCATATTTCATGGCTTTAAGCCAAAGTACATAGTCTTTACTCCACAGTTCCTATTGAAATAAGAGAAAGGTGTTGTCTTCTAAGATGCGGTCCTCTATTTCACTATACATGAAAAACCACAGTATCACTCTACTAGGCGAGATTCTCTATTAGACCTTATAATAATTTGCGCATTTATGTACAATTTTAAATTTGATTCTCCCACTAGTTTAGCCTCCGTGTTTACTTCTCATATCTCATCCAAGTCTACATTTTCGCTCTTAATTTCTTTAGATAGAAATTCCTTTTCTAAGAAGATAGCGTGTGTGGAAACAGTGACCATTTGTTCCCTAGTGTTGTAGAAAATATATCCTCTATAATTCTTGGGATATCATATAAATTTAATAAGGCCTACCTTGCCTCAAGTTTGTTGGTGCCGACGTTTTTGATATAGGCAGGACAACTCCACACCTTCAAATAATTATAGCGAGGTTTCTTCCCATGCCACATCACATATGACATCTTAGGCACATATTAATTTAGTGGGTATAAATTCAACATATGCGCTGCGGTTTCTAGCGCACACGCCCAATATGAAGGAGGCAACTCAGCTTTACTCATCATGGAACGAACCATATCTAATAGGTTTTGATTCCTTCTCAATGAAACGACATTATTTTGCAGAGTATATAGTGGAGTAACCTGAGAGATAATCCCATTACCTTTTAAAAACCATTGGGAGCTCTTGTCCACATAGTCACCCCCTCAATTAGATCGATATACTTTAATCATATTGTTTGATCGATTTTCAACCTCATTCTTATACTCTTTGAATTTCTCGTAGATGTCATATTTGTTCTTCATAAGAAATACATATCGTAGCCTTGAGAAATCATTAGTAAAAGTTACAAAGTAAGAAAAATTATCTTTGATAATTATAGGAATCAATCCACATACATCAGTATGCATGAGACCTAAGAGGTCATCAACTCTGTCATTGCTCTCATTAAAGGGGTGCTTGGTCGTTTTTTCTTTCAGAATTGACTCACGAGTATCAAATGATGGCAGAAATTTTTGGTTTTCAATTTGTGAAGTCATTTTTCACTGATATGACTTTACGTACAATGTCATATATAATTATTATTTATGTCAATATTATAAATATTATTAATATAACAAATTTAATTAAGATTTAGTAAATAATTACCATTATCCAAAACATCACCACAAATATTATTTCCACAAAACACAATATTCATAGTATTGTTATTACAATGAAAACCATAACCAGTTTTAGACAATCTCAAAATCGATATAATACCATAAATGATGTTCCTTACACAATAGCAATTATTTAAAACTAAATCATAACCACAAGACAATGGTAATGATAGTCTTAAATTGCAGTTGCATCTATAATAGATCCATCAACAACTTGAAGCCTATTTGACCTTTTTCCACACGACGTTTACTTCTAAGTCCTTATATCAAATTACAGATATGAAACTAGATCCAGCATCTAAAATTAAAGATAATTTATTAATTTCAAAAAAATATTAAATCATAAACATACCAGTGGGAGTGGTAGAACTTTTCATATTCTTCTCTTTGAAAAGTTTCAGGTTGTTTGGATAGTTCTATTTCCAACGTCCTTTTTTATGATAATAATGACATTCACCTTTTTTAGTAAGAGAATCCTTCTTACTCTTCTTAGAATCCCACTTACGTTTCTTCGAACCTTTGGAAGATGATGCCTTTCCCTTTACAGTGGATAACGAGTTCTGATCCTATAATGAACCTTCAACTGATCTCAACTTGCTGAGTAACTCCATGAGGTTTACATTCAACCATTTCATATTGTTATTCAAAATGAATGGATCAAACTATGAAGTCGGCGAGCCAAGTACCAAATCCACTTGTAGTTCATTCCTTAACTTTATGTCTCGCTAAGAAAGTCTATCAACATACGCTTTCATTGTCAAGATGAAATACTCAACATGACTTTTGTTACTCATCTTCATATTGAACAATTTCTTAGTAATCATGTACTATGCAGAACTAGATTGCTCCCTAAACAAAACTTTGTGGTTTTCAAAGATTTTGTGGACAAACGTATTTTGCGTTGCATTTGCATTAGCCTATCTAAAGTAGACAACATGAAAAATTATGTGATTTCGCAATCGGCTACCCAAGTATTATAAGACTTAACTGCCTCAAGGTCAGCACCTTTAACGAGTTTCTCCCTTAAAGGTTCGTTTATTGTTGACCATAACTTTTCATATTGTAGTGCTTTCTTGAATTCTCTTAGCCAATCAATGTAAATTGGTCTGGTGAGCTTACCATTTTTGGAAAATAGTCTTAGATTTGTCATATTTCTGAAAATTTAATTTAAGTAAGTTAGGATAATTTAAACATAGTAGATGTTCTATTAATATTAGATAGGTTAAATGGTTGCATTTCATTTATCTAATAAGCTCCTAATAGACTTTTATTTTTCTTAAAGTCCTAAGTGGAAACATAGAAATCTTTTGATTGCTATAGTGGGTGTTAGGACATACATGCCTTGGGATTCTAACCTTAAGGATAACTTAATAATTCATTGGCATGCATGGATAATACCATATTGATTGTTGATGTGCACGTAATTGTGCATATTTTTACCACCATATTTAATCTATTTAAATTAAATAAATGATCATATTGGGTATTTTAACTTGTTTAAACCAAAATTCATATTATTTTCAAATCATCGCATATTCATCTTCATCCAAGGGCAAAATGGTCATTTTTGTGCATATATTAATTTGAGAAAATTTAATTAGAAAATTCTATATTATTTTATAGGAATTTGGCTTCATATACAAGTGGTTTCATGAAGATGTATGCATGCACAAAGAAGATACAAAGGAATGGAGATGGAAATAATTCAAAGGCATGATAATAGAGGACCCCACCTACCCACCTTTCTTCATGTACAAATTAGAGGCTAATGCACATGCTTATGGAATTAATGGCTTCAGGTACACTTAAATGATGATTAGTAGAAGCTAATGATAATTTGGCCTCCACACTTTCTCAAGGGTATTTTGGGCATTCCCCAAAAATATGAATTAGGGTTTCATACATGTATAAAGACCCCTTATGTTTCATGTAACCCTCTTTCCCTTAGTTCCTCTTAGTTAATTTTTAGCTTAGAAAATAAATCAAAGCTCTCTTTCTTTTCATGGCTACTTAGCCATTTCTTCTCTTATGTAATTCCTTTTTTTTCTTTATGCAATTTAATACATGTTCCTTTTTTTTCTTGTTTATTTCCTTTCATGTTGTAGTGTAGATTTGTTTATTTATGCAGGTAGTGTAGATTTTCTTTTATGCAATTAGATTAGTTCTCTTTTTCATTAGCTTTCATTTTCCTTTCTTTTTGCTTTCATGTTGCTAGCTACATTTGTTAATAAAATGACAAATATGAGAGGCTAAACCCCTTCAATTTAGGGGTAATGAAGCTCTCTAATTATGTAGCTTCAACTATTTCTTAATTCATGCTCTCTTTTTGTGCTTAATGATGATGATAGAAATGGTTACTAGTTGTTTTTGCTTTGAATTTGATAGCCTATATTGTTGACACCAAATAGGCTATGCCTAAACAATCACTAACAATAATTGCCTCTTCATTAAAATATGATTATGGCAAAAGAAAGTGATTTGAAATTAAAATTTGATGGTCTATATTTCTAATCAATAGTTAATAGGCCATACTTAAAATATATTTCATTTTCATTTTCATTGTCAAGTTTCATGAAAGTTAGTAATTGATTTAAGGGGTGTGTTATAGTTTGATGGCTTATGTTGGCTAATCAATAGCACAAATATGTCATACTTATGATAAGCACATCGATTAAAGCACTAATGACCATAAAAGAGAGATCATAATTTCATATGTGTTGAACTACATGATCTAGAGAGTGGATTTATTCTCTAAATTGTCACTTAACTCCTATATTTGCTTCTCTTTTCATTTAGTTAGTTAGTTAATTCTCTAATTCTCTAGCTTAACTTTCACTTGAAATTGGTATAATTTGATTGAATTGAATTTTTAAAGTCATCAATTCCTTGCGGATCGACCCGTATTCGCCACGTACTACAAGTGTACGTCGTGCGCTTGCGGTATAAATTTTATTATAAATTTTTCGACAGTTTTCTAATCCGATAAATTTCCGTCGTTAAACAATTGTATCACATACAACTCCTAACATGTGGTCCTTTTCTCATCTCATCTTGGCCTTAAAGAAAGCTCAACAAATCAAGTGAGATTATTCACTCTTACATAACATTTTATGATAGCCTAAGTATAATGCGTGTACAATGAGGAAAGTTCAAAAAATATGTGCATGTCTTATCTCATTTAGTCAATATATTAATAGTAATACGTATAACATTTCTAGCTTGAGGAAAGCTCAACATCAAAAGAGTATGCAAGTAATCAATTAATATATAAATGGTAAGGTATAACTTTTAAATTATAGGTTCATAATCTTCAATATATTTATCCTAGTGATATCGATTTAGAGAATAATGTATTTTTTGAAATACCCTTATAATTTAAGTGTCAGACACATCTGAAATTACATCATATGTATTATATGTATGTATTTATTCCTTAAAGCTAATTTGGATTTTTTAGAGTTCCACTCTATTTAATTAAATCATATTTAATTTTATTTTATTAATTAAATCTTAGTTAAATAATTTAATTAATTATTTGATTGGCACTTTAATTAATTTAATTTAAATTTTAACCATTCAATTTGAATTTATTCACCCTTAACAATTTAAAGATGAAGACGAACTATAACATTTACATTAATTATATACATATATAAATATTCATATATACAATTTATTACCTGACTTTTAATTAATTTAATTTATTAAAACAATATTTAGTTAAAATAATATTAACTAAATTCAAAAAATTTATTATCGTTTAAACATTTTAAGATAAATATACACATACCATTATATATGTTTTAATATAATTAATTAACTTTTAATTAATTATTTATTTATTCAATTAATATAATTGATTAAATAATTCAAACAAAAATTTTGAAATTAATATATTAACTTTTAAAATTAATTTTGAAAAGTTTATAACATTGTAAAATGTAATATTTTAAACTTAATGGTTAAATCTAAAATATAGTTTTAAAAATTTCAAAATGGGGGAATAGGGAAAAGGACAAACTTTGTAAAAAAAATTAGACCGAAAGACATCAAGTTCTATTTTTAGGCTAAAGGATGGAATGCTAGTTACAACTAGCATTATTTTTAGTTTTTATACTATACAAAATGCTAGCTACAGCTAGCATTATATTCAATTTACACTGTACAAAATGCTAGTTATAATTAGCATTGTCCTTTAACCCAAAAAAAACTTGTTGTCCTTCAGCCGAATTTTTTTTCAAAGATTGTCCTTGTGTGCCTATTTTTCACTTTTCAAAACATTTTTTGAAACATTAGCCCAAGGTCCAAAATCAATTTGGGCCTTTATGGTAGGGATAACCTTTAGGCTTGCTTCATTCTTCGGGCTGGCCGAATAACCGAGTAGGACAGAGGACTTGATTGCCCAAACCCAACCTTCGACGCTACCTTTTTAGACACCAAGCAAAATGGGTAGTCTTTAATCAGTTAGCTCTAACATCGTTAATTTTAGACTAAATAAACTTGGGCACTAATACCAATAAAGGAACCAGGCCAGTAAAAAGTGAGTTAAATGTGAAAATTTTGAAATAATTTCCATTTTAGATCTTTATTCGGCATAGGAAGTCTAAATGAATTTTGGATTCTATTTAAAATATTTTAAATAAAATCTTTATTTTGTTTAATTAGATGAATTTTTTTTAAGATTTCTAGTGTATACCTATTTTTGTAAAGTGCATTAGCTACAGATAAAAGCTTTGAATATAGAAAATAAATAAAAGAATTTTACACAGAAGTCCATTCATGAATTCTAGATTAAAAAAACTGTTTATTCTTATGTATACAATATTTAAAGCATTAACCATATAACATAAGAAATCAATTTTCAAGGCAATGCAAGTGTTATAAAATGGTTTGATAATCAAAATCAGGTTTTTTTAATTAGCAAAAGTTTTCCAGAAATTAAAAGGAAAAGGGAATCATACAACTAAGGTACATATAAATTCATGATAAAAGCATTCGATCTATGTTATACAGAAAACAACAACAAATAATCAAATGAGATAGACGATCTAAATTATATCAATCATGATAAACATATAGTAAATGAGGATATAGAAAAAAAAAAAGTGAATCTGACTCAAATCAAAATAATAAACATACTATTGAGGGATATGGAAAAAATGAATTAGAGTTTCATATTGCAAGTTGAACAATCCAATACATGAGATAAGTCATATAATGTTTAAAAGCATAAGAATAAGAGAAATGCATAAATAAATCAAATTAGAATAGTACCTTAAGATGTAGCCAAAATTTGCACCTTGAATGATGAATTGACGCTCTTATTTTCGATAAAATCGATCTCTAGATCTTGTAGGAATCAAGTGGCAACAACCACCTTTTGGTTTTGATTTTATTTTAATTATGATTTTGGATTTTTTTTCAAGCCTTAAAGGCTACAAACTCTTGAATACAATAATATATAGTCCGTCGAGGTAAAATCAAAACCAAACATTGTAACAAGGCATATCAATAAAATATCACAGTGGAATAATAACACATAATATACTGAATATAAATAAACGTATTAGGATAAATATATATAAAATACTGCATTAGCAGAAGTGACTGATAAATAAATACCAAAATATAAAGTTGGAATACATCAACTCTATACATGAAGTTCTGAATATAATATCTGATACAACAAGTTTCCTATAAAATTTACATGTCTGTCGTGTACCACTACAACAAGTATACATATCCAAAATATTTGACATCATGCCTCAAAAATGCTTTAGGTGTCGTGTAAGCATATTCCCAAAAATTACTTGATACCTAGACTATTCAATCGAGTATTCGAGATTTTTCATGACATAAACAGACAAAGACAAAATGTGGGTCATACTTAAAGCACAGTGTGCAAGGATCCTTTTTAAAATACTATATATCTAATAGTAAGCTACTAAGGCACAGACCAGTCCTTTCCACGACCGTGGCTCAAAGGGAATCTAGATTGCCATTAAACAAGTAAAGTAAACCTAACCAAAAGGATGGGGAATCTTGCCTTAACCTACTATTCTGCTATAACCAAAATGTTAGCACATCCCAATAATACCAATTCTAGAAAAGCCCATACCTCTAAGAACGATGTCATAATACTTATGTAAGCTGGTGTAGGGATAGTGATACCCGCTAACTTCAACCAACACCTTCTATCATAAATGGTAAAAAAATTCTTACCGTGTGACTATAAATATAAATAATCGATTAGAGATACATATGCATTGCTACTATATGATAAGTCCAAATAACCAATATCTGTCATCGTTCTGTACTAAACGAAATATCAATGGAGCAACTAAACCCTATGTAACCTTTAGATTTGTATACATTCTTACCCTTTAAGAGTTTACTAATGGAAACGAAAATCCTCATATGACCTCTTGGCTGCACAAATTCCTCTTAAAGACTTGGACCTCTCTCTTGACAATAATGAAAATCCCTATCACTATAGTGCTACCTACTTTCGATATCTATGCTACCGTTATTGGATTGTATCCCTTAAGCGCTATTGTAGACCTTGCCCAAGGTATGACACAAAACTGTAAAACGAATTTGTAGCAATGGAACTATGCTACGACTTGAATCTAGTCACCTACTCCATGACTCTCTTGCCATGCACTCGCTTCAACCCCAATGGATCTCTCAAGCACAATAGCGCATCGAACCATGGCCTCCCTTCATGATTCTATCATCTTACACTTTCGTCGACCCCAGTGAACCTCCTAAGCATAATGGTGCATCGAACCATAAAATCTACACTAGCCATTTGTTCATAGATCTGCCTAATCTCGTACTAATCAATTGTCTTCCCATGTTCAAATTCTACTTGAATATGGTACCGATTCATTACCGTCATGTGCTCCACCTAATCGTATATGCTTTTCATACATGACCATGCAACCTATCACCAAATCCATCTCTTATCCTATCATTCTTTCATTGCTATCTCGATCTTCCACTATTCCCATATAGGAATGTTGTAAATACCCCTATTTTAATCACTTTAAATATGAATATTTGATATATTTTTAAATAGTTAATTAATGGAATTTAAAATTTAAATAGACTTCTTTTAAATAATAACTAATGATGGTGGAGTTGTTTTAAATTTTGGTTTACAAAAATAATTAGTTCGGAGAAAAATCGAAAATGTGACCAAAATTTGTTTCTTGGATTTTTGACTTTCCATCGTCTAAAAGATGTCGGAAAATGTTATGTACATTAGAGTATATATAAACATACATAAATAAATAACCTAAGCTTTAGTTGAGGAATGTTTAGGGTTAAATAAGTAAAAAGGTGAAGTTAACTTTTCTTTTCTTTTAAAAAAATGTGTAAATGGTATTATCACATCACAAAAGAAGTGTAGTGATGGAATAAGGGGGGAGGTTGATGGTTGCGTGTAGAGGGGGGTAAGGGAGGTGAGGTGGCAATAAAGTATGGAGGGTAATGGCTAAGGGGTAATAATTTTCTATAATCCATTTCATATAAATTCAAATTTTATTTTTCAATTCTCATTTACCTCATTTTCATTCATTTTCAAAACACTTATCACTTATTTCCCAAGCTTCTTTTTCATGTCCATGGCCTTTTAAAATTTTCAAGGTTAAAAATCTCCCCTATTTCACTTTTAAATCATTAAAACTTTTTTAAAATTACCACCTTTCTCTACACCTCTTCTCTTTCAAAAACAAGTCTAAAGATCCCTTTTCAATGCAAGGCCGAGTCTACTCCACCCTAGGCTGAGCCCCTCTAGCCTCCTTAAGGCTCCAAAAACTCAAATTTTATAAAAGAAAAACCAAGTTCATGTGTCGATGCATAGTGTGGTGGTAGTTTGATTTGATTCTTGTGGATTTAGGTGAGTAAATGTCACCTTTGAAAACAAAGTTTAAACTTTATGTTTGGTGCTAATAATAGTTGTTAGTTGTTTGGTTTGGAAAGTAATTTTGCTTTTTCTTATACCTATTTGTGTTTATATGTGATGATTTGTGATGAATGGAAAATGTGTTGATGTATTTAAACGATAATGTACAAGTAATAACCTTTCTTAGCTTTAGAGATGATATTTACTCTTGTATATATGCATGTGCTTATATATTTGGATGTTTGGATGTTGAATGGATAGTTAATACTTGAATTGGTTTATTGTCGAGATCGAGATCCCATGCAGTTTAAAACTTGTTTATTGCCTTATCTTTTTGAAATGTTTTCAAAATGTTTTCTGAAACTTTACTTTTGAGTTTCAAAACCTTTATACAAAGTATTTAACTAATTTAATTATAAAAGGAAAAACTTTAAAGGATATTTTGAATATATAAAGCAAGCTTGAAAGTTATGGTCCATATAGCGATAGTCGCTATGGATGTAGTTCGTAAAGCAACCACTTTGTGTAAACTAAAAAGTATTTTTACATAAATATTTATGGAAAATCATTTAGAATATATTACAAGTATTAAAAAGGAATTTTAAAATATTAAAAATGTTTTCAATAATTATTAATTAATTATCAATTAAGTAGAGAATAATTATTAAATAATTATTAGTTAAGTAAAGGATTATTTAGTAAGCAAATAAAGGGTAATCATTTATTTATTTAAGTGAAAGATTAATTATTATTTAATTATTAATTAAGTAAAGATTCAATTATTACTTAATTATTAATTAAAAACATTTTAATTATTATCTAATTATTATTTAAATAAAAGGTTTAAATTATTATTAATTAATTAAATAAGAAGGTCGGTTTGTTTAAAAGCAACTTTCTTTTACAAGGATGGTTTTAAATACAAGGGAATTCTTTATATCTGCCATTAAGTAGCCAAACAAATATGATAAGTTATGCTAAAATGTTGATATGTTTTTTTGAAAGTAAGTCATCTTGTATTAAGCACAAACTGCGATGAGTAGACTTTCCCCTATCTGTTAGATCTAGAACTTGATTTTATAGGCGAGGGATAGAGGAGTAGAAATGTCGGAAATGTGATAAGTATAAGAGGGTTAACCTGGATAAATAGGTCATGATAAATTAAGTATGTGGAAGGTACTTCATTATATACTTAATACTAAATTCTAAGGTATGGAAACTCATCTCTATCCCGAGAAGTAAGAATGCATATCGAGGCAACGATAGTTTACTAACTTGTTCGACTTTATTGTCAATCAACAGATAATACTATTTAAAATCGGAAAGTGGGGATAAGTATAGAATGTCTTATTTTTCAAATGCAAATCTATACATACCCTAGATAGTGGATTTGTCCACTATCGATAACATGGACCATTTTAAAATTTTCGAATGTTGGTTCGAAGAGACCAGGATCGAATAATCATGAGTTGTCTGAAAACCACTTCGAATCAACTTAAGCATTTGAATTGGAAACATCTAGAAGGTGATGGAATCAAAGATGAAGATCACTAAAGTGCAAGATCTACTTCCTATTAATCCTGAGGGTGATTCCAAAAAGGATGTAGTAGAAGCATTGCCTTCGGTTTGTTCATATTCTAAACAATTTGTATGGATGAATGCTGGCATTGCACTGTCGCCTAGAGTGCAGTATTAGCATTCCAAATGGGATTGCCATATGAAATAGTAAACGTAGCCTTAGGCCTAATAATCGAGAATGACTAAAACAGAGGATATGCTTCAAGACTTTATGGGTCGCACACATCAGGGTATGGTCATCACCTGATTTAGATCGATATTTCCAAATTATGTATGCTAATGACTTAGGTACGGTTATTGATCACATCTAGGGTGTTAACATATTCAGTAAGAGGTAGGTCGGTCCTGATTTACAGGGTGTCCATGCGAGGCCCATGATACATCTATTTAGAGGGCACTATGGCAGGCAATACCCTAATAGCCTTGTTATTGTATGGAATTCATTCTCCAATAAGTGCCTTTGCAGACTTAGTTGTATACTAATTATGTTGGAATGTAATTAATGTAACCATTTACGCTATGATTCAAAATTTATTTTAAACCTTGGACATTATCATAATATCATTGGATTTTCCATAAAAAAAGGTTTTGGTTATTGTAAGGTAAAAAAACCCAAGCGCATTACATGCGGCATGGTTTTACAAGATACCCTTATTTTTAAAGAGTTTTATAAGTATAAAAATTCAGTCATTTGGAGTTTACTCACACCAGCCCATATTTGACCTCAGTTTTTTCTTTCTTTTTCCTAAAACTCACAGGTACTCAAATTTGTATGAGTAGGTGGCTTCGGCATTAGTTAGTTACCCATTTTATTTCTGTTGTATATGCATACTATGTATTAGCATCGTGGGGGCAGGTAATTATAACTGTCCCTGGATGAAGTTAGTACATGTTGTGACTCTAATGTTTCATTTTGGGAAGTGACCATATGCACTATCTATGTTCTAGTATGCATGATTGAGCATTGTGAGATTCTATATTCCTTTCTTCTTGTCTTTTCTTTTTACCCCAACAGCTTGTCTTTCAAACACCTAGATGATCGGCACATGAATATCGTAGATGTATTAAGTATTGTCTTTAAGAGTAAGAAAAGCGGATCATTATATGTGGTATCAGAACTTAGGTTGAGCGAACACCTAAGCCTTGGTTGGGGTCAACTCATTAGAGATGGGGTTCGGAATACCCTAGAATGAGTTTAGTTTTTTAGAGTGTGTAGTTGTAATTATATATATATGTATGTATGTATGCATGTATGTATGTATGTATTCGAATTTTTTAAATCAACTTTGATATGTTTGATTTAGTACCTTTTCCTTAAGATTATCTCATTTAAGTATTCTAAAGTTATCTTACTATAACCTAGTAGTAAGAATGAGTAATAGGGCAAGATGAGGTAGAGCAGCTAGCAGCACCATGGCCACCAATGGTCAAGCTCTAAATGTAGGAAGAGTTAGAGTAGTTAAAGAGGCAGCACCAGTGTAGCTTCGAGTGAACTTCGCAGCTCTGTGCAAAAATTACACTAATCTGGGAGAGAAGCCATTTAAGGGCACGGAATCCATCATCGAAGTCCAAGCTTGGCTTCATTCTTGTAAGGAGATTTTCAAGGAGTTGGATATTTCAAATGGGTATAAGCATTTCTTAGCATCTTGGCAATTGCCCAAGATGGAGCGGCAGCATGGTAGGACTCTATTACAGTGAATGTTCTGGAGGTTGATTTTTCATGGGCTAGATTTAAGGAAGTGTTTGAAGACCAATTTATGCCCGCTACAAGAAAGACCCGTATATATAGGAGTTTCTTGGATCTTAAGCAAGCAGATTTGTCAGTAGCTGAATATAAAACCAAGTTTAGTGAGCTATCGCGATTTGTCCCGAAGTTGATTGATACCCCACTTAAGAAGAATGAGATTTTTGTGATGGGAATGAGAAAAGGTTTTTAAGAGAAGATGACTGCCCATCTATGGATCTTTTGTGGATTTGGTAGATATGTCTTTGAGGTACGAAGTGGTGGAGTATAAGAAGCTATTAGCAGCAGCTAGCAACAATAACAGCAATTCGAACAAGAGGAAGTTTAACCCACAATGAAAGAAACGATAGAAGGAAAATTCAGAAGGAGATTAAGGGAACAAGTTCAAGGATACCGAGTGTTTTCAGTTTAAGCAGAAAGGCCATCTGGCAAGGTTTTGTAAGAATTCCGAAGCTTCAAAGTAATAGGCGGGACCTATCTCTCCCATAATTCAGAAGACACTTTGCTACAACTGTCAACAACCAGGGCATATGTTGAAGGATTGCCCGCTAATTAAGAAGGGTCTGCAAGCCAAGGTTTATGACATCAAGGATGAACCATCAACCTCAAAGGATGTGAAAGGGAAAGGAGTTCTTAAAGGTACTTTAATTGTCAATGGCATTTTTGTTCGAGTATTAATTAATACCGAAGCCTCTTGTAGTTTCATTTCTGTAGAATCAGTAGGTAAATTGCAACTTTCCCCAAGAATTATAGAAATCCCTATTTGTGTGTCTGACCCTATAGAAGGTACAACCAATCTGTGCATGGTCTATGAGAATGTGCAAATTACTTATCTTACTCACTATTTGTCATGTGACCTATTTTTTCTAGATGTTAAGGGGTTGATGTTATACTCGGTATGGATTGGCTGTTAGAAAATGAAGCCCTCCTAGATTGTGGTGAGAGGACTTTAGTGTTGAAAACCATGATGGGAAGGGAAGTTGAGATATCATGTGAAGATCAGAAAAATGGATGAGTAGTTCCTTGTGTGCCCTTGAATTGTCCTAGGAAGACTTAGGGTCGATAGCCATTGTTAAGGATCTCCCTGATGTTTTTGAAGAAGTGAATAGTCTACCTCCACATCGGGATACTAAGTTCCGTATTAACAATTCCCAATTGGAAATCTATTATTCAACCTATTCGTAAAATAGCTCCGAGAGAGAAGAGGGAGTTAAGGGATCAGACAGATAATTTGTCGAGAATAGGATTGATTAGACCAAGTCGCTTAATTAGGAAAGTAGTGTTAGTTTTTGTTGCAAAATATGATGGTTCTTTGAGACTTTATGTGGATTATATGGAGCTGAACAAGCAAACCATTTGGAATAAGTATTCCTTACCCTATACAGATGACATGTTTGACCAACTCCATAGTGCTTGAGTTTTTCCCAAATGGACCTTGCTAAACAGTTTCACCAGTTAAGGGTAGCGTAGGATAGTATATGCTTAACAACATTTAGAGGACCAGATTTCTTCGAGTGGTTGGTTATGTCTTCTGGGCTAACCAATGCACCCACTTATTTTGTAGATCTGATGAACTGAATTTTTAAAGGTGTGTTGAATATGTTTATGTTATTATTTATTGATGATATCTTGATTTACTCTGGGACCGAGGAAGAACACAAACACCATTTGGAAGTGGTTGGAGACGTTAAGGAAGCATTTTTTAGAAGCTAAATTTTCTAAGTGTCATTTTCGGCAATCAGAAGTAAGGTTCCCCGGACATGTTGTGTCAGGGGTATTTCGGTTGATCCGGCAAAGACAACTGCTATTCAAGAGTGGAAGCCACCGCACACTCTAACGGACATTCATAGCTTCTTAGGCTTGGCCGAATATTATAGAAGGTTTTTCCAAGACTTCTCAAGGATTGCCTCGCACCTGACCAAGTTGACGAAGAAAGATGAGAAGTTTGTTTGGATTTTAAAGTGTGAGGAAGTGTTTGTTGAGTTGAAGAGGAGGTTGACCAGTGCTCCAGTTTTAACTATTCCAGATGGAGGTGGAGGATTGACTGTTTATACAGATGCCTATGGTGTAGGATTGGATGTAGTTCTAATGCAGCATGATAGAATCATTGCTTATGCTAGCAGGCGGCTGAAGCCTCATGAGAGGAATTATGCAAAACATGATTTCGAGTTTTTGATGTGGTGTGTGCATTGAAGATGTGGATGTATTACTTATCGGATGAAAAGTTCGAGCTCTTTACAGATCACAAGTCCTTAAAGTATATTTTCACGCAAAAGGATCTGAATATCAGGTAGTAGCAGTGGTTGGAATTTCTACCGGTCTATCACTTGGATATTTCATGTACATCGGGAAAAGCAAAGGTGGTAGTGGATGCTCTGAGCGGGAATGCAGTCTTGGCTTTTTTGGAAGTCACTTCGAATCTTCTGGAGAGGAATGCAAGTGAACAAAGGGAAGATGGTCTCTTTATGGAGATCATCAAGGATTGGAAGAAGGTCATTGTTCGAGCTTTGAGATGGACCGTTTGGGTATATTATGAATGAATGGAAGGATATGTGTTCCTAATGTCAATGGTTTTTGGCAGGATGTTTAATTAGAGTGTCATCGATCCAAGTTGAGTATACATCTTGGTGTTTCGAAGATGCATAGGGGTATGAAATGGGTATTCTAGTGGAAAAGGATGAAGAGACATATCTCAATATATGTTAGCCGATGTGCGAACTGCCAGCAAATCAAGGGTGACCGCCAAAAAGCTACTCCAATCGCTTGAGATCCTAAATTGGAAATGGGAGGGAACATCAATGGATTTTACTGATAGTTTACCCAAATAGAGGAAAGGAAATAAAGGAGTTTTGGTCATTGTGGATCGGCTAACTAATAGTGCTCATTTTATTCCAGTAAAGCCGACGAGGACTGCGGCAACATTAGCAGAAATTTATATGAGGGAGATCGTTAGACTACATGGAATCCCTATTTGCATTGTAAATGATCGAGATCCAATCTTGACTAGTCAGTTTTGGGAGGCATTAAAAGTAGCTTTGGGAACAAAGCTAAGTTTAAGCACAGCATACCATTCTCAAACGGATGGGCAAACAGAAAGGGTGAACCGAATCTTGGATGATCTTTTGAGAGCATATATCTTGGACTTTGGTGGATTGTAGGAAGATCATCTGCGCATGGTGGAGTTCTTGTACAACAACAATTGTCAAGCAAGCATTGGCATAGCACCCTATGAAGCTCTGTATGGACGGCCATGCAAGTCACCAGCATGTTGGATTGAAATCGAAGATCGGATGGTGCTTGGACCTGGTATAATTTGGGAAGCTATGGAGAAGGTTGTTGTGATCAAGAGGAGGATAAAGGAAGCTCAAGATCGATAGAAAAGCTATGCCGATCGGAGATAAAGGGATTAGGAAATTGTTGTCAGGACTTTGTGTTTATGAAGATTTTCCCGATTAGAGGAGTTGTTCGATTTGGAAGGGAAAGGAAGTTAGCTCCTTGGTATATGGGACCTTTTTGAATTCTTAAAAGAATCAAGCCACTTGCCTATAGAGTTGAGTTGCTAGAAAGACTGTTGGGAGTTCATAATGTATTTCATATATCACATTTGATGAAGTATCCACATGATCTATCTCTTATTGTTGAATCATCTGTTCAAGAGGACTTGGACATGGAACCAAACTTGATCGTGATAAGACACCCAGTTCACATTATGGATCAGTATGAGAAGCAATTGTGGAATAAAGTTGTGAAATGGGTTAAGGTTCAGTTGGGTGAAGATTCCAAAGATTGCACTTAGGAGATGGAAGACGGAAGATAACATGAAGGAAGCTTATATCGAGTTAATGATAGAATAGTAGTTTGCTTGTTGTGTGAATTATGTATTCACTATTTGTGATGTAGTTTCTTAGTATATACCTTTTGTATGTGTTTCATTTAATATAATATATGCTCTTTTGAGTTATTTTGAGTTACCTTTTTGTGTGTTAATTTTGAGATGAAATTATTTTAAAGGGGAAAATATAATGACCGGTAATTCAATCACTTTAAATAGGAATATTTGATGTACTTTTAAATAATTAATTAATGGGTTTTATAATTGAAATAAACCGGCTATAAATAATAATTAATAATGGTGGAGTTGTTTTAAATTTTGGTTTACAAAAATAATTAGTTTGGAGAAAAGTCGAAAATGTTATCGAAAATCGAGTTTCGGATTTTCGACTCTTCATCGTCTAAAATTTGTTGAAAAATGTTGTGTATACTAGAGTATATATACACACACATAAATAAATAACCTAAGCTTTAGTTAAGAAATGTTTATGGTTAAATAAGTAAAAAGGTAAAGTTGACTTTTCTTTTCTTTTAAAGAAATGTGTAAAAGGTATTACCACATCACAAAAGAAATGTAGTGACGGAATGAGGAGGGAGGTTGATGGTTGCATGTAGAGGGTTTTAAGGGAAGTGAGGTGGCAACAAATTATGAGGGGTAACGGCTAAGGGGTAAAAAGGTAATTGCTATAATTCATTTTATATAAAAACAAATTTTCTTTTTCCACTTTCATTTACCTCACTTTCATTCATTTTTCAAAAATCTTATCTCTTATTTCCAAAGCTTCTTTTTCATGTCCATGGCCTCCTAAAAATTTTCAGATTAAAAATCTCTCCTTTATCACTTTTTAATTCTTAAAACTTAGTTAAAATCACATCCGTTCTTCTCTACACCTCTTCTCTTTCAAAAACAAGTCCAAAAATCCATTTTCAAAGCAAGGCCGAGCCCACTCTACTCTAAGCCAAGCCCCTTTAGCCTTCCCAAGGCTCCAAAAATCAAAATTTTACAAAGAAAAAACCAAGTTCGTGTGTCGATGCATAGTATGGTGGTAGTTGATTCGATTAGTGTGGATTTTAGTGAGTAAATCTCACCTTTGAAAAAGAAGTTTTAAACTTTATGTTTGGTGATAATAATAATTTTTTGTTGTTTGGTTTGGAAACTAATTTTGCTTGTCTTTATACAAATATTCGTTTATATGTGATGATTTGTGATGAATGGAAAATGTAGTCGATGTATTTAAGTGATAATGTACAAATAATAACCTTTCTTTGCATTAGAGATGTTATTTACACTTGTATATATGTATGTGCTTATATATATATGGATGATTCGATGTTGAATGGAAATTTAATACTTAAAT
Source organism: Allium fistulosum (assembly GCA_030737815.1). Lineage (NCBI taxonomy): Eukaryota > Viridiplantae > Streptophyta > Magnoliopsida > Asparagales > Amaryllidaceae > Allium > Allium fistulosum. Next base: position 477,811,292 of record CM060908.1, read on the forward strand.
TGGTTTATTGTCGATATTGAGATCCTTTGTAGTTTAAAACTTGTTTATTTCCTTATCTTTTTGAAATGTATTCTAAAATTTTCCAAAACTTTAATTTTGGGTTTCAAAACCTTTATGCAAATTATTTACGTATTAAATATAAAAGGAAAAGGTTTAAAGGCTATTTTGGATATATAAAACAAGTTTGAAAGTTATGGTTCATATAGCGATAGTCACTATGGATGCAGTTCATAAATCGACAACTTTTATGTAAACTAAGAAGAGTTTTTACTTTAAATATTTGTGAAAATTATTTTAAAATATATTATAAGTGTTAAAAAGGAATTTTAAAATAGTAAAAATATTTTCAATAATTATTTATTAATTAGCTTAAGTAAAGAATAATTATTAATTAAGTAAAGGATAATTATTAATTAATTATTTAATAATTAATTAAAGGGTAATTATTTATTTATTTAAGTAAAGTTTCAATTATTTTCTAATTATTAATTAAGTAAAGGTTTAACTATTACTTAATTATTAATTAAAAAGGTTTTAATTATTACCTAATTATTATTCAAATAAAAAGATAATTAATTAAATAAGTTTAAATTTTTAAATCGCTTAATTTCCAAAGGTTGGTTTGTTTAAAAACAACTTTCTTTTACAAGGATGTTTTTAAATACAAGAGATTTCTTTGTCTGTGCCATTAAGTAGCCAAACGAATATGATAAGTAATGTTAAAACGTTGACACATTTTATTGAGAGTAAGTCATCTTGTGTTTAGCACTAAAAGCCAATGAGTAGAATTTCCCCAATTTGTGAGATCTAGAACTTGAATTTTTTAGGCAAGGGATAGAGAAGTCGAAATGCCAGCAACGCGATAAGTACAAGAGGGTTAATTTCGATAAATGGGTCATGATAAATTAAGTATATGGAAAGTACTTCATTTTATACTTAACACTAAATTTCAAGGTATGGAAACTCGTCTCTATCCCGAGAAGAAAGAATGTATGTCGAGGCAAAGATAGTTTCTTATTGTCCGACTTCATTGTTAATCAAGAAATAGTACTGTTTGAAATCGAAAAGTGGGGATAAGTATAAAATGTCTTATTTTCATATGCAGATCTATATACACCATAGATAGTGGATTTCTCCACTATCGATAACTTGGCCCGTCTTAAAATTTTCGAATGTTGGTTCGAAGAGACGAGATCGAATAAGCATGAGTTATCCAAAAAAAACACTTCGAATCAATGTAAGTGTTCAAACTAGAAACATTTGAAAGAGGATGAAATCAAAGATGAAGATCATTAAAGTGCAAGGGCTACTTGCTACTAATCCTAAGGATGATTCCAAAAAGGATGTAGTAGAAATAGTGTCTTTGGTTTGTGCATATCCAAAACAACTTGTATGGACGAATGCTTGCATTGCATTATCGCCTGGAGGGTAATGTTAGCATTCCAAGTGGGATTGCTAGCTATATGAAAATGTAAACGTAGCCCCAAGCCTCACAACAGGGAATGGGTAAAACATGGGATATGCTTCAGGGTTATGCGGGTCGCACCCATTAGGGTATGATCTCAACCAATCTAAATCGAGATTTCCAGATTATGTATGCCAGTGATCGAATTACGATTGTTGATCACAACCGAGGTGGTGACATAGGTATTATCCAATAAGGGGTAAGCCGATCCATGCGAGGTCTTCTGTATATTTATCTAGAGATGTACTATGGCAGGCGGTACCCCAGTAGTCTTGTCATTGTATGGGATCCATTGTCTAATAAGTGCCTTTACGGACTTAGTTGTATACTTATTATTGTAACGACCTCCCTTTTCGATCCTTGGAAGTCGACACTAATATATCCACGGTAATCACATGCCGAGCATTCAAGTGCCGGAAAGTCAGATTGATGAGGAAAAAGTAAAGATGATAGAACATAATCTCACATCGAGATGAGTAACATATAATATGAAACATATCTTTACAAGAGAAATAAAATTGTAATATACATACATCGAATCAGAGTACACTAATCTATCATCAGCCTAGACAATTATAACAACCCGTCCTCACAAATGCTGATAAATATAAACAACCCATGCATCAGAAATATAAATATACGTAAATATGTCTTAGAAGCATCCAGCTCATCTCCCGAAACTCCAAAGCATCCAAACTAAATATGAAAATATGCTCGATCTGGCCGAGCATTACAAGAAAAATAATGCCCGAATCGGTCTGGTAAACAAGCGTGAGAAAACACACCTCAAATAGATTTTATGCAATAAAAACCTTTCAAAATATAGGTATCTCGTAAGACTATGCCGAACATAAACACGGACAGGTTTTTACCTTACGATAACCAAGACATTTCTATGAGAAATCCATTTATATTAAAACAATGTCTTGGGTTTAAAATAAATACTGAATATAGTTATAATGCTTACATGTCAAGTTCCAGCATAGTTAGGCACAACTAAGTCTGTACACCGCTTAGTGGAGATTGGATTCCATCAATGACAATGCATCAGGGACCTCCAGCTACGGTACACCACTAGAAAATGTACCATTGGCCTCACAAAGAGCCCTACGAGTTAGGAATGACCTAACCCTTACTGATAGTACCAAATATTTCATCACCCGGTTTCTTTGCAACCTTTTTCCATGAGCTCTCATGCACAACCATCCATAAATGTATATATATACACCTAGAAATGGTGATGACAATACCCTAGTGGGTGCAACCCACATAGCCCTGAAGAATATCCTCTGTTTTGGTCATTCCCAGTTGATGAGGCTTAAGGCAACATTTTACGTTTTATATAGCAATCCCATTTGGAGTGATAACACTGCCTTCCAGGCAGCAATGTAGTGCCAGCATTCGTCTATACAAGTTGTTCAGGATATAAACAAACTGAAGGCGCTACTTCTACAACATCTATTTTGGAATCGCCCTCAAGATTAGTAGCAAGTAGCCCTTACAATTCAAAGATCCCAGTCTTCAATTTCATCATCTTCAAGATTTCTTCAATTCGAACTCTTATTCCAATTCGAAGTGGTTTTAGAATAACTCATGTTTATTTGATCCCGGTCTCTCCGAACCGACAACGATAGTATTAAAAACTGGCCAACATTTGATAGTCGGTTATTTAACTATCAAATAAACAGCAATACAAGCAGAGATTTAATTCCATATGGAAACTACACTGGTTAAGCAAATAAGCAGCCCTTAGCCTCTTAAATTTATTCTTTCGTCAATAATTAAAAACCACTTGGCAAATACTTGTATTAAAAGTACTTTTACAAAGATATATATATATATATATACATATATATGTATGTATGTATGTACGTACGTATGTATGTTACTAGTTCCACTTTTTTTTATACCTGGAAACTATCCATATACTTACATCATCAGTATAAGTATATTCATAAAATACTATGAAAGATTTCTCTTTCAAAACTATACTTACTTGGGTTAAAACAAATATCATTTAAAACAGAGATAATAATAACCCAAAATATTATTCCTTCGGTGTTAAGTATGAAAAAGAATGTTTCATACCACCATAATTAAGAAGGCCATTTAGGGAAATCCAATCTCATTTTTTTTATAAAATTTACTTTTATAAATTTCCCTTTTTATATATCTCCAAATTTATTTCTAAAACTCCCTCTTTATAAATCCCCTTTCTTTCTAAAACTCCTTTATAAAACCCTTTTATAAGCTCCCTTGTACAAAATATTATTTATAAATTATACAATTCCCTTTTTTAAATATATAAACATAATTATAAGCATCCTTCTATAAATCTCCAACTTATTTAACAAACTCCTTTATAAACATCCTTTATAATTTTATAAAACTCTTTTATAAAGCTTCTTTTACAAATTAGTCGTTTATAAAACTCATTTCATAAATCCCAAATTTATTCGCAACTCTTTTATATAAACTCTAGATTCATTTATGAAACTCTTTTCATAAATTTCTATAAAAATTGCAAAACTACATTATAAAACAAAACTCCAAATATAAACCAAACTCTAATATAAAACAAACCTCTAAATTTAATTATAGATCTCATATACTTTCCATAACACGATCATTTCATATATTTCAAAAAATTCACAAATGGAATTAATTATTCCAATTAATCAAAATTATATTTATTCCCTTTTTAGAGCATATTATTTATAGAACCATTCTTTTATTTATAGAACACTATTTATAAGATTATCCTCCACTTTTAAAAAAATATTTGTAAGTCTATCCTTTATACAACATTTTATATAAACGTTTCACAAATATTTGTTTTGAAATATGTCTATCTTCTTTTCAAAAATAATATTGCTTTTTAAAATAAAGGACAAACCCTATTATCTCCTTTTAAAGTAAAACATTCATTATTAAAATAACTTTTCTTATACGAACCTAATACTTTTCAAACTGATTTAAAATCATTTACATATATATGTTATTAGAAAAGAATAATAAAAGAAATTAAAGTAAAATAGAGAAGTACAAAAACTAATTTTTAAAATAAAATATCACAGAAAATCCAAAAAATCAAACTGAAAATCATTTTTCAAAATAGAACCATTTACAAACTCAAATATCAATTAATAGTATTGTTCCAAATTACTATATTGAGGCCAATAATTACTGTAGCACTTAACCAGTGCTATTACTAACTTTTCTCTTAAAGGTTCAATTTTAGCATATATCGGTGTCACATCCAATATGGCCAAACTATCAAATTTTTGATATTTAACAAATCTATATAACAGGTATATAACTGAAATTATATCAATAGGAATATAATTGGAAATCAAAAATAACAATGTTGAGAAATCCAGATTTCTCTATTAAATTCCCTGTATTTCCAATTTAGATAACAAGGCACCGGTGTACTATCTACCATAGTACACCTCTAGAAAATGTACTGAGAGCCTCACATGGATCCCCTACGAATCAGGACCGGCCTACCCCTTATTGGATATTACCGAATATTTCATCACCTCGGTTGCTTTGCAATCATTTTCCGAGAGCTCTCATGCACAACCAAATCCATAAATGTGTATATATATCTAGAATGGGTGATGACAATACCATAATGGGTGCGACCCACATAGCCCTAAAGCATATACCCTATTTTAGTCATTCCTGGTTGATGAGGCTTGAGGCTACGCTTCACCTTTTACATAGCAATCCCACTTGGAATGCTAACACTACCTTCGAGGCAGTAATACATCGATAGCATTCATCCATACAAGTTGTTCGTGATATGAACAAACCAAAGATACTACTTCTGATACATCCATTTTAGAATCGCCCTCAAGTTAGTAGCAAGTAGCCATTGCACTTCAAAGATCTCCATCTTCAATTTCACCATCTTTACTATGTCTTCAACTCAAACACTTATGCTTGTTCGAAGTGATTTTCTGATAACTCACGTTTATCCGTTCCCGGTCTCTCCGAACTGACAATGATAGTTTTAAAAACTGAATAACATTTGATAGTCGATTATTTAATTATCAAATAAACAACAATTCAACCGGAGATTTAATTCCATTTGGAAACTACACTGGTTAAGCACATAAGCAACCCTTAGCCTCTTAAATTTTTGTCTTATCAATTAAAAACCACTTAGCAAATACTTGTATTAAAAGTAATTTTACAAAGATAAATATACATGTATATTATCCATTCACTATTCATTTATACCTGGAAACTATCCATATACTTGCATCATTGGTATAAGTATATTCATAAAATAGTATGAATAATTTCACTTTCAAAAAATATACTTACTAGGGTTAAAACAAATATCATTTAAAACAGAGATAATAATAACCCAAAATATTATTTCTTCGGTGTTAAGTATGAAAAAGAATGTTTCATACCACCATAATTAAGAAGGTCATTTAGGAAATCCAATCTCATTTCTTTTTATAAAATTTACTTTTATAAAATTCCTGTGACATCCCGGAAATTTTGAGCAATATCAATTTAATAATCTGTGTTAAAATTAAATTGATATGATAATAATTGATAATAAGATTTGAATTGATTAATATTTAACTGATAATTTATCTTTTGAAAGCTAACAAATTGTTTTCTATTTATAATGTATAAATATTTGTATATATTGTAGATAGATAAGCTTTGTTTTAAAATTTAAGTAAATAAAGATATGTTTTCAAATTCTAATATTTTGGTAATTTGGAAATTTGATTAAATTCAATATTAAATAAATAACCATTTAGCTTTAAAATATACTCAAGATTTAAGTTAAATTTGTTTAAATGATTTTAGCTTAAATTTAAATTTAACAAAAAGGTTGTTTTGTTCTCTTAAGTATAGTTTGATGAAAATAAGTAATAAAGTGATAATTTCTTTTATAAATTATTTTATTTTAATAATGAGTTATTTTCAAACAATATTAATAATTTTGGAAAGTTTAAGTTTTAAAATAAATAGAAAATGCTTAAGGAACAAGTGTTATCATATTGGAGCTTTATAACATGTGTTAAGTAACAAACCATTACAAGTAATAAACAACTTATATTCTATGTACATTAAGTACAAAAACATATGCAGGCAAATAAATATGCCTGTAGTGTTTTGAAATGCTAAGGTTAAAACAATGCAAAGTAAAGTAAGTATAAACAAAGCAAGATGTGTAGTTATAAATAAAATATGCAGGTAAGAAATGTGCAAAGCAAAATATCTGTACATAATAAGAAGTAGGAGACACAAAGTACTCCAACATTTAATGCAAGCAACATTTTAGGTCATTCGAAAGTTGTGAAAAATCATCTCAGCCTCCATTTATAAAAAAAATCTCTGATCAAAAATAAAGTAGAAAGAGAAGTGTACCAGCATTTGTAAAACTAGATAACACCATCCCCTGTAAACCTTCCTCTATATTTGTACATCTGCCTATTTTAGTTCGACCATCAACCTAGCAAACCAGAGAAAATAAATAGTAAGCTTTTCTTTTTACAAACTTAAATAACTTCATCAAACAAAGGCAAGCTGATTAGGAAGATCAAAGCTTTCCAGTTTAAAGGAATCAAAGCAAGACAAAGTTTTCAAGTTTTCTGGGATCAAAACAAAAACATGCAAATGCCATTTACAGTTTCAAAGTTGCTCTCTGTTTATCTTCAGGTGAGTAACATCACTTTTAAAAAGTTTAAATTTAAGATATGGTTGTTGGTGGATGCATGTAATATGTATGGTTGGATATTGTTTGCTATATCTCTGTATGTATGTGCATAGCTGTTCCTGTAACATTTTGTTCTTGCTTCAAGTATCAGTTAGATTTAAAAATCATCTTTCTACTTACTTGCTGTTGGATTTAGGACTTAAACAAAAGCTGTTTGGATTGGCATAGATGGATGTTAAAATTTATAGGAAAGTTTAATGTAAACTTGAGTAAACCTGGAAACAAAGAAACAACAGAGCAATCTTAGAACAAGTCAAAATCTAATTGTCATGATTCACGAATTCAGGGATATGAATCAAATACTTAAACAAAAACTTGGTTTTTAAAACTGAAAATGGAATTTTGGGAATTTTGGGTGATCTCTGTTCTCTGGGTGGTCGAGTTTTCTCGTGGTGATAAAGGAGGCTAGGGTGGAGATGGGAAAAATAGTCGGAGGTGGCCACAACCACGGTGGTGACAGCGGCAAGCAGTTGAAGTTGGTAAACCTAGATTTTTGCTTTGATTATGTTTGGTCTCGTTCGATCACCAGAGACGATCGAGAGTTATGGGATTTTGGGAATGTGTAGAGGGATGGTTGACGAAGCCATGGCCGGAGGTGATGGCTCTCTGGTGGTCGGAGGAGCGGGGGCGAAGTGATGACAGGGTTCGAGGGGAAAACTGGTTGTGTTTCCAGGTTTTGATTTTGCTCGAATTTCGTATACGTGACTATTTCGAGAGTCAGACGATCGGAGTCTGGTGTTGAGGCGAAGGTCGACTTGCTCGTCGATGAAGTGTTGGCCGGAGATGACGATCTAAGTTGTACACATGCACGAGCACGTTGGTGGATCTGAAGTTGTTGCTTGAGTGCTTCAGATTGAACTCGAGATTACTCGAGTAGTTCGAGTGTTTTACTCGAAGTAGTGAACGGGGGAGACTCGAAGCGATTTCGAGGGGGGGTCGGGTCAAAGATGGTAGCAGTTTCAGGATTGAAACTGTTCCCTGTTTAAAGTTTTAAACTAAATTTGATTTGTTAAGCAAGGTTTAAAACTGTGTTTAAAAATTTAAAGTTAAAGTATAGATTCAAATGAAATCTTTTGAATCTAAGGTTTAAAAATGAATTTGGATTTTTAAATCAAGAATTTAAAATCAAGTTTTAAAAGCAAGTAAATCAAGTTTTAAATCAAATGTTAAAAATGAATTCAAGTTTTCTAGAAATCCAATCTGTAATTTAAAATCAGTTTATTTAAAATCTGAATGTTTAAAACAAGTTTAAATCAAATAGTTTTATTAGTAATTTGTTTCAAATAATTGTTTGATTTGATTTTAACATAGTTCTTTTTAAGGATTTTAGATTGAACTTTAAATTTGGTTAATGTTTAAAAGAATATTCATTTTGAATCTTAAATTCAAAATGTAATTTAAATTTAAATTCAAAGGTGTAATGTTTTACACTTTAATGCTAATGAAATCATTTTTAAAGAAATGGATTATCTTAGAGATAATCAAAAATATTGAAGTAAATTAATTAATAAGATAATTAAAGAATGACTTATTTATTTAATTCATAATTAATGATTTAGAATTAGAGATTAATTAAGGAGAAAATTAAAGTAAAGTTATTAGTTAATGAAGGAAATTAACTAAGGATTAGATAATTATTTAATGTGATTAATTTTGATAATTAATTAGATTAATTAATTTAGATAATCTATTGTAAATTGTTAAATGTAATTACTTGATAAAAGTAATTAAGAGATTAATTACTTATTGTAATTAATTTTGATAATATGATTAATTTAAGTTAATTAATTTAGTTTAATTAATTTCGAGAAATCATTTGGTGATTTGATAAGTGAAATTACTTGGTGTAATTAATAGAGCATAATTACTTAGGAAAGTAATTAGATGGTAATTACTTAATGTAATTAATATAAGATGATTTGTAAGTAAGTAATTTGGGTAATTACTTTTGTAATTAATCAAGGCATTTATTAATGGAGATAATTAATTATGGGATAATTAATTAATTTAATAAGTAATTAAGGATAGTTAATTACTGGTTTGTTATTAATCAAAGGGGATTAATAATTGTGTTTAATTAAAGATTAAATTACTTAATGTAATTAATGTAAAGGAAGTAATTTATTTAAATATAAATTAGAGATCATTAATTAATATAATTAATGATGTAATTATGAATTGTTTAATTAAGGAATAATTAATAATGAAGTGATTAATTAATGTGATTAATTAAGGATAATGTAATTAATTATATTTAATTAATAAATGAAGTAATTAAATGTTAATTACTATAAATGATTTATAATAATTAATTTGTGGAATTAATTAAAAGACTAATTACTTATTGTAATTAGAGAATGGTTAATCAAAGGTGTTTAATCAAGATGAATATTTAGAGAATAATTAATTAAATTGATTTCTATTTAATTAATGGATGTATAAGCAGGATTTATAGATGAGTAATTAATTTAATTTACTTAAAATTAATTAGAGATAGAAGTAATCAATTTAATTCATTTTAAATTAATTATAGTTTGTGAATGATAAATCATTGCTTATGAATGAGTGATATTGATTTTTCATTGATTGATTGTGATCTCAGATAGGAGATGAATAATATCTATGGTGATATGGATGCTTGGTTTAAGTATGATAATATTGATTATCTGTTTGAGTTGATAATATGGATTATCTGTTTATGATGATAATGTGATTATCCATTGTTATATTGTGATTTATCTATCTGTGTGTATATAGAAAATTGAATTGAGTTGTTTTAAACTCTAAAACAACTTGGCCTTAAAAGATACGGTTTGGATTTCGATGAGACCGGGATCGGGTTTCCAAATTTGGATATCTGAAAACCACATCGATCCAAATTAACGATAGGTCGTGAATCTCAAGTGAAGATGAAGATTCAGAATGCAAGGGTTATTGTCGTTAACTCTGAGGGTGATTCCAAAATGAGTGTAACGAGATAATGCCTTCGGTTTCGTTCGAACCCGGAACGAACTTGTATGGATTGAATGCTTTCAGAACATCGTCAGGTGGACGATGAGCATTCTAAGAGATGTGTTCTCTAAAGGTAATCGTAGCCTCAAGCCTCATCAACCGGGAAATGGCTAAAACAGGGGAGGTGCAGCAAGGTTAGTGGGTAGCACCCAAGTAGGACAAGATTTCCCCTGTCTAAATGTCCCTTTTTATTTCGGTTGTGTGGGCAGTTGATTGCAACAACTGCTGGGGTGTCTTGTGCAGGAATTATCCAGTAAGGGATGTTCCGACCTTGTGTTGCAGGGGATTGGGCATAATCCTCGGTACGCTGATCTAGGCCAGGTACTGTGACGGATGGTACCCCGGTAGCCCTGCCATTGTATCGAATCCAATCTCCAATAAGTGACCTCGAATTTGATTGTAGACCTAGTATGCTGGAATTTAATGAATGTAACAATTTCGGCTATTTTCTATTTACTTGAAAACCCTAGACACTATTATAATATCACTGAATTTCCTATCAAATGTTTTGGTTAGCGTAAGGTAAAAACTTACCCATGTTTATGTGTAGGGAGTCTTACGTGATACCTTTGTTTCAAAGGTTTTTCCAAGTTAAGCAACTTTAACCTGTTACTCATACCAGACCCATGTCTGACCCGGAGTTTATTTCTATTTTTCCTCAACTCTTGGGTACTCAAATTTTTACGAGTAGCTAAGGGATTCAGGTTAGCTTTGACGAACTGTGGAGGAGCAAAGGAGCAGGAGGCTTCAGCATTATAGATATATAGTTTTCCGTTGTGTTTTATTTGAGTTGTATCGAGTTGTATTAACTAGACAGGTGTTTATAACTGTCTAGCATGTGTTGTATTATCTGTGTAACTCTGATGTATATGATACTATGTATTATCTGATGTGATATATTATATTTTATTCGTTCCGCTGTTGAGATTCTGATGTTGTTTCTTCTTTCTTCTCTATCTTTTCTATTTCTCATCCCTTTCTTTCTTCATCATGATACGACTTTCTGGTAGTAGAAAGTTGGGTCGTGACAGTTGGTATCAGAGCGCTAGGTTGGGCGAATACCTAAGCTCTGGAGTGGTGTCTATCTTGAGAGAGCGTATTTGTAATTTTGATATATATATATATATATATATATATATATATATATATATATATATATATATATATTTATTTATTTCTACCTATTTGTTGGGTTACCTGTTCGGGTTTTCCAATAAGTTATAAAGGTAGATAGGGTAGTAGTGTGTGTAACACGGCTACCAATGGTTGGAGTTTGAATGTTTGAGGTTGGAAGTGTATTTGTCGAGACTGTAGACCTAATACCGTCTCGAGTGAGTTTTGCTTGATGTAGGATTTCATCGATCTCTGAAGGTAACCTGTTAAGGTTCGGAGTCCATCTTTGAGTAGAGTTTGGATCTGTCGGTTGGACAAAAGCAAGTCATGATATCTTGATATCTCAGGATGTAGTAGCTGTGTGATGAGACACAGTGACTATGGATGTCTCCGAAGATGTTTCTTTGAAACAAGTTAAGGAAGTGTGTCTGCTTCAGAGTTGTGGCTGTGTTCAGCAGGATGTTTCTGTTTGGTTTGAGGACCGAGTTTCTCGAATAGCTTTGGATTAGGAATTCCTTGGCATTAGTGTCAACAGTGCAGCTCGGAGTGTTCTGTGTGTTGGCAAAGAAGCTTTCTAGCTTAGCAGTGGAGTTCAGAAGCAGTAGAGTGGTTCCATTTCTTCGATGGATTGGCTACATAAGTGTAAGCTGTTCTGTTTGGTAAAGAGAGAGCAGTATCTTTAAAATTAGGCTGGGTTGATCGCAAAAGTGACTTGCGATAGCTGAGTGTTCTCTTGGGTTGTCAGAGATTTTTCTGGATGTCTTCAGGAGGTCAGAGTTTTGTTAGCATCTGGAGATTGAGTTTGGTATCGACTGGATTTCAGAAGTGGTACCGATGGTTCAGCTTAGTAATAGGATGGTTTTTGGAGGAAGATTTTAGTGAGGCAGCTCAGGTTTTGGAGGAACTACTGAGTTTTATTTTTGGATCTGTTGCACCTTATTTTTGGAATGTGTTGTCCAGATTTTTGCTTGTGTTCTTCATCAGCATTCTCATCTGTTTCAGATCAGAGTTGCGCAGTGGAAGCATGGTGGCAGCTGTTTTAGTGTGGAACCATTTGGATGTTGCAGTGTGTTGGATTAGAGAGTTTCTACAAGAAATTTTTCAGGATTTGAGGCCAGATTGGAGTGCATCTGTTTTATCTCTTCCGGATGTGAGAAGTGAGATCTGTCTTCTGATTTTGGAATAGAGTTTGTGTTCTGAGTTTGGTTGATCTTGGAAAGATCATTTTGTTGGATTGTTTTTGGTTCAGATTATTTCTGAAGGGCATCAGTAAGGGTTGAGCTGATCAGTAAGGATGTAGGAGACCCAGGATCGTCCGAAGGATTTTGTGGATAAGAATCGAAGATTTGATTTTGGATAAGTGTTTGACCTTCAGGAGTGAATTTTCAGTTTGGATAACTAGGATTCGTTGTGTTTCACGTATCTCTGAGGGAGTACGTGTGAGATCTATCTCTGATTGTAGAACCAGCAGTTCAGGAGTTTTGATTATTGAGTCAGATTTGTCTATATTCTGATATCCTGTCTTATTTTGTAGATCAAGATGTGTGTAGCTTAGTAGTATTGATTGTTTGGATTCTGTAGAGCGAGTATCCCGATATTTATACTGGGGAAACTCTAGAAAATTCTATCCGGAATTTTGTTTGGATGGTTAGATTTGTTTGATTGGTTGAATTGGTTGCTATGGTTGTTAACATATGATTAATATATGTTTGTGTTTTAAAATTAAAATCTTTAATTAGATTATTAAATTACCTTTGTTTTAAATTTCGGGGACGAAATTCTTTTAAGGGGGGAGGAGTGTGACATCCCGGAAATTTTGAGCAATATCAATTTAATAATCTGTGTTAAAATTAAATTGATATGATAATAATTGAAAATAAGATTTGAATTGATTAATATTTAACTGATAATTTATCTTTTAAAAGCTAACAAATTGTTTTCTATTTATAATGTATAAATATTTGAATATATTGTAGAAAGATAAGCTTTGTTTTAAAATTTAAGTAAATAAAGATATGTTTTCAAATTCTAATATTTTGGTAGTTTGGAAATTTGATTAAATTCAATATTAAATAAATAACCATTTAGCTTTAAAATATACTCAAGATTAAAGTTAAATTTGTTTAAATGATTTTAGCTTAAATTTAAATTTAACAAAAAGGTTGTTTTGTTCTCTTAAGTATAGTTTGATGAAAATAAGTAATAAAGTTATAATTTCTTTTATAAATTATTTTATTTTAATAATGAGTTATTTTCAAACAATATTAATAATTTTGGAAAGTTTAAGTTTTAAAATAAATAGAAAATGCTTAAGGAACAAGTGTTATCATATTGGAGCTTTATAACATGTGTTAAGTAACAAACCATTACAAGTAATAAACAACTTATATTCTATGTACATTAAGTACAAAAACATATGCAGGCAAATAAACATGCCTGTAGTGTTTTGAAATGCTAAGGTTAAAACAATGCAAAGTAAAGTAAGTATAAACAAAGCAAGATGTGTAGTTATAAATAAAATATGCAGGTAAGAAATGTGCAAAGCAAAATATCTGTACATAATAAGAAGTAGGAGACACAAAGTACTCCAACATTTAATGCAAGCAACATTTTAGGTCATTCGAAAGTTGTGAAAAATCATCTCAGCCTCCATTTATAAAAAAAATCTCTGATCAAAAATAAAGTAGAAAGAGAAGTGTACCAGCATTTGTAAAACTAGATAACACCTTCCCCTGTAAACCTTCCTCTATATTTGTACATCTGCCTATTTTAGTTCGACCATCAACCTAGCAAACCAGAGAAAATAAATAGTAAGCTTTTCTTTTTACAAACTTAAATAACTTCATCAAACAAAGGCAAGCTGATTAGGAAGATCAAAGCTTTCCAGTTTAAAGGAATCAAAGCAAGACAAAGTTTTCAAGTTTTCTGGGATCAAAACAAAAACATGCAAATGCCATTTACAGTTTCAAAGTTGCTCTCTGTTTATCTTCAGGTGAGTAACATCACTTTTAAAAAGTTTAAATTTAAGATATGGTTGTTGGTGGATGCATGTAATATGTATGGTTGGATATTGTTTGCTATATCTCTGTATGTATGTGCATAGCTGTTCCTGTAACATTTTGTTCTTGCTTCAAGTATCAGTTAGATTTAAAAATCATCTTTCTACTTACTTGCTGTTGGATTTAGGACTTAAACAAAAGCTGTTTGGATTGGCATAGATGGATGTTAAAATTTATAGGAAAGTTTAATGTAAACTTGAGTAAACCTGGAAACAAAGAAACAACAGAGCAATCTTAGAACAAGTCAAAATCTAATTGTCATGATTCACGAATTCAGGGATATGAATCAAATACTTAAACAAAAACTTGGTTTTTAAAACTAAAATAAAGAATTTTAGTAATAGGGGTTAAGAGCAGTTCGTATATGAACTGAAAATGGAATTTTGGGGATTGTGGGTGATCTCTGTTCTTTGGGTGGTCGGGTTTTCTCATGGTGATAGAGGAGTCTAGGGTGGAGATGGGAAAAATAGTAGGAGGTGGCCACAACCACGGTGGTGACAGCGGCAAGCGGTTGAAGTTGGTAAACCTAGATTTTTGCTTTGATTATGTTTGGTCTCGTTCGATCACCAGAGACGATCGAGAGTTATGGGATTTTGGGAATGTGTAGAGGGATGGTTGACGAAGCCATGGCCGGAGGTGATGGCTCTCTGGTGGTCGGAGGAGCGGGGGCGAAGTGATGACAGGGTTCGAGGGGAAAACTGGTTGTGTTTCCAGGTTTTGATTTTGCTCGAATTTCGTATACGTGACTATTTCGAGAGTCAGACGATCGGAGTCTGGTGTTGAGGCGAAGGTCGACTTGCTCGTCGATGAAGTGTTGGCCGGAGATGACGATCTAAGTTGTACACGTGCACGAGCACGTTGGTGGATCTGAAGTTGTTGCTTGAGTGCTTCAGATTGAACTCGAGATTACTCGAGTAGTTCGAGTGTTTTACTCGAAGTAGTGAACGGGGAGACTCGAAGCGATTTCGAGGGGGGGTCGGGTCAAAGATGGTAGTAGTTTCAGGGTTGAAACTGTTCCCTGTTTAAAGTTTTAAACTAAATTCGATTTGTCAAGCAAGGTTTAAAACTGTGTTTAAAAATTTAAAGTTAAAGTATATATTCAAATGAAATCTTTTGATTCTAAGGTTTAAACATGAATTTGGATTTTTAAATCAAGAATTTAAAATCAAGTTTTAAAAGCAAGTAAATCAAGTTTTAAATCAAATGTTAAAAATGAATTCAAGTTTTCTTAAAATCCAATCTGTAATTTAAAATCTGAATGTTTAAAACAAGTTTAAATCAAATAGTTTTATTAGTAATTTGTTTCAAATATTTGTTTGATTTGATTTTAACATAGTTATTTTTAAGGATTTTAGATTGAACTTTAAATTTGGTTAATGTTTAAAAGAATATTCATTTTGAATCTTAAATTCAAAATGGAATTTAAATTTAAATTCAAAGGTGTAATGTTTTACACTTTAATGCTAATGAAATCATTTTTAAAGAAATGTATTATCTTAGAGATAATTAAAAATATTGAAGTAAATTAAATAATAAGATAATTAAAGAATGACTTATTTATTTAATTCATAATTAATGATTTAGAATTAGAGATTAATTAAGGAGAAAATTAAAGAAATGTTATTAGTTAATGAAGGAAATTAACTAAGGATTAGATAATTATTTAATGTGATTAATTTTGATAATTAATTAGATTAATTAATTTAGATAATCTATTGTAAATTGTTAAATGTAATTACTTGATAAAAGTAATTAAGAGATTAATTACTTATTGTAATTAATTTTGATAATATGATTAATTTAAGTTAATTAATTTAGTTTAATTAATTTCGAGAAATCATTTGGTGATTTGATAAGTGAAATTACTTGGTGTAATTAATGGAGCATAATTACTTAGGAAAGTAATTAGATGGTAATTACTTAATGTAATTAATATAAGATGATTTGTAAGTAAGTAATTTGGGTAATTACTTTTGTAATTAATCAAGGCATTTATTAATGGAGATAATTAATTATGGGATAATTAATTAATTTAATAAGTAATTAAGGATAGTTAATTACTGGTTTGTTATTAATCAAAGGGGATTAATAATTGTGTTTAATTAAAGATTAAATTACTTAATGTAATTAATGTAAAGGAAGTAATTTATTTAAATATAAATTAGAGATCATTAATTAATATAATTAATGATGTAATTATGAATTGTTTAATTAAGGAATAATTAATAATGAAGTGATTAATTAATGTGATTAATTAAGGATAATGTAATTAATTATATTTAATTAATAAATGAAGTAATTAAATGTTAATTACTATAAATGATTTATAATAATTAATTTGTGGAATTAATTAAAAGACTAATTACTTATTGTAATTAGAGAATGGTTAATCAAAGGTGTTTAATCAAGATGAATATTTAGAGAATAATTAATTAAATTGATTTCTATTTAATTAATGGATGTATAAGCAGGATTTATAGATGAGTAATTAATTTAATTTACTTAAAATTAATTAGAGATAGAAGTAATCAATTTAATTCATTTTAAATTAATTATAGTTTGTGAATGATAAATCATTGCTTATGAATGAGTGATATTGATTTTTCAATGATTGATTGTGATCTCAGATAGGAGATGAATAATATCTATGGTGATATGGATGCTTGGTTTAAGTATGATAATATTGATTATCTGTTTGAGTTGATAATATGGATTATCTGTTTATGATGATAATGTGATTATCCATTGTTATATTGTGATTTATCTATCTGTGTGTATATAGAAAATTGAATTGAATTGTTTTAAACTCTAAAACAACTTAGCCTTAAAAGATACGGTTTGGATTTCGATGAGACCGGGATCGGGTTTCCAAATTTGGATATCCGAAAACCACATCGATCCAAATTAACGATAGGTCGTGAATCTCAAGTGCAGATGAAGATTCAGAATGCAAGGGTTATTGTCGTTACCTCTGAGGGTGATTCCAAAATGAGTGTAACGAGATAATGCCTTCGGTTTCGTTCGAACCCGGAACGAACTTGTATGGATTGAATGCTTTCAGAACATCGTCAGGTGGACGATGAGC
Organism: Allium fistulosum; assembly: GCA_030737815.1. Classification (NCBI taxonomy): domain Eukaryota; kingdom Viridiplantae; phylum Streptophyta; class Magnoliopsida; order Asparagales; family Amaryllidaceae; genus Allium; species Allium fistulosum. The sequence goes on from CM060908.1 coordinate 477,828,778, forward strand.
ATTCTAAGAGATGTGTTCTCTAAAGGTAATCGTAGCCTCAAGCCTCATCAACCGGGAATGGCTAAAACAGGGGAGGTGCAGCAAGGTTAGTGGGTAGCACCCAAGTAGGACAAGATTTCCTCTGTCTAGATGTCCCTTTTTATTTCGGTTGTGTGGGCAGTTGATTTCAACAACTGCTGGGGTGTCTTGTGCGGGAATTATCTAGTAAGGGATGTTCCGACCTTGTGTTGCAAGGGATTGGGCGTAATCCTTGGTACGCTGATCTAGGCCAGGTACTGTGACGGGCGGTACCTCGGTAGCCCTGCCATTATATGGAATCCAATCTCCAATAAGTGACCTCGGATTTGATTGTAGACCTAGTATGCTGGAATTTAATGAATGTAACAATTTCGGCTATTTTCTATTTACTTGAAAACTCTAGTCACTATTATAATATCACTGAATTTCCTATCAAATGTTTTGGTTAGCGTAAGGTAAAAACTTACCCATGTTTATGTGTGGGGAGTCTTACGTGATACCTTTGTTTCAAAGGTTTTTCCAAGTTAAGCAACTTTAACCTGTTACTCATACCAGACCCATGTTTGACCCGGAGTTTATTTCTGTTTTTCCTAAACTCTTGGGTACTCAGATTTTTACGGGTTGCCAAGGGATTCAGGTTAGCTTTGACGAACTGTGGAGGAGCAAAGGAGCAGGAGGCTTCAGCGTTATAGATATATAGTTTTCCGCTGTGTTGGTATCTCTGTGTTGTATTTGAGTTGTATCGAGTTGTATTAACTAGATAGGTGTTTATAACTGTCTAGCATGTGTTGTATTATCTGTGTAACTCTGATGTATATGATACTATGTATTATCTGATGTGATATATTATATTTTATTCGTTCCGCTGTTGAGATTCTGATGTTGTTTCTTCTTTCTTCTCTATCTTTTCTATTTCTCATCCCTTTCTTTCTTCATCATGATACGACTTTCTGGTAGTAGAAAGTTGGGTCGTGACAGTTGGTATCAGAGCGCTAGGTTGGGCGAATACCTAAGCTCTGGAGTGGTGTCTATCTTGAGAGAGCGTATTTGTAATTTTGATATATATATATATATGTATATTTATTTCTACATATTTGTTGGGTTACCTGTTCGGGTTTTCCAATAAGTTATAAAGGTAGATAGGGTAGTAGTGTGTGTAACACGACTACCAATGGTTGGAGTTTGAATGTTTGAGGTTGGAAGTGTATTTGTCGAGACTGTAGACCTAATACCGTCTCGAGTGAGTTTTGCTTGATGTAGGATTTCATCGATCTCTGAAGGTAACCTGTTAAGGTTTGGAGTCCATCTTTGAGTAGAGTTTGGATCTGTCGGTGGGACAGAAGCAAGTCATGATATCTTGATATCTCAGGATGTAGTAGCTGTGTGATGAGACACAGTGACTATGGATGTCTCCGAAGATGTTTCTTTAAAACAACTTAAGGAAGTGTGTCTGCTTCGGAGTTGTGGCTGTGTTCAGCAGGATTTTTCTGTTTGGTTTGAGGACTAAGTTTCTCGAATAGCTTTGGATTAGGAATTCCTTGGCATTGGTGTCAACAGCGCTGCTCGGAGTGTTCTGTGTGTTGGCAAAGAAGCTTTCTAGCTTAGCAGTGGAGTTCAGAAGCAGTAGAGTGGTTCCATTTCTTCGATGGATTGGCTACATAAGTGTAAGCTGTTCTGTTTGGTAAAGAGAGAGCAGTATCTTTGAAATTAGGCTGGGTTGATCGCAAAAGTGACTTGCGATAGCTGAGTGTTCTCTTTTGTTGTCAGAGATTTTTCTGGATGTCTTCAGAAGGTCAGAGTTTTGTTAGCATCTAGAGATTGAGTTTGGTATCGATTGGATTTCAGAAGTGGTAGCGATGGTTCAGCTTAGTAATAGGATGGTTTTTGGAGGAAGATTTTAGTGAAGCAGCTCAGGTTTTGGAGGAACTACTGAGTTTTATTTTTGGATCTGTTGGACCTTATTTTTGGAATGTGTTGTCCAGATTTTTGCTTGTGTTCGTCATCAGCATTCTCATCTGTTTCAGATCAGAGTTGTGCAGTGGAAGCATGGTGGCACCTATTTTAGTGTGGAACCATTTGGATGTTGCAGTGTGTTGGATTAGAGAGTTTCTACAAGAAATTTTTCAGGATTTGAGGCCAGATTGGAGTGCATCTGTTTTATCTCTTCCGGATGTGAGAAGTGAGATCTGTCTTCTGATTTTGGAATAGAGTTTGTGTTCTGAGTTTGGTTGATCTTGGAAAGATCATTTTGTTGGATTGTTTTTGGTTCAGATTGTTTCTGAAGGGCATCAACAAGGGTTGAGCTGATCAGTAAGGATGTAGGAGACCCAGGATCGTCCGAAGGATTTTATGGATAAGAATCAGAGATTTGATTTTGGATAAGTGTTTGACCTTCAGGAGTGAATTGTCAGTTTGGATAACTAGGATTCGTTGTGTTTCACGTATCTCTGAGGGAGTACGTGTGAGATCTATCTCTGATTGTAGAACCAGCAGTTCAAGAGTTTTGATTATTGAGTCAGACTTATCTATAGTCTGATATCCTGTCTTATTTTGTAGATTTAGATGTGTGTAGCTTAGTAGTATTGATTGTTTGGATTCTGTAGAGCGAGTATCCCGATATTTATACTAGGGAAACTCTAGAAAATTCTATCTGGAATTTTGTCTCGATGGTTAGATTTGTTTGATTGGTTGAATTGGTTGCTATGGTTGTTAACATATGATTGATATATGTTTGTGTTTTAAAATTATAATCTTTAATTAGATTATTAAATTACCTTTGTTTTAAATTTCGGGGACGAAATTTTTTTAAGGGGGGAGGAGTGTGACATCCCGGAAATTTTGAGCAATATCAATTTAATAATCTGTGTTAAAATTAAATTGATATGATAATAATTGATAATAAGATTTGAATTGATTAATATTTAACTGATAATTTATCTTTTAAAAGCTAACAAATTGTTTTCTATTTATAGTGTATAAATATTTGTATATATTGTAGATAGATAAGCTTTGTTTTAAAATTAAATCATCTTATTTATTTAATTTATATTTATTTTTTGATAAAAAAGATCTTAAGTAAATAAAGATATGTTTTCAAATTCTAATATTTTGGTAATTTGGAAATTTGATTAAATTCAATATTAAATAAATAACCATTTAGCTTTAAAATATACTCAAGATTAAAGTTAAATTTGTTTAAATGATTTTAGCTTAAATTTAAATTTAACAAAAAGGTTGTTTTGTTCTCTTAAGTATAGTTTGATGAAAATAAGTAATAAAGTGATAATTTCTTTTATAAATTATTTTATTTTAATAATGAGTTATTTTCAAACAATAGTAATAATTTTGGAAAGTTTAAGTTTTAAAATAAATAGAAAATGCTTAAGGAACAAGTGTTATCATATTGGAGCTTTATAACATGTGTTAAGTAACAAACCATTACAAGTAATAAACAACTTATATTCTATGTACATTAAGTACAAAAACATATGCAGGCAAATAAATATGCCTGTAGTGTTTTGAAATGCTAAGGTTAAAACAATGCAAAGTAAAGTAAGTATAAACAAAGCAAGATGTGTAGTTATAAATAAAATATGCAAGTAAGAAATGTGCAAAGCAAAATATCTGTACATAATAAGAAGTAGGAGACACAAAGTACTCCAACATTTAATGCAAGCAACATTTTAGGTCATTCGAAAGCTGTGAAAAATCATCTCAGCCTCCATTTATAAAAAAAATCTCTGATCAAAAATAAAATAGAAAGAGAAGTGTACCAGCATTTGTAAAACTAGATAACACCTTCCCCTGTAAACCTTCCTCTATATTTGTACATCGGCCTATTTTAGTTCGACCATCAACATAGCAAACTAGAGAAAATAAATAGTAAGCTTTTCTTTTTACAAACTTAAATAACTTCATCAAACAAAGGCAAGCTGATTAGGAAGATCAAAGCTTTCCAGTTTAAAGGAATCAAAGCAAGACAAATTTTCAAGTTTTCTGGGATCAAAACAAAAACATGCAAATGCCATTTACAGTTTCAAAGTTGCTCTCTGTTTATCTTCAGGTGAGTAACATCACTTTTAAAAAGTTTAAATTTAAGATATGGTTGTTGGTGGATGCATGTAATATGTTTGGTTGGATATATATTGTTTGCTATATCTCTATATGTATGTGCATAGCTGTTCCTGTAACATTTTGTTCTTGCTTCAAGTATCAGTTTGATTTAAAAATCATCATCTTTCTACTTACTTGCTGTTGGATTTAGAACTTAAACAAAAGCTGTTTGGATTGGCATAGATGGATGTTAAAATTTATAGGAAAGTTTAATATAAACTTGAGTAAACCTGGAAACAAAGAAACAACATAGCAATCTTAGAACAAGTCAAAATCTAATTGTCATGATTCACGAATTCAGGGATATGAATCAAATACTTAAACAAAAACTTGGTTTTTAAAACTAAAATAAAGAATTTTAGTAATAGGGGTTAAGAGCAGTTCGTATATGAACTGAAAATGGAATTTTGGGAATTGTGGGTGATCTCTGTTCTCTGGGTGGTCGGGTTTTCTCGTGGTGATAGAGGAGGCTAGGGTGGAGATGGGAAAAATAGTCGGAGGTGGCCACAACCACGGTGGTGACAGCGGCAAGCGGTTGAAGTTGGTAAACCTAGATTTTTGCTTTGATTATGTTTGGTCTCGTTCGATCACCAGAGACAATCGAGCGTTATGGGATTTTGGGAATGTGTAGAGGGATGGTTGACGAAGCCATGGCCGAAGGTGATGGCTCTCTGGTGGTCGGAGGAGCGGGGGCGAAGTGATGACAGGGTTCGAGGGGAAAACTGGTTGTGTTTCCAGGTTTTGATTTTGCTCGAATTTCGTATACGTGACTATTTCGAGAGTCAGACGATCGGAGTCTGGTGTTGAGGCGAAGGTCGACTTGCTCGTCGATGAAGTGTTGGCCGGAGATGACGATCTAAGTTGTACACGTGCACGAGCACGTTGGTGGATCTGAAGTTGTTGCTTGAGTGCTTCAGATTGAACTCGAGATTACTCGAGTAGTTCGAGTGTTTTACTCGAAGTAGTGAACGGGGGAGACTCGAAGCGATTTCGAGGGGGGGTCGGGTCAAAGATGGTAGCAGTTTCAGGGTTGAAGTTGTTCCCTGTTTAAAGTTTTAAACTAAATTTGATTTGTCAAGCAAGGTTTAAAACTGTGTTTAAAAATCTAAAGTTAAAGTATAGATTCAAATGAAATCTTTTGAATCTAAGGTTTAAAAATGAATTTGGATTTTTAAATCAAGAATTTAAAATCAAGTTTTAAAAGCAAGTAAATCAAGTTTTAAATCAAATGTTAAAATGAATTCAAGTTTTCTTGAAATCCAATCTGTAATTTAAAATCAGTTCATTTAAAATCTGAATGTTTAAAACAAGTTTAAATCAAATAGTTTTATTAGTAATTTGTTTCAAATAATTGTTTGATTTGATTTTAACATAGTTCTTTTTAAGGATTTTAGATTGAACTTTAAATTTGGTTAATGTTTAAAAGAATATTCATTTTGAATCTTAAATTCAAAATGTAATTTAAATTTAAATTCAAAGGTGTAATGTTTTACACTTTAATGCTAATGAAATCATTTTTAAAGAAATGGATTATCTTAGAGATAATTAAAAATATTGAAGTAAATTAACTAATAAGATAATTAAAGAATGACTTATTTATTTAATTCATAATTAATGATTTAGAATTAGAGATTAATTAAGGAGAAAATTAAAGAAATGTTATTAGTTAATGAAGGAAATTAACTAAGGATTAGATAATTATTTAATGTGATTAATTTTGATAATTAATTAGATTAATTAATTTAGATAATCTATTGTAAATTGTTAAATGTAATTACTTGATAAAAGTAATTAAGAGATTAATTACTTATTGTAATTAATTTTGATAATATGATTAATTTAATTTAATTAATTTAGTTTAATTAATTTCAGGAAATCATTTGGTGATTTGATAAGTGAAATTACTTGGTGTAATTAATGGAGCATAATTACTTAGGAAAGTAATTAGATGGTAATTACTTAATGTAATTAATATAAGATGATTTGTAAGTAAGTAATTTGGGTAATTACTTTTGTAATTAATCAAGGGATTTATTAATGGAGATAATTAATTATGGGATAATTAATTAATTTAATAAGTAATTAAGGATAGTTAATTACTGGTTTGTTATTAATCAAAGGGGATTAATAATTGTGTTTATTTAAAGATTAATAATAAGTCTTCAATCCTTTCTCCACAATACTAAGACGTCATGGGCTCTCTGCGGGACGAAGAAGGCTGGGAAGAGGTGAGAAGGAAAAGGGGCAAGGCTCCTTTGTCGACTGGATCGGAAGCTAGGTTAAATCTGGGAGGCCACAGACATTTCACATCCGGCGCTGAGCGGAATCAAGTCAAATCAGGAGCTAGTTAGGTTCGTAAGCAGGGGGGTAATGTTCTGGAGGCTTATGAAGGGAGGTCTTCATCAAAATTCTCGAAATCCTCAAATCAGAAAGTAAAACTAGTAGGAAATATTGGGAAAATTAAATTCACTGTATCAGAGAACGCGAAAAAAATTTCTTACAGTGAAGTAGTTAAAATAGGAGCTGTAGGTGATCTAGGAAACCTAGATCTTGAATTTATTGAACCAAAAATATCTGCCGGTAAAAGGATAGGTTCTCTTTCATCCGAAGCTATCAAAGAAGCAGAGGGTGGATGGGACTTATGCATATTATTGTATGTTGTTGGTTATAAACCTTGGCTTAAAACTTTTGAAGGGTACGCCAACAGAGTATGGTCTACTCAGAAGCCGTTCTCTGTTCAATCGAGGAATAACGGCTTCTTCGTGGTAAGATTTGGATCTGAGGAGGATTGCAATAAGATTTTGAAATCTGGTCCCTGGTTTATGGATCGGAACCTGATTATTATGAAACGTTTGTCTCCAGACATGAATACGGACAGGGATCTTCTTACCTCATTGCCTATGTGGGTAAGACTCCCAGGTTTAAGCTTTAAACTATGGGGCAATAAGGCTATTAGTGCATTAACAAGTACTATAGGCCTTCCTATCAAGATAGATGAGGCCACAAAAACTAAATCAAGGCTAGCCTATGCCAGAGTTCTGATAGAGGTTAATGCTACCTATGGTATGCCTAATATTATTGAAGGTATGGATGATAATGGGAGAAGTTTCGTTCAGACAGTGGAATATGAAAATCCTCCTCCCATATGTGGTAAGTGCGTGTGTTTTGGACATGTTACTGAAGAATGTCCTATGACTAAGACATGGGTTCCTAAACCGACTCAAAAGGATAATGCTGAGAAGGAAAATATTGTAGAACCAACTCTTGTTGGTTGTTTGGAAACGGTGAGTGAGGAAGACGGAGAAGGTATTAATAATCCTTCTAGCAATCAAGAGACCAGTGGAAATATTCCAGAAAATGGCCTTCATTCAGTCGAAATTAATAAGAATAACGATGGGGAGGGTTTAGGAGTAGAAGTTCTTCCTCGGGAAATTCAAGAAAATGAAGTCTGTTCCTCCAATGATGGTGCTCAGAATAGAAATCAGATAGTTTCTAACTTGCATGAGCAAGAGGTCCTCACTGATTCAGGAAATAGGGAAAATAACATTCTTGTGAGTCAATCGACTTTGGAAGATAGAGATCTGAGCCCTATTTCTACGAAGTTTCCTACGGCTCAGAAATCAATTCTCAAACGTCCTACAACTTCAGTGGACTTACAAATAATTCCTTTTAATTTACTTTCTAATGATAATAGGATTGATGATTGTGTAATTAATAATGTTAATTTAAGGAGAGGTACTGATTTAGGTTTTGATGTGCAGGTACAGGAAGTCTTGGATCTGGATACAGGAAGGACAGAAGCGATAGGGGAACAAAATACATATGACAAGGTCGATCAAGCCCAGGAGGAGCAGGCCATTCTTAAGTCCCAGGAGGAGCAGGCCATTCTTAAGTCCCAGGTTACAAAATTTGAGAACATTCAGAAGGACAAGTTAGTTCGTAAGAACCCTAAGTGGGTGAAGATGTTAGGCATCTCAGCGGAAGATAAAGGTGAGTCCTCAAGCAGTAGGTCGCAGAGGACTCGAAACAACAAGACTTTTTAATGTCGATTGCATGATGGAACGTTAGAGGGTTTCATAACCCTAACAGATTGAAAGAAATAAGAAGACTCATTGATAAGTTTAAAATTAGTTGTTTTGGTGTTTTGGAAAATAAGCTGCTGTTTTCGGAACTATTAGAATTGGAAAGAGGATTGTCGGATGGTTGGAAAGTTATCAGTAATGTCTCATGCTATTATAAATGCAGAATCTTTATTTTAATTGATGGGAATTCTTGGGATTTCAACTACATTAGTATGAGTGACCAACATATTACTATTGAATTGATTAACAAATTAAAGTTCAAATGCAATTTAACTTTTGTTTATGCTCAAAATTATGTTCAGCTCAGGATAAGATTGTGGAAGAATTTACAGGAAGATGCGATAAATATATACAGACCTTGGTTGGTTCTTGGGGACTTCAATTGTATCTGTAGTCCATCAGAGAGAAAGGGAGGTAATCCAGTGCCATTTGGAAACTTATTTGAATTAGATGATATGTCAAACGACACAGTCCTTAAAGAGATCAATATTAAAGGTTACGAATTTTCATGGTGGTCTGGGCCTAGTCGAAACATATTTTCTAAAATTGACAGGGTTTTTGCTAACCTAGAATGGATTAATATGTACCAAGATTTATCGGCAGAATTCTTACCTCCTTCTGTGAGTGATCACAATGCTGTTCTAGTCTCTCTTTTTCCTAAGCCTAGAGTAAAAAATAGACCTTTTAGATTTATGAACCACTGGCCCCTTTGTGAACAATACTTTCCATTGGTTGAGAAATTATGGTCAGCTGATCAGAAAGATCGACCTCTTTTACAAATATTATTCATTCTCAAGAACATTAAGAAAGAGCTTAAGATTTGGAGTGCTGATATACGTAACACCAAAAGAGAGGTTAATGTTCAGAGAGAAAACTGTTCTAGACTTCAAAAGCTTCTGGAAACATCTAAAGATCACAATTTAGTTATGGAATTTCAAAATGCCAGAATTAAATTGGAGATGGCACTCAACAAAGAATTTCTGGACACCAAACAAAAGGCTAAATGTGATTGGTTGTTGAAGGGTGACGAGGCTTCTGCTTTCTTTTATGCTAAAATGTCTAGCAGAAGAAGTAGAAAATGTTTGACTAACATTACAGTTGATGATAAGGAGGTTTCGGAAGAAAACTTTGCTGATTCGGCCAATAAATTCTATAAACAAGTTTTCAATCTTTCTTTAACTGACCAGTTTCCAGAAATTATTTGTAAATCGATAATTTCTGAATATGGCGCAAACTTCCTGAATGAGGGTCTTTCTTTGGAAGAAATTAAATTTGCTTTGTGGAACATTAATGATACGACTTCTCCAGGCCCAGACGGATTTAATTCAAAGTTTTTCAAAACTCATTGGTCTCTTTCGAAAGATTTAATTTTCAAAGCTTTGAACGACATTTTCCATAAGGGTTCTATAATAAAAGAATGGAACCACACTTTCTTGCATTTGATTCCTAAAAAAGATCATTCCACTAGAATCCAAGACTATAGACCGATTGCCTGTTGTAACACTTTATATAAAGTTTTCACAAAGACTCTTTGTAATAGACTGGCTCCTTTTTTGGATAAGTTGGTGTCCTCTAATCAGACGGCGTTTATAAAAGGAAGATCAATAGGGGATGGAATTTTGTTTGCTCACGAAATTATTAGGGGTCTTGGAAGAAAGGATAATAAATACATGTGTATCAAGGTAGATTTGAAAAAGGCTTACGATTCGATTAACCGAGCTTTTGTTATACACATGTTAATAAGTTTGGGTTTCCCAGACAAATGGGTGAAAATTATTGAAAATATCATAACCACTCCAGTGTTTTCCATTATTGCTAATGGGGAATCGCATGGTTATTTCAAGACTTCACATGGTCTTAGACAAGGGGACCCTCTTTCCCCTATTTTATTTTCTTTGGTTATGGAATATTTTACGTTACTGATGGATGGTAAAGTCAGGGATGGTCTTATTTCTCCTATCACAGAATTTAACAACAAGTTAACTCACATCATTTACGCCGATGATATTATTATCTTTACTAAAGCAAGTGTTCTTAATGCTTCTGCCATTGGTGATGTTTTTCAAAGTATGAAGAGAGTGACCGGGTTGGAACTTAGCTGTGAGAAGTCTAATGTTTTCTTTGGTAAAGGGGTAATCAACTGTACTGATATTTGTTCCACTCTTAATATCCAACAATCGGTTCTTCCAATAAGGTACCTGGGCATCCCTTTATCTAGTTCTAATTTGAAAGATAGGGATTGTGCTCTATTGATAGAGAAGATCAAGACAAGATTAGCAGGATGGGAAACTAGAATGCTCAGCCTAGCTGGGAGACTAGAACTTATTAAATCTACCATTTATCCTATCATTCAATTTTGGATGCAATGCTTTCGTCTCCCAAAAACAACGGTGCATAAAATAAAACAGTTGATTCTTAATTTCCTTTGGAAAAGCCGTAGTAGTAAGATCCCCTGGGAAATTTTGTGTAAGCAAAAAGAAGAAGGAGGAATGGTCTGAGAAATTTAGAAGAGCTGAATCAAGCGTTATTCATCAAATTAATTTGGAAAATCCTCAATGTTGAAGGAATTTGGGCAGATCTCATAAAGCGAAAATATATTGGAAATAAAAGTTTTTGGGATATCAATCCGAGACTGGACGACTCGAGAGTGTGGAAATATATTTTGAAGAACAGACATGAAGCTTTGAAGTGCCTTTCTCTTAATATAAGTGATGGCAAAACTACTTCTCTTTGGTATGACCCTTGGTTGAATGGAAGTTCTATCATGGAACGCATTGGATTAGATACAGCTTTTAGAACTGGTATGGAATATTTGACTCTTGATAGGATTGTTAAAAATGGCGAGTGGAAGTGGGACGAGTTCAGTTTCCTACGTCAGATTCATTCGGAGATAGAAGGTGTCAAGATTCATAAAGATAGAGAGCGGGACTATTGGTCTTGGAAATGTTCCAAACACGGTCAATATCAGTTTAAACTCGTTTGGAACTCAATTAGGTCTAGTTTTGAAATTAAAAACTGGTCGTCATTAGTGTGGAACAAAATCCACGTTCCAAAAATGGCGGTTTGCCTCTTTAAAGCCATTAACGACTATTTGTTAACGAAAGAGAGATTACTACACAAACAGATTGTCGTTGACCCCTTATGTGTTTTTTGTAATAATTTCATTGAAAATATAGACCACCTATTTTTTCAATGTAATTATACAGAAAAAGTTTGGTTTTGGAACTGTAAAAATTTTTTTAGCTTGCCGAAAAGTATGTTCTTATTTACTCTAAGGGAAGATTTGCATAAGATTGTATCTATCTCTAAATTAAAAAATCTTAACTCAGATTTGTTCCAACTTTCTATCTCAGTTTGCATTTGGCACATATGGAAAGAAAGAAATGACAGGATATTTCTTAACAGATTCAATGATACTTCGCAGTTATGCTCAAAAATTTACCAGACAGTGAATATCAGAATGGTTAAATCTAAATATTATAAGCTCATGAATGGCTCGACAGATATAATAGCTAAGAAATGGGGATTTACCTCGCTAAGCTAGACAGGGGTTTATCGGATTGATCATATGTATAGCTTCTCCTCGCTGCTTCCTTCTTGTGCCTTGATTCAGGTTTTCTGCATCCTGTATTATCTTTACATTTATCTTACATCTTCTCTTTTAACTTACATTTTACTTAATAATTATCAATACTATTTGACCTAGTCTGTAAGTTATAAGAATGCAGAAACAACTGCTGTTCCGCTACCTCTTTGACTGGTGTCTTCATCTATTATAATACATACTGAGTTAGTTTTCAGAAGTCAAAAATTAATTAAAATCATAGGGGAGTCAAAGACTTAGCTCGTGAAGTAGTTCAAGGAGGACCTGTTTTCACTATGACTTCACCTTAGAGAATCTTTGAGTTCGAAGACATCAAACAGCGACTACTTTGTCTTCTGAAGCGCAAAGATTTCATCTTTTTGGAAGACGGAGACTCCTCAAGCTTAGATCTTTAGATCTAAGGTCAGTGACTTCTAGAAACCGAAGGTTTTAGAGACTTTGATGACTTCTCGACTCCATTTTCTGTCTTGAGTCCTAAAACAATGAGATCTGTTATTAGAATCTTTATAAAGCTAAAAGGTATAACCTTTACGGGATTTGGACACTTATCTGTAGCTGCTTGTTCTCGTGGATGATCTGATACATGGAATAGAGCTTCCTGGTTTGCTTCTTGCTTAGTCGTGGCCTAGCTGAAGAGTTTGAGTCTGAGTCTTTTATCTCCCTCGTCAACATTAGTGTTGCTTTATTTTCTCTTGTTCGAGAGGAGTAAATGAAGTAGTTCTCAAGTGAAGTCCTGCCGTTTTTAACCTACCGAGTTGTCTGGAAGCTTCAAGCGGGTTTCGGGTGAAAGTTTGTTTGTTCATTTCAGTGTTGGGCCTTGTTTTGATTTAATGTACTTAACAGGCCAGGTTTCGTTTGTATTTGGTGGTTTGTTGAACTTTGTACATTCTTTTGTTTTCTTGGTTTTTAATAGAATGTTTGAACCCTTTTTCAAAAAAAAAGATTAAATTACTTAATGTAATTAATGTAAAGGAAGTAATTTATTTAAATATAAATTAGAGATCATTAATTAATATAATTAATGATGTAATTATGAATTGTTTAATTAAGGAATAATTAATAATGAAGTGATTAATTAATGTGATTAATTAAGGATAATGTAATTAATTATATTTAATTAATAAATGAAGTAATTAAATGTTAATTACTATAAATGATTTATAATAATTAATTTGTGGAATTAATTAAAAGACTAATTACTTATTGTAATTAGAGAATGGTTAATCAAAGGTGTTTAATCAAGATGAATATAATTAATTAAATTGATTTCTATTTAATTAATGGATGTATAAGCAGGATTTATAGATGAGTAATTAATTTAATTTACTTAAAATTAATTAGAGATAGAAGTAATCAATTTAATTCATTTTAAATTAATTATAGTTTGTGAATGATAAATCATTGTTTATGAATGAGTGATATTGATTTTTCATTGATTGATTGTGATCTCAGATAGGAGATGAATAATATCTATGGTGATATGGATGCTTGGTTTAAGTATGATAATATTGATTATCTATTTGAGTTGATAATATGGATTATCTGTTTATGATGATAATGTGATTATCCATTGTTATATTGTGATTTATCTATCTGTGTGTATATAGATAATTGAATTGAATTGTTTTAAACTCTAAAACAACTTGGCCTTAAAAGATACGGTTTGGATTTCGATGAGACCGGGATCGGGTTTCCAAATTTGGATATCTGAAAACCACATCGATCCAAATTAACGATAGGTCATGAATCTCAAGTGAAGATGAAGATTCAGAATGCAAGGGTTATTGTCGTTAGCTCTGAGGGTGATTCCAAAATGAGTGTAACGAGATAATGCCTTCGGTTTCGTTCGAACCCGGAACGAACTTGTATGGATTGAATGCTTTCAGAACATCGTCAGGTGGACGATGAGCATTCTAAGAGATGTGTTCTCTAAAGGTAATCGTAGCCTCAAGCCTCATCAACCGGGAATGGCTAAAACAAGGGAGGTGCAGCAAGGTTAGTGGGTAGCACCCAAGTAGGACAAGATTTCCCCTGTCTAGATGTCCCTTTTTATTTCGGTTGTGTGGGCAGTTGATTGCAACAACTGCTGGGGTGTCTTGTGCGGGAATTATCCAATAAAGGATGTTCCGACCTTGTGTTGCAGGGGATTGGGCGTAATCCTCGGTACGCTGATCTAGGCCAGGTACTGTGACGGGCGGTACCCCGGTAACCCTGCCATTGTATGGAATCCAATCTCCAATAAGTGACCTCGGATTTGATTGTAGACCTAGTATGCTGGAATTTAATGAATATAACAATTTTGGCTATTTTCTATTTACTTGAAAACCCTAGACACTATTATAATATCACTGAATTTCCTATCAAATGTTTTGGTTAGCGTAAGGTAAAAACTTACCCATGTTTATGTGTGGGGAGTCTTACGTGATACCTTTGTTTCAAAGGTTTTTCCAAGTTAAGCAACTTTAACCTGTTACTCATACCAGACCCATGTCTGACCTGGAGTTTATTTCTATTTTTCCTAAACTCTTGGGTACTCAAATTTTTACGAGTAGCCAAGGGATTTAGGTTTGCTTTGACGAACTGTGGAGGAGCAAAGGAGCAGGAGGCTTCAGCGTTATAGATATATAGTTTTCCGCTGTGTTGGTATCTCTGTGTTGTATTTGAGTTGTATCGAGTTGTATTAACTAGACAAGTGTTTATAACTGTCTAGCATGTGTTGTATTATCTGTGTACCTCTGATGTATATGATACTATGTATTATCTGATGTGATATATTATATTTTATTCGTTCCGTTGTTGAGATTCTGATGTTGTTTCTTCTTTCTTCTCTATCTTTTCTATTTCTCATCCCTTTCTTTCTTCATCATGATACGACTTTCTGGTAGTAGAAAGTTGGGTCGTGACAATTCCCATTTTTATACATCTCGAAATCCATTTCTAAAACACCCTCTTTATAAATCTTTTTTCTTTATAAAACTCATCTATAAACTCCTTTATAAAACCCTTTATAAGCTCCCATTTATAAAATATTATTTATAAATTATAATTTCCCATTTTATAAATATATAAACATAGTTATAAACCTCCTTCTATAAATCTCCAACTTATTTTATAAACTCCTTTATAAACATCCTTTATACTTTTATAAAACTCTTTTATAAACTTCTTTGAAAAATTAATCATTTATAAAACTCATTTCATAATTCCCAAATTTATTCGCAACTCTTTTATAAAAAACTCCAGATTCATTTATGAAACTCTTTTCATAAATTTCTAAATAAAATCGCAAAACTCCTTTATAAAACAAAAATTCAAATATAAACCAAACTCCAAAAATAAAACAAACCTCTAAATTCAATTATAAATCTCACAAACATTCCATAACAAGATCATTCTATATATTTCAATAAATTCACAAACGAAATTAGTTATTCTAAATTATCAAGGTGAAATTGATTTCCTTTTTATAGGATTTTATTTACAAAAACATTCCTTTATTTATAAAACACTATTTATATGACTATCTTCCACTTACAAAATAATATTTATAAGTTTATCCTTTTATACAACATTTTATATAAATGTTTCACAAATATTTGTTCCAAAATATTTCTATCTTCTTTTCAAAAATAAAATTGCTTTTCAAAATTAAGGACAAACCCTTTTATTTCCTTTTAAAATAGAACGTTCATTATTAAAATAACCTTTCCTATATAAACTCAATACTTTTTAAAATGATTTTAAAACATTTACATATAAACATTATTAGAATAAAATAAATCGATGTAAAATAGACAAGTACGAAAACTTATTTTTAAAATAAAATATCACAGAAAATCCAAAAGATCAAATTAAAAATGATTTTTCAAAACAGAACCAATTCCAAACCCAAATAGCAATTAATAGTATTTTTCAAAATACTATATCAAGGCCAATAGTTACCATACCACTTAACCGGTGCTATTACTACCTTTTTTTAAAAAAGGTTCAATTATAACATATGTCGATGTCACATTCAATATGGCCAAACTATCAAACTTTTTACATTCAACAAATCTGTATAACTGGTATATAACTGGTATATAATTGAAATAAAATCAACAGAAATATAACTGGAAATCAAAAATCATACTTTCAAGAAATCCGGATTTCTCTACTAAATTTCCTGTATTTTCAATTTAAATGACAAGGCACCGAGGTACCGCCTGCCATGGTACACCTTTAAAAAATGTACTGAGGGCCTCACATGGACCCCCTGCATATTAGGACCGGCCTACCCCTTATTGGATAGTACCGAATATTTCCTCACCTCGATTGCTTTGCAACCTTTTTCCATAGCTCTCATGCACAACCAAATCCATAAAAATGTGTGTGTGTATAGAAAGGGTGAAGACAATACCCTAATGGGTGCGACCCACATAGCCCTAAAGCATATACCATATTTTAGTCAATCCGAGTTGATGAGGCTTGAGGCTACGGTTTACCTTTTATATAGCAATCCTACTTGGAATGCTACCACTGCCTTCCAAGCAGTAATGTAGTGCTAGCATTCGTCCATACAAGTTGTTCAAGATAAAACCAACCAAAGGCATTACTTCTACTACATTCATTTTAGAATCACCCTCGGGATTAGTATCAAGTAGCCCCTGCATTTCAAAGATCTTCGTCTTTAATTTCATCATCTTCACGATGTCTTCAATTCGAACGCTTATGCCGGTTCAAAGTGGTTTTCTGATAACTCATGTTTATCTGATCTCGGTCTCTCCGAACCGACAAAGTTAGCTTTACAAACTGGCCAAAATTTGATAGTCTGTTATCTAATTATCGAATAAACAACAATTCAACAAGAGATTTAATTCCATTTGGAAACTACATTGGTTAGGCACGTAAGCAACCCTTTTATTTCAGAGTTTTACTCATACCAGACATTTTGTCTAACCCGAGTTGTTTGCTTTCCCTAAAACTCTCGGGTACTCAATTATATTTGAGTAGTCCGAGAGTAGCAGGTTTTCTTTGGAGCTCTTTGAAGACGGTGATCGAGCAGGCGGCTCCTTAGTATCTAGTTATTTATTTTTGCTGTATAATTAAGTTGGTATATTTTGTATCTAAAATGACAACCCAGAATGTATAATTGCAAATTTGTTAGATGTAGTACTTTTGTTTAACTCTGATAGCTCCATGTAAGGAGTAACCTTTTGTACTATATCATTTGTTATTATATGTAACCATTCCTTTGTGAGGTTCTTCTATTCTGTTCTTTCTGTTATTTACTTTTCCCCATGAAAACTTATCTTTCGGATGCTTGGGCAACGACACATGAATACCGAGGATGTATTAAGTGTCGTTCCTAGGGATTAGAAAGGTGGGTAGTCACAAATAGATTTATTACTTTCTTAATTCCCAACTAATTCAATTATATTTATATTCCATTATTCCTTTTTAACTAATAGTTATACTTCTTTGATTATTATAACTTTTCCAATTTCTTATCCCTTTGTCATATTGCTACTTTAATTACTTGCTATTATTTTTCTTCATTTATCTTAACCGCACATATTAAATTAACAACAGAATTATTATAATTATTTCTATTTATTACACCATGGTTTCACATTTAGGGATTCCTATTAATAAATCAGAACTATACTTTTCCCAAAGGGAATTGCTAACACTATAATTTCCCATAAATTACCTGAAAGAGTTGTGTTGTTTTTGGAACTATAGGGAATTATCTTTTCTATTGTTATTATTGAAACAGACGGTAGAAAATACGATAAACATCCTTATTTGTATGTCTCTTTCTTTTTGTCATATTCCCTGTTATTTCAAACAATACACCTTCATATAGAGTTATAAAATGGGATAATTTATAGGAATTTACATTGCAACATACTTCATTCCAATGAATTAAAACATTACTTAAATCCTAATTCAGTTTCTAACAATCTTCAATTCATGTTTAATAACGTATAATATTCAGATCCATAATTTACATTAAATCTTATTTATGAATTATTTTACACTTTTAGGGATATTTACAACATCTAATCAAAGTTAACAATTCATAGAATATGAAGGCAGGGTTCTAAATTTCATTGCCTATATATGTATTTAAACCTACAACTCAAAATTTACTTTAGGCATAAGAGGAACAGATTGACAACGATATAACTCCAATATTATATAAAAGTATATAATTTTCCATTCACCTCTTTAGCTTTCAAATCTCCAGATATAAATCAATTCTTCTTATTTGACACCCTTTTCTTCTGCCAAAATATATATAAAACACGTACATATTTATTAGAATTGTAGATCTGGAAAGAGATTTGAATTAAACATAGTTTTACGATTTTAGATTTAGAATTTACCTTTTCTCTACATAATCGATTCTCCCCTTATTCTTCTTCCCTTTTTTCCATTATTCCATACACACAAACATATTATACTTAATTTATAATTCATGTATTTCCTAGAATTTATAGAGAAAAGAAAATGGGAGAGCTTCACTCCTTGATTCATAAAATATGAGAAAAAAGTAAGGGACAAGGCTTGTATTTATAGGCGCTCGAATACATTCCATCTATTAGATAGATTATATTAAATCTAAACCGTTTGACATAGGTTTAATCCCTAGCAGCCAGCCTACCACTGGTCAATCGCAATGTCTCCATCAGTCGACCGCTAGCGGTCGAGCGGTCCCAATAATAGGGTCGACCGGTCGCTATATATGTTAATTGTTGATTTTTACTAGTTTTTTTCCTTGTGCGGCTTATTTTTTTCGATTTGATGAACGTTAATATTACTTAGTGCTTAAGAGTTGGTTAACACTATATTAACATTAATTAATAATATTTATTTTCTTAATTACATATATAATTATCATCCTTTTAAAAAATTCAAATGTTAAGAACTTCTTGTTTGAACTTTGATTGTAAAGCTTTATAAATGAAAGTTGATCAGAAAATTGTTACGAACACGATAGTGCAAGTTTTGTAACCAAATTCTAACATTTGTAAAAATCATATTTTTGAGCATTACTAATTATTTATTAATTCTAATTAATTAATTATCGTTTAATTTATGGGGTGTTACCTAAGAAGTTTTGACAAAGGATATCAATTCATCCGTTGGGACTAGAATATGTAATGCCCTCCAAATGTTGGTATTACTACTCATGGCTGCTGGGGGGGCATCAAGGGGTTACATATTAATAGTTATTGAATAATTATGAAATGACTTCCTCGAAAGTTTTTTGTTGGTTAATATAACTAAGGTCAAACAGAGAATCTCAAAGTGATGATATTACACAGTTCTCTCGACTTAAGAATATAGTTGAACTTCAGTATGGACACTCCACTTTAGTTATAGTGTAAATCGTGGCAAGGCACCCTTCTAACGACTGTAATTGGGTTTAAGTTAAAGCATTGGAAGTAAAACACTATTCAGTAGAGAATTCGCCTCCTTAGTTATAAGGGATATCACGGTCAATTATAGTCAACTCAAAATAATAATCTTTGGCCAGAGTAGCACAGTTAATAATTATTATTATTATTATTGACTAAGGATTTTATGTTTGGACTAGTCAAGTTGAATGTGGACGAGGTTGGAATTTTAACCAAAACTAAATTCCGTAAGTCTTATTGTGATATAGTTTTGGTGAAAAGAATTGGTGTAAATAATTGTTACTACTGTGTATCTCTTATAATAGTAAAGTTGGATTTCACCCAAAAAAGATGTGTAAGCTGTAATTTTAGTCAAAATGTCAAAACACTGGCTGAGGTGACATGTGAACATTAATATTCAAATTATTCAATGTTAATCGCTGACTTAATTTACACCTCTGAGTCACACAACCATAATGATGAATATTCTAAAAAACCAACATAATTTAATTAATTTATAATCATTATAAATTAACGAAATTAACTGATGTTTATAAAATATAATTATTAATATTTTTTGATTTTTTTAAAAGCCAATGTTATTAGTAAAATGCGTATATAAAAATTATATATGCGCGTATCGATATAGTAAGATTTATAGACTAATTGCTAAACGAAGTTAGGAATTCCTTATGGTCCATGTTGCCACTTTTATGAAAGGCCAAAGGGAGATAGGAAGGGATTCAAATTTGATTTGAAAAGGCAAAGAAGTAATTAAAGGAAGAAAAAAGATCTCTAGCCTTTAATTATCTTTTATTACCTACTTAAAGAAAATTCAATCATTTGTTTTTCACTACTCCTCTCCGTCGTATTGCCTGCCCAAAATACATGATAAGGGGAGGCATTTTAATTGAAATTTAATGAGGAACTAAAGAGGGAAGTTTTAAGGAAGGAACCAGAAAGGTTTCAATGATTTCTTTAAAACAAAATTTCTTTCTTTTATTCACTCATTCAATTCTCTTGATAATTCATTTTCTCGTGCTCTCTTCCTCTTTCCCTTAATGGCCAAAAAGGCTTAATGGAAGAAAAATTCCCATAATAAAATAAATCCAAAAGGTGAATCAGATCGTTGCAATTTTTGGAGGTAATTCGATTAAATTATAGGAGTTTTATTCTTTATTCAAGATGTAATTTTTGGCTTCATCTTAAGGTAAATTTCTAACCTTAAATTATTATGAAATACATGATGTTAGTATAGTTTAGATCCTCATATGCTTCTTTTTTGGACATATGTTCCCTACGTTAATTACCCGATCTAATTTTGCTATTAATATGGATATTAATGTTCAAAGAAAAAACCATTTTGATTTGGAAACTAATTCTTAACTGATTGATATAACCTTGTAACTTTTATATACATAAACATAAGTAAGCTACATATGTTGATTATTTGAGATTTTGAAATTAAATTGATGTTTTGTAATATTTGTTAGTTCTTAAATATTGATGTATTTATCAAATAAACTAATTCTGAATCAATAAATTTATAAAAAGGGAATATATTTTACTCTTAAAAATAAAATTTAATAATCAAAAACTACCTTTGAAATTTCCTTTTAATCCTTTTTACTAAATATTTAATTTACAAAGGAATTTCCTTTTTGGAAATATAATTAAAACCCCCTTCATTTGAAAATATAAATTCCATATATTCAATTTCTCTTGAAGATCTCTATTTTCATTTTTAAAACAACTTTTATTTCCAAAATAATTTCCAACAACTCATTTTATTTCTCATCCAATTTTATTTACTTATATGTATCGTTCAAATAAATTTTATAATACAAATTTTTTTTCGAAGCATCCAATGTATATTTAAAGTGGGAAAAGCAATAAATCATCTAAGATATAAATTACAAAGCAGAATACTCCAAAATCAATAACAAATCATCAATATAAATTTTATAGCTCTGATACCAACTGTAACGACCCGGAATTTTCGAACCCGAAAATTCCAAATAGTTAGAAGAAAAAGAAAGAGATAGAAGGAAGAAACAGAAAGAAGAAAGAAGAACAGAGAACACAACATCTCACATTCACAATTCTAATTAATTCAAATCAAATTCAGATTGAACTAATTCTATTCAAATCTCAATTTAAAACTATCTCGAATTATATAAATTCGAGTTAAAATTTTTAATTATTGATTTAATTCCTTAAATTTTTAATTTTAACAAATTAAATCTTTAAATCTTTTAATTCTGAATTCAAATTTCAAAATTCCATTTTAAGATTATCTTTACTTAACTTATTATAAAGTTCAAATAAGAATTTAAAAACAATTAAATTTCATATTATAATTTATTATCTATTTTCAATTTCCAAATCTCAAACCCATTTTGAGATCACTCATAACTCCCATTTTAATCAACCATTTAACTTCCCAAGTTAAATTTTAATTTCATCTTGAAATTTCTAATTCAAGTTGTTCATTCTAAACTCATTTAACTTTCCTTAAGTTAAATTCAATTTATCTTTACTCAAATTGAATTCCCATTCAAATTTTAAACTTCGTATTAAAAATCTTCCCACTTAAGTTTAAAAACTTATTCACTTTGAGTTTTCACATCACATTCCAAGGAAAAATTTAAAACTCAATACTTAGAGTTTTTTTTTTCAAATCATCTTTAATATTATGTATATCCTCATATATACATTTTCTTTATTCCGATAACACTTCTACAAATTCAAGATTTTAATTTCAGTTTGAATTCATTTCAAACTTATCTTCCTTTAATTTAAATTTGGTTGTATTAATATTACTACTTATATTTAATTCAATAATTTAACAACCAATTATCTTAATAGAAATATTGCTTTATATATCAAATATAATTTTATATAAAATCATTTACCTTTAAAACCATTTAAAATCTTTATATAGAAAAATAACAATTACGCTCTCATATATATATATACACTCAACTCGTTCTAGGGTACCATTGACCCTATCCTTAACGAGTAATCCCAACAGAGCCAAGGTTCTCGCTTAACCTGGCTCTGATACCAACCAACCCAGACAACAACATACACGCGTGCACGTGTACAGAAATTCCGATCACCTTCGATCAAGTCTCCGACCACCACCAAGTCGCTGTTCCTCCCCTCAGTCACCACGAACAACCAGATCATCGAAACGATCACGAAATCAAAATCGAGCATAACAGTATCCAACTGGAACTAACTAATCATCAGAAAAACGCTTCGCAACGTCGCCAACATCCACCAGAGGCCTCGCGATCACGACCAAAACTGCACGGCGACATCATGCTTTGATTCCCTTTGTTCCTGATCACTCCGATCAACCCCTGTCCCAACACGAGCACGACGAACATCCTCGACAAAATTGGGTTCTTAAACCCTAGAATCACGCCTTGACAACACTGTGATGATCAGAAAACTCCTTGATCATTTTTCCTGAACTCGTGCACCTCCCAGCTACCTTCGGCTAAATTCACGAGACTCAATATCTTACCGATCAAAAAAAAAAACTTCGAGATTCATTTTCCGACCATCTTTGAATTTCACACACAATATCACATTAAAAATTGTGATTTTACTTTGTATAAACTTAGAAAATGCACACACGCTAAGTGAAACTTCATGATTCATCTCGACCAATAGTTCTAATGAACGAAAATACTCTCAACTGAATGGCCTTAAAAGATGTAAAATATGTGAACCAAAATGTAATCGAATAGCATTTGCTTCGCATTTTGAGCAATTCAACATACACAAAATCTCACAATCAAATTCAAATTCATATCCAATATTCCAAGCAAACATCTCAATCAAGCAATTCAATCAATAATCACACTCTAGTAAACCAAGCAATTCAATCAACCATTAGAATAAAATTATGTAACGAGGAAGGAAAAATATATAATTATGAGTTGGAAATTCGTCTAAACGATGTTTGAACAATGCAATTAGCAACTACCCATAGTCCCAGCACAAGCACAGCAGTCACTAGCCGTACCTGTACCCCGAAATTCACTCCTGACAAAACAACTTTGCCCCAAAATCTGGTCGCCTGAACATCACGGGACATCAGCAATTCCAACACAAGTTTCCATGTTGTAGCCTCCATCCACCAGCAACACGTCACCGCGTCCTTCATTGTCGCGTCATTGTTTGAAGATCCCCCCACATCGTCGTTGTGGCCTCCCTAAATCGAGCATGCCTCTCTCTGACGTCATCGAGCTTCCCATCGTGCGCCAGCAAATCGAGCCACCACCTGCTCAATCGCCAGCAAATCGAGCCTCCTTCGATGCGTTGGTCGACTCCAGGCTCATCTTAGGTTGTGATTTATTACATCGTGTTTTTAGGGCACGACCTGATGGAATTGGGGGTTGCGTTTCATTTTGACAAGGATAGGAGTGATCTAGAAAGGGGGAGAAGGGGATGGTAAACGGGTTTGGGCCTCTATTTGGGCTTGGTTTCGCTTAGTTAAAATCATTCCATTTCTTTTCTTTTTAAATAACTCTTTCAATTTATTTGTAAATAAATATCAATTTGATCTAAATTAATTTACACTTCATTATACTGAATATATTTTGATAACTGGTCCATTTTATACAATCTGATGCCCGCTTAATTATTTTTCACTATTTTAATCACATAAGAATTATTGAAAACTAAGAAATATGTTTATATTTTATTTAAATAATTTATTCAATTTCCAAAATTAAATCCAAAAAAGATTTATTAATTTAATTCAATTTGTTAAACAAAAATCTTTTATTAAATATACTTCACTTAAATAAATATTAATTATCAAATATCGCATTCAAATCATTTTATTTAAATTTAAATTTATTTAATTTGCGATGTAGAAAGCAGGATTGTTATAATATGTATGTGTGTGTGTGTGTGTGTTTGTATGTATGTATATGTATGTGTATATGTGTGTGTAATTATTATTATACATATATTTACAATTTTTATTTTGTATAATTCAAAAGAAAAAAACTTTGGACAACAAAGGCACACACAAAGGGACAAATGTGTTTGTTATGGTGTAAATCCCAACACCTATATATGATCACATTAGTCATGTACACTTCATATATGTTGCATGCATACTACATACATGTGAGTTTATATGATACACTTACAATTATATAATTAAGTAAATTAAATTAAAACTCCTTTCTTAAACCAATCAAATAAAATAAGATTTTATTTAAAACTATATTATATTGGATCTAATAAACTATTTAGACTTCATAGGCCCACAAATTCAAAATATTTTTTTAAAAAAACTACTTATTTCATGTACTTCCGACTGCCATGGTTCCTTCCTATAGACCCATTATTCACGAGTGAATTTTAGAAAAGCTTGGAAGGCATTGGGGATAGAGCCAAATTGTGTATATCTTATCACCCATAAAATGATGATCAGGCAGAGAGAGTGAATCGTATACTTGAGGATCTTTGTAACGACCCGCCTTTTTGGACAGTTTAAACCGACGATCAAACACACACGTCGACTCAAACCATACAAAGGGGCAAATGGTTATTGGGGTAAATAAGAAAAGAAGAGAAAAGGAAAAAGAAACAATCACAGAATCTCGCAGCGGAAAGATAAAATATAATAATCAAATAAACAGTTCATGAAGCTATTTAATATACTTTTGATTATCATTTATACAACATTTATCAGAGTTATACATGTACAACAGAACAAATAAAATAATGCAGCAGACAGCATGATGCAGGGATGATAATAATAATAGTATTCCAAATCTTCGTCTTCGTCCTCCAGAATAGATCTTCAATAAGCTGAAAAACTCAAGACTGACCCGAGCGTAATGAAAAGACAAAACACTCGAGTCAGGACTAAAATATCCTTATGAAAGTTAAATCAATCGTAAATAAATATGAATGCAACGGCGTCAGAGATGTTTACGGGGTTTGACATCTCCTATCCAGTGTCAACGTGAGTGCAATAACTTAAGAGATGATACGGGATTTTCCATCTCTCAAGGATCCGTTAAACTATCTACTATATAATAGAATACGCTATATACAATAATGTCTATCATAAAGTAAAATATCAAACTAGCGTTAAGCCATAGCCCATTCCATCCTTAACACATTTTTATTCCCCAAGAGCATATACAAGACCGTAGTTTCCCCAAAACCGGAAGTCACCAGAGGGCAATCCATATACTAAAGGTACAAAACAAAATGTAGTGGTCGCGAATAGGATAATCAGTATGACAAGGTACATGAGGCGATACCAACTAGGATACTAGTAGTTGCCTGATCCGGACTGATGTTGAGCATAGCAGCTACTACCTCAACACCGCGAAACAACACTCCCAAATCAAGGGGTGCACCCAAATCGAATCACAAAAGTAATAGACATGGTATCGAAGGAGTGTGTCCGCTAGAGATGGCGATCCTCAATGGCCCGGCGCGGCTCCTATTTTAGTCATGTCAGGGGTCATCCAAAATCGTTCTCTTTCTTCAGTCAACGCGTTCACCAAAACCATCCACTTCATTCTGGATCAACACTTCGCGTATATTAGTTATTAAAGTGGTTTTCGGTATCGACAGAGAGTATGTCCATATCCAATCCCGGTCTCTTTAATAACTACGTATTATTACACCGGTGGCTCCTTTACATTTTCAAAATCAATTCAAAATTGATTATCAAAAAATATCATATTCGCTTCAAAGATCAAATCCATTTCAAAATCATCATATCTATTCAAGATGTAAGATTCCGTTTCAAAAATCATTTTTCGCCTCAATATCTCATTCCGATTTCAAAATCATTTCGAATTTCAATTTAGGTTGCAACTTCATTTAACCCAATTCGTATTTAAATTCAAGATTTAAATATAAACATTTAACCTTATTGACCAGCTTGAAATTTTAGAAAATAGCTTTAAGTAGTTTAAAAATTGTTTTAAATAATTTAAATAGTAAAAATACTTAAAATCTTTAAATGGATTTCAAATAGATAAATTAGTTTAAAATAATTTAAATTAGGTTAAGTAGATTTAAAATAGATTAAAATAGTTTAAGTATTTAAAGATGGTTTATATAACAGAGAAATTTGGAAACAAAATGAAACAGCTTCAAAACCAAACCATTTCAATTATAACTTCCCAATTCAAATCAATTTCAATTTCCATTCTACCGATTCAATTTTGATTACAATTCAAATCAATGTCAACTTGACTTCAAATTAATTCAATTCTACATTCACCTTTAATTAATTCAATTTCAATTTATATCGATTTGGAGCTTGATTTTCAAAATATCAATTTATAACACTTAACAAAATTATCCTTCAATATTCCACTTTTAAAGCCAAATTTCAAATATGATTCAATTCCAAGCTCAATTTCAAAATATCATTTTTATATCACTTTTACTTAGTAATACTCAAAGCTCGAAATAATGTTCAATCCTTAAAACAAATAAATTTTCGAAATTCAATCATATCCCAATTTTAGATTTCAAAGTCTCAACTTAAATTATCTAACAATTTCTTTTAACTAAAATTTATTTCAACCTTCCGAACTCAATTTGCGATAAATTCGATTTCTATACATTGATTTTATTTATAACTTTTAAATCAAAACATTTAAATAAATTTCAAACCAACTATTTTAAAATTTTATTAAATTAACCAATCCGGTGTCCGTATATAATTTTCTATCCTATGGCCAAGTGATTAGTTATTTCAATTAAATGTCAGGGATGAATATATATCACTTAAACCAAATCACAGTGTCGTATGTATGCATAATAGGATATATATATATATATAAGCAAATAAACATCCAAACATTTAAATATCAACCAATAGCATCCATCGAAATACATCATCCAATAGACAATACAATTTACCGCAATTTCATAGTTATCAATGTCAGGTAATTTAATCGCAATTCAATTTTAATTTCAATTTGACTGTCAATTAAATTTTCAACGATGAATTCAAATGGCAATCTATATGACAATTAAATTTTATCAAACAACGACAAATAAAATTCATATCACTTCATAATATCAAATTTAACTACCATAAAGATATTCAGTACGTTGTGAGCGTTATAAAACACTCACCTTGAATTTCAATTTCAAATCAAATCGAACGACGTTCAATTTGACCTAAAATTTTATTTAGCTTCAAATGTCCCCAAATCAATTCCTTTACGTAGAGCTCGTCACCACGATTCCAACGCAAAAAGTCTCGTCCAAAACGGACCTCATAAGAGAGAGTTATTAATTCTATAAGTTGTCGACACTTTAATTTTAAATAAAACACTAATTACAATTAATAAAACACATACCCTAAAGAAGCCCAACTCAAATGCTCCTTGCCCAAATGCCTGTACGTGAAACAAAGAAGAACCCACCCCTCACCGTGCACAAACCCAGTGATACGGAGCACGACTTCACGAAAACAACTTCTGACCTCGCCATCGCTCTTCTCACCAAAATCTCCACCATCTCGTACCCCTAACTCCCAGCTCGACGTCACCATGGAAGTCACGACTGAGAGGATCTTCCCTTCGACCATGTGATGATCGCACCCATCATCTCTCCACCGAGCTCCTCCAAAACAACTACCAGGGTGCTAAACAACCACCCGATTAAGAATCCAAGCTCGAAAATCCACCTCGATGCCCCTAGCTCTCCAAATCCTAAACCCTAGTTTCGGCCTCTCCTAGCTTCACACTGTCGAGAGACCAACGTCATCACCGAACCCCATGGAACTAAGCTAGAACAAAGGCCTAGATGAAATAGGATTTTTAAAATTGGTTACGTGATTTTTAGGCGAGTAGAATAGGAGTTAGGAATTTTTGAAGTTTTGGTTTAAAACTTTTCTTTACTGTCAGAAGCACGCAAAATAAAGGAGAAGGAGATGTGATCCTTGCGTGTTTGAACAGGATGGCTAAAGTGGTTTGAGGTTAGATAAAGCGGCTGATGTGAATAAAAGGTCAAGTCGACGAATAAATAAATTATTTAAATTATCAAACCGTCTCTAATACAATATAAAATTGTCAATTTCTAGTTATTCGCTTAAAAATCCAATTTTTAAACGTTAACAATCTTCACCGTTGCTTAAATAAACTTTACATTAACTTCCGGTTTCATTTTCAATCATATTATATTCAAAATTCAATTATTCAAATATTTGCAAATATTAAATTTTAAACGATTTTGATTATTCAAAAATTCACTATCATGAAATATTGAGAATGACTTATAAGATTGAATCTTTAAAACGAATTCAAATTATAGAACAATTATTTCCATTATACAGTTATTCAATTCCCATTATTCAATTATTCAATAAATTCCAAATATTAAATTTAAACAATTTAATTGTTCAGTATTTGACGGATTTCAATATTGGATTTTTTTTTAAATTAATTTTCGTTATCAGTTGATTACTTTATTACATCAAATGAATTCCACATTATTATTTAACTTCAGTTAGGGATAATGCACTCAACTAATATATAAAATTTCATTTCAATTGCAATTGGTTCCCAAATTCAATTTGACTAACTAAATGAATAAGTAACTTAACTAATTATCACCATTAACTTTTAATTACACTTATAAGTTTATTATTTACAAACAAGTGTCACAATTACCTATACAATACAAATTCATTCCATTAGCGTTGACTACATATTATTTCAATTGATTTGGGATTTCACTCAATTCATAAATAATTAACTTAGATGAAATTTGCTGCAATTCATTCTGGTTATTATTACCATACATAAATTTCAAATTTTTAATTCTTCCAACATTAAACCATGAAATCTTATTAAATTAACATTTTTTAATTATCGAAATTTTACGGGTCGTTACACTCTCCCCCACTCAAAACTTTTCGTCCTCGAAAAGGAAAAAAAAGAAGGGAAAAGGAACTAAGTATAGAATTCAACATTAGATATTTTATTCAAAGTTACCAACTTATAAAATAATGAAATTTCATTTATAAAGTCATAACTACGCTTCCACTAAGTTACTCCGAACGGCTTTCTAAATTTAAAATTAGTTATCAAAACAAGTTATAAATTTTAAAACTTGAAAAAAATTTTAACACCCGGATTTACGAAAAATTTCGGCGGAGTCTCCTTTGCGCGGCTCGATCGGGACAACTACACAATGCCTCTACGGGCCCCAAACTGACAAAAGAAAATCAAAAGCCAAGTGGCTCATCAAAAATCACCAAATCCAATGACAAAATAAACATGTACCTTTTGTCGGGCAATCCAAATTTCCTTGATTTTAAATACCTGCATCTTATTTACCAATGATAACCAATCATATAATTTAAAAGAATAATTTTATATTTGGCATCTTAAATTTCCAATATTAACTTTAATTAAGTCCGTAAGCCGTACATATACCATCCGTGAGCAATATCAAATCTAATCGCTTATTCGATCACACAATTTCACTTCCAACTAGTATCGTTCACACGACTCTCTAGTGCGGACTCAGATTTGGTTCCTTGATTGGAACTGTTGCTCTCCTTGCATAGCTATATACTATGATAGAGAATTCCAGAATCAAATCAAAAATCCATATCCAAGGTTCACCGTCGAGAATCAAGTGAAAAATCCTAACTTGGATCGATATAAATCATCTTGAAATTTTATGCTCGAATTTGGATCAAATCGTTATGCGAATAAAATAATATACGTACAACTCACGTATCACCTTCCAATGGATTTTCTATCCAATTTATCTATACTAAATTATTTTATTGACTTCTATTTTTATTTACAATTAATTATTCACAATCCATTATTCAGTTAGTGTATTCATTTCTCTATATAGCATATTCTTTAACATTATCTTTTCTTAAACATCATATCATAGAATTTCTTACTCAAGTTCATTTTAAACATTCTATATAATTTAATTAATCGCAATTTCATTTTCCAATTGATTCTTAGCTATACCAAATTCTTTTGTTTACATTTATTTCAATTTCATAAATTTAGTTACTAATAAATTTATTTATGGAACATTTTTTATTAATCAGCACTTTAGTTTATTAATCATCTTATAAAAGTCTAACCTCTCATAAATGACTTTTCTTAGTTTACAGTTATCTTAAAGGTTACAAATTCAATTCAAAATTTTTTTTTCCTTTGCAATTTATATTTATTTCTATAACCAATTTACACAGATATAATACGATTCATTTATCTTCTTTCTTAAGTTCACTTACTTGTTCCATTTATCCATTCATCATTTCATGTTATTTTTAAGTATTTTGTTTTCACAACCAAATTTTCCATTTATATACATTTGAATTCCTTTTGAGTTTTCCTTACTTGTATACTTTAATTATTTTCAGGTTCTGTTTATTTGTACAATATCTCATTACATATCCAAAACATCATTTCAACTTCTTAATATTTGGTAAGTCATATTATATGTTATTAGAATGCAAATTTTGGTATTATACAAATTTATAGAATTTCATTTTACTTAATTAGAATGCACACAAATTTAATTTGTTTAAATCCTCTTTACCTTTCAACTTTAAAGGTACACTACAACTCTAAGTTTTCCCAAAACATTAAGCTTAGATATCTTAATCCTATTATTTTATAAGTTCTGGTTATTCACATTTTATTCAAATAATTTGAAAATTATTAGTTAACAGAACTTAGAAATTTAATGCCCGGTTCATTTCAAATCATTTGAAATAAAAATAAAATCATTTGAAATGTGTATATATCAAATCATACTTTCAGAGTTTAACCCAAAATGCTTTTTTTTTCAAAACAGTTTCGAAGCAAAGCAAAGCAAAGCTTCGCATAAGTCTCCTACACTTTGAGACTCGAAAATGAACGTCGATGATGCTGCGCAGTCATCATCGAAATTATTTTCCAATGACATAAGAGAGGAGTACTGAATTTATTAAAAAAACTCCTTTCAAAATATTTCCCATAAATATTTTTCAACTAACATCACTACATATTTTTCTTCAAAGTTTTGAAAACCATTTTCAAAATCTCCAGGTCTTAAACTCAATATTTCTCAATTTAAATCTATCTTGATTTATAAGTCACATTTATAAATTTTCTTACAAAATTTTACTTTCTTAAAACATTATATAAATTGGTTTATCATTATTTATTTTGTAATAAACCTTATTTATTAAAACACAATATCCCATTTATGATGACCATCCATATTATCCTTTCTAACAACCAAACAAACTGGATGAATCATAATAATTTCTAAAAATTATTTCTTTATATATAAAATATAATTAGGGAAAAAATTATTTCATTTACCCAATTTCAAAACAATACTATGTCACATTGTTCTGTTCAAGTGTTTAGAGACCCCTATCAATGAAGTTAACTACTCGTATTGACCAGAATCCATAAGCCACTCAACAAATCAACTGACACAATATAAAACATTCTATATCACTAACAAATACGCTCTCTCATATATATACACTCAACGACTCATCATAGGGTATAACTACCCTATTTATAAAGAGTCGGACCCCACAAAGCTAAGGTTATCGCTAAACCAAAGCTCTGATACCAACTGTAACGACCCGCCTTTTTGGACAGTTTAAACCGACGATCAAACACACACGTCGACTCAAACCATACAAAGGGGAAGATGGTTATTGGGGTAAATAAGAAAAGAAGAGAAAGGGAAAAAGAAACAATCACAGAATCTCGCAGCGGAAAGATAAAATATAATAATCAAATAAACAGTTCATAAAGCTATTTAATATACTTTTGATTATCATTTATACAACATTTATCAGAGTTATACATGTACAACAGAACAAATAAAATAATGCAGCAGACAACATGATGCAGGGATGATAATAGTAATAGTATACCAAATCTTCGTCTTCGTCCTCCAGAATAGATCTTCAATAAGCTGAAAAACTCAGGACTGACCCGAGCGTAATGAAAAGACAAAACACTCGAGTCAGGACTAAAATATCCTTATGAAAGTTAAATCAATCGTAAATAAATATGAATGCAACGGCATCAGAGATGTTTATGGGGTTTGACATCTCCTATCCAGTGTCAACGTGAGTGCAATAACTTAAGAGATGATACGGGATTTTCCATCTCTCAAGGATCCGTTAAACTATCTACTATATAATAGAATACGCTATATACAATAATGTCTATCATAAAGTAAAATATCAAACTAGCGTTAAGCCATGGCCCATTCCATCCTTAACACATTTTTATTCCCCAAGAGCATATACAAGACCGTAGTTTCCCCAAAACCGGAAGTCACCAGAGGGCAATCCATATACTAAAGGTACAAAACAAAACGTAGTGGTCGCGAATAGGATAATCAGTATGACAAGGTACATGAGGCGATACCAACTAGGATACTAGTAGTTGCCTGATCCGGACTGATGTTGAGCATAGCAGCTACTACATCAACACCGCGAAACAACACTCCCAAATAAAGGGGTGCACCCAAATCGAATCACAAAAGTAATAGACATGGTATCGAAGGAGTGTGTCCGCTAGAGATGGCGATCCTCAATGGCCCGGCGCGGCTTCTGTTTTAGTCATGTCAGGGGTCATCCAAAATCGTTCTCTTTCTTCAGTCAACGCGTTCACCAAAACCATCCACTTCATTCTGGATCAACACTTCGCGTATATTAGTTATTAAAGTGGTTTTCGGTATCGACAGAGAGTATGTCCATATCCAATCCCGGTCTCTTTAATAACTACGTACTATTACACCGGTGGCTCCTTTACATTTTCAAAATCAATTCAAAATTGATTATCAAAAAATATCATATTCGCTTCAAAGATCAAATCCATTTCAAAATCATCATATCTATTCAAGATGTAAGATTCCGTTTCAAAAATCATTTTTCGCCTCAATATCTCATTCCGATTTCAAAATCATTTCGAATTTCAATTTAGGTTGCAACTTCATTTAACCCAATTCGTATTTAAATTCAAGATTTAAATATAAACATTTAACCTTATTGACCAGCTTGAAATTTTAGAAAATAGCTTTAAGTAGTTTAAAAATAGTTTTAAATAATTTAAATAGTAAAAATACTTAAAATCTTTAAATGGATTTCAAATAGATAAATTAGTTTAAAATAATTTAAATTGGGTTAAGTAGATTTAAAATAGATTAAAATAGTTTAAGTATTTAAAGATGGTTTATATAACAGAGAAATTTGGAAACAAAATGAAACAGCTTCAAAACCAAACCATTTCAATTATAACTTCCAAATTCAAATCAATTTCAATTTCCATTCTACCGATTCAATTTCGATTTCAATTCAAATCAATGTCAACTTGACTTCAAATTAATTCAATTCTACATTCACCTTTAATTAATTCAATTTCAATTTATATCAATTTGGAGCTTGATTTTCAAAATATCAATTTATAGCACTTAACAAAATTATCCTTCAATATTCCACTTTTAAATCCAAATTTCAAATATGATTCAATTCCAAGCTCAATTTCAAAATATCATTTTTATATCACTTTTACTTAGTAATACTCAAAGCTCGAAATAATGTTCAATCCTTAAAACAAATAAATTTTCGAAATTCAATCATATCCCAATTTTAGATTTCAAAGTCTCAACTTAAATTATCTAACAATTTCTTTTAACTAAAATTTATTTCAACCTTCCGAACTCAATTTGCGATAAATTCGA
Organism: Allium fistulosum; assembly: GCA_030737815.1. NCBI lineage: Eukaryota > Viridiplantae > Streptophyta > Magnoliopsida > Asparagales > Amaryllidaceae > Allium > Allium fistulosum. The sequence goes on from CM060908.1 coordinate 477,862,734, forward strand.
TTTCTATACATTGATTTTATTTATAACTTTTAAATCAATACATTTAAATAAATTTCAAACCAACTATTTTAAAATTTTATTAAATTAACCAATCCGGTGTTCGTATATAATTTTCTATCCTATGGCCAATTGATTAGTTATTTCAATTAAATGTCAGGGATGAATATATATCACTTAAACCAAATCACAGTGTCGTATGTATGCATAACAAGATATAAATATAAGCAAATAAACATCCAAACATTTAAATATCAACCAATAGCATCCATCGAAATACATCATCCAATAGACAATACAATTTACCGCAATTTCATAGTTATCAATGTCAGGTAATTTAATCGCAATTCAATTTTAATTTCAATTTGACTGTCAATTAAATTTTCAACGGTGAATTCAAATGGCAATCTATATGACAATTAAATTTTATCAAACAACGACAAATAAAATTCATATCACTTCATAATATCAAATTTAACTACCATAAAGATATTCAGTACGTTGTGAGTGTTATAAAACACTCACCTTGAATTTCAATTTCAAATCAAATCGAACGACGTTCAATTTGACCTAAAATTTTAGTTAGCTTCAAATGTCCCCAAATCAATTCCATGACATAGAGCTCGTCACCACGATTCCAACGCAAAAAGTCTCGTCCAAAACGGACCTTATAAGAGAGAGTTATTAATTCTATAAGTTGTCGACACTTTAATTTTAAATAAAACACTAATTACAATTAATAAAACACATACCCTAAAGAATCCCAGCCCAACTCAAATGCTCCTTCCCTAAATGCCTGTACGTGAAACAAAGAAGAACCCACCCCTCACCGTGCACAAACCCAGTGATACTGAGCACGACTTCACGAAAACAACTTCCGACCTCGCCATCGCTCTTCTCACCAAAATCTCCACCATCTCGTACCCTAACTCCCAGCTCGACGTCACCATGGAAGTCGCGACCGAGAGGATCTTCCTTTCGACCATGTGATGATCGCACCCATCATCTCTTCACCGAGCTCCTCCAAAACAACTACCAGGGTGCTAAACCACCACCCGATTAAGAATCCAAGCTCGAAAATCCACCTCGATGCCCCTAGCTCTCCAAATCCTAAACCCTAGTTTCGGCCTCTCCTAGCTTCACACTGTCGAGCGACCAACGTCATCACCGAACCCCATGGAACTAAGCCAGAACAAAGGTCTAGATGAAATAGGATTTTTAAAATTGGTTACGTGATTTTTAGGCGAGTAGAATAGGAGTTAGGAATTTTTGAAGTTTTGGTTTAAAACTTTTCTTTACTGTCAGAAGCTTGCGTGAAAAATAAAGGAGAAGGAGATGTGATCCTTGCGTGTTTGAACAGGATGGCTAAAGTGATTTGAGGTTAGATAAAGCGGCTGATGTGAATAAAAGGTCAAGTCGACGAATAAATAAATTATTTAAATTATCAAACCGTCTCTAATACAATATAAAATTGTCAATTTCTAGTTATTCGCTTAAAAATCCAATTTTTAAACGTTAACAATCTTCACTGTTGCTTAAATAAACTTTACATTAACTTCCGGTTTCATTTTCAATCATATTATATTCAAAATTCAATTATTCAAATATTTGCAAATATTAAATTTTAAACGATTTTGATTATTCAAAAATTCACTATCATGAAATATTGAGAATGACTTATAAGATTGAATCTTTAAAACGAATTCAAATTATAGAACAATTATTTCCATTATACAGTTATTCAATTCCCATTATTCAATTATTCAATAAATTCCAAATATTAAATTTAAACAATTTAATTGTTCAGTATTTGACGGATTTCAATATTGGATTTTTTTTTAAATTAATTTTCGTTATCAGTTGATTACTTTATTACATCAAATGAATTCCACATTATTATTTAACTTCAGTTAAGGATAATGCACTCAACTAATATATAAAATTTCATTTCAATTGCAATTGGTTCCCAAATTCAATTTGACTAACTAAATGAATAAGTAACTTAACTAATTATCACCATTAACTTTTAATTACACTTATAAGTTTATTATTTACAAACAAGTGTCACAATTACCTATACAATACAAATTCATTCCATTACCGTTGACTACATATTATTTCAATTGATTTGGGATTTCACTCAGTTCATAAATAATTAACTTAGATGAAATTTGCTGCAATTCATTCTGGTTATTATTACCATACATAAATTTCAATTTTTTAATTCTTCCAACATTAAACCATGAAATCTTATTAAATTAACATTTTTTAATTATCGAAATTTTACGGGTCGTTACAATCTTTTACAAGCTTGCATACTTGGTTTTGTAGGCTCATGGGAGGATTATTTCCACTTAGTAGAGTGCAGTAATAGTTATCAATCGAGCATCGATATAGCACCATTCAAAGCTTTATATAGCCAACCATGAAATACCCCTTCATATTGGTGGAAAATAGTGAGAAACTAATTGTTGGGCCAAATATGATAATAGAGACTTCGGAGAAGATAGTGATCATTCAAAAATTAATGGAAGCTCAAAAGATAGACAAAAGTGCTACGTTGATAAGAGATGCCAAGACATAAAGTTCTATTTGATGATACACTATTTGCCAAGACTTCTCTATTATGAAATGCAGTTTGATTCGATAATAAGATAAAGTTGGAACCAAGATTTATAGGACCTTTCCCAATGCTTGAAAGGATTAGGAATCTTTCATACAGAGCCAACTTACCTTAGATGATGGTGCGATTCCAACGTTTTTCATATTTTGCATCTTATAAAGTTTGTATGTGACTCGGATGTGATAGTTAGACCGAATCAAGTTGATGACTTGGTAGTTAAACCAAAAGCGGTAAGATATAAGCCTATTCGTATATTCAAGCAGAGTATGAAGCAGCTTATGAAGAAGACTGTAAAGCTCATAAGGGTTCAATGGAGGAAAAAACTAAAGCGGTAGTATTTGGGAGACCGAGCAGAGAATGAAGATAACTTATCAGGAGCTCTTTACATGGTAAGATTATATTTATCACATTTGATATCTCATTTGATTGGCAGTATCATATATGTGATAGAGTGCTAGTATAAGTAGATTGTTATGCTTTGATGGTATGCGTGCTTGTTTATTTGTTTTCTTTGATTATGTTTTGTTTGACGTTGGAATTTCGAGGGAGAAATTTTTAAATGGCAGAGAATGTATTGACCTACACTTACACACACACACACATATATATATATGTATATGTATATGTATATCGGTAGATTGTCAAAATATTGTTTGCATAGCCAAATGTCTTTAAAATGAGCTAAAATATTGGTTAATGATGTAATTTGATATTTATGGACTTTATAATAAATTACGGACATTTTCGGCTTAGAAAACTTGTAATGGCTATAACTTTTGTGATAATATGCACCTTCCGACACATCGATCCAAATCCTAGGATGACTTTCAAACCCATGTTGGTGCCAAGAAATGCAAGTTGTCACGGTTTTTTTGAAACATACCAAAGACAAAAGATATACATATATGATCTATTACGTTCTACTCTTTCAAATCTCATAGCAGAAGACAAAAAAAATATACTAAATAACCATCTCAGAAAATATCTCAAAACACGGTCTTAGAAAATAGTACATAGTCAAATCTAGAGTACAAAGACATATGATACATAGTCTGATAAATACTAAGTACTAAATAAGATAGATGGTTAAATGAAGAGTAATATAAAATAATAAGCAACTCCAATGATAAGCTTGCTTCTCCACGTACTATTCACGGGCCTATCACCTACTGCCCTGTCCCCATTTGGAGGGAAAAAGAAAGAAAATGTGGTGGGTAAGAAAAAAGTCTCATGAATGAGTACATTATTAATATGTGGTGATCATATGCAGTTGACTTTAGTAATACTCTATATGACCTAGAATGTCCTGCAAGTGCTCGTGAGTTATCTATTTACCTTACTTAAGGGGTTTAGCTAAATACACACCTACACTAACTACTTATGCAGGCTTATACTTAGGATCAAACAACTGATCGAACCTCTAGAAAACTAATGATCAGCTAATAGCAACTAGAACTGCTCCATGTAGGATTACCCTACCATTTCTCACATTACGACTACACATAACTATTCCAACATAGATATTCCTAAAATGTCTTTAATGGGACTAAGTTTTCAACGACTACGACTACACGTACCCCCATTACGCATCATGGGGATCTTGCATTGCAGACTCGTTGAAGTGTCTCATCGTCTGCATCCGTGTCCACCCCTCAATGGTACTGTAATACCTCTTATTGCACGCACTAGGATCCAACAACAGCACAACATCATGTCGCATCATCCGTGAATACCAAGGAACTCCCGTTGTGTCGGGTCCCACACTTCATTAGGCATCATTTAGTAAACTATACGATTAAATCTGGGTCGTTCGTTGGCCGCTCAAAATGGGTGTCGACCAGTGGACCGTTATACTTAGGGGCGGTCAATCGCTATACTTAGGTGCGGTCGACCGCTATACTTAGGGGCGGTCGACCGTTAGTGGTCGACTGGTCCCCGTATGGGTTTCGACCAATGGAGCTCTATTTTTAGTATATTTTCTTTCCTTATTTCTTATTTTATTAATATCGATTCCAAAGTTTAAAATGTAAATAACTTCTTCACACTAGCTTCGATTTTGATAAGTTATATATGACAATTGTCCAAAACATCGCTACGAACGTAACGGTGGAAGTTTCGTAGCCAAATTTGGACCTTTGAGAAAATTACATTTTATCCTTTATTATTTTTTAAAATTTAATCCTTTTATTAAATTTTCTCTTAAATTTTCAAGGTGTTACATTCTACCCCTTAAAAGGATTTCATCCCCGAAATCTCCAAGGATGAAAAAATGTAACTCATGTGTATACTGATCAATAACTACAACCGTCTATTCATTCATCCATTGGTAATCATTGTCCTTAAATTCTAATGCAATATGTATATGCAGGCTATGTTATATTAAGCGTTAGGCGACAGAACTCTCGCTTCATTTAATGTTGCTTAAGCGCCGCTTAAGCATCGCCTAAGCGCTACTTAATTTTTAAGCATATATTATTTGTATAAATAAAAATTTATGAAAATGGATTATATTAAGTGCATCATTAACCATGTAGGCATGAATTAATCACAAAGAAGTAACATTTTACTTTATAGTTAACTTATAAATTCATAGGTTGCAAAAGTTGGATTTGACTTCCGTTGTTTATTAAAAGTAAGCATACTCGAGTTGAGTAAAAATTTTGCACATTTGTCTAATAAATAGTCATATCATAATGTAAAAAACTACTCACCATCCATCAGCCTATATGATAGAAAATGAGGAAATTTTGTTGGCGAGTGTCACTTTATATTGTAACCTCATTTCTTCTTAATTTAAAAAATAAATTATTTTTTCTTAGTAGCACTTAATCATCCCTTAAATTTAAGTGAAGCGAAGATAAGCACCAATTAAGCATGCTTAAGTGCTCATCGCTCAATTCTATCGCCTTTTCAAAAAATTAAGCGTTGCATTTAGCGCTTAAACGATGCTTAAGCAACGCCGCGCGCTTTTTATAACATAGCATGCAGGCATGCGATGCATATGAACTTATACTGATGCAAAGAGTAGGCGGTCTCCTAATCTAGTCGACCTTCTGAAATGCAAGTGCTTATATCATGTATCCAAATGTATGCAACATCCTTGGTAAATATACTTGGAATTCTACATGTATATGCAACTATTCACTTCATATTCAACATTCATATGTATGTAACTAAATAAAATAGAACAAGTGATGGTGTAAATGTGTGCACTAATCAAGAATATATATTTCTTATGCATGCAAAGAACCATTCAATTATTACATTCACTATCATCCATCATTCAAAACATGCCCTAATGACACGTTCGCAACCATTCCTAACATCCAATGGCTTTACCTATGGGATATACTAATCCAAATCCTAACACAAAAGAAGTCTTTACTTATTTGATTAGAAATGGAAACGTATCAAAAAAGAGTTTTGGGTGGGTAGCTTGGATCCTCTCCTCGAGCTTCCATGTACCCGCCACTGGATCGTCTCCCCACCAAATTTTAAGAAGCTCGATAATCTTGTGGTGGAGTTGCTTTGTGCCATGCTCAAGAATAAAAGTGGGTACATGGCGAACACGTGACTCCTACTCTACTTCCACCTCCTCTACCTGACTCGGCTAGACTATGGCAACTGTATCATGTAAGCACTTTCGCAAATGCGATACATGGAAAACGTCATGTACTCCCGTTAACTTCTCAGGAAGCTCTATCCTATAAGCTAGCTTCCTAACTCTACCAGTAATCGAAAAAGGCCCTACAGCTCGGTGCTACCTTTCCCGAACTACCAAATCTCATAACATATCAGGCTGTGAGACATTCACAAAGACCATGTCGCCCATTGCGAACTCTAGTTATGTGCGTCTTCGGTTAGCATAAGACTTCTACCTATCTGTGTGGTTTTCATCCTACTTCAGATTAAGTCTACCTTCTCTGATGTCTCCTTTACCATGTCTGACCTAAGAATAATCTTTATCTGTAGTGTCCCACCAACACGATTGTGATCGATAGGGGCTCCCATATAATGCTTCGAATGACACCACTCCAATGCTTGCCTGATAGCTATTATTATAAGTGAACTCCACTAGTGCCAAGTGATCCACCCAAGGGACTCTAAAATCAAATATGCACATCCAAAGTAAGTCCACCAACACCCAATTCACTCTCTCCATCCGTCCATCTATCCGTCTGCAGGTGATAAGTAGTACTCAAGCTTAACTTGATGCCCAAATCCTCCTGTAGATTCCTTCAAAACTTGCTAGTAAAAAGCGGATCTTGATCGGTAACGATGCTAGAAGGAACTTCTTGTAACCTAACAATCTCTCTCACGTATAGTGTTGCCAATGACACTGCGGTCCTCATACTCCTAACTGGGAAAAAAATAAGCGAATTTGGTCAATCAATCGACTGTAAACCAAATACTCTCATTCCATCTCCTACTTTTAGGTAGTCCATCGATGAAGTCCATAGAAATACTCTCCCGCTTCCACTTAGGAATGTCTAACGACTGCAACAATCCTCTTGACTTCTTCTGCTTCGCCTTTACCCTTTGGCAAGTCATACATCAGGCCACATACTCTGCCACATGCCTGTTTATACTAGGCTAATAAAAGTCTCTCTTCATTGTCATGGTTCATTTTGTCTTCGTCGGGATGAGTGGTCATCCTAGAGCGATGAAACTCAACTAGTACCATGTCGATCAAATCCATAATGAGAAGAATACATAACCTACCATCTCTCCACTATCCACCCTTTCAAGTCAATGGTATAATGTCTCAAATGACTCAACTACTCTCCTCTACTAAACCTCTCAAATATATCCAATAGCTCCTTTTTTTTCTTCTGACCTGACCCTATGCGGTCCATAAGTGCAGGCTGCACATCCAAAGCTGCTAATGATCCCAGAATAATATCTGATAAAGGTCAAAAGTCGAATGTAGAAATAGACTTCAAGTGCTTCCACTCCAAAAGCATAGAATCCAACATCGCATGCTTCCTACTCAAGGTGTCGGATACAACATTACCCTTGCTTGGGGTATAAGAGATATCGAAGTTATACGATGTCAAGAACCCCATCCACCTTTGCTGCCTTAAGTTCAAATCTTTCTAGGAGAATAAATACTTCAGAGACTTATGATCCATATACAGCTCAAACCGCTACCCTAAAAGATAGTGTCTCCATGACTTGAGTACAAAGACAATGGCTGCCAACTCAAGATCATGGATATGGTAGTTTCTCTGGTGGACCTTCAATTGTCTCACTACTTCCCTTCCTGCATCAACACCATGTCCAATTCCATAACATAAGGGTCGGTATATACTATGGATTCCTTCATGCCATCAACTAACATTAGAACAAGTGCACTAGTCAACGCCTCTTTCAACTTAATAAAAGCATCCTCACACTTTGCTTCCTACAAGAAAATCAAATTCTTCATGGTAAGGAGGGTCAGAGACGCAAAGATTTTAGCGAAGTCCTTAATGAACTTCTTATAATAGCCGCCAAACCAAGGAAACTTCTCAATTCTGTGGCATTCTTCGGCACATGTCAATCTTGTACTACAGCTACTTTACTAGGATCAACCGCCAGACCACTTTCCAAGACAACGTGTCTGAAAAAGCATACCTCCATATGTCAAAAGTGACACTTAGAAAACTTTGCCTTCAACTTATGCACAGGAAGTGTATTGAGCACTTCTTCCAAATGTAACATATGCTCTTCCTCGTTCCTCGAATAGACTGAAATGTCATCCACAAATACCACCACAAACTTATTAAGCAATCCACTGAAAACTCGGCTCATTAGATCAAAAAAGTAGGTAGGTGCATTGGTTTGTTTGGAGGGCATAACTAACCACTCATACATTGGGTGTACGAAAAATAGTCTTCTAAATACTATCCTCTGCTACATGCAATTAATGGAATCCGGTAGTCAAATCAAGCTGTAAGAACACCCTTACTCCGACTAATTGATTAAAGAGATCGTTTATATGGAGCAATGGATAACGATTCTTCTTTGTCAGCTTATTCAGCTTCCTATAATCGATGCGAAGCCTCGGAGAACTATCCTTCTTGGTGGCTAAGACGATTGGTGCTCCATACTCTAAAATACTCCTTCTAACGAAGCCCTTCTCCAATAACTCACTCACTTGCTTGTTCAGCTCGCGTCTCTCCATAGGAGCCATATGCCTTAAGGGTAAGGCATTAAGTCTGGCATTCTCCATATGATAAGTTTGAAACTCGATCTCTCTCTAGGGTGGGAGACCGGTAATCTTGGAAAAGACATATAGGTAACCTCTAACTATGGTATTGAATCTAACTTGTTATGTAATGGGTCAAATGAATATAGGTAACTCAACATAACTTAACCTAGTGCACTGCAAGTACCCAATCTGACAACCTTCCTATCACAACCTAAAATTGCCTTATACATCGTTATCCAATCCATGCCGAAAATCATCCCAACCCTAGAAAATCTCGAGACAAAAGCATCGCAATCAAATTCAACCCCCAAAATAAACAATTTCAAATCCCTACATATCATAGACAAATAAGCCGATCCTCCAATGGGGTTTGATACAACCATGAGGTTTATAGCTATGCTAATATCTAAGTGTAACTCATCTACAAGTCTACTGGAAATAAAAGAGTGTGATGCCCCAGTATCAAATAAGGTATGAATGGACAAACCTGATATAGTTAACACACCTTCAATCATGACCTTCTTCTCCTTGTCCACTACTGAAGGTGCACTCGAGTTAAGAACTACATCCATCCAGTGCATAAGTTGGAACCACTTAGGTAGAGGCCTTCTGAGGGGTTGAACACTCGATCCTTATGTGCCCGAATCGACTGTAGTTATAACATTTAATCTTCAGAGTGTCTGCCTTGCACTCCTCAGTTAAGTGCCCCTTCTTACCACATCCCCTGCATTGCATGTTCTGCTTCTTAATCATTCCCTTGGGTCACATTCCTCCCTTGCACTGATTCAGTTGTGGCGCCTTTCCTCTAGACTTCTTAGGTTCTTCATTCACTTCCTCCTTGGAGATGTATTCAGCAAGGCCATCTCTACCAATCCCTTATAAGCCGCACCCATGGGAATACGACTAAGAGATAAACCTTAAAGAGGTTGGTTCAGCCCCTTCGCAAACTTCATAGCTTTCTTATGAGAGGTATTGATTACCTACATCCCAAGCCTAGCCAACTAATTGAACTGATTCACATATTCTTTCACCAGCATCTCTCCCTACTGTAGATGAATAAACTTCTCCTACTGCACTCTCTCCTCTGCTCTGGAAAGAATCTTCATCTCAAAATGTCTCCAAAACTCCCTCCAAGTGATCTCTCTCCCTCATCTGTCTTTATCACTACTACTTCCCACCAATTCAGGGCCTCTCCCTATAAATGCCAAGCAGCAAACTGTCTTCTCACCTCGTCATCAAGACCCATCAATCCAAAAATCCTCTCATAAGTATGAATCCATGTCCTCAAATATATATATATATATATATATATGACTCGGTCCCCACATATGGCTTCTCTCCTAAACTAGCATTGTCTTTACATAACTTAGCAAAATCGGCTGTAGGTGGGTGGGCAGGAACTGCACCAAGCGCTTGCTCTGTGGGTCCATTATTAGGGTTAACTCAGCTTATCACCTTGCTTGAAGATACCAGCGGAACCAAATCAGAATGTTCATGCCCGGAATCTTAGCCACATCGGTTGAGCCTGAACCAGCAGGGTTGCTCATTTTCTATCTGTGTTTCAGGAATTTATAAGAAACTTTTCCACATATAGCATCAGCAAGAATAAGGGAAGGAGTTATTCGTATTACATTTATACATAAAACTTTTGGAAAGTTTTTATCATACACATATATACACACACACTTTGGAAATCCATTTTGAAAACTTTTTTGGAAATCCTTTTAAAAAACATTTTTGAAAACTTTTTCATTTTGAAAAAGTTTTTCAAGTACGTTCTCTCGATGCGCCCCTAATCCTTAAAGAATTTTAAAACTAAGCTTTGAGACCAACTTTGACAACCCGCACCTCCCGGCACACCGATCCAAAGCCAAAAGTGACTTTTGGACTTACGTCGGTGCCGAGAAATACAAGTTATCGTGGTTTTTTTTAACATTTCAAAGACTAAAGATATACAGATATGATTTAAGACATTCTATTCTTTCATATCTCACACCAGATGGCAATAAAATATAAATGTAACGACCCAGAATTTCAGTCATTTGAATTTGGAATGTTTAATGGATTTCAAATATTAAAAAGTTAATTTTATAAGTTAAATAACTTGAGTTTAGAATATAACAATTTATTTATAATTAAATTGTTAAATTTAATATTGGGATTGTTTAAATAAGTGAATCCTGAATTTATATGAATAAAAAAATGATTTTGAAAGTTGATTTAAATTCTATTTAAATAAGAATAGAGATAGTAAACTTTTAAATTTAAAATTTAAGGTGATAAATTTGGTTTTTATAATTATTCGTTTTAATTAACGTGTAAAAGCCTTCATGGGTATTGTCTCGGATTTCGACGAAACCAATTCCATTGGATCCGTAATAGATATTTTAGTATGCCGTCGACTTTCATGGTGGTTGGACGTATCATTTGGGCGGGTGAGATTGAAACACGTAGAAATTAATTTCAGAAATTTATTTAATAATCGGGTTTGAAAGACTATCTTCTACATACGATCGAATTAGGTCTCGAGACCAGTCTAATTATTTGGAATAGGGGCATAACATATAGAATGTCGGGTGGCACGTCTCGATAGGGGTTCGAGATTTTTGAGCACTTAGAACGAGATATTATAATATAAAATACATTTATATTAACCATACTTTTCCCATACCCTGGTCGTACTAGACCATACCTTCACGTCTAAGTCCCATACCTCCCTTTCCATTTATATAACCGCGTTAGGCAGAAGGATTCGAAAAATTTTAAAATCAAAACCCACTTGATCAAATGATCGAGCTCGATAGGCACCACTTGGAGCATTTTTAGACGATGGCCTCAACTGGGAAGATGACGGCGACAACTAGATGAACGTTGTGAACGGTTGGATCGACTCGAATCGAGGTATGGTGGTGGATGTTCGCTCGAATGGCATGGTGATTTGGGTTGTTTTCACGTGAACGGCGGCGGCAGGCGCGAAACGGCGGTCGGCGGCGAGGTTAAGGGGGTGCACGATTAGGAGGCGGCGGCGAACGTTGAGGCGAGGTCGTGTAATGGATGGGTTCGATTTTTTTTGTGCTTGGAATAAAACTGTTGGAGGGAAGAAGGTTAATTAGGTTTTAACTATTATTAACTATAAGTTAATTAGTTTTTAATTATTTCAATCGTTCATTTATTCGTAACTTTTTCGTACGAGGTCGAAATTGAACGCAACGAGTCACATTGCAATCGTATTGATAAAGGCTACACTATGGAGTTAGATTGGATGGATTTGAAGCTAATAGAAAATTTGGTTAAAATTGAATGTCCGTTCAGTTTTAATTCAGAATGGAACGTTTTGGCGACTATTAAAATCAGTGTAAGTCAATCTCACCTTTTTGGTTAACTGAATATTACATAATTAAAAAAAATTATTTATTGGATGCGAGGATATTTTATAGTTTACTGTTATTGACTGTTAGGATGAATTACTAGTTTATATTGTCGGTTTGGATATATTCCTGCCCTTGGAGCGGATGAGACCATGTTACGTTCCCATGTAAGAGCGCATGACCCTTTGTATATGAACCCCGCCTCGAAGTAGTTGATTTATATTTTTGTGATTATATATTATATGTGATGCAGGGGAACATGTTGGAGGGATCCAACAAGATTCCTCACACTGTTGATTTATTTTCATATAAATTGATATATGATATGTTGGATGCTATAATTGATGACATAGATATGATTTTTCTTATTTGGTGCTTTAGTAGAACTGGGCCTAATTTTTGGTATTTTAAAATATTATAAACTAATGATTTGATTTAAAAGGGGATTCCAAAGTGATTTTGGAAATTATATATGTTTTAATAATTTTTCTAGAACTAAAGGAATGATTTTTTAATGTTGTAAATTAATAGTTTTATGAAATTTTTTAAATAGAGGTATTTGAATTATAAAGTAAAGGTTTTTAAAATCTTGAAAATAAGTACATGTTTTAGAATAAAGGATTACAGTTTTAAAAAGAAGATGGAAATAATTATTATTCGTTTATATAAAGTGATAGGTATGTAATATATAAAAATATTAAGATTTATTTATAAATATGGAAATTTATAAAGGTGATAATATATAAAGTGGTATTTTACAAATAAGGCGAAGATTTGTAAAATCGTATTTTTTTAATAAAGAGATAGATTTATAAACGGTGTTTTTATAACGAAACTATTATTATTTAATAGATTGGAGAAATAAATCAAACGGTGCATTTATTATAAGATGTGGAATGATGTTTTCGAAAATAGTTGATTCTATTTTAGAAATGGAAGGTGAGGGTAAATTTTGGATTGTTAAACGATATTTTATAAATTGAAAGAAATTTATACCTATGAGAGCAAGGTTTAAAACGGTTGAAATAATGTTTGAATGGGATTTTATGAGTAAGTGTGATTTATAAAGGAATGGAGTTATAAATGGGTTCATAAATAAAGGGTCATAAAATCGAAGAGATTTATAAATATTGCTTTATAAATATGGGAACGATTATGTGAAAAGTTAAGTATGTATTTTTATCAAAGAAATATATTTATGTTTTAAAAAGTTGTTTACTTTTACTAATATTGTTTTAGAGTTAGTTATCAAATATTTTAAATAATTGGAGTTAGCTATTTAAATTATTAATATAGTTTAAACTTAAGTATGATCACTTATCAATATAGTTTTGGAAATTAATTATTTTTATTTATAAAAAAGTTGAAGATATATTTATTATTGTTTATTAAGAATGTTTTAAAATTTATCAATAACTATTTTAGGATGTTTAAAGTTAATTCTTATTTATTTATAATGTTTATTATTATATAATAGCATTTTAAAGTCAATAATTATTATTTATTTATAAATGTTTTCGAGATTTATAAATAAGATTTTATAAACAGATTTGGGCTTTATAAGAGAAGTTTATAAAATGTTTTGGGGACTTAAAGAAGAATCATTTATAATGTATGAAGAGAGCTTTGCAAATGGTTTTAGATAATTATAAAGGAAATTTATAAATGGGTTTATAGGTTTATAGGATGTGCTTTATAAATAGTTGCATGGATTTATAAAAATGTTTATAAATGACTTGATGATTTTAAAGGTTAGAGATGGTTTTATAAATGTTTTTTGAGATTGGTAAGAGATCTGTAAATGACATCTGAGTTGTATAGAAAGGAAATCTTTCTCAGTTTTGTGAATATACTTATAGCGTTGAGATTATTTATAGCGGCATAGTGTTGCATGGTGCTTAACCAATGTTGGTTTTCCTTATGGAATTAAATCCCTGATTGAATGTTTGTTATTTGATAGTTAGGTAACCAACTATCGAAATTGGACCCAAAACATAACTTTGGAAATATCTAGGAGAAACATGTGAGTTATATGGCACAGTCATCTTCGATTATGCTATACTATGCATATAAATCTTGTTTCATTCTCCTACGACAATGATAAGGAAATCCGTCCACTAACGGTTAGGAGCTAATCTTCGATCTTATAATTTGACTATTATTTCCTAAAGAACCCGAGGTTGAGTTTATTGGGAATTATCGAATGTTGTTCGAAGAGACCAGGATCGGACATGTTATCCGAAAATCATTTCGATCCAACAAATGTGTTTTGAAGTAAAGACATCTTGAAGATGATGATATTTGGAGACGGAGCTCTCAAGCGTTTCGTTCAGTCCCAGAACGAACTTGTATGGATGAATGCTAGTATTGCATTGTTGCCTAGAGGGCAGTGTTAGCATTCCAAGTGGGAAGTGCTATATAAAAGTTAAAACATAGCTTCGAGCCTCACACCCGAGGAATGAATAAAGCAGGGACATACGGCGGGACTAAGTGGGTCGCACCCAAGTAGGGTATGATCATCCCAAAATCTATAGTGGTATTCATGTATGCTTCAGGATCCCATTGTATGGTTGTTGATCACAAGCTAGGGGTGATCATATTCGATGCTACTCGAGAAAGGGGTAGTGCCAGTCCTAAGTAGCAGAGCTGCAACGTGTTGTAGCCTCCCGTACATTTTATATAGATGTGTACGGATTCGGTGGGTAGACCCTTACCCTTTCATAGCTGGAATCCATTATCCACTACGAGCTTTCGGTTTTAGTTGTATACCGATTATGCTGGAATGTAACTAATGTAACAATTTCGGCTACGATTAATAAGTATTTGTATCTTAGACACTATTATAATATCAGAGAATTTCATATGAAATGTTTTGGTTATCGTAAGGTAAAAACCCGTCCGTGTTTATGTGCCGTGTGGTCTTACGAGATACTTTTGATTTCAAAGATTTTTATAACTTTAAATTCCAGTTGGGTGTGTTTTCTCACACTGTTTTTCCAGACTGACTCGAGTGTTATTTTATTATAATGCTCAGGTCGGACTGAGCATATTTATAGATAGCTTTGGATGCTTTGGAGCTCAGGAGATGAGTTGGAGATCTTTAAGTCGTACTCAAGTATATGTTATTTTCCACTGCTTTGTTGTTGGAATCATCAGCAATTGTGAGGGCAGGTTGTTATAACTGCCCAGACTGATGATTGTAATTTGTTGTTGTACTCTGATGGATGTATGTATATTGCAGTTTCTCTTTTATAAAGATCATTGATATTATATTATACATTGTTCCGCTGCGACTGTGAGATTCTGTATTTTAGTTTCTTTTCTCTTCTTCTTCTCTTCTTCTTCCTTCTTTCTTTTCCATAACTATCCACTTTTCCATTCAATTTGGGTTGGACATGTGTGGTTTATTGTCAGCTTGAGTTGTACGGATTGGCTGGTCGTTACACTTGGTATCAGAGCGAGGTTAAGCGAGAACCTTGGCTTTGGTGGGATAACTCATTAAGAGATAAGGTAATGGAATGCCTTATTATGAGTTTGAATGTATTATATATATGAGAGCATATTTGTTAGTGATATAAAAATGTTTTATATTGTGTTAATTTATCTGTTCAGTGGCTTATGAATTCTGGTCGATACGTGGGATGCCACAATATCGATAAGAGTTTCTAAACAGTTAAACAAGGCAAACTGACACGCTATTGTTTGAGAATTGGTAAATGAAATAATTTTACCTAAAATTATATTTTATATATTAAGGAATAATCTTTTAGAAATTATTGTAGTTATATATGGTGTGTTTGGTTGTTAGTGAATGATAATATTTAATTATTATCCTTGTTGTTTGTTGTTGTGTTCTAAAAAAAGTTATTATTATTATAATATTAAAAAAGATAAATATTTGTAAAATGAATTAATAAGAAGTGATATTTTATAAATATGATTTATAAATGTGATTTAAAAATGGAAAGGAAATGAAATAGTATAGGTATACTTATAGATATGATTTGTAAATGGAAATGAATTTACAACAAGGAATTATAGAATTTAAGTCCCATTAATTTGAAAATTGTTTTTCAAAGGTTTTGGAAAAATAATAATAGTATTAGTTAAAAAATATTTTGGTTAGAAATATTTTGAAATAGGATTTAAAAGAGATAGAAAGCATTAAACTCATTTTAGTGTTGAAGTAGTTCAACACATTATTGTACGTAGAACTGATTGTGGAACTATCCGAGGTATTTCCGTGATACCTCGAAATGGGGTGACAGAAAAAAAATTCAATCGTTGGAAAATAATTCTGGTGATGACTTTAGCATCATCAACATTCATTTTTGAGTTTCTAAGTGATGAATTGCTACCTTAATGATTTCCATTGAAGTTTTCTTTTGGTAAAACAAATTTGTTTTAGATTCTAGAAGTGTAATTTGATATATAAAGGAGTTATGTCTATATATATATATATGATTTCAAAATGATGTTAAATAAAACCGGGTATTTAAAATCCTGAAATTTTTATCTAAATGTTTTGAGAAACTATAAGATAATAAGTTTTTGAACTTATAATTTGAAATGGTATAGATAAGAGAAGAAAATTTGGAATTGAGATATGAAGTTAAAAATTCAAGTTAAATAAAGTTAAATAAATTGTGTAATGGATTAAACGAAACGAAGTTTAACTTAATAAGGGTTAAATGAAATGAAATTGAAATTGATTGTATGAATTAGTGAAATGGATATGAACTTGAGTTATAAAATGAAATGCAATTTAAGTTATAAAAAGAATTGAGTATGAACTTAAGTTATAGAGTGATAACGAACATTTGTATTGTTGTATAAAAACGTTTATAATAACCTTAAGAAATTGTTGCATGGAATGATTCATAAATAATATTAGTATTGAAGGAATATACTAAGTGATAATGAAATAGAATTTAACTTAGGAGAAGTTAAATGTAACAATTTTATAAAATAATCCATAAATGAATTAAATATGAATGAAATATTGTTCAACATAATGTGAATAGTTGAATGTGAACCAATGAATGTGAATAAATTGAATATAGATTAATTGAATGTGAATTAATTGAATGAAAATTAATTAGGCATGAATGAACTGGATATGAATAAATTGAATGTAAATGAATTAAATGTAAGGAAAGTGAATGTTGATAATCAAATGAAATTGGAAACGAATCAATTGAATGACAATAAGAAATGAAAGTGTATAAACATAATTTTGACAGTTGGAAATGCTAATTGGTATAATGGTAATTAAAATTGGATGGATATTATTTGTTGGATGGTTTCTTTGTTACATTGTCATATTGGATATGGTTATTGTATAGTCTATGTTATATATTGATATTACTTTCTATATACTTGTTCTCATTGTTTGTTGAGTGATTAGTAGGTGGGGATAGCGTATGCTTCGCATTTGGAGCTCGCTTTCACATTATATTGATTGTGTATGCTTGCTAATACTAAAATAAGGTACACATCTCAGATTACATTTCGTAGTTTTTATATTTTTCCCTACGGGATGCCTCATCCTCGAAGATGAGATGTATATTTGTGATTATATATATATATATATATATATATTGTAGAAAATTTCGATCGAGCCACGTGAAGGAGAGGCTGATGGAATTTTTCGTAAATTTAAGGCTTTGGAAAAATTTTGAGAATTTTGGAAAAAAAAATTGATAACTAAAATTTGATTTTGTGTCATAACTTGGAATGATTGAATGGATGGTATTAGTTGGAATTGGTGAATGAAGTTAAAGACTTACAAGAATTTGGAAATCTATTTCAACTAATTGGTTTTGGAAAGGTAATGGGATTATAGCATTTTTCTTACCTTGGCAATTTTGGGGATGAAATTTTTTTAAGAGGGGAAGAATGTAATGACCTAGAATTTTAGTCATTTGAATTTGGAATATTTAATGGATATTAAATATTGAAAAGTTAATTTTATAAGTTAAATAACCTGAGCTTCGAGTATAACGATTTAACTGATACTTAAATTGTTAAATTTAATATTGGGATTGCTTAAATAAGTGAATCTGAATTTAATACGAATAAAAAAATGATTTTAAAAGTTGATTTAAATTCTATTTAAATAAGAATGGAGATAGTAAACTTTTAAATTTAGAATTTAAAGTGATAAATTTGGTTTTATAATTATTTGTTTTAATTAACGTGTAAATATAGCCTTCTGGGGCCCTTCTTGGATTCGACGAAACCAGTTCCACTGGATTCGTAATAGTATACTATAGTTTACCGTCGAATTTCATGGCAATTGGACGTATCGTTTGGGTGGGCGAGATCGAAACGCATACAAATTAATTTTAGAAATTTATATAATAATTGGATTTGAAAGGCTATCTTCTGCATATGATCGAATTAGGTCTTGAGACTGGTCCCATTGTGTCCGAAATAAGAGTATAACATATAGAACGCCAGGCGGCACGTCTCGATAAGGGTTCGAGATTTTTGAGCGCTTAGAACAGGATATTATAATATAAAATATATTTGTATTAACCATACTTTTCCCATACCCTGACTGTACTAGACCATAACCCCATGCCTCAATCCTATGCCTCCCTTTCAATTTATATAACCGCGATATGTAGAAGGATTCAAACATTTTTAAAATTATAAACCCACACAATCCAACGGCCGAGCTCGATAGGCGCCACCCAGAGCATTTTTAGGCGATGGCCTCAACTAGGAAGATGACGATGATGACTAGATAAGCATTGTGAATAGTTGGATCGACTCAAATCGAGGCATGGTGGCGGTAGTTCGCCTCGAACGATGTGACGATTTGGGTCGTTTCCATGTGAACGGTGGTGGCGGCAGGCATGGAACGGCGGTCGATGGCAAGGTCAGGGAGGTGCGCGATCACGAGGCGGTTGTGAACATTGAGGTGAGGTCGCATAATGGATGGGTTCGATTTTTTTTCATGCCTGGAATAAAACTGTTGGAGGGAGGAAGGTTACTTAGGTTTAAACTATTATTAATTATAAGTTAATTAGTTTTTAATTATTTCAATCGTTCATTTATTCGTAACTTTTACGTACGAGGTCGAAATTGAACATGACGAGTCACATTGCGATCGTATTAACAAAGGCTACACTATGGAGTTAGATGGGATGGATTCAGAGCTGATAGAAAATTGGGTTAAAATTAAACATCCATTCAATTTTAATTCAAAACATGAATGTTTTGGCGACTATTAAAATTAATGTGAGTTAATCTCACCTTTTTGGTTAACTGAAATATTACATAATTAAAAAAATATTTATTGGATGCGAGGATATTTTATAGTTTATTATTATTGACTGTTTGAATGAATTACTTGTTTATATTGTTGGTTTGGATATATTCCCACCCCTGGAGCGGATGAGACCCTATTACGTTCCCGTGTAAGAGCGCATGACCCTTTGTATACGAATTCCGCCTCAAAGCAGTTGATTTATACTTTTATGATTATATACTGTATGTGATGCAGGAGGACAGGTTGGAGGGATCCAATAGGATTCCTCACACTGTTTATTTATTTTCATATAAATTGATATATGATATGTTTGATGCTACAATTGATGACATGGATATGATTTTGCTTATTTGGTGCTTTAGTAGCACTGGCCTTATTTTTGGTATTTTAAAATATTATAAACTAATGATTTGATTTAAAAGGGGATTCTAAAGTGATTTTGGAAATTATATATGTTTTAAAGCTCGTAATATTAAACAAGAGGTTAATGTTCAAAGAGAGAATTGTTCAAGACTTCAGAAACTTCTAGAAAAATCTCTTGATCATAAGTTAGCTTTGGAATTTCAAAATGCCAAGATAAATCTTGATTTAGCTCTTAAGAAAGAATTTTTGGTTGCCAAACAAAAGGCCAAATGTGATTGGTTGATGAAGGGTGATGAGGCGTCTTCTTTTTTCTACGCTAAAATGTCTAGTAGAAGAAGTAGAAAGCGCTTGACCAACATTGTTATCAATGGAAAGGCGGTTTCGGAAGATAAGTTTGTTGAATCGGCTATTGATTTTTTCAAACAAATCTTTAACCTTCCCTTATGTGAACACTTCCCTGAAGTTATTTGCAAAACGATTATTACTGAATACGGTGCTAATTTTTTGAATGATGGTATATCTTTGGAAGAAATTAAATTTGCATTGTGGGATATTAAAGTTACTGTCTCTCCAGGTCCGGACGGTTTTAACTCGTTATTTTTTAAGACTCATTGGAATCTTTCGAAAGACTTAATTTTTAAAGCTTTGAACGATATTTTTCAAAAGGGTCTTATAATCAACGAGTGGAATCATACTTTTATACACTTGATTCCAAAAAAAGACCACTCCACATGTATTCTAGATTTCAGACCTATTGCCTGTTGTAATACTTTATATAAGGTGTTCACCAAAATACCGTGTAACAGATTGGGCCCTTTTTGGATAAGTTGGTGTCCCCGAATCAGACGGCATTTATCAAAGGTAGATCAATTGGGGATGGAATTTTGTTTGCTCATGAAATTATCAGGGGTCTCGGAAGAAAGGATAACAAATATATGTGCATCAAAGTTGACTTAAAGAAAGCTTATGATTCGATTAATCGATCTTTTGTTATACATATGTTAATTAGCCTGGGTTTCCCAGACAAATGGGTGAAAATTATTGAAAACATCATTAAAACTCCTATTTTTTCTATCATTGCAAATGGAGAAGCACACGGTTATTTCAAGAGCTCTAACGGGCTTAGACAAGGCGACCCGCTTTCCCCTATTCTTTTCTCCTTGGTTATGGAATATTTTACGCTATTGATGGATGGAAAAGTTAGGGATGGTCTTATTTCCCCAGTTACAGACTTTGATAATAAGTTGACTCACCTTATTTACGCTGACGACATTATTATTTTTACTAAAGCCAACTCCTAAACCGTCATTGCTATTAGTGATGTTTTTAGGATCATGAAGAAGGTTACTGGATTGGAACTAAGTTTTGAGAAATCTAACGTTTTCTTTGGGAAAGGGGTGGATTGTTGTACTGATATTAGTACGATCCTCAATATTCAACAATCGGATCTCCCAATAAGGTATTTGGGTATTCCTTTGTCTAATGCTAATTTGAGGGATAAGGATTGTTCTCCTTTAATAGAGAAGATCAAGGTAAGGATTGGTAGATGGGAAACAAGAATGCTTAGTCTAGCTGGGAGACTTGAACTTATTAAATCTACCATTTACCCTATAATACAATTCTGGATGCAATGCTTTTGTCTCCCAGCCTCTACAGTTCAAAAAATAAAACACTTGATTCTGAACTTTCTTTGGAAAAGTCGCAGCAGCAAGATTCCTTGGGAGATTTTGTGTAGGCAAAAAGAAGAAGGAGGAATGGGATTGAGAAATTTAGAAGAGATGAATCGAGCGTTATACATAAAACTGATTTGGAAAGTAATCAATTCAGAAGGAATTTGGGCGAAACTCATCCAATGTAAATATATTGGTCATAAAAGTTTTTGGGAAATTAACCAGAGATTGGACGACTCGGGAGTGTGGAAATTCATTTTGAAGAATATATAGGAAGCTTTGAACTGCCTTTCTCTTAACATTGTAGACGGTAAAACTACTTCTCTATGGTATGATCCATGGCTAAATGGAAGTACTATTATGGAACGTATCGGTAGAGACACAACTTTTAGAACTGGTATGGAAAATTTGTCTCTCGGCAGGATTTTAAAAAATGGAGAGTGGAAGTGGGATTCGTATAGTTTTTTATTTCAAATACATGCAGATATTGAAGGTGTCCAGATTCACAATAATAGGGAGAGGGATTTCTGGACTTGGAAGTGTTCTAGGGATGGTTTGTATCAATTTAAAAAAGTTTGGAACACGGTTAGATCCAGTTTTGAAATTAAGTACTGGGCGCCTTTGGTCTGGAACAAAATTCACGTTCCTAAAATGGTGGTATGCCTGTTTAAAGCCATTAATGACTATCAATTAACAAAAGAAAGATTACTTCAGAAGCAGATAGTCGTGGACCAGAACTGCGTCTTTTGTAATAATCACATTGAAAATATAGACCATCTATTTTTTCAATGTAATTTTTTGGCTTTGGAGCAGTAAATTTTTTTTCCAAACACCGAAAAGTCTGTTTTCTTTCTCTTTGAAAGATGATTTACAAAAAATCGTTTCTTTCTCTAGGATAAAAAGTCTTAATTCAGATTTGTTCCAACTTTCTCTATCTGTTTGTGTTTGGCATATTTGGAAAGAAAGGAACGATAGGATTTTTCAGAATCGTATTACAGAAAGGTCGCAGATTTGTAACAAAATTTTCCAGACAATGAACATCAGAATGGCAAAATCAAAACATTTTAAGAACATTAATGGCACGAACGAAGAAATAGCATTGAAATGGGGATATACCTCCCAACGCTGAATTGGGGCATCATCTGTTTTATCATGAGTATTGTTCTTCTGCCATCATCCTGCTTCTATGTTTCTTGGTTCCAGGTTTCGCGAACCTGTATTATTTACAGTATCCTCACCTCCTCTCACTTTAATTACATATTAATTTATAATTAACAATAAATATTGAATTAGTTTATAAGGCTGTGGTTTTGCAGGCTGATGCGAGTGCTTGCAATCCAGACCTGGGCAAAAAAGAATTTTTTTTAGCTTGAGTTAAGAGATTCATTTTGAAGGACTTTTTCAGATTATCACCTGCCCTGCAATTTTCCTTGGCTTGCTGGCGTTCTCTGATTCTTGATAGCAGTCTTGATTCCTAGAGTTGCAGTCATTACAGATCTGGATGGAAATGCAAAGGAAATTAATTCACATATAGACTAAAGAAGTTTCCTTGTTGGGTATAAGAGACTTATCTTGATTATCTCTTCTCTGTTCTTCATGAGGAATGATGGATTCTAGATCTACTTCGATTAGCTCTGATCTGGAATCAGTAGACGAGGTTTTGAGCAAAAGTTGACCTTGAAGTGATTTAGGTTGTTCCGAGTGCTCGTTATCCCGGTTCTAGTTGGAATCTCGCTTTTGTCCTTTGTTTCCTTGATGTTGTTCCCCTACTGTTTCAAAAGAAATATGTCAGTTTTTCTTTTAAAGCTTAAAGACTTCTCATTTCTTAGGTGTAAGAGACTTATCTGCTGAGATCTGTATGTTTCTTCACGAGGAAGCGCTGGTTCATGGACTTCATTAGATAGAAGTTCCGTTCTGGAAGTAACAGAGAATGCCTCGAGTACCAATCGACTGTTATCAGTTACTTCGAGTTGCTTTTCGTTCACCCTTGCTCATCGCCATTATTATTCTCTTTTAGTTTCTCGTTCGAGAAGAGTGAATGTAATAAATGAAGTAGATGAAGAGCCTTATTGCCTTTTCTACGTTAAGTTCTATCTAGAAGTTTCTGGTAGCTGCCTTTGCTAGGTGGGCTTTGGGCCGAAAGTGATGAACGTTTAGTTTGGGTCTGTTAGTTTTGATTCTGTCTTGCTTTGTGGCTCTTGTATATAACTTGCTTATAGTTTTTTTAATAGAAAAGTTTGAACCCGCATTAAAAAAAAAATTCTAAAACTAAAGGTATGCTTTTTAGATGTTATAAATTAATAGTTTTATGAAATGTTTTAAATAGAGGTATTTGAATTATAAAGTAAAGGTTTTTAAAATCCTGAAAATAAGTCCATGTTTTAAAATAAAGGATCACGGTTTTAAAAAGAAGATGGAAATATTTATTAGCCGTTTATATAAAGTGATAGGTATATAATATATACAAGTATTAAGATTGTTATCCATAAAATATCACCAAGAATAAAGTTATGAAAGAAGGAACATGAGAGCATTGATAAAGATCAGAAAGCACCAAGATGGTCTAGTTAAACATGCTTAATTTTTTGAGTTTCGTTTAAGCATGCAACGCTTAATTTTTTGAAAAGGCGATAGAATTGAGCGATGAGCACTTAAGCATGCTTAATTGGTGCTTATCTTCGCTTCACTTAAATTTAAGGGATGATTAAGTGCTACTAAGAAAAAATAATTTATTTTTTAAATTAAGAAGAAATGAGGTTACAATATAAAGTGACACTCGCCAACAAAATTTCCTCATTTTCTATCATATAGGCTGATGGATGGTGAGTAGTTTTTTACATTATGATATGACTATTTATTAGACAAATGTGCAAAATTTTTACTCAACTCGAGTATGCTTACTTTTAATAAATAACGGAAGTCAAATCCAACTTTTGCAACCTATGAATTTATAAGTTAACTATAAAGTAAAATGTTACTTCTTTGTGATTAATTCATGCCTACATGGTTAATGATGCACTTAATATAATCCATTTTCATAAATTTTTATTTATACAAATAATATATGCTTAAAAATTAAGTAGCGCTTAGGCGATGCTTAAGCGGCGCTTAAGCAACATTAAATGAAGCGAGAGTTCTGTCGCCTAACGCTTAATATAACATAGCCTGCATATACATATTGCATTAGAATTTAAGGACAATGATTACCAATGGATGAATGAATAGACGGTTGTAGTTATTGATCAGTATACACATGAGTTACATTTTTTCATCCTTGGAGATTTCAGGGATGAAATCCTTTTAAGGGGTAGAATGTAACACCTTGAAAATTTAAGAGAAAATTTAATAAAAGGATTAAATTTTAAAAAATAATAAAGGATAAAATGTAATTTTCTCAAAGGTCCAAATTTGGCTACGAAACTTCCACCGTTACGTTCGTAGCGATGTTTTGGACAATTGTCATATATAACTTATCAAAATCGAAGCTAGTGTGAAGAAGTTATTTACATTTTAAACTTTGGAATCGATATTAATAAAATAAGAAATAAGGAAAGAAAATATACTAAAAATAGAGCTCCATTGGTCGAAACCCATACGGGGACCAGTCGACCACTAACGGTTTTAAAAAGAAGATGGAAATATTTATTAGCCGTTTATATAAAGTGATAGGTATATAATATATACAAGTATTAAGATTGTTATCCATAAAATATCACCAAGAATAAAGTTATGAAAGAAGGAACATGAGAGCATTGATAAAGATCATAAAGCACCAAGATGGTCTAGTTAAACATAACTTCCGACAAGAAGGTGGCAGTGCAAGCAGTACCTTTCGAATAGGTCAGAAGGACGTCTCGACTGTGTCAACAAAGAGGTGTCGATAAGGTCGAAGGCTACCATTCAAAGGCAATAGCAAACATGTTAACAACATCCAAAGTTCTCAAAAGAACACCTCTCGAAGCCAATGGATAGCAGACACTCTACGTTTTGCGCCAAACCATTCAAAACGCCTTCATTCACTTCCACCAGAGAAGTATTCAACCAATTCAACCCTTTCGAAAGCATGTATAGCCTTTAGAAATGGTTAGGGCCACTCTCACCCAAGGAAGAAGAACTACACGTCCATTTCCATAAAGGCATGAGGTTCCGAATCAGTTGGGGAAGAGGCTTTTAACAGAGACCATTCACAATAAAATCTTTTAGGAGTTTCGACTCACTTGAAGCCAAAAAGAATTAAGGCATGTTTCAATAGTGTCAAAGGCTAGCACCTAGGTTAGCTCAAGTGACGCATCAACATTCAAGTCAAAAGCGCAACAATAGACCTTTCGACCAGGTCGAAAAGCTATCAAGCAACTCCTTTCGACAAAGTTGAAAGGAAACAAAGCAAGAAAGGAAAGCCCAACCTCCAACGGAAACAGAAGAATAAATAAAACCATTTCGACCAAGTCGAAAAGTATGGTGCAGTGGACCTTCACGAAAGCAGTGGGGTTGACCTTTCGACCGCGTCGAAAGCTTGGGGTCAAAAGCTCCCAAATTGCACCTATAAATATGACCTAGGGGTCAGTTGCGAGGGGGATTTTCTTTTACTTCTCACTTGTATTTTTCTCAAACTAGTAAACCCTAATTCTCAAATTAGATGGAGGATTTGGTCAGTTTTTTCAATTGAGATCAATAATAGTGAATTGTGATAATTGCATTTACTTAGCAGTTTAGATTTCTATGTTTATCATAAATATATCAACCTGCGATTGAGTTGGTCGAAAGTAGCCCCTCCGACCAAAACAAAACCCCAAGAATACTTATTTCTTAGAAGCTTAAGCTCAAATCAACTAGATTGTAAGTGTCACCCCTTTCGATGGAGTCTCAACCAATTCAACTCCACTATTTCCAGAGATTGTTAGGTTCCTAACCAAAACTCCCTTGCCTGCGTCGAAAGGTGGTTTCGACAGGGTGCCCAGTCAACCCATTTGGAAGAATTGCTGAAAGAGCGACTACCCTTTCGACCGAGTCGAAAGGTATCAGAAACGAGTTTTTGGTCACTTTTACCTATCTTAAAAGCTTTAGCAATCTTCACCTATTTGAAAGGAGGTTTCGAAAGCATCATTCGCATCCTAATCTTCAATCTGGGGTGTTGATAAGTTTTCATATCAACATTTTTGGCGTTAGAAGGAGGGCTTGAACCTCCGATCTCTGACAACTTTTATCTCGGATTAGTTGCATAAAGTCAGTCATTAAAAAGATGAAAAATGGTAAGAGCAAGGAGTAATAACAGCAATCCAAATGAAGAGGCTGCTTCACAGTCCACTCTAAAAGATCACATGGTCCCAAATTCTAACTTAGGGAATACAAGAGTTAGGCAACCCTCGACCCTAGCAAATTTGGAAAGCAATGTGATCAAGGTCCAGAATCAACACAAATGATAGCAATACAAGAATATCCTGAAAGAGCTCCATCCCAAGAATCAATAAGAATTATGGAAATAGAGGATGAAGCATGAATTCCAAATGAGGTAGAGGATCAAGAGTTAAACCGAAAAAGTCAAGTAAAAGGATCCCTCGAGCGATCAAATAGCCCAGTCCAAGGAAACAGCAAGAGTAGTCACAGAAATGAAACTGAAAAAGAAAATATCCTACACCAAATAATGATGAATACGTTTAGAGAAAAGGAGATTTTTGATCCAGAAAATATGTTATCCTGCAAAAGGCTCCCTTTTTCGAAGAAATAATGGCAGCAAATCTCCCCCCACACATCCAAATTCCTTCACTAAAATATGATGGAACAACTGATCCAGATGACCATCTTGTTGTCTTTGAAAATTGGATGAACTTATACAATGCTCCAGAGGCAGTTTGCTCTAAACTTTTTTACATTACTTTTCAGGGAGCAAATATCAAATGGTATAGGAGTTACCTAATGGAAACCATCTATTCTTGGGAATAATTTATTTGTGACTTCGTGGCCCAGTTTTCTATATTCAAAGATACAACTATGGACTTTAGCTTGCTAGCAACCATCAGACAAAAGCCAGGGGAACTACTTGACGAATATTTGAACAGATTCAGTGCAGAAGCATTAAGGGCAGAAAGTACAACTGATAGAAAAAAGCTTATGGCAGTTCGATCAGGGCTAATTGAACAAACTTCTTTCTGGAAAGACCTTTATATTAATGGATGCAGGGATCTACACTATTTCTTTCTCTGGTCTAAGAAGTTTATTCCAATGGACGAGATGCACCATGCTAAGAAAGAATTCCACCGTGAATAAAAGGAAGAGAAATCTGATTGTAGGCATCTTGACAAGAGACCAAGGGAAAGTGAAAAGCCGAAGGGAAGTCGAAGAAAGAATTCCAAAACAAATTATGTAGTCTTAAACAAACCCCTCTCCCACATATTCGCCAAAATTAAAGGAAATGAGAATTTTATTGCACCTCATAAGGTTCGGAATGCCTCAGAGCCAAATAAAGGAGGAAATTACTACGAGTGCCATAGCGCAAATGGACATGAAACTGATGAATGTCGTGTTCTATCAGAGAAAATTCAAGGCATGATCATGGCAGGGTTCTTGCAAGAGTTCATCAAAGAAACCTGAAAGACATCTTATTCAAGTTGAGAGGAAAGCAGTTCAGCAACTTCCAAATGCAGATCTCTATCAAATCATGAGGACTCGTGGCATTAGTTCAACTATGAACTTTTTCTCTCTCTCTCTCTCTTTTCATATCTTTTTAACTCAATTTGTATTTTCATTCATACTTAGATCTATGTTGTGCATTGACTGTATACTGGTTAAAAATCGAGTGCTATTACAGGTAAAACAAAATCAGGCCAAAGCATTCAACATACACTTAGAGCACAACGCACTCCTGGCTACTTGAAAAGAACAGCTCATATGCTAGATACGAGGCAATTATCAATATTTCAGCCAACACAAAACAAAGGCTCCCCTCCAAGAAATATCAGATCACCGTCAAATCCAACACCAATTTAGGAGAAAGTCCATATATACTATCTTTATTTTTAGCAAATAATTTTAAAAGAAATTTCTCAAAAATATCTTCTTAAGAAAACTATTTTCAATTACCCCACGACCTGGGAGAAAAAAATGCCTATTTTCTCTAAAAGCTAGTTTATGCAACCTATTTGAGGTATTATAGAGCATTAATGAATGCATACCAAAGACTTTAAACCGATCAATTTTAATATTTCAAAGTTTTCTAAAAATTATGGGTAGAGAAAAAAGCCTATTCATACTTTTCCAAGAAAGATTTTGAAATCGTCAAAAGTTTTTTGAAACTCAAATTGGAGAATCCTATTCTCAACTAAAAGACTATTGGTTCATGAATCATGACCTTCCAGTCTCCTATTTGAGATCCGTGTCTCTATTATGAAAACACCAAGAAAGTTCTTGCAAAAGACCACATTGAGAAAAATTCTTTTATCAAAGAGATTCATGAGTCCAAACTATTTTTCAAAAGTTAACCCCTCAATATACTAGAAGGGTTTAATTATAAAATTCTTTCTCTTAAAGGAGACTCCATTTTAATCGGTCAAAAATTATTTTCATATATAAATACTCAAGTCTATGATGTTATTCCATAGCACCTCCTAGAGGGAGGGACATAAGCCTACGACGCTATTCCATAGCACCTCTTAGAGGGAGGGAGATATGCCTATGATGATATTCCGTAGAATCTCCTAGAGGGAGAGATAGAACCCCTAACGTCAAAACCACCTCTTAGGGGATGAGCCAGGATAAGTACTCATTAGCAAACTTTTGGAGGAAGGTCAGCTCAGCAAGCACAATATCCCTTTGAGACAAGGGAAGCCCGAGAAGAGGCTCATCAAACAGTGGACTAAGATGTCCAAGCCCTGAAAGAGGCTCATCAAACAGTGGACTAAGATGTCCAAGCCCAGAGGAGGCACTAAACGAGAGAAGAAAGACAAAGATGTCTACAACTCAAAACAAAAGGTCAAAACCTAAGAGAATAAAGGGTTAAGGAAAGGAATCTATCTGTCATTTAAAACAAAGATAAAACCCAAGAGAGGGAAATGAACAAAAGCAAAAGGAATAAAGGTATCCAATGCCCAAAACTTGGAACGGACAAAGAATCCAAAATAATATCCAGAAGGGACAAAAAATGGAATAACAAATCTAAGAACATCCAATGTTTGAGAAGTAATTTCTACATCGAAGGACTAAGAAACATGCATCCTAAGAGATGACATGAGACAAAAGAATGGGTAAAAGGAATCCATAACATGATGCCAAAAGCAAGGACTTGTACAAGATCTAAAGGAATGGGATAGATAACAAATTTTGCTACAAAGACAAAAGTGACCTCATTTGTGGAATGGATTGAATACACCACTCTTGAATCCTCAGAAATAGGGAAACCCTATAGGATGGAAGAAACAATATATTAACTGAGGAACCACTATTCCAAATGGTTGTAAGGCTTTACAGATACAACCCAACTCCAAAATAGCAAAAACCCTACTAATCCATAGGTCTAGGAATTTGTTGTTTAGATTTACTGAATTTACTATGGCCAGGCAAATTTCTAATTTTGGTATTGGATGAATTTTTAATAATCTAATTGTCAGATGAGATCCTGGCAAGATTTTGGTTAAATTCATGATTACATGGTCTTTTAATTCCTTTTCTTGAAGATTCCATTTTGGATTTAGTCATCCTAAACTCCTACATTGACTTTATAATGATTTATTGATTTCGCCTTCCTAATTTCATCGGTGAATTTCCATAGTGGTTTCTTACTGAATTATTGGTTTCGTGAATTTTCAATTTACTCATTGACCTTTATGACGATTCTTGAATTTTACATGTTGAAATTCCCCATTGAATTTTTCATGATGGTTTCCTATTGATCATTTGTTTTATGAGTTCATGATTTCTTAAATCTCTTTAGTGAGTTTGCATGATAATTTATGGATTTCCCATTGATTTTCTGAGTTTAAGTTAGAATGGACAGGTTTCTAATCACATTTTTGGATTCTTGGATTTTTGCGTCCTCTCTTATAACAATTTCCCGATTTAATGGAATCCAAATTTCCTTGCTGATTCTTAAAGCGATTGATAAATTCCAAATTTTTAATTTCCTTATTTAGATTTTTGATGATCCTTTATTAAGCTTACGACTTGACGAATTCTAAAATTACATATTGATTTTCATAACGGTTTGTGAATTTCTACTTTCTTTATTGGGTGTTTGATAATCCCTTATGAGATTTCTAATTTAGCAAATTCCAGATTCCTTTATGGATCTTTATGATGATTTTTGAATTTTGTATTCTTAGTTTCCTTAATGAATTTGAGATGTTCTCCTATTGAATTTCTGGATAATGAATTTTAAGCTATCTTGTTGCCTTTTATAATTATTGATGAATTTTATGCTCCTCATTTCTTTGTTTCGATTTTGGTGCTCCACTGCTCGTTTTCTGATTTGATGAACCCTATACTTCCTTATGGACTTTGACGAAGATTTATGGTTTTCGTATTCCGAGCTGCCTTATTAGATCTTTGGATCTTTGATTTTATGAGTCATGAATTTCCTATTTCAATTTTCATGACGATTCGTGAATTTCATATTCCTAATTTTCGAATTGAAATTTTTGATGAACACTTATTAAATTTCTGGTTCAGCAAGTTTCAAAATTTCCTCGTGAGTTTCAGTAATGATTTATGGATTTCGTGCGTATGATTTCTTCATTGGATTTTGGATGATCTTTTATTAGTTTCCAAATTTTATGAATAAAAAACATCCTTGTGGATTTTGATAGTAATTTATAAATTTCCAATTTATGATTTCCTCATGGGACTCTTATTAGACTCCTAACTTTGAGAATTATGTATTCTACTATTGAATTTTATGATGATTTGTAAATTCTTCATTGAATTTAAAATTTAGTTTTAGTACAAGATATTTATATCGCCAAATGAAGTCAATACTAAGTTACTTGCTACTTTTTCATTAAATAAGAATTTCTAACTGATAGTATAAAGAGGAATATAAGGTTATCTTAAAGGGATGAGCTAAAGTCACTGAAAACACAAATTTAATACTTACAGGTTGGGGAAGGCTTAACTCAAGAAAGGAATACATGGACTATATAGTAGGCTTTTTCCAAAGGTTCATTTATTTAAGCCGATATCTGCAAATCAAGTGATATTGTTCCACATTTTTAATAGAAGAAGTTTGATCATATATATTTTCGAATGTTTTATCCAAAAATATTACCAAGTTTGAGATTACCCATTAAGCTCTCATAACAGGGTAACAATCTTAATTGAGATTATTATCTATTTCGCAGGAAATAAAGAAAGAAGTTCCTTGGAGTTTTTGTCCTAAAGAACAAAAGCTTCTTTCATACAAGGGGGGCTAAATGTTATTCATAAAGCACCAAGATGATCTAGTTAAACGTAGCTTCTGACAAGAAGGTGGCAGTGCCAGCAGTAGCTTTTGAATAGGTCAGAAGGAAGTCTCGACTATGTCAACAAAGAGCTGTTGATAAAGTCGGAGGCTACCATTCAAAGGCAATAGCAAACGTGTTAATAGCATCTAAAGTTCTCAAAAGGACACCTCTCGAAGGCAATGGATAGTAGACACTCTACATTTTGTGCCAAACCATTCAAAACGTCTTGATTTCGCCTTCATTCACTTCCACCAGAGAAGTATTCAACCAATTCAACCCTTTCGAATTCCATAAAGGCATGAGGTTCCGAATCTGTTGGGGCAGAGGCTTTCGACAGAGACCATTCACAATAAAAACTTTTAGGAGTTTCGACTCACTCAAAGCAAAAAAGAATCCAGGCATGTTTCGACAGTGTCGAAGGCTAGCACCCAGGTTAGCTCAATCGATGCATCAGCATTCAATTCAAAAGCACAACAATAGACCTTTCGACCAGGTCAAAAGGCTATCAAGCAACTCCTTTAAATGAATTCGAAAAGAAACAAAGCAAGAAAGGAAAGCCCAGCCTCCAACGGCAACAGAAGAATAAATAAAACCCTTTCGACCAGGTCGAAAGGTATGGTGCAGTGGACCTTCACGAAAGCAGAGGGTTTGACCTTTTGACCGCGTCGAAAGCTTGGGGTCGAAAGCTCCCAACTCACACCTATAAATATGACCCCAGGGGTCAGTTGTGAGGGGGATTTACTTTAATTCTCACTTGTATTTTTCTCAAACTAGTAAACCCTAATTCTCAAATTAGATGGAGGATTTGGTCAGTTTGTTCAATTGAGATCAATAAAAGTGAATTGTGATAATTGCAATTACTTAGCTATTTAGATTTCTATGTTTTTCATAAATGTGTCAATCTGCGATTGAGTTGGTCGAAAGTAGCCCCTCCGACCAAGTCGAAACCCCAAAAATACTTATTTCTTAGAAGCTTAAGCTCAAATCAATTAGATTGTAAGTGTCACCCCTTTTGACGGAGTCTCAACCAACTCAACTCCGCTATTTCCAGAGATTGTTAGGTTCCTAACCCAAACTCCCTTGCCTGCATCGAAAGGTTGTTTTGACAGGGTACCCAGTCAACCCATTCGGAAGAATTACTGAAAGAGCGACTACCCTTTCGACTGAGTCGAAAGGTATCGGAGATGAGTTTTTGGTCACTTTTACCTATCTAAAAAGCTTTAGCAATCTTCACCTATTTGAAAGGAAGTTTCGAAAGCATCATTCACATCCTAATCTTCAATCTGGGGTGTTGACAAGTTTTCTTGTCAACAAAGATTTATTTATAAATATGAAAATTTATAAAGGTGATAATATATAAAGTGATATTTTACAAATAAGGCAAAGATTTGTAAAATCATATTTTATTAATAAAGAGATAAATTGTAAACGGTGTTTTTATAAGGAAACTGTTATTATTTAATAGATTGGAGAAATAAATCAAATGGTGGATTTATTATAAGATGTGGAATGATGTTTTAGAAAATAGTTGATTCTATTTTAGAAATGGAAGGTGAGGGTAAATTTGGGATTGTTGAACGATATTTTATAAATTGAAAGAAAGTTATAAAAGAAATTTATACCTATGGGAACAAGGCTAAAAACGGTTGAAATGATGTTTGAATG
This sequence comes from Allium fistulosum, assembly GCA_030737815.1. Taxonomy (NCBI): domain Eukaryota; kingdom Viridiplantae; phylum Streptophyta; class Magnoliopsida; order Asparagales; family Amaryllidaceae; genus Allium; species Allium fistulosum. Next base: position 477,896,319 of record CM060908.1, read on the forward strand.
AGATTTTATGAATAAAGGGTCATAAAATCGAAGAGTTTTATAAATATAGCTTTATAAATATGGGAACGATTATGTGGAAAGTTAAGTATGGATTTTTATCAAAGAAATATATTTATGTTTTAAAAATTTGTTTATTTATACTAATATTGTTTTATAGTTGGTTATCAATATTTTAAATAATGGGAAGTTAGCTATTTAAATTATTAATATGGTTTGAAATTAAGTATGATTATTTATCAAAATAGTTATGGAAATTAATTATTTTTATTTATAAAAATGTTGAAGATAAATTTATTATTGTTTATTAAGAATGTTTTAAAATTCATCAATTACTATTTTTAAGATGTTTAAAGTTAACACTTATTTATTTATAATGTTTATTATTATACAATAGCGCTTTAAAGTAAATGATTATTTTTTATATATAAATGTTTTCGGGATTTATAAATAAGGTTTTTTTAAACAGATTTGGGCTTTATAAGATAAGTTTATAAAATGTTTTGGAGAATTAAAGGAGAATCATTTCTAATGTATGAAGAGAGCCTTGCAAATGGTTTTAGATAATTAGAAAGGAAATTTATAAATGGGTTATAGGTTTATAAAATGAGCTTTATAAATAGTTGCATGGATTTATAAAAACATTTATAAATGACTTGATGGTTTTAAAGGTTATAGATGGTTTTATAAATGTTTTTTGAGATTGGTAAGGGATTTGTAAATGACTTTTGAGTTGTATAGAAAGGAAATCTTTCTTAGTTTTGTGAATATACTTATAGCATTGAGATAAGTATATGGATATTCTCCAAGTATTGAAAATATAGGAATTGTGGATATATATATATATATATATGATAGAGTTAGGGGTATGCCATAGGGGCAACTGTGTAATTTGTTACATATATCTAACTCGTTGACCAATCTTGTTCGAAATAAAGGTATTTTCTTTCTATTATATACTTGATATAATGTGGTTATATTAATTAATAAATTTAATTAAAAGTATATTTAATAGAAAATCCATAAATGGTATGTTTTATGATAGCAGTTACAAAGTGTAGTAACTGTGAGTAATTTATCACAACGAAACAAATGTACCATTTTAAATGTTCCTAGTCAAGATGCATCGAGACTGGATATCGATGTATCCGTTGAGACTAGAGTACGTAATGCTCTCCAAATGTTGGGCAGTGTATTACTCATGACTGCTGGGGGGCACCAAGGGGTTACATACTGATAGTTATTTGATAACTATGGAATGACTCACTCGATAGTTTTCTGTTGGTTAATATAACTAAGGTCAAATAGAAAATATCGATGTGACTAATTTACACAATTCTTTCAACTTGAGAATACTATTAACCTTCAATATGAAAAACTCTGTTTTAATTATAGTCAAATCATGGAACGACATCCATCAAGTGATTATAGTTTGGTCGAGTGGAAGTATTGGAAGGAAGACACTATTCAAGAGAGGATTCATCACTTCACTTATATGAGGTTAGTATCATGGTCAACTCAAGTCAACGCAAAGTCAAAATCTCTGGCCAGAGTAGTAAGGTTAATAATAATTATTATTATTGAACCAAGGATTTTGTGTTTGGACTATAGAGTTGAATATGGACAATATTAGAATTTTGACCATCACCAAATTCCATAAATCCAAAGTGATACAGTTTTTGACGTAGAGAATTGGTGTATATAAATGTCACTGGAGTAACGCTTATTAAATTAAATAAGATTTTACTGAAAATGAATAAGCGATAAATTTGGCCATAATGTCACACCACTTGCTAAGTGAAGTGTGAATGTTAACATTCGAATAGTTCGATGTTAATTGCTGACCAAATTTACACCCAAGAGTTACACAACTGAAATGATGAATTCCCTTAAGACCGAATGATTTAATTAGTTTATAATTGTTATAAATAAATTAAATTAATTAATATTTATGAAATATTAATTATAAAAATTTGAATATGGTTTGAGAAATAAAAATTGTTATATATTTATAATAGTTATAAATGTACTAATCGATATATGATATCGATAAGCGATTAAATTAGATTTAATTGCATAGCATTTTGGCTTGGTCTTAAATGGGTTTAAAGCCCATCATTAGGGCTGAAATTTTTTTTTTAACAAGTTATTGGAGGCGGCTAAAACTTAGGATTAGACCTAGAGAAGGATGGCTAAGATTAAGAGAGAATAGGTAATGAGATTGTCCTAATATCTCTCTTATACAAGGCTACATATATGGATCTCTAAACCTTTAATCAAAAACAACTTTTGGCTACCATAATTATTAATTTTGCTAGCCGAAATTAATCCCGATATCAGTTTTAAGAATCTCAAATCAATTCAAGTTAAGTAAAAGCACTATTTTATAGAAAAGGTCGACGATTCCAGACTTGTAATCTGACCGATCGAGCATAACTAGATAACTAGAGAAGGGAATTCATTAATTCAAGTGAACTCAAAGGCATCAATTGGTATTTTACTTATATATTACAGTAATCATATCATATTTTGTGATTCAATATTGATTAATCTCAAATCTGTATATATATTAATGCTGTATATCTAGTTAGGTGAGATTTGCGTAGGTATATGTAGTTGTCACAAATTAGTTTAGTTATGTGTATGGTTATATTATTATGTGTTATAATTTATGTATAAAAAAATCTAATATGCTGTAAAAAATTAAATTTTGTCATTATTAATTATTTTATGTACATTTATATATTAATTTAAATATAGACTAATTTATATTTTAAACATATAATTACATATATGTATATTTATAATGTATAAATAGCTTAGAATTTTTCCTTACACCTATTTATACATAATATGAGTTATCAAATTCGAAGATGAATTTTTTATATATATAAATAATTTTGAATTATCTTTTTTTGATTATTTGAATTGTTTATTATATCTAAAATAATTATTGCACTGAAAATTCGATTTTATGATTTTTAAATTACTACATCTATTTACTAACCCACAAAAAAATTTCAAAATTTTTTATTAATATTTTTAATAATTAAATTACTTCGGTTGAACATTTCTTTTATTCATTAAAAATTATATTTTATTTCAAAAAATCATGAAAAAAAATTTGGTCATGTATTTTATGATCCTAAATTTTTGTACATATTAAAATTTTATTTTTTAATATTTATTACTAATATTTTTAGTTATTATGATCAAAACTATTTATTATATATATACATAATAATGATAAAATTATAAAATTATTATTTTGTGTTTGTTATGATAATTTCAATTTGGAAATAAGTTTAAAATATATATATTTATATTTTAAGTATTTGAATCTAATTAATTATTCATATATATACATTTTATTTAACCTTATATATATATAATTTTAATTATTACGTACATGTATGTATAATTTTATATGTTTAATTATGTATATATATAAGTGATGATTGGAAAATACAAAAGCATCTAATATTATTTATGGTTGTTTTGGAATTATAGACTAAACCGTAGTTTTGAGAAATAATTTTATTATAAGATTTTGAATCATAAGATACTTTTTAATTATATCTCAAACAATAAAGGGCTATGCACCCATTCAGTGGGAGTATCATAAGAGTTGATGAACTCCTTGGATTGATACATATAGATGTATGCAATCATAATTCTATAAATACCAAAATGATTCCTTGTACTTCGTTATATTCACCGATGAGTTTTCGTCGACATGGACATGTGTATTTGTTACACATGTAGTATGTCTACGGTAAACTCATAGAGTATAAAACATAAGTAGATAAAATAACGTGCAATAGAAATGTTTCAATTTGATCGAATGAGTAAGTATATTGGAAAAAGGTCTGAATGTACCTAAAAATGAATAAAGATTCAATCTCAAAAGTCGCTCCTCCATGTGATGCATAATGATGCATCGATAAGGGGTAATTGAACTTTGTTGAACAATGAACGATTAATTGTGAGTGAAGTTGAGTTATTTTCTTTCTATAAGGTCATGTACATAAGAGTAGTACACAAGGTTATTATTTCATCTAAATAACGGTTTACAAAATCACACAAGATAAAGGTTTGTAAGAAACTCCAACATATCCTAGGCCAAGGAGTTAGCAGGTTGTGTGAGTCAAAAGATTGCACGTAATAATTGTTCATGAAGGTTCTTGTATGAATCTTCCCAAAAGGATTTTGAAAAGACTGTCATTGGATGACATATTTATGTTTCGAACATAACTATTATAAACTAAAACCAAATCAGTTTAATGAATAAGGAAATTCATAAAACATTTATGAATACCTATTCTATTGCGTTGAGAAACATTTCAAGAAATACCAACTTCATTGTGAAGGAATTTCCTTGAGAAATTATTGGTAGTAAAAAGGATTTGGATACGTTTCAAAGATAGAACTGATTAGATGAGATGAAATAAAATTGACTAACCTAAACGAACACATTGCATTAGAATGTCTAATAAGTATTCTCGCTTATTGAAGAGAAACTATGAGTTTCTTGTCAATGTCGAAAATATATAATCCTCGATTGTTTAATTAAACCACTAAGAGTGTTGACTCTATCATATGGTACGATGCGCAAATCTGAAAGAATTCCAAGTACTCTGTCAAAATATGATTTTGGTAGTCGTAACCTAAGGGATGTGATCCATCTGCCATGATTATGTTTTATGAGCAAGACTAATTAATGCAGTTGGAATTAAATAAGCAACGTTGATGAGAATAATATCGCAAATTTCAATTGTTGAAATTAGTGTAATAGATTCGGTATTCAACGTGCTCGAGTTAATTCGGATTTACTCACAAAATTACCACTTGATATAACTTTATGTTTAGTACATATGTATTGAAACAGAAAATTCTAAATAATGATTTGGAGTAAATTGTTTACACATAATAACCAAAATGTCTCGAAGTCGGTGAACATATATTGAGTATGTGAGTCTTTGGATATGATCCAAGAAATGATTCGAAAGTATCATTTTATAAGCATCAAGATTGAATAAGTATTTTGATAGAAATATCAAATAGTTTGATTTTCAATAAAAGTGCAGAGGAAGCGTGTATTCATAAGAAAGAATGTTAAAAGGTACAATGATATTTCTAAGCTATAAGTAAACAACACATTGTTGATTTTAATGATGTACATGTGTTAAAATCAGCCTTAGTTGTTTTAATACTCAACATTGGATTAATAAATGATATCTTTTATAGTAAGTATAAAAGATGTCGGGAATGTCCCAAATGATATGCAAAGACACCTTATTAAAATGTTTAATATGGAACATGTAAGATTGATTCCTTTGCATTGGCAAAAGGAATTATCATACATGTTGTGTTGTCTATTATATCATGATTTGTTTATGTATTTGATACATGAAACAAATATCAAATCCAAATTGATATCACTAACTGGTTGTTTGAAGTTCTCATGTATTTATGAAATATTAAAGAATTGTTTACAGAAACATAAATTCCTTATGAAGGAATGTTCAGACTCAAACTTTCACAAGTAATATTGAGTATAATATGTCAATAACAAATCTTTAAGTTGGAAATGTTCCAAATGAAAGACCGTGGTTGATTCAATGAAAAAAGGCTAGGTACGTCGCCTTGAATAGCGCCACAATCAAAACAATGTATATAAAAAATATAAGTGCACAAATTTATAATTGAGTCGATTCCAAATGTTGAGAATCTCATGACAGAGTTATATGATAACAATGTCATAATATATTTCGTAATAGAACTTAGAGCTCACTCGAAGTCAAGAGACATACTCTGAATTGTTCCACATGATAAAACAGTTTATCACCGTCGGAGAAAGTTGATTGACAGAGTAGATAATTAAAACATAATAGTATACCCATTCACAAAGGGACTGACCTAATTGGTTTTGAGAAAACCGATTGAAGAAGTTGGAATAAGAATCCATAATTGACCACAAGTGCAAGTGGGAGATTGATAGAGTTGGGGGTATGCCTTAAAGGCAATTATGTAATTTGTTACATATATCTAACTCGTTGACCAATCTTGTTCGGAATAAAGGTATTTTCTTTCTATTATATACTTGATATAATGTGGTTATATTAATTAATAAATTTAATTAAAAGTGTATTTAATAGAAAATCCATAAATGGTATGTTTTGTGATAGTAGTTACAAAGTGTTGTAACTATGAGTAATTTATCACGATGAAACAAATGTACCATTTTAAATGTTCCTAGTCAAGATGCATCGAGACTGGATATCGATGTATCTGTTGAGACTAGAGTACGTAACGCTCTCCAAATGTTGGCTAGTGTTTTACTCATGACTGCAACACCAAGGGGTTACGTACTGATAGTTATTGGATAACTATGGAACAACTCACTCGATAGTTTTCTGTTGGTTAATATAACTAAGGTCAAATAGAAATATCGATGTAACTAATTTACACTATTCTTTCGACTTGAGAATACTGTCAACTTTCAATATGAAAAACATCCATTAAGTGATTATAGTTTGGTCGAGTGGAAGTATTGGAAGACACTATCCAAGAGAGGATTCGTCACTTCAGTTATATGAGCTTAGTATCATGCTCAACTCAAGTCAACCCAAAGTCAAAATCTCTGGCCAGAGTAGTACGATTAATAATAATTGTTATTATTGAACCAAGAATTTTGTGTTTGGACTATAGAGTTGAATATGGACAATATTGGAATTTTGACCATTACCAAATTCCAAAAATCCAAAGTGATACAGTTTTTGATGAAGAGAATTGGTGTATATAAATGTCATTAACGGATAACCCTTATTAAATCAAATAAGACTTTACTAAAAATGAATAAGCGATAAATTTGGCCATAATGTCACACCACTTGCTAAGTGATGTGTGAACGTTAACATTCGAATAGTTCAATGTTAATTGCTGACCAAATTTACACTTAAGAGTTACACAACTGAAATGATGAATTCTCTTAAGACTGAATGATTTAATTAGTTTATAATTGTTACAAATAAATTAATATTTATTAAATATTAAATATAAAAATTTGAATATGGATTGAGAAATAAAAATTGTTATATATTTATAATAGTTATAAATGCACCAATCGATATACGATATCGATAAGCGATTAGATTAGATTTAATTGCATGGCATTTTGGCTTGGGCTTAAATGGGTTTAAAACCCATCATTAGGGCTACAAATTTCGGTTTTGAAAAGTTATTGGAGGCGGCTAAAACTTAGGATTAGACCTAAAGATGGATGGCTAAGATTAAGAGAGAATAGGTAATGAGATTGTCCTAATATCTCTCTTGTACAAGGCTATATATATGGATCTCTAAACTCTTAATCAAAAACAACTTTTAGCGGCCATAATTATTAAGTTTGCTGGTCAAAATTAATCCCGATATCAGTTTTAAGAATCTCAAATCAATTCAAGTTAAGTAAAAGCACTATTTGATAGAAAAGGTCGACGATTCCAGACTTGCAATCTGACCGATCGAGCATAACTAGTGAAGGGAATTCATTGATTCAAGTGGACTCAAAGGCATCATCAATTGGTATTTTATTTATATATTACAGTAATCATATCATATTTTATGATTTAATATTGATTAATCCAAAATCTGTATATACATTAATGTTGTATATCTAGTTAGGTGAGATTTTCGTAGGTATATGTAGTTGTTACAAATTAGTTTGGTTATGTGCATGGTTATATTATTATGTGTTATAATTTATGTATAAACAAATCTAATTTGCTGTAAAAATTAAATTTCGTCATTATTCATTATTTTATGTACATTTATATATTAATTTAAATATAGTCTAATGTATATTTTAAACATATAATTACATATATGTATATTTATAATGTATAAATAGCTTAGAATTTTTCCTTACACCTATTTATACATAATATGAGTTATCAAATTCGAAGATGAACTTTTTATATATATAAATAATTTTGAATTATCTTTTATTGATTATTTGAATTGTTTATTATATCTAAAATAATTATTGCACTGAAAATTCGATTTTATAATTTTTAAAATTACTACATCTATGCAGTAACAAAAGAAAAAAAATTAGAATTTTTGTTAATATTTAATATTTTTAATAATTAAATTACTTCGGTTGAACGTTTCTTTTATTTATTAAAAACAATATTTTATTTCAAAAATTTTGAACCTATATTTTTTGATCCTAAATTTTTGTAAATTTTTAAAATTGATTTTTTTTAATATTTATTACTGATGTTTTTAATTATTATGATCAAAACTATTTATTATATATACATATAATAATGATAAAATTATAAAATTATTATTTTATGTTTGTTATGCTAATTTCAGTTTGGAAATAATTTTAAAATGTATATATTTATATTTTTAGTATTTGAATGTAATTAATTATTCATATATATACATTTTATTTAACCTTATATATATATATAATTTTAATTATTACATATATATATATGTATGTATAATTTTATATGTTTAATTATGTATATATATTTATACAAATGTTTTAAATTACATACATATATATATAATTTTGAGACTTTTAGTTATAAAATATATTTTAAATATATGTATACGTATTTATATAAATATACTTTGCATTATAGATTTATGCACATATTTAGACAACATACAATACATACGAAATGAGTTAATGTGTCTATTGCGATGTAAATCCCAACATCTATATACGGGCATGTTATACCCTTCACGGATTATTATGTTACACATGCACACACATATGTATATGTATATGATACATGTATATATATAAATTAAATCATTCAATTAACTTTACATTACAAAATACTTAAATTTAAATAAAATACATGATTTTATTTAAAAAAATTAGAATTGTTCTAAATGATTTAGACTTCATAGGCCCAACAAAGATCCAATAAGATAAAAAAAATTAAAATACACCCACCATTACCGCTGCGGGCTGGCCCAGTTCCAACAATATATATATATATATATATATATATATATATCTTTGTAAAGGATTTTAAGACAAATATTAATAAAGTAAATTTAATAAATAAAAGATTAATTAATAAAGGCTTAGTGTTGCATGGTGCTTAATCGATGTTGGTTTTCCCTATGGAATTAAATCTCTGATTGAATGTTTTTTACTCAATAGTTAGATAACCGACTATCGAATTGGACCAAAAATGTAACTTTGGAAATATCTAGGAGAAACATGTGAGTTATATGGCACAGCAATCTCCGATGATGCTATATTGTGCATATAAATCTCGTTTCGTTCTCCTAGGATAATGATAAGAAAATCCATCCACTAACGGTTAGGAGGTGATCTCCGACCTTATATTCTGATTGTTATTTCCTAAAGAAGCCGGGGTTGAGTTTACCGAGAATTATCGAATGTTGTTCAAAGAGACCGGGATCGGACATGTTATCTGAAAACCACTTCGGTCCAACAAATGCGTTTCGAAGTGAAGACATCTTAAAGATGATGGAATTTGGAGACAATGCTCTCAAGCATTTCGTTCAGTCCCAGAATGAACTTGTATGGATGAATGCTGGTATTGCATTGTGGCCTAGAAGGCAGTCTTAGCATTCCAAGTGGGAAGTTCTATATAAAAGGTAAAACCTATCTTCGAGCCTCACAGTCGAGGAATGAATAAAACAGGGACATGCGGCAGGACTAAGTGGGTCACACCTAAGTAGGCTATGATCATCCCAAAATCTAGAGCGATATTCACGTATGCTTCAGGAATCCATTGTATGGTTGTTGATCGCAACCCAGGGGTGATCATATTCAGTGCTACGCGAGAAGGGGGTAGTACCAGTCCCAAGTAGTAGAGGTGCAACATATTATAGCCTCATGTACATTTTATTTAGAGGTGTACGAATTCGGCGGGTAGACCCTTACCCTTCCATAGCTAGAATCCACTATCCACTATGAGCCTTCAGTTTTAATAGTATACCGATCATGCTGGAATTTAATTAATGTAACAATTTCGGCTATGATTAATAATTATTTGTATGTCATATACTATTATAGTATCAAAGAATTTCATATGAAATGTTTTGGTTATCGTAGGGTAAAAACCCGTCCGTGTTTATGTTCGGCATGGTCTTACGAGATACATTTGATTTCAAAGGTTTTATTATCTATAAATTCCAATTGGGTCTGTTTTCTCATGTTGGTTTTCCAGACTGACACGGGTGTTATTTCATTATAATGCTCGAGTCAAACAGAGCATATTTACAGATTACTTTGGATGTTTTGGAGCTCAGGAGACGAGTTGGAGGTCTTCAAGTCATATTCACATATATGTTACTTTCTACTACTTTGTTGTTGAAATCATTAGCATTTGTGAGGACAGGTTGTTATAACTGCCCAAGCTGATGATTGTGATTTGTTGTTGTGCTCTAATGGATGTATGTATATAACAGTTTCTCTTTTGTAAAGATCATTGATATTACATTATACATTGTTCCGCTGCGATTGTGAGATTCTATGTTTTATTTTCTTTTCTCTTCTTCTTCTCTTCTTCTTCTTCCTTCTTTCTTTCCCATAACTATCCATCTTTCCATTCAATTTGGGTTGGACATGTGTGGTTAATTGTCAGCTTGAGTTGTACGGATTGGCTGGTCATTACAATAAATATAGTAAATAACTGTGAAACAACCCGCAATTTAACAACTGAATATTTAAATGATTAATTTAAATATAATTAATAATTACCAAAGCAACCTTTGTACTCGACTTTTGGTGACAAATGAATTGGGACTCGAGACATCCATAGTTGAGTTTGCTTTTTCGACGTGAGCAAAATGAGTATATACTCGATTATGCTTGGAATCGGTGAATTTTTGGAGTGAATAGTAATTTTTGGAGAAGGAAATGAATTTGGGGCTAGCCTATAAGTTAGCTTATAAGTTAGCTTATAAGTGGCTAATCTCTTCTCACTTTCATTTCATTCTCTCATTCACATTCATTTTCTTCATCTTCTCCTAATCTTTCTCTGATTACTTCCTTAATCCACTTCTAATCCCCAAGCCCTAAACCCCTTAAATAAAATTCCTAAATTCATGAAAAATCACCATAAATCATCTCTTCCTATTCCCTACAAAACCCGTGAAGTAATTGGCATGAAGTAGAGTTTGGATCGAGATCTCAAATTTAAATTAAGCTTGGATTTGGGTTTTGGTGATTGGAGCTTGGTTTGGGGAAGAAGAGGTGAGTGGAATGATTCTCCTATTTAATTTGAGTATTATATTTCATTAATTCTTTCATTTATATTTATGAAGTGTTATGGAATGATTTCGAGATTTATATGTTATGTTTTAGGCTTGTATTCATGTTATAAACATGTTTCCCATAGCTAATTAATTGTTTGAACCCTTAATTGACATGTTTTGAAAAGTTACTAAATCCTAGAAATTATTTGGGGCTAATTGGATGATTATTGTGATGATATGGCTTGATTATTGATTAATTAAGTAATATAATGATGTGCATGTCATTATAAAATATTAATTAAGTCATTTGAATTGATTTAAGAAAAGTTAGTATGCTAATTAAGTGAGCAAGGAGCTCTACACTTATTATCAAAGTGATTAGACCTAATAAGGCTTAATTAGCATCTGTAAACATTATTTACAAGGAGTAATCATTTTATAAAACAAAGAAATAATTTATAAAATGAAGATAACGATTTAATTAAGTGAGTTATGAGCTCTACACTTATTATCAAAGTGATTAGAGCCTAATGAAGCTTAATTAGCATTTGTAAACATTATTTACAAGGAGTAATCAATTTATAAAATAAAGGAATGATTTATAAAATGAAGATAACAATTTAATTAAGCGAGTTATGCGCTCTACATTTATTATCAAAGTGATTAAAGGCTTAACGAGCTTAATTAGTACTTATAAATATTACTTAAGTAAGGAAATAAATTTATAAGTGGAAGATATATTTTATAAAATAGAATGAAATTTTATAAAATTGTATAAATGGTATATTTTATAAGAACGTGAGATTTTATAAAATAATACAGAGAATGAAGATATATTTTATAAAATAGAATGATATTCTATAAAATAGTATAAATGGTATATTTTATAAGAGCGTTAGATTTTATAAAATAATATAGGAGTATTATTTTATAAAGGTAAGAGAATTTATAAAATAATACAAAAGAAGTATTTTACAAAAGTATGTGATTTTATAAAATAGCAAGAAGAGATTGTTTTTATAAAGTGGTTATATTGTTTTATAAAACAATTATAAGATGAATACTTAATTCTGGATAAAGGAATTAAGTATTAGAAGAGCTAAAACGATTTATAAGCTAGTTTTGTATTTTATAAAATAATGGAATAATTTTATAAAATAGTAGAAAACGATATTGAACTTTAATAAAAAAAGATTTAATAAATAAAAGTAATATTCGATTATTAAATAACCGAACCATTATGCAAATTTACGTGTATCCATATGTATATTGTTACTCCAAATACTCACCTTTCGACCAAGTCGAAACCCCTTCAAGGCAAAGACCAAGGGAGAAGAATTCCAGTCCAACCTTTCGAAGGAGTCAAAGGAATGCTGCCATCAAAGTTTAACAGCTTCAAGACCTTTCGAAGGTGTCGGAAGATCCCTCCTCACAATATCCAGGGAGTCCTTACCTTTCGAAGAAGATGAAGAAGTCGAAAGCTTCCTTCCGCTCTCATTGGCAATGCCTCAACTGGATGAAGGGCTTTCGATCGAGTCGAAGCCACACCTTCCGAAGACAATGAAGGATAGGTCTTTGAATATATGCCAAACCATTCGAAACCAATGGTTTCGCCACCATTCAAACTGCTAGAAAGCAAGTATTAGCAACCCCTTCGAAAGATATAGTAAGCCTTTTGAATCGATCGAAATAGGTATGGTCCCAAAAGGGTTCTGCATCAGATCGAAACAAGAACATGGGATACTCAACAACATCGAAACTAATGACAATTGAATCTCTTCGAAACCAATGTAATCAACCTATCGACCATGTCGAAGGCTCCAAACTACTTCCACTAACAACAAGGAGGAAAAGATCCATCCAGGACACCTTTCGACAATGTCGAAAGGTGTTGTGAAGAAAGCAATACTCAGAAATCAACAAAGGCGAAAGAATGATAAAGGATCTTTCGACAACGTCGAAAGGAGGCATGGCTTTCGATCAGGTCGAAAGGTTAAGAGAGAATGAAGGAATTGCTAGAGTATGACAAGAAGAACAAAGACACCTCTCGACAACTAAAGGAAGCATAGCTTTTGATCAGGTCGAAAGGCATATAACAGCATGTAAAAGGTGAACCTTTCGACCAAGTTGAAAGGTTCATAATAGCATGTAAAAGGAGGACCTTTCGACATTGTCGAAAGAAAGGGCACGAAAAGGGGGCCGCCTGCATCTATAAATAAGACCCAATGGGTCACATTTTAGGGATCTGATTTCTCTAATTCCGAACTTGTATTTTCTTTAAAAAGGCATTGTGACCCTAATTTGGAGATTATTAATTTAGAAATTTAATGAAATAAAATTTCCTTAGATGGAAAAAGGGAAGTCTTGAGCATTATTGATCACTTTACTATTTACTAAAGCTCTTGTTGGATTAATCTCTATATTTCAGGTTTAACCCCATCGAAAGGTACCTATCGACAAAGTCGACACCTCTTCAAGCTTTAACAACTTCTATAACCTTTCGAAGCTATCTACTTTATGATCTAAAGCTTTCGACAAGGTCGAAACCTGTTCTCTAAACATCAAAACCTGGAATTACAGATTTAATCCAAAAGAAGTTGTTCACATAGCCTTCGATAAGGTTGAAACCTACTCCAAATTCCCTAGAGCATAAGATTTCCTACCTAAACTCAAGGAAAGCTAACACTCAAGCCTTCGACAAGGTCGAAACCTACCTTTAACCTCCCTTCTCTGCTCAATAACCAAAACTCAAGCCAATCTACAGCTTTAAGCCTTCGACCAGGTCAAAACCCATATAAAGGACTTAACTCAGGGAATTTCAATCAAATCGAAAGGCCTGATTTGAGGAATATCAAAAAATAAAGCCAAATCGAAAGGCAATTCCCAAGGGATTCACACTCACTATTCGTGCAAAAGATTATTCATCTTTCTTAGCATTACTTTGGGGTGTTGATAAGAAGTCTTGTTAACATATATGGGTAAGTATATGTACACATGTATTTGAAGTTATATTGTAATCAATATAACTCATGTATTGTAATTGAAATAGTTGAATGGTTTTGATTGTTAATAATAATAGTTTGATTGTGTGAAGATGGAATATGCATATATGAATGTCCATACGTGCATCCAAACACGCTGCGAGCAATCTTATGTAGCCATAGTGACCATTGGGTGCACTAAGTTGTATGAGAGAATGTTGGGTCGAGTAATCGCCCTGGTAAAGCTAGAAACGTGATTTGTGGAATTTTACGTGTTTGTGTATACATGTATGCATATGCATGCATGACCTGGTGTATCGACACAAGGGTGGCATCACGTGAGGTGAGAAGGTTGGTTGAGTCATTTGGGAGTGTTAGATAAGATCGAGTCTTTAAAATCACCCTGGGGAGACTCCATATGCAAAGGAGGAGGAATCGTATCGAAATCGGTTTTCGAACACTAATGAAACCACTTCCAAAACATCAACTAATGAACTCCGGAAGAGGTCCAACGTGGCGAAGGAAGACTACAGGAGCAAGGAGACTCATCGGGCGAAGCATCGGAAGAAACGACACGCGAATCAATGTCCGTTCGGGGGATTTTTCCCACTGCCCAGATCCATTGCCTAGACCTAGCAAATTCACTCGACTGAATGGAAGATTCAGTCGACTGAAAGGTGGTAAAATAAGATAGAAGGAGGAGTCCAAAATAGAAGGCAGGGAGAATTGGGTTCATTCGACTGAATGGGACCCTAGCCGACTGAACCCCTCGGATGAGAATGACTTAAAGTAATTTCTTCCTCGTTCGATTGCAGTTATTCGTGGGGTCTTGGCACGACTTTAGGGAGGTTTCAAGCTACTCAAGGAAGCGAAATGCATGGCGAAGCTTGGGATTTGGATGCAATGTATAGCGATACGTGTGTGATCAATGACAATCAAATACGACATCAATGTGCAGATTGATTACAAGGTCATGTTTGTTGAGTGCGTACGATTGAGCGGAGTTAGTCCGTGCCCTTTGTCTTTGACTTGGGGTAGATGTGTTTGATGAATGGTATCAGCCTTATACTAGTGGTCGTACTAATTACAGATCCGATAACACAGACCATCCGCATTGATAGACAATGACAAGATATCGGTCTTCGTCTGTGATAGACACATTCAATTACACAATATTATATTTGATGTGTGAATATATATAAAGATACAGCACCGGTGTTACTCCATGGTACCGATAGCGTATTACATGAGACACGAGTGTCGTTCTTTTTTATAAAGGCGTACACAAGTTACCTGAGAAATCCACGAGTGAACTAAATGTCACCAAAGCCTGCTTCAGAAGGTATGGTGTAGTTCACCTATGATGAAGATCATCAACAAGTGAACTAGATGTCACCAAAGCTCGATGTAGAGGGTACGGTGTTGTTCATATAGGATGACGATCATTTACGAGTGAATGGGCTAGATGTCACTAAAGCCTGCTCCAGAGGGTATGGTGTGGCTCACGGAGTAGGTCATATATAACAAAAGCTTGCTTCAGATGGTATGGTGAGACCTGCACGAAACTATTTATCGTGAAATCTCGAAGGGAGTTATTGGATCACGATAGATTTCCTTAGTGGACTTAACCCGCCATTGATGATGGGTATTAATTTGTACCTTGGTTGCCTTTCATTTCTATAGTGTGTTTATTGTTGCTTGGCCGATGTTATGGTTGTTACATCTATTATCATTACATACCTCATGTTAGACCTATATTATGTTCACCCGACGTAGGGTTACCTTCAGCATAGTATGATTGTTATGTTTCAGTCATTATATTAGTTGTGTTGACCATTGATTACAGAAGAAGAGCAGGTTACAGTATGATTTTCTATGTTTTTGGATAGGTTTACTTTACTTATTTATGGATAGTTCGGGTTACCCCTAAGCCACGATTGTGAGAGGACCGGTTGTGCCTTAATATTTCATGTTTATTGTATACATTTAATATGCCATAATTTGAGATAGTTCACTTCACATCAGGCTTTATGTCTTACCCGCGTTTTGTCTTTGTCTATTTATGTCATGACAACTCTCGAGTACTTGATTGAGTAGTTTGGGAGTAAGGTGTTTTTGGGGAAACGCCATCAGAGTTGTGCAGCTGAAGCTTTGGAGGCGAAGATGATAGTTGGATAATTATATACTTGATATTGTTGTAGTATATAAAAAATGTCATTCGTATATGAGAGTTATTGTATTAGATGTTTTATTCTGACTCTCGATATTGATATTTATTTATCAGTTTCTTCCGTCAATGTAGTATTTTATATACTGTTCATCTAATTCTTTAATGTATATTCAGTATATTATATGTTATCATTCCGATGTGAGATTGGGTCATTATGCCTTGATATTGTGTTTTATTTCTTTTTCTTTCTTTCTTTTCTCGACAAGCCGCCTTTTGCAGTATTCGAAAGTCAACCGTCGATGTAAGGCGCTGAAATTTGAGGTGTTACGAAGAGTGGGTTGTTACAAACCATCTTAGAAAATATTTCAAAACACTATCTCAGAAAATAGTACGTAGTCAAATCTAGAATACATAGAAATACGATACATAGTCCGATTACTAAGTATTGAATAAGATAGATAGTTACATGGAGATTAATATAAAATAACAAGCAACTACAATAATGAGCTCACCTCTCCACGTACTAATCATATGCCTATCACCTACTACCCTGGCCTCCTATGATAGGGAAAAAGAAAGGAAAATGGGTGGGTCGGACAAAAGTTTGGTAAATGAGTACATTATTAATATATGGTGATCATATGCAGTTGACTTTAGTAATACTCTATGTGACCTAGAATGTCCTACAAGTGTTTGTGAGTTACTTATTTACCTTACTTAAGGGGTTTAGCTCAATACACACCTACACAAACTACTTATGCAGGCTCATACTTAGGATCGAACAACTGATCGAACTCTAGACAACTAATGATCAGCTAGTAATAGGTACTGGAACAATTCCATATAGGATTACCCTACCATTTCCCACATTATGACTACACGTAACTATTCCAACATAGATTTCCCTACAATTTCTACCATAGGACTGAGTTTCCTACAACTATGACTACATGCACCCCCGTTACCCATTTGGGGGAGCCCGCAATGCCGACTCGCCGAAGTGTCTCGTTATCTGCATCTGTATCCACCTCTCAATTATAATGTAACACCTCTTATTGCAGGAGTCAGGATCCAACAACACTGCATTATGTCACGTCATCAGTGAATATCAAGGAACTCCCACTGTGTCAGGGCCCACACTTCATTAGGCATCATTCAATGTTGCACATTCACTGTAGAATCTTCTATGAGTGCCATTTGCAATAGAATCGCTCCCAGTCGAATAGCAACCCATGTTGGATATAAAGCATTTACGCAGCCCCGCAACGTCCTAGTGTCTCCACATCGGGAACTAACTTCCCTATTTATTCTAACATCCATATATATATATATATACACACACACACACGATATATATACTAATTATTTTATTTAAAACTTGGGCCTTAGGCCAAGGTTCATAGAGCATTTCGAAAACGCTAACCGGTCGACCATTATATATTGGTGCGGTCGACCACTTGTTGTCGACCGCTCCAGTTAATGCGATAAACCGGTCTTCGCTGATTAGGGTTTTTAATTTTCAGTTTTGATTCGTTTTGTTTGTTAATTAGTGTCATCTTTATGTTTGTTTCCAAATTTATTGCAGTAAACCTGAATCATAGATTACCATATAGTAACCCTAGTTATAATTAACCAAACTTGTCGATATCAAATTTATTATTGTCCAAAACCCCCTATTCAAATTCAATTAACGGATCTACACAAACTTATAGTAAAATAGTTTAACCTAAGGTTACTGGTAACATCACGGTTTATGTCAATTCTTATAAATTTGCATACAGATCTAGGTTAGAAAAAGGGAATCATATTCGTATACTATCAATTGAATTTTCAAATTAATTAAACAATGTTTAAAATTTGGTTTCTAACAATTTAGATCAAATAGGATATACACAAATTAACTGTATGTAACCATCTTATTACAAATGAACCACTCATCTCAGATCCAAGCTCTAGCCTCTGAATTCCGTTTAGAAATCTTTCCCTCATTTGTTAGCCCTTCGCTTAATTCATCCTTCTTAATCTCTCTACTTTTATTTTTATTTTGTTTTTAAAAATTTAGGTTTGGAGAGGAAAGAATTTGATAGAGTTTCATGGGAGCAGACTAATTTTATTAATTAAGGTTTTGCACTGGCTGTGTATTTATAGAGATTCAAAGTAATATGGACCATCGATCAAGTCTCGAAAAATACTTGCTTAAATCTCGTTCACTCAAAACATACTATGGTGTTAAGAAAACTATGATATCAAATATGGGACGTTGGCCGCTCAACATTTTTGCCCTAAAACATCAACCAGTCGACCGTTACACTTGGGGACGATCAACCGTTAGTGGTCGACCGATCCCTATATGGGTGTCGACTGGTGAAGCTATATTTTTAGTATATTTTCTTTTCTTATTTCTTTTTTTTAGTTTCGATTTCGAAGTCTAATATGTTTATAACTTCTTCACACTAGCTTCGATTTTAAAATGTTATATATGAAAATTATCTAGAAAATCACTACTAACGTAATAGTACAAGTTATGTAGCCAAATTCAGACGGTTGCAGAAATTACATTTTTGCCCTTGTTATTTTTCTTTTGTTAAATTTTCGGAGTGTTACAACTTTTGATAAGGGTTGAATTTGGACCCGATTCTTATTTCAAATGAAAGATTTGATAGTTTCCCTATCCATAAAGTGGTCATAATATTAATTTGTTCGACCATTTGATAGATACCGTTGTTTTAAGTTTAGGAAGATTTTGTACTAAGGCTCAGAAGACCATTTTTAGGCCTGATTTAGGAATTTTGGGAATTATGCTTGCAGCCACTAAATCTTAATATTACCTTCCTAAAATAGTTCTATACTACCATCAATCATCTCTCTATATTACATCAAAGAACTTACTATTTTGAGCCATAAAAAAGAGATTAAGAGGAAATCAAGTTAGAAATTCATTAGAGATCTAATCAAGCATCATTTGTGGAAAGGAATACATTGTTCATCGCTATTCAATTCAGATTTGCTTTGATTTGGACTTGTTTCATCGTTTTTTCGTTCATACAATGGTTTTTAACCTCTTATATGCCATATATTGAAATATATGTTTAAGAATGTTTTAAATCCATTTTTAACTTAAAATCTATGTTTTAATCTCTCACCTAACTTGAAAACATATTTCAAATGTTATTTTGGTGATTTTAAAGGATTTAAATCATAAGATTGAGTGTTATGAATTCATATATTTATGTTAGGTATTTGTAGGATTATCTGTATGACTTATATGCTTGAAATGAAGATATGTTTTTTTATTGTTGTGTTTGCATTTTATGTTTGAATGGATGAAACACTCATGCAGAGTGAAATGGAGGTGATTATTGTATGCGTGAACGTTCTCGATTGTAGGTGAAGGCTATACAAACAAGTACCGTGACCACTCAACATGCTTGCCCAATAGGTGAACTTGTCTCGTGTATTGTTGACGAATATATGTGTGTATGTGCATATGTGAACGTAATAAACTGTTAAGCATGCATTAACCTAGGATCTTTAGTTAGCTTGGCTCGGTAGACGGAAACAGTATAGTAACTCTGCAAATTCAACTAAGTGTTTGGTTTGGTGGTTCGGTGGCCAAAGGCTTATGGGTATTGAAAAGTGCTTAAAAAGTGGTGGCGTGTAAAATCAAATGCTGAACTAAACAATTCGGCATATCCTTTGAATCTCTACATTATAAGGGTAGAAATACACGATAATAAGCATGGAGAGAATGACCGGTAAGTGAAGCCTAGCACAAGATCGCAAGCCCCCTAACCTCTGTTCGGCAATCACCGAACGCTACCATAGCCGAACAAATCGTGGAACCCAAGGCATGATCGATTGAAGAACACATACATAAGAACCGTCGCCAAACAAATCCTATAACCCAGGGCATGATCGATTGAAGAACACATGCACAAGATGTAAGACATTAGGAATTAAAAGTATTATGTCAATTCTCGGTCGCTTGTAAGAGCTGAACACCCCAGAAACCCCCAATTTCCAAAATCCCCGAAAGCATGGGGTTAAACCTTGCGAATTCGGGAGAAATTGCTCATAAAAGTGGTTATATTGGTAATAAGGAGTTTACCTTAATAGATTGTAACGATAGGGTGGATGTGGCAATCTGAAGACAATTGAAATGAAGTTGAGGAGTAAAGGGGCATGGTTTCTCCAGGCAACTGTGAGAATGAAGGCAGCGTATAGGAAAAGGGGAATTCCAACCTATATATAGGCATCCTACCCTGTCTGATGCCAAACAACTTAAAACCGAATAGAAAATTCTACTCAGTAGGATTTCTCCGAACAAGGAGCGTCGAACCCAAAACATGCCAAGCCCATTTCAAGCATCGAACTGAGATGCATGTTGAATTAGAACGAATGATGAACCAAGATATGCATGATTAGCAAATGTCTACTCGGCAAATATGTTTGTGTACAAGTAGTGAGACCAGAGAGTTCGTAGAAGATAGTGTGCATAATGAGGTTAAGTTCTCGAGTGAGAATGATGAACAAAGCACGCTTCTTACTTCATGATGCATACTTTGGAAGGCAAGTGTTATGGGTGTTTCTACACGAGAAGCTAGGTGATACAAATTAGGCCAAAATAAGGACAGATTGAGTCTGTGAGCTATAAGAGATACGACTCATATGCTCAACCCAATTTAAAGAAGCAAGCAACCCTGGAAGCAGAGGAGGTAGAAACATTGAAGAAGACAAGGCGAACCAACATTGGCATTCATGGTCCGGTAGTAGAACATTACCATGCTTGGTCCGATGGGACAATTCTTATGTTTGGTCTACTGGTAAAGCTAACGGACAAGAATTCTTATTCGTTAGACACACTACCGAACATGAATTCCTGCTCGGTAGTAGGAATGTTGGACATGATTTCTTGTCCGCTAGGGAAGCCACTAGACAAGATTTCCTATACGGTGTGCTCAGGATAGCTGAGCTAAGAAGCCAAACCTGACCAGGAAGCCATCGAAGTCCAAACACCGAACAAAGCACCACCGAACCACCTTCCTAACGCCGAGCCGAACCGAACAAGATATTTAAGGAAAAGAAATCTAGAATATAAGGATGTTCTGCATCGTATCTTCTATATATGAATTTAACCGAACCAAACACGTTATATGGAGAAACTACCTATTTTATCGGGCTTACCTACCTTCCTCCTCATTCCTATAAATATCCAAGTTTCCAATAGCAATGAGAAGGACTTTTGACAGCCAACAAGCACTGTCGAATAGGAAACACTGAATAGAACACCGGAATGACATTTTTCTTCAAAAATCATTGTATTTTACATTTTAATTTTTGTGAAGCTGATATATAAAGACGGAAATAAAAATAAGCAGTGGATGTAGGCACATTCGGACCGAACCACTATAAATCTGTGTATATTTTATTTTTGCATTCTTTTCTATTTTACTGCAACGATAAATTGATTAGAAGCGTTTGTCGACTTTTTGTGTAAACAACTGGTGTAGTTACAAATGCATATGTGATATATAGTTTAAAATGTAGAAATTTTGAGCATAAGGTTTTTCTAATGCAATTTGAGGATATTTTAAGATTATTTTGAGAGATATACTTTAAAAAACTCAATTTACAACTTTGTATGAGGAGGAGGGATCATCAATACGCTATTATATTGAAAACTATTCACTTTCCCGAAAAGAAGAATAATTTCAACGTATGCATAATGCATATATTGTTGGAAGCATTATAAAATTTGTGCACTAATATTGAAAACTGTCGACTTGATATTTCAATAAATAGTTGTATTTTAAAGATTTAAGTTAATCATGATTAATATATTAGTAGTTTAATATGGAGATGGAAATAACAAATGGAGAAAAAGAAATTGAAGGAGAGGTGAATGATTACAATCTAACATCAATTGGTTGATTTAACAAGGCTCCCTTTAATTTTAATATCAGTATAAACAAAATTGTATCTATTCTTCTACGTCAGCTCTATACAGAGGTAACTCTTCTTTTTATATTAGTTATTAATAACTGGAAATTAAGATTTTCCTTATTTTCAAAATAAATTTTAGAAAAATTCTTTTTAAAAACAAGTTTTACGAAATATCTCCGTTAAAATTTTCAGCAAAAGTATGCAGTGTAAACCGCGTATATATACCACTAAAACTGCAAACATTTGCCATTTAAAATACAACTATTTTCTTTTAATTTTAAAAATTAGTAAAATGAAAATTTACAGTTCTGTCTGCAAATATATGTAGTTCTGATTGCAAATATATACGGTTTAAAATGCAAATTTTCGTTGCAAAAATTGACAGTGGTGTTTCGGAAAATTTTAGTTTTAAGGGAAAGTGGAATTGAATTTTGAAATTTTTGAAGGATGTTTGAAATAATAAATAACAGGAAATTATTATCAAGGACAAAATTTCTCAGCATTTTAGCCTCAAGGACGGACCTTTAGTATTTTAGCCTGAAGGACAACTTTCTTTAGGTATAAATTTTTAGTTATTGATAGCAGATTTTAGGTATCAGTTTGTAGTTATCGGTAGCAGTTTTTAGGTATCAGTTTTTAGTTCAGTAGCAGTTTTGAAAGAATGTTTGTCCTTATGAATAATTTTGAAAGAATGTTTGTCCTTGTGAATAATTTTTAGGAGAATGTTTGTTCTTGTGGTTAAAATATTGAGGTCATGTCCTTGAGGCTAAAAATATATAAATTTTTGTCCTTTAAATTAATTTTCCCTAATAAACAATGTCTCAGGTAATAATTTAATTTACACATGAAGTCAAACTTTTGTTGTACAAAACTAGGAGAGTAAAGGCATACTAAAAAAGGGTGAAAATTAAAGAAATAACTAATTTAAAAGGGACAGTTTGACACAGGTCCCTAATAAGTTTCAAAATACACAAAAATCCCAGTAAAAAAAGTTTGTAAATTAGGTCCCTAGAATTAAGTTATCGAATAATGACACACTTATGCAATTATTCATTGAATAATTGTAGACATTTATGTAATTATACCAAAAAATTGCAGACATTACCACAATTATTCACTGAAAAATTGCGGAAATTTCTCCAGTTTTTTCAAAAAATGCGGAAAATTCCGCAATTATTCACCAAAAAATTGCGGAATCAAAAATTTGCGGAAAATTCCACAATTATTAATCAAAAAAATTACGGAAATTTCCGCAATTATTCATTGAAAAAATTGCATAAATTTATGCAACTTTTAGATATAATTGCATAAATGTCTGCAATTATTCATTGAATAATTGCATAACTATATGCAATTACTTAGTAACTTAATTCTAGGAACCTAATTTACATATTTTTTTTACTGAGATTTTTGTGTATTTTAAAACTTATTAGGAACCTAAACCTAATATTCACTTTAAAATTACTTACAAATCTTAAAAGAAGGTTAAAAAAAAGTTGGTAAAGAATATATTAATTTGACAATATTAGCAAATAACTGATTTAATTCAAACTGTTCTCTATTTTATTGTATTTAAATAAATTTTAAAGAAAAACAAAATCAATTAATCTGAAAAAGGTAAATCAAAATTATTGTATTTACAAAATATTTTTTTAATTATAGACCAATCATATGTTTTTTATTTAAGTATCAAGAAATATTAAACAATTATATGTATGTGAAATAAAGCAATACCGTTGCATTCTACCTCACAAGGGAATACTAGAATATGTGGCATTTCGATAGGAGGATTCTCATTTGTAGCATAAACCAAAGTAATGTTTTTACTGCATACTATACAACAAACATACCAGCACAACTACAAAATCAAAAGCATCATCCACCGTCACATTGACCCAAAAAAAAGTGTAAGCAATAATTAGCTGCAGAACGGCAAAAAGAGCCATGTTCCCGTAACTCTAGTAGAGTTGAAAGGGGTTCTTAGCTCCCCAGCAGAGGAGAGAGTGTTCGAGCCGTCAGCTACACTTTAACAGCTTATAATTCACTGAAACATGTAACAATCCTTTAAAATAAGTTGAAAACCTCAAAATCGAAAAGTGCCTCCATGAAAATCCGATTAAAACGAAAGATCGGTTGAGGCAGACCTACCGAATTCTCTACCTCTATTCTCCGAATCCGAAGTAGAGTTCATTTAATAAATAAATAAAATGTCAAAAAAGGTTTGATTGAAATGATCCAAATCATAAACCATCAATGGTATGCTTTTTCCTCTTTGTGTTTGAAAGGGAACACTATTTTAGCCAATAATCATGCAACTATACCCCAATGTTTAAGTTAAATTTTTCATCCAAGTTACTGATTCCTCACAACAGTTATCCTACCGACTTGGCCATAAATGTTGAATTTGCCTTTTCATGATCTGAGTTAGTGCCACCACCTTGTTGATGCATGTTGAAAATTCTGTGGCCTGTAAAAACATTAAAGCAATTAAGCACTTGAAAGAGAAACAACAAACCAAAAATGGAGTCCAGAAGCTTTACTAAAGAATTTTTTCTTTGAGTGCTTTTTGAAATTCTATGAGCGGATTGCCCAAAATCAGTTGCAAAATGACCTATTTTTGGGTTTATTATTGAGAAATCGATGTTTATCCGAAGTCGCTCTACATTACCAAAACATGTCTCACTTCCTTGTTCATCCATGGCCTAGCCTACCTAGTGCATTTAGGATTCAAGACCACGTTTTTTGCTTAGGAATGAAAGCGCTAGGTCGTACTCAAGTCAGTGAAAGTTTGGATAGCCTTCGGTGAGTAAATTTCTTAACTTTTTGAAAAAGAATTTACATTTATATATATGGTTGTTATATGGTTGTATTTGTGATGTTATTATTTGGATTATGGTATGGTTTGGTTTACCAGATCGAAAAAAATTTATGTTCAAAATTGGAATTTATAGACCCAATGTCACATTCAGTAAAAATTTATGATACATGTATAGGGTGCACTCAATGTGTACAAGCCTGCCCCACAGATGTATTGGAAATGATACCTTGGGACGGTTGTAAAGCTAAGCAAATTGCTTCCGCACCAAGAACGGAAGACTATAGGTTGTAAAAGATGTGAATCTGCCTGTCCAGATTTTTTGAGTGTTTGTGTTTATTTATGGCATGAAACAACTCGCGGCACGGATCTATCTTATTGATACGTTATAATAAATTCCACTTGAATCATTTGATTCCTTTTTACCGACAAAAGCCCGTACTCAAGAAAATATATGGGTGTGCTAATTTGTGATTTAGCATTAGAACTTTGAATTGATGATTTAAGTGGTGTTTTGGCTATAAAATAATGATCTTTGGCTTGAAATTGGAAGTGATATGGAAAGTTGGTAAGTAAAATTAGTAAATGGAAGAGATAGCGAGCAAAATTCGATTTTCGCAAAATTTGGTTCTAGTTCGTTTAAAAATTCGATTTTCGCAAAATTTGGTTTTTATACTTTAAATTGTTTTGTAAATGGTTTATAAACTAAATAATTATATTTTAAAAGGTAAATTAAGAATTTAATAATAATTTTTTAATTAATTATATTTTGATAATTAATAATTAATTAAGGATTAAACAAGGGTTATTAACTTATATAAATTAAATGTTGGTTGTTAATTAATTATCTTTTAAAGTTAAGATTTATTTTAATTAATTATTAATTAAGTTAATTAATTATGAGTTAAGTATATGATTTATTTTAATTAACTATTATTTAAATATAGGATTAATCATTAATTAATTATTAATCAAGTGTTTAATTATTTTTAAATTACAAATTAATTAAGGTTTAATTTATAATAAATTATTTATTAAAGGTTTAATTTATTATCTAAGTTAATTAAGGATTATTTAATTAATTAATTGAGATTAATTAATATTTAATTATCAATAAAGATTTGATTTATTATTTAATAATTAATAAACGATTAATTTAGATTTAATTAATAGTTAATTACTGTTAACTATTTAATTAAATTAAGTTACGATTCAATTAAAATAAATTATGATTTAAATAAGGGATTTAACTTATAATTAATTATTTTTAAAAGGGTCTAAAAGTTTTAAATCCTTTGGTTTCAAAAGTAAAATTGTTTAAAGGTACTTCATTTTCAAAAGATGGTTTTGAATACAAGTGATTCAAGTGTTGATACCATTAAGAAACCATATAACTGTGAATGAGTTATAATGTAGATCATTGGGTTGTTTAGACAT
Organism: Allium fistulosum; assembly: GCA_030737815.1. Lineage (NCBI taxonomy): Eukaryota > Viridiplantae > Streptophyta > Magnoliopsida > Asparagales > Amaryllidaceae > Allium > Allium fistulosum. Next base: position 477,922,918 of record CM060908.1, read on the forward strand.
GTTTTAGCAGAATAAATCTTCGTTCTGCTATAAATTGATTGTTTGTTTGGTTGTTTGGACATGTGTTAGCAGAATGAATCCCTATTCTGCTATAGGGTAATTGTTTGGATTGTTTGGACATGTGTTTAGCAGAATAAATCTCCGTTCTGCTATTAATTGATTAAATTGTTTTGGACATCTATTTAGCAGGACAAATCACCATCCTATTATTATATTGTTTAGACATGTATATGCTAGTTTAGTTGTATTGACATGTAATTCCCTGATTTGATAATTGGTTGGATTTACATATATGTTAGCCTATGTAAATAATTAATAAGTGCCTTGGAATTAAATTGAAATAAAATGGTAACTTAAATTAATACCATTGGGACTGCTAAGCCTCATTTGGAATTTATAAAGTATGGTTTTGAATTTACTTAAATTCTTTAATCAATTTGAGACTAAGGGTTTATAAATGGTTTTTCAAGTTATGTAATTCTTATAAATGTATTTATAAATCATAACTTGTTTATAGAAAGGGGTTTTTCTAACAAAAAGGATTATTAAGGTGTTTTACAAATGATGTTTTGTAAATGATATTTATAAAGGATATTTTATAAAGGAGTATAGAACGGTTTTATATAAAGAGTTTTAAAAATAGGAAAAATGTTTATAAATCATTTCAGAGATTTGGAAAGAGGTTTATAAATTAATTTAAGGATTTATAAAAGTGGGTTATAACTTTATTTTGAAAGTTATAAGTTAATTGAAATATTAGATGAGCTTTTCAAAAGGAATTTTTGATAAAAGATAAGCGAAATGTTTTATTTGAAAGAAATGTTTAGTTATTTAATATGGGATTTGGAAAGAAGAAAACGTTGACAAGTTTTTAAATACACTTATACTGATAAGATAAGTATATGATTCTGTTTCAAGGCATGAAAAGTAAAAAATTTTGGTAATATACTTGTAGCATTGAGGTAAATATATAAATGTTTCCCAAGTATATAAAGAAATATAAGGGGTTTGAAAATAGTGCTTTGAAAAGATCTTGTGATCAGATTTTATAAAGTGGTTTTATTAATTAAATAGAATTAATAAAGGCTTAGTTGATCCCATATGGAAATTAAACCATGATCGGATGTTTGTTTGTTTGATAGTTAAATAACCGACTATCAAAACTGGACCAAAAACGTAACTTTGAAAATATCTAGGAGAAACACGAGAATTATATGGTACAGTTACTGTCGAAGGTGATATACTGTACGTATAAACTCGTTTCGCTCTTCTAAGACGAATGTTAAGGAAATCCGTCCACTAACGGTTAGGAGGTGAACTCTGCTCCTGTCATTTGTCTGTTTATTTCCTAAAAAATCGAGGTTGAGTTTACCGAAAATTATCGAAAGTTGTTTCGAAAAGACCGGGATCAGATATGTTATCCAAAATCCACTTCGATCCAACTCAAGCCTTGCGAACTGAAGACATCGTGAAGAGTATGGAATCGAAGATAGAGAGGTGAAGTGCAAGGGCTAATCGCTACTAATCCTGAGAGTGATTCCAAAATGGATGTAGTAGGAATAGTGTCTTCGATTTCGTTCAGACGCAGAATGGACTTGTATGGATGGATGCTGCCAGCACATTATCATTAGAGGGCAATGAGCATTCCAAGTGTAAATGTTCTTGAAAGGTAATCGTGGTCTCAAACCTCATCAACCGGGAATGACTAAAACATGGAAGATGCAGCAGCGCTATGTGGGTCGCACTCATTAGGGTATGTCATCGCTTTCTAGATGACATTCATATTTCCAGATTCAGTTGTGCATATGAGCTCAGTAAAACGGTTGAGAACAATCGGGATGATAACATATTCGGTACTATCCAGCAGGGGGTAGGCATGTCCTGTGTTAGCAGGGGTCGTTGGGTACGATCTCGGTACATTGTTCTAGAGGTATATTATGACGGACGGTACCCCAATATCCTAGTCATTAGTTGGAATACATTCTCCAATATGAGCTTTACGGTTTTAGTTGTATACCAAATATATTGAGACGTGGGATGCAAGAATTTCAGCTATTTTAATATTTTACTTTAAACCCTTAGACATTATTATAATATCACTATATTTTTTATGAAAGTGTTCTGCTTATCGTAAGGTAAAAACTCGTCCGTGTTTATGTGCGGCGATGTCTTACGAGATACCTTTGATTTCAAAGGATTTTTCAAGTTAATAAATCAATAAAGTTTTTTTTGTGATTTGAGTTTACTCGCGCTGGTAGACTAACCTCGGCGTTATTTCCTTATAATACTCAGGTCAGACCGAGCATATTTGCTAGGTTAGCTTTAGATGCTTTGGAGCTATAGGGTCGAGTTGGAGGCCCAGGACGTACTCTCGTATTTTTGATATCTTCCGTTGTGTATGGATTATGTGTTTTTGTTTGTTGTTGCAAGGACAAATGTTATAACTGTCCAACTCTGATATTTATATGTATAAAAAAAAGATGGTCTCGATTTTGTAAAGACTTGATTATATTATATGTTATTCCGTTACGTTGTGAGACTTCATGTTTGTTCCTAGTTCTTCTATCTCCTTTCTTTCCCCTAACAATCTGTCTTTTCGGCACTTAGTTGTTCGGTATGTTAATACCGTGAATATATTAATGTCGACTTCTGGGTTCGTAAACGTGGGTCGTTACATGGACCAACTCAGCGGTTCTCAATTCTAGTCGGGTTGGATTTTGTCGAGTCTAACTTGTATATTTTAGAATCTTGACATGACCCAAGATTCAGGTCTGATCGGTTCGAGTCCGATTGTATGATAACACTAAAAATGTGTGCTTTTTGCCTAATTTTTTGATTGGAACGGTTCTTCATGTTATATTTTATCAACTTGACCTGACCCAGGACCCATTGGATTCAAGTCGGGTTCGTATCGGTTGGTTTGAAATTGTGCATCTTGGTTCTAATTACTCACCATAGTTCGATAGAGCAATAATATAATAAATAGTTCCAAGTTTATTGAAGATTAATTCAAAGTGTAATTGTATTAAAGTAAAAAAAATATTAATACAATCAACCATCGTTGAAGATTAATTTGGATAGTCAAAAATGAAAAATAAATAACAAAAAACAAAAACCAATAAAAGAAACGAAAAGGCGTGGCATTATTGCGCCGCGCACCATACGTCGTAAGCGTCATTCGTCGCGCCTTTTCATATGCACCGTGCCATACGGAAGAAAGGCAAAAACGCCGGACCGCGCCTTACGCCGCCCATGGCGAGCATGCCTTTCATAATAATAGCTTCTTAATCTTAAACAAAGAGACGAATGAATTTAAAAGCTGAACTTTCAACTGACAATATAGTGGCTCATAACACAAAGGATCCAGTATTATGATATGCTGACTCATTTATATGACATGGTTGGATCATATATTGGTTATTTTTAGGTTAAGCATCCACAAGACACTTCATACTATTTCCAACACACCAACACTCCAATTGGTAACAAAAATCTGCATCCAACTGACCAGAATATCAATTTTAAATGATGTCACCAACAAAGAATCTAAGATCAACATTGAATCAGAATACAAATTTCAAATGAAATCAACCGTTTTCTTTGAGAACGCCTAGTAAACCAACCTTAGTTTTTGATACCATGATTTTAAATAATCATCTATGGTTTTCAATGATGTAAACGAAGTGATTTGTTGATAAAAGGATGCATGATAGCTAATCTGAAATTCCCAACCTTTAAACCAAACCTTGAACCCAAACGTATACATTACTATGATAATTCTCGTATAACTCAACACTGTATTACTTTAAACAGACAAAAGAGCATACAGCCTGGAAACAAGCAAATGATATTGTTACAGGGTAAACTGTTGAATTTTCACCGTGGGAAGACAACAGTTTATGGGCAATAGGTGACAAATAATAAAGCTTGTCAAAATGCAAGATACACCAGAAGGAACACTTGCAAGTAAGGGAATAAAACAATTTTTATTTACCTTTTCGTCAATCCACGTTAAAGAACTAAGCTGATTATTCAGGATATGGACAACTACATCAACTGGATCCATGCTATCAGCTGCATTGAAGTCGCCACCCTGACAATGTCATTTGTAAGATTGACAGCCTAAGAGAAATCCTATACAACTTGTTATGAAATGATTTTACCTGTTCCGCATTTACAGTTTCAGTGATCGTTTTAATATGCTCTCCCATCTTTTGTAGCTCACTCTCTATAAATTCTGCTTGTTCATACCTGAAAGTTTAGGACGGAGAAAGTGATTAGAGAGTTTATGACAAAATTAGCGCTACACTAACAGAAAGTTACATATCTCGTACTCATGCAGGTAAAATTTGTCGAGTTACAAAGATAATTTCATATAATCAGTCAAACTTGGGTTAGAATAGTATAATACGAGTGGTGCTGCTGTCAGTTTTACTGTGGTATCTTAATTTCACGAAATCAATCCAACACCCAGTGTCTCGGGTAACTCTTTATGTATACTTGCAATATGTTGTGATATCTGTTATAAAAATCCTTCCAAACTTCCGCATAGGCCCTTCTAGACGTTAGGCTAGTCTTACCATCTAGATATTTGTTTAATCCATCTAGATGAGACTTACTGTATCATCTAAGCATATAAACAGGTCTATAGGCACCATCTATACACCAATTTAGGCTTCATGTCTCTTATAAGCATCGAAATGTTTGTTTCAAGCAATTTTGTCTCCATTGTTGCATCCAAACTCATCCAAATCCATGATATTGCATTGTGAATCAGTTAATAGTGAAAAAGAAACTAAAATTTTATCCAAAACGCACGAGTTTATAAAAAAACGCCTAGCTCCTATTAATCGTTGACTAATCCCATTGAATAAAACCATTTTTAAAGTGATATTCCAAAAGAGAGAAAAAAATCCCAGCAAAGCTTTGGTTTATTAGCCATGGCAAATTATTCGTTAGACACCAAAACTGCAGGATACCATATTTCAGATGGTATGGATACTTATACAACTAACAATTCAATTAAGTCTCAATTTCTGAGGCTTAGATATATAGCCTGAAAGCTCCAGATGATGCTTAATTCACTATCAAAGTAGATGGTCAAAGTGTAGCTAGGATGTAGAAAAAAGGTTCAGTGAGGATCAGAGAATCAAACTTCAATGATATACGGAGACTGGCAATGTGATAGTATGAAAAAACACTAACATTGAATCTCTTGCATGAGCTGCTTCATCTTCAAGAAGTAGACCACGTTCATCTTTATATATACGTGCAGCTTCATATTCCATGCTCTGCAGAGCTTTATCAACCTATCAGGAAAAAAACGAACACAGTCATCACATAAGAAAGCTACTAGCAACAAGTAAAAGTTATTACAACAACTGACCATCTGGATATGAGCAACTCAATATCCAGTAGTTTAAAAGTGGAAGAACCAACCATCAACCTCTGTAGGAAATGGATAAAACATATACACTCATAATCCAGTACAAGAACATAATGGAAAAGCAAAAAGGGAGCTTGTGTTCCCAGACTTGGCTTTCAGTACTATTAAAATATATGCTTCTTCTTAATAAGATAACCCATGTCAAGGCACAAATATGCCTCGAGTTAAAGAGAACAGTAGCACATTACAGCAACAAAATATTGTTAAAAAACTTCAAATCTTCCGATCTGAATCCCATCTCAAATCGAATCTTTGCAATTGTGATTCGAACCCCAAATTATGAATCACAACACAACTAAACTCACAATTTAAACAAGTCATTAATTCCATGCTAAAATAAAATCATGCGGTAAATTATTTGAGTCGACAATTCAGAATTTACTATTTTCTACAGAATAAAAATGGAAAAAGGAGAAAACTACACTTTAAGATATAGAGCCTCAAACGTCAAAATCAATTTTAAAACATAACTTAAAAATAAGAATCAAATCAATGATTTAACATGCTTCAATAATATTTGGTAATCTGCATACAGTAAAACATTTAACCAAAATGCATGTATATTCACTAAAATATGAATCCATCGAATCTAGATTCACAATTTACTGCTAGTTTCGATTCAAATTTCATATTTTATGCTTTAAGATTTGAATCCTATTATGAAACCCATGAATACAACTACTAAATGAATAAAGTTGTCACACACTATCGTCGTTATAATAGCTATGGCCATGATCTCCACTAGTTTCCTTGCTCGTTTCTCATTCCACTTTAAAATATCAAACAGCAACAGCACTGTGTATGCTTACACAATTCATGCTAGTGATCATTATGCTATACATCTTTGAATTAACTCTTTCCATGCCATATTACCCTATTATGCTGTACATCTTTGAATCATAACTAGAAAAATTTATGGCCTCACATATTCACCATTAGCACAAATGGCTTCACACATCCATTGCCGTACCAATAAGAGAAATGGAGAGTACACATTTCCTATGACTAGTCAAATTTAGAAACTAACCTCTTGCTGATGAGTTTCAATCAATTCCAATTGTTGTTCCAAGGAAGTTCGAGTCTCGATAACTTTTACAAGTTTGGCCTGCAGTCCAATTGCGAAATACAATGTATTAATTTATAATGTTAGGTGCCAACGAAATCAAATACTGGTATATTGTGATTTGACATTTAGGATGCATCTGTGAACTTTTTTTTAACGGACAGACATGCATGGATGGTTAATAAAAATAATTAACACTGTATACAGGAGTGAATGAAAAAGTGAGTAGAAGTGTCTCCGTTGAGATTGATATATTGTGTTTCTTATTTAATGGATTTTGTCGTTATCAAATTTTACAATTCTTATTAAAGTTTAAAAGGTGTAAAAAAAATTTATAAAAAAAGTTAAAATTTATTGTCCCAAGCACTACATTTTTCAGAACAAAAGGTTGACAGTAGGCCTGTGATGATTAACCGAAATATTCGAAATCCATTTGCATCTGCATCCTAAATTTGAAAAATATTTGATATCCAAAAAGTGGATGCGGATATCCGAAATACATTTTGGATACAAATGTAGCGGTATGTGTATCCAATAAATACCACTCCGGTGTGAAATTAGATACATATTTTATTATTATTTAATATGGTATATTATGTCCATTATTTTGTAATACAAGTACACTAATAATAAAAACAATTCTACAAAACTAAGCCCATTAACCATACTGTCCTTACCCGACCCATTTATTCCTATTTCCTAATCCCTGTCCAATTTCGCAACATTATTCCACGTACCCAATTGTGTCAACTGCCCAAAAAAAGATTATTTCTCTTCAACTTCGCGACTGAAGAAAATAACTTTTGAAGCGAGTTCAAGCAACACGTGTAATCGGCTCAGACGAGGCAAAGTCGAGTTCAACAGAGTCGAGTTCAATGAGAGTGTTTCGGGTAAAAATCCCCTTCTCTTTGTTTTGTTGATATAATAATCTGAAGTTTGATATAAATTTGTTGATAAAGTCTGCTTGCTGATAAAATTCATCTGCTTGTCGATGAAATCTGCCTGTTGATAAAATCTATTTGCTTGTTAATAAAATCTACCCAATGATAAAATCTTAAGTTTGATATAAATTTGTTGATAAAACCTGTTAATGAAATAATATAATTAAGTTTATTTATTGATAAAAATTGTTAATGAAATATTATAATAAAATATATTAATGAAATAATATAATAAAATTTGTTAAATCAAAATTTGTTGATAAAAACTTAAGTTGTGATTGCCATCACAGAAAACAGTTAATGAAATAATATAATGAAATTTGTTAATAAAATCTGTTTTAAACCGAAATATATTTATTTTATAAAAAAGTCAATGAAATTTGTTTTGCAAAAATAGTTAATGAAATTTATTTATTCTGTTATTGTAGAGTTCTAAAAATGGCGAACTCCTCATCATCAAGTTGTAGTAGTAAGACTAGTGCATGTGCATTAAATATTTGTGCCAACGACAATGTAGTTGTGGAAGAACCCCGAAACAAGGATTTTAGTTTGCCAGACACACAATCATTCTATGGATGTAGACAAATCCGTAGCTTCAAATACAAGAAATTTTAAATCCAATGTATGGAAAGATTAATAGAGAAGTAATAGAAGGAGGTAAGCATTGTTTTAGATTATTTAATGAAGCTACTTCAATGGAAACAACTCACTTGAAAAGTCATCTAAAATCTTATCCAAAAAATCCTAATCGTTATAAGAATATCTGGACAACTATTGACTACCAAAATTCTCCCAACAAACCAATCAAAGTATCGAGTTGAAAGTTTGATCAAAATAGAAGCCGAATGTGTTTTGCACGTACGGTTGCTAACATAGTTGTCAAGGTGCGCGTCAAGGCATGCCTAGGCGCCAAAAAGGCGCAGGCGCACCTGTTGCGCCTTTCTCGACATCGAAGCGCCTGTGCTATAGGAGGCACACGAAAAGCACACTAAGGCGCCACTTTCTCGAGGCAATGAAGCGCAGTAAGGCGCGCCTCGTGTAGGCGACCATGTTTTGCAGGCCAACCCTAATTGTAAACCCATTGAAATCCATTTTCTCTAATCGATATTGAAAGTCGGCTACGACATTAATTTTAGGATTTTCAAAAGGTTCGAACAAAAGAAGAAGAAAAATCTGCTGCCATCCTTCGTCGCCGCCGCCGTCTTCGCCGCCGCCTTCGTTTGCCACCGCCTAGTCACTGGCGTCGCCACTCCCTGTTGCTAAACTTGATCTACAGCCTGAGAAGTAATGTTTTTTTAATTAATAGTTTAAATTAGTTTAACGGTAGTGTTTAATTAGTTTTTAAGTTTTAGCTTTAACTTTAAAGTTGATTTTAATTAGTTTAAAGTCTAATTTTGAGGTTAATTTTAATTAGTTTAAATTTTTAAAAGTTAATTTAAATTAATGTAAACTTTAAAGTTAATTTGATTAGTTTAGTTTAAAATTTAAATAGTTATGTTAAATAAATTATAAATATGGTTTAAATTTCAAAATAGTTAATTAAGTAGCTAAATTTTGAATTTTAGACCTTTTTAGTTATTGAAATAGTTAAATTTACATTTTACTTATAAAGTAGTTAAATAAAATATATAAATATTTAAATAAAGTATAAAATATGACATAATTTAATAAAATATATAAATAGCTCACACTTGTGTAAAAGGCATACGAAAAAGCTTAAGGCGTAAAAAAGTCCAAGCCGCAAGTCTTGCGTCTTTTTGTGCATTAGCACTTTAACTACTTTGTTGCTAAACATGATTATCCATTTAATATAACTACATATGCGTGTTTTCAAGAATGCTACGAGTATTAATCCAACAGTTAAATTTTTTTCTCGAGATACAGTTCGATGTGATGTATTAACTTTTTGCTGAAATGAGGCAAATTATAAGAGATGTTTGATCGTTTGCCAGTCCGTATTAGTCTCACTACATATTTATGACATCTGAATATCAAAACATGGCCTATTGTTGCATAACTTGTCATTTTATCAATGATGATAGGAAATTACAAAGAAAAAGTCATTGCTTATTATGATTTGCCCCCTCCACACTGGATCTGCACTTAGTGCTTTTATTAAATAAAAAGTATTACATTGGAATATTGATAAGAAGTTCTTTGCACTTACGACTGATAATGCTGCAAATAATGATGTGATGATATAAGATTTAAAGGAATGGTTAGTTGGCAAAAATGTGGTTTCTCAATGGTGAATTATTTCATATGTATTGTTGTACGCATATTAAATTTGATGGGTTGAAAGTTGTGCAAGGTCTTATTGTAAAAATTTAAAGAAATCATCAATTATGCAAAATCATCATAAAGTAAAAAACAAAACTGGAAAAATGCCTTGGCTCAAACTAGATTAATCGAAAAGTGAATTTCTTATGATGTTGCAATATGTTGGGATTCAACATATCTAACGCTTGAAAGTGCTCTTGAAGTGCGTTTGACATTTGAACGGTTGCTTGATTCAACCCATGATTACAAATGGTTGCCATCAAATGAAGAATGAAGGTAATAAAAGAAATATGTAAATACTTGAAAATATCTCACAACGTTGCATTTGAATTTTCGAGTGTTAAGTATCTGATAGCTAATTTATATATTTTAAAAGTGTGTGATGTCTATGAAAGTATTTTAAGTTGAGAGCAAAATAAATAATATATAACCCAAAAAATGAAGATTAAATTTGACAAATATTGGAATACTTGCAAGCTGATGATGAGTATTGGTATGGTTATTGATCCCTGTTATAAAATAATTTATATTGAAATTTTCTTAGATTTGATTTGATGTGAACATTCACAAGTTCATGTTACAAAAATTCATGAAACTTTGAAAACTCTATTTTCTTTGTATGAAACGGAATGTACTTCTTCTATGATGCAATCTACCGATTCTTCGTGTGAAACTTTTGATTCTTCAAATATTAGATCTAAAAGGAGATCAAAAATGAATTTAAAATGGAGAAACTATTTTGAGTAAAAAGTTGGAAGCTCGAAAGTTTTGAAGACAGAACTTAATAAATATTTAGAAAATAAATTATTACCGATGGGTAAAGATGAGGACAAGTTTGATATTTTGCTGTGGTGAAAAACCAATTATCATACTTTTCCAATTCTTGCAATGATGGCTCGTGATATTTTAGTCGTTCCAGTATCAACTGCAGAATTTGAATCATCATTTAGAAGTGTGGGTAGATTGATTACCAAGAGTATATCTTCACTGTCTTCAGATATTGTAGAAGTTTTGAGTTGTATAAAAAATTGATTGTCATCCGACATTGGTTAGACTTCCAAAAAAATTACATTTTTTAACATGGTAACCATTTCATATAATTACTTTATTTTTCTTCTTTTAATAGGTCATGATGTTGAGTTTCTAGATGGTTCACTATAGACATGTTTCACATTAGAGGGTAAGTAGTTTGCATTTGATTTAAAAAATACTATTTTTGTGTAGATTTGTATATCCAAGTATTTGCTTCCTACAAAAATCACTACTACTTTCTTTTGCTTCTTGTTTTGGATACACATCTCTAGGCATACAAAGCATTACCATCATTTGATAGTTTCTCTTTTTAAGTTATTTACTTTGTATGTACAAACTTGGACTAGCACCAATTGAAGAGAAGCTAGTCCATCATCGTTTAAGACGGTTTGGACATCTTCAACGGAGGCCTTTCGACGTACCTGTGCGCGTTGGAATTATAGAACGCATCGAATGCTCAAAGAGAGGTAGAGATCGATCAAGATTGACATGGAAGAAAGCAGTAAAAAGAAACTTGAAGGATTGAAATATATTCGAAAAGCTGGTGTCGGACAGGAGCGCGTGGAAGTTAGCGATCCACCTACCAGAATCATGAGCTAGGAGTTTTTTTTGCTTAGGATTGGTTTAGGAGTGGTGTTATAAGTTTTAGATTATAGAACTAATGAATAGAAGCCTAAGACGTGATGTTTGGTCTTCGATCCCTATTACTATTAGTACAATAACTATTACTATTATTATTATTATTATGTTACCACGATTTTTTTAATTTCTTTAAATATTTTTATTTTTAGTTTTTTATCTTTATTTTATTTTACTTATTATTATTATTATTATTTGTTTAATTATTTTATTTTATTATTATTATCACGGTCTTTTATTGTTGTTGTTATTACTTCTAAATTGACTTTGACATTTAGTTTTGGGTTCCATCTCTAATCGACCCTAACTCGTTTGGGAATAATGACTTTGGTATTGTTGTTGTACTTTGTACATGTACAAATAGATGTAGGATACTGGTATTTACTAAATGGTACATAACCTGTAAATAGATTTATGCACCTAGCAAGCTTTAAAAGCAGAAACACATGCATAAACGGACATGTGCTTTCTAATCTATTTTTTTTACTTAACAAACTTGAAGAATGCATGTGTAACGTAAATACCCACTTTAATGTCATAGCATTTAATTGTGTATGTGTAGGGTAAAGTGGGGATACAAGGCCCGAGGTCAAAATATTTCTCAAAATCGATAAAACCATCTGAAACTGTGAAAATCTCAAGCTTGCATAGTTGCAAGCTTGCGTAGGTGCAAGCTTGCAATTGTAAGATCTGAGCCTATATTTTAGTCACTTAGCTTGCACTTGCAAGCATTGAACATGTATTTCATATAATTACTCAATTTGCCATGGTTTTGAAAATTTAGATTAAGGTAACATTAGCATAACTAAAGTTCTTAATGATTTTATTTTGATCACTAATGCATATCTATGTTTTTTGCATAGGTAGATTTATGAAGAAGTTGCCACTACTCTATAGAAAAAGAATGTAAAATTTTATGTTTTATTAGTATTTTTTGGTGTTGGTTATAATTTAAGACATATATTTGCTTTTATGTTTTATGTTTTCTTTTTCTATTGGAAATACTCTTAGAACCTTTATTGTATGGAGCTTCATTTAACCTACATGTATTTGTTTTTATGTTATGTGATTTTCGTATTTTGAAGACACTCTTAAAATATTTGTTGTATTATGTATGGAGTTTGTGTGATTTATGTACTATTATTGATTTCATGTATTTGGCCGTTTTGGAATATTTTATGAATCAATCTTGTGATATTTTTTTAATCAATCTTTGCAATTAAAAGTGAAAAATACAGTTTTAGTGTTTAATTTTCGAATATCCGAAAATATAATTATCCGATATACAATTTTAAATTTTGGATACAGATATTTTTCAATACCGTATTTGCTAAGCCGAATACAGATATTTTCGAATATCCAAAAATGTATGTGATTACGAATATGGATAAACTTCGGTAAATATTCACGGATATCTAATATGGATTTCCATTTTCGGATATGGAAATGAATATGGATACAACACTATTCGTATTCAACAGCATCCGTTTACAGGCCTAGTTGATAGCCAACTTCGCAATTTTAAATTAGGTAGTTCTTATATTATTGGCAAGAATGTATATTTGAGATCGTGAATCCAAGAGAACGTTTTGTGGTTAGAAAATGATCCATGAGACAATTTTTAGAGGAAAGATTTTTTTTGTTTGAAATTATGAAGAAGACAATTCCTACATAAATTATGAAGAAGATGCATAGAGTAAGAAAAGATATGAAGTAGTGTTTTAAAAGGTATGCCTCAAGGCACGCCTCAAGCAAGGAAAAGGCAAAACGTATTGAGGCTTGCTAAGAAAGGTTTGCATATTGTGATAACTGATAATTGAGGACCATAATATATCGAAGACACGATTCTCAAAAATACACATATATATACCTCAAGCCTAATGAGAACATCTCGATTTTGCAGGATTGTTCTGTCCCATTGAGCTATTGCCATGGCATGTTTTCTAAATTTGGTAGTCTGCTCTTGATGCTCAAAACTCCGATCCTTAATAATCTGCAATTCACGGTAGTAATTTGGTGGAATTTAAATGGTAGTGGATATATTCATAAATCAAACGGAATGTCAACGTAGAAAGTCAACATAAGGTATGAGCAAGTATACGAACTAAAGGTTTATAGAGCAACATATAATAAAGCTGGTGTTGAGCTACTCACATTTGCTTCCAAAAAGAACTGGTGTGTAAATTAAAAAGCTTCTGGCATGTTTGGCAGTTGGGGTAAACTCTTGTTTGCATCTTTCTTGCCTCTTAGAAGAGGTAAGAAATAATTTAAAAGTTCCGAATTTATTGGCAATTATTAAGAGATATGGCCAAGCAAATATAATTTTGCATCACATAAAAACAAATATATCAGTCTCATATCAGCCTTTCATAAGTGATTTTTATCAAAGTTGTTGTTGTTGTTGTTTGATAGCATGAGTGATACTTTTTTCATGCAGAGCACTATTTTTATATTTCAGGGGCTCGAATCCATGACCTTTACAACCTTTGTCTAAAGCCTCAATAAGTGATGATAGCATAATAAAGGCTCTTATATAAGAGTAGCTAAATGATCCTAAGTGAATGCATAATGCATTCAGGCTAAATGATCCTAAATGAAAGCATAATGAATTCAGGCATCCATTTTAAAAAATCATTTTGCATAGTTGGTACCTCTTCAACTGATTTCCCAGCAATTTCAGATGGCAACTTGGGGGCCTGCGATGTTGAATTGGTTGAAGTAGTACACCTGAAACCGTGTTTACAAGAAAAAAAAATGAAAAGTCGTTGAAACAAATATTTAAATTCGCTTCAGTTGGAGAGAAACAAATTACTGAGGAACATCATGGAAATTACCCATCACTGCCTGCTCCAGTGGTTATAGGAAATGCTGGAGCTGTCGTGGCAATCACGCTTGAAGTACTTGTAGAAGTTGAAGTGCCTGTAGTATTTTCAGAAAACAAAAACTGAATATTAAAAAAAATAAAGAAGTTTGGGTTCAGAAAAAAGATATGGCTGGAACAGAATGATATAGATTTTTTTTATAAAAAAATAAAAAACAGCATCTTTTTCTTTTTACTAGAAATAACATAATATGAAAGCCAATTGTCAGTTTCAAATACATTCCCATGCAAATAAGTAGGAAGTTATTGCTTTGGGTACTATAGTATATAAAAGGGAACGGTTGTCTACACTGTCAATTTAACTAGGTGTAATAATGAATATTTTTTATCAATTTATAATTTACAAGTTGGGTTTAAAAAAAAATTAATGGTGGTCTTATTTAAATTCTATATACAGTATGTATGTATGCATGTATTTCTTTCCAATACCATTTTCTTCTTTCCTCCTCCTTTTTGTTACAATCTCAAATTCATAATATGTGAACTGATACTTATGATCAATATATGAAACAAATACTAATTTCAATCGAAATATTTGAAGATATAAAGAGATAAACACGGGTTGATAGATGTAATCAACACCAGCAGATATTCCCAGCATGTAGTAATTTTGAGTTATACAAGAAACCCAATTGAATTGATAGCTGATACATTTTTCACTCAAATATATCCCGCATATTGCATAAGATCTATATAGTCGTTACATATCAAATCATGACTCATTGCATGAAACCAATTCAGCAATGAAAAGTGAAAACAATGTAAGTCGGCACATCGCTGTATTTTATCATGCATCAAATACAGAATCAAGTTTTTCAACGATGACAATCGTTGTGATTATAAATAAAAAGCTTTATGTTATATATGCAATCCATGATAGAGGGGGCATATCATACAGAAAAATCAATTGAGTTCATGGTATCAATTACTTACAACCTATAATAACTGACATACTGAATGCGTAAAATTGTAAAAGGAGGGGGGCACCAAAAGAGTATTATCAACAGATGACATCTTAGAAGGGGTGTTCAATACATCATGATACATGTACCAAGCATTTGATTTACAAAAGAATAATAAGAACACCAATCACATAATAACTAAACTAGATTGAGGTAATTGATAAACTCACCAAACAAAGGAGTGGTAGTTGTGGACTGAAAAAGAGATGGTGTTGATGCAGACGTCACTGCTGCAGCTGATGAAGTAGTGCTCGTAGTTGCTGGAGTTGATGCTGGTGGTGGCATCGTAAATGAAAAACTACTCGTGGATGAGGTTGTGCTTCCAGAAAATGGAGCAGCAGCAGAAGTAGTTGTAGTAGCAGTAGATGCAGTCGCCGGTGTTGAAGAAGATAGTGAAAATGATTTAGTGCTTCCAAACAAGGAAGCTGAAGGCGTTGTACCAGCAGCAGAAGTTGCCGGCTGTGATGCGGCCTGAGTAGTACTCGCAGACGTTGTTGCTAATGCTGTACTAGAGAAAGATGGTGTAGAAGCGGCAGCGGATGAAGGAGCAGCACCGAATAAACCACCTCCAGACAAAGAAGTAGTCGCCGTTGAGCTTGCTGCATCATTACCAAATCCACCAAATAATCCACCACCAAATAGAGAAGAAGAGGATGAACCACTTCCTCCTCCTCCAGAAGTTGAACTAGAACCACCAAAAGCTGCAGAGCTTGTACTGGATCCAAAAAGAGATGATGTTGATGATGAGGAAGAAGCCATATTGAGCGAAACTGAAGGAGCTGAACCACCACCGATGCCAAAAGTAGGTGCAGGCAGCGATTGCAAAAATCGCGAGGTCGTACGTTCCAAAGCGCGATTTGGTAGGAATCGCAGCCTTTCCTGATCCCCGTGTAAAATGTGCGATTCTATTTCAGAACGAAAATATCGGAGTCCACTGAATCGCGATTTCAATTTAAAAATCGAATCGAAACAAAATAAGGAGAGTTAGTTCGGCATTGCGATCTCGATTCATCAAAAGAAAACGAAAAGGAAAAGGAGAAAGAGAGAAAGAAAGAAATAGAAAAGAGTAGAAGGAAGAAGCAGCAGCAGCAAAACTTTTGAATTTTTTAGACACGCTAAGCTTGAGGAGAATGAGCTGCAGTATAAATCTGTTAGTACAATAGTAAAGCAGAATAACTTTGGGATCTCTTATTGATTCTAGGGTTTCCTCTACCCTCTCTCTTTGTTCTCTTTAGATATTTTAATTCCAAATCTCTTCGGTTTATTATTATTATAATTATTACAATGTTTCTACAACTTTACATTTCTAACGTTTTATATTTAAGTAGAAATATTTAATAATTTTTTCAATTATTTGCAAATTTCTCTTCTGTTATTTTACATTTAAGTTCGTGTTTTAAGACTAATTAGATAATATCAAATTTAAACTTTTTAAATAAATACATATTCACTAATTGATCTACTAAATTCTTCAAAAGGGCAATTCAATGCAGTGTTCCATATTCATATTGACAAAAATGATAAAACTAATTTTTCATTCAAGTCCATACAGTTTAAAATTTCTATGATTATATACAAATTATTATGGTGTTGTACTAATTTTTTTCTCTATCATTTTACATTTAGATACCAATATTTAATGGTTTTTACAATCATTTACGGGTTTCTCCTAAGGTTTCTTATATTGTTTTACATTCAAGTCCATATATATTTGAGTTAATTAAGTGATTTTAAATTTAAATTTTTTAAACAAATCCAACTAACAAATAATTATTAATTGATCCATTAAATCATGAAAAATGACAATTCAATGCGTATAGCATATTCCCATTGACAAGAATAGTAAAACTTTTTCTTCATTCAAGTCCATACGGTTCGAAATTATTATAATAGTATATAAAATTTTATTAAATATCATTACATCATTCTACATTGAAGTTCACGCAATTTCTTTCTTTTAAAATTAGTAATTTAATGCAAGTAAATATATACATAATTTTTTCTTTTCTAGAGTTGGTATTTTATTGCACGCAAATGTATACATAATCTTTTCTTTCTAAAATCGATATATCATTACAAACATATATAACATTATTCCTTTTCAAATTTGGTATGTCAAGCGGATTCTTCATCGGTAATAAAATTAATTTTTGTGAAGAATAACATTGCAGTTAATGATAAGTGGCAAATGTTTGTAATCTATGATGCTGAAAATATTAAAAAAAATCGGCTAGAATGTTTTTGTAAAAAAAATTACATTTTGACTGTTTATATCCGTAACTTACGATAATCAATGGGCAAATATTATACTGTATTTTGATTAGAAATATTTTTTTGTATTTTACTATGTTAAATATTTTAAAATTATTGAGGTATGAAACACTGGATTAAAAATCACTTTTTTAATAATTAAAATGACATTGTGATTTGTAAAATTATAGGTTTTATTTTCACTTAATTTTTCTTTTAGTAGTTAAATAAAAACTTTATTTATCACTTCGATAATATTATATACTTAAATTTAACAAAAATATTCTATATAAATTTCAAATGCATTTAAATATGTTGATTCATTAACATTAGACTTCTGTTTTTAGGTATTTTCGTCAATTTTCAAGTAATATTTGAAATTCAATCTACGTATTGTTTACCTTTTAGTCAAATATATGAAAAACTTAATGTCAATTTCAAAATCTATGTACATATTGTTTATCTGTTAGTCAAATATATAAAAAAACTAAAGTAAATTTCAAAATCTGTACATGAATGTAAGTCCATAAAATTTTGTAAAAATATTAATTTCAAAAAAAATTAAAATACTAATTTTTGTTTGTTTGCTTAACAAGTAATGAATCCTAAAAATAATAGATCCATATATAACTCATTTTCATCTACAAAAATGATAATTTAATGATATTTAAAAGTACGTAAATCTTATAACAATAACTATACACCTAGCAATATATCAAGTTTAATTTATAACTTATTTATCCCAACAAATTCGCTATATATTACATAATAAATCATATTCTTCAAATATATTTATATCATTGTTTTTTAACTACATACAGTGTGCAATGCACGGGTTACACACTAGTCTTTATGTGATATCCCAGAATTTCAAGCAATTTAAAATGTGATAATCTCCTTTTATTAATTATTTAAAATTGGCTAATTGTTGTTTTCAAACAATAATAACAATATGATGTTTTTAAATATAGTTATAAATAGATTTTAATAGAATTATTATTTACAAATTTAATTTGTGTTTGTTTAAATATATATACTTTTGAGTTGATTTTTAAGTTGGATTTTAAAAGTGAAATTGAATTTGAATTTGGATTTAAATTTAGAATTTAAAAGATGTATATCTTAAAAATATTTTGGATAAAATATATGAATAAAGTTTTTATTTGAATAAGATTTGTTTTATATTATTTTCCTTAAAGGAATTTATTTATATAAATTTAGGAAGTATTTATTTAATAGTAAATTAAATACAAAAGTTTTATATTAGCATTTAAAATGGATTTAATATATTATATATGATTTTATTTAGAATATAATTGGTTTTTATTTTTATTTTCCTTTAAAGGTTTTATTTATATAAAATTAAGAAAAGCATTTATTAATTTAGAAAGGTATTTATTAATTAGGAAAATTAATACATAAAAGCTTTTAAATCTTTTAAAAATAAATAAAAAATGCATTATAACATGTGTTACGTGATTAATAATTGTAGATGACAAATGTAAGTTGTAATAACAAGTGTCATCCTTCTTATTTTATTTTTCTTTAATTTTAGTAAATCATAATAAACTCTATATAAACATACATCTCCTCTTTTCCATTTCTTTTCCTATCTTCTCATTTTCAAAAGCAAGAAAACTCATAATCAAAACCTGTAAAGCAATCTCCAGATCAAACTAAAACCCTGTAAACATTTTAACAACTCAAGAAATCAAAATCCCAGAACATCTCAGTTTTCAAAGATCATCAAAGCATTTCAGTTTCAAAGTGCTTTCTTCTCCAAATTCAAAGTTTCCAGCTTTCAAAAGATTCCCAGATTTCAAAATACAAGCTTCTCTGTTTCAAATCTCAAGCCTCTGCCTTTTCAAAACAGGTGAGTAAACATTTTTATTAAAAAGCTTAAGTAAATTAAAATCTATTGCATGTGATTGCTGAAATAAATTATGCCTTGCATGTGTACATATAAGTTTAATTCCTGTGTATATGAATGTGTTGAAGTGTGCATGTTTGTGTACTGTGTATATCTCTGTTTCATAGTTACAGAGTTTTAAATTTAGATCAAAATTCAACATCTTTTCATCCATTCTCTGATAGACTTTTGTTTTCAAACAAAATATGTTTGTTTGAACATATATTAAGATTTTAAAATGTATTTAAGTTAAACAAATTTGAAATTCTCTGGAAACCAAAAAGAACAGGCAAGCATTAGTTTTGTTTAAAATTCAAATTTCTTAATTCATTGATTCAGGTATATAAACTGAATTCTTATTCAAAAACATGATTTTTAAAAGTGAAATCACAATTTTTAGATTTGTATCGAGTGTGCATTTTGGTGGTGACCAGAATATGGGTTTGGAGCAAATTCTGGTGGCCGGAGGTACTCTGGTGGTCGGGGTTTCGACTGGAGTTGGAGGAAGGTTCGGCGAGGTCGGGAAAAATGGTGAGTGGTTTTATTAACCACTGTGGCGTCGGCGAATCGGAGGAATGGGTTTTTAACCCTATTTTTGGTCGAGCTTGGAATAGTAGATGATGTGTCGTCTCTGGGTGATCGAGTGGCACGAGACTTGGGGGAAAGCAGCGTGGATGGCCGGAGAGTGTGTGGCCGGAGTCTCAGGACTTCCGGTGGTCGGCGTCGGTAGTTCAAGGGAGATTCAGGCGTGAGGTTAGATTCCAGGCTTGGTCAGATTGTTCGATTTCGATATTGGGTTTGTATTGGAGTTTAGGTGGTCGGAATCAAGGGTGTTGGCGATCGTCGATGTGCGAGGGGTGTCGGCGGTGGTCAGGGTGGTGTTGATCGCCGGTGTAGGTGCACAGTTGGGTCAGTGTGTAAGTATGTTTGGGAGAGAGGGAAGGCTCGGGTAAGGACTCGGAGCAGTTGCCTGGTGTCTCGAGTATGGTCTCGAGTGGGAATCGTGAGAGTTTATCATGTTTCCAGTTTTAACTTAAACTAAAATCTATGTTTAAAAAAAGGTGGGTTTTACTCGGAGCAGGACTCGGGTAGAAGTAGGTTGAATCCGAAGCATGTTTAAACAGTTTTACAAGTTTTTAAAGCAAAGTTTTGAAATTTAAAGAAATTTAGTTTAAAACTTTCTTATATAAATTTCTTTTATAAATGTTTTCTTTAACATTTGTTTTAAGAGGTTATATAATTTGTTAACTTTAATTTGTTAAGTTAAAGGTTTATTTTATTTTAAAATTTAAATTTAATGATTTAATTAAAGTAAGTTAATTAAAGATAAATGTTTTAAATAATGTTAATGATAATTAAGTCATTAATAAAGATAATGTTTATCTTAAAGTTAATTAAGTTTTAATGATTTAAGATTAATTTAATTAATAAGATAATTAAAGAGTAAATAATTAATTTAATTAACTAATGATTAAGGATTTATTAATTTATAATTGAGGGTTATAATTAATTAATTAAAGGTTAATTAATTGTAATTAAGGATTATTAATTAAGTAATTAAGATTTATTAATTAATGATTAGAGATTAATTAATTTAGTAATTAAAGATTAATTAATTAGTAATTAGAGGTTAATTAAATGGTAATTAAGGATTAATCAGATGGTAATTAAGGATTAATCAAATGGTAATTAAGGATTAATCAAATGGTAATTAAGGATTAATCAACTAGTAATTAAGGATTGATTAATTTGTTATTAAGGGATATTAATTAATAATTAAGGTCTATTAATTAATTGTTAAAGAATAATTAATCTATGATTAAAGATTAATTAATTGATTTATAAGGTAATTAAGGAATGATTAATTAATTAAATGATTGTAATTAATTAATGATTGATTAAGCAGGATTAGATGATTAATTCTTAAGTAATTAATTTAATTTAAGTTACTTAAATTAATTATAATATGGGTTAATAAATCTTGTTGTGGATGATTGTTTAAGTAAAATGTCTGAATTGATTGATATCTATTGAATGATAATCTGTGATATTCTGTGATGTGATATTGGTTATATCAGTGATAAATGTATGTTATTTATCTGTGATAAATGCTGTGTGATTTCAAAATATTGAATTGAATTAAATTGTTTAACCTTAAACAACTTGACCTTTAAGATACGTTTGGATTTCGATGAGACCGGGATCGGATATCAGTTTTGATTATCCAAAAACCACATCGATCCAAATTAAACGATAGGTCGTGACATCTCAAAGTGAAGATCGAGATGGTGAGAGTGCAAGGGTTATTGTCATTAACTCTGAGGGTGATTCCAAAATGAGTGTAATGAGATAATGCCTTCGGTTTCGTTCGAACCCGGAACGAACTTGTATGGATTGAATGCTTTCAGAACATCGTCATTGGAGGACGATGAGCATTCTAAGTGATGTGTTCTGATAAGGTAATCGTAGCCTCAAGCCTCATCAACCGGGAATGGCTAAAACAGGGGAGGTGCACGCAAGGTTAAGTGGGTAGCACCCAAGTAGGATAAGATTTTCCCCTGTCTAGAGGTTCCTTTTTATTCGGCTGTGTGGGCGGTTGCTAGCTACAACCGCGGGGTTGTCTTATTCGGACTATCTGGTAAGGGATGGTTTCGGCCTTGTGTTGCAAGGGATTTAGGGTGGATTCTCGGTACGTTGATCTAGGCCACATACTGTGACGGGCGGTACCCCAGTAGCCCTGCCATTGTATGGAATCCAATCTCCAATAAGTGATCTCGGACTTGATTGTATACATATTTATGCTGGAATTTAATGAATGTAACAATTTCGGCTATGTGAATATTTATTTGAGAATCCTAGATCCTATTATAATATAACCGGATTTCCTATCAATGTTTTGGTTATCGTAAGGTAACTTTTCCGTGTTTATGTGCGGGAAGTCTTACGAGATACCTTTTGTTTCCAAAGGTTTTTCAAGTTAAACAATTTAACCCGTTTACTCACACCAGACCCATGTCTAACCCGGAGTTTATTTCTGTTTTCTTAAACTCTTGGGTACTCAAATTTTTACGAGTAGCCAAGAGATTCAGGTTAACTTTGACGAATTCTGGAGGAGATTTGGACCAGGAGGCTTCCGCGTGTAGATATATTATGGTTCCGCTGTGCTAGTGTTTGTGTCTGTATCTCTGAGTTGTATCTTGAGTTGTATTGATAGACATGCCTTTATAACTGACTAATTTGTGATGTATAAGCTGTGTATCTCTGATATATATGATAATATGTAATATCTTATGTGATTAATATAATTTATTCGTTCCGCTGTGAGATTCTGATGTTGTTTCGTTCTTTCTTTTCTATCTTTTCTCTTTTCTATCCCTTTCTTTCTTAATATTGATGCATCTTTCTATGGACTGAGAGACGGGTCGTTTCACTTTATTAATAGTTGGAATATAAACATAATTTTTTGTCTGACCGTAAAGTTCTAAAATTATCCTTATATACAAAAAAAGATCAAGATTTTGAATCTCCTAAAGAACAAAAATTAATATCTACTTACATAAGTTCGAAAGTATGTTCCAAAAAAATTATAATTTTTTATATAGTTCAATTTATTCTTTATCAAAACTACGAATAAATTTTAAATTTTATAATTTTATAAGAGTTTTTTTATGTACGTGCGTTGCACGTGCCATAAAATCTCGTTTATTAAAATTCATGGCACATATTTATTGATAGTCGGAATAAATACATAATTTTTTGGTCCGCCCTAAAGTTTCAAAAATACCTTTATATGCAAAAAAAGAGATCAAGAGTTTGAATCTCATAAAGAACAAAAATTAATATTTACCTTCACAAGTTTGAAACTATGTTCCAGAAAAATTATGCTTTTTCTTTTTATATTTTAATTTATTTTTATTAGAACTACGAAGAATTTTATAATTTTATAAGAGTTTTAATGTATGTGTGTTACACGTGCCATAAAATCTCATTTATTAAAATTTAATTGAACCAAAATGTCCACCACCACATAGTGCGTCTATGAGGTAATGTTATCAACCTGGCACATACGAGATAATGCTTTTAACCTCATAGTGGAAATGTGAAGTAGGTATCTAAATCACGCACGTGCACTTCCTGGTTATTTCATAATCCACGTAAGCATCCTACGTGATGGACAAACAAGTTTCAAAAAAAAATTAACGGTGGGCATTTTAATCCTTTTAATTTTTGAGAAATAAAAAAGGACAACTCAGCATTTCCAATGGTTCAAATAGAATTAGCCAAAAGTGTTGAGACTGGGTCGGCCGTATCTCCACACACACCAAATTATCACCCTAAGCCCATTTCTCCAACAATCCATCCAAATACTTCACATAACCATCTACATCCCACAACTTATTTTTATTTCTTTTCTCCATCCACGCACTAATTAAAGTTTTTCCTCTTCCCAATAAAAAATTGTAAACTGCATTTAAGCATCACTTCATTGATTCCACTTCGTTGATTCATAGGCAATTAGTATCGATTTTAAATGCAAAAGCTTCTCAGACCATATTCTTTTCATCATCCAATTTTGTTCATCGATTACTAGATATTCAAATCGACGGCTGATTTTGATAAATTTACCATATTCTTGAAATTGACTTAGATCAGATAAACTTGACTACAAAATGATGGAAGAATGAGTCAAGGGCTTGGAAGATGTCAAGATTGAAGAAATCAAAGGTTTGACCAAGTTTCTAAAATGCAAAACAAATTCACACAGAGATATTTGACATAATTGGTACCGACATGTTTGGTATCGACGTGATTTGGAAACCATCAAGAATAATAAAAGGAATGTTTATAGGAAATTGTACTAATTTGGACAATAAAAACATGTCGGTACAGACATGATTTGTTCCGTGTCGATATGATTTTGGATCTTGTTTGACTACTTTGGGGGCTTGGGACTCAGATACGAAGAAAAAAATAAAATTTTGACATACAAAAACATGTCAATACTGACATGTTTGATCCTATTGGAAAAAGTATGCAATAAACTATTCTTCATGCTCGAAGTTCAGATCTGAAAGAAATGACTCATGCAAACCGAGATCGGTGAAATTCATGTTGAATCTCATCTATAAATAGCAGTTTATCTTCCACTACAAAGAGGATCAATCCGCTTCATCTTCTATTTCATAGGACTTTGAGAAAACGAAGATATATTAGATTGTAACTTAGGTTTAATTGTAAATTGTATATTCTAGAGTGAATTCATAAATAAAAACTGATTGAGTGGACATAGACTGAAGATTTTGCCAAACCACTATAGAAATCCTATATTGCTTCTTCGTTCTCTTTTGATTTCTTCATTTGATATTTGTTTAATTCTCTTTTTAGTGATATTATGGTCTTATACCAATTTTTTGGGCAACATTTTTGGTTTTTCCACTTAGATGAATTCAGATCTTATATTGGAGAAGATGAAGAGACATATCATAAGAATCACTGTTGGACCAAGTCAGCTAGAGCATGGAGCAGGCGGGAAGTACCGATAAGTTTGGTATCGACATGAGTTGAAAATCATCAAGAATAATAAAAGGAATCAATACACAAAATTTGACTAAGTTTGGACAATAAAAACATGTCGATATGAACATGATTTGGTCAATGTCGATATGATTTTGGATCTTGATTTGGCTACTTTGGAGGCTTGGGACTCAAGCTACGAAGAAAAGTAAAGTTTTGACACACCAACATGTCGGTACCGACACGTTCAGTCACCTTGGGAAACATGTGCAATGACCTATTCTTCATGCTCGAAGTTTGGATTAAGAAATGACTCTTACAAACCGGGATCGGCGAAATTCGTGTTGAATCTTGTTTATAAATAGTAGTCTATCTTCTACTAGAAAATGATCAATCTTCTTCATATTTTATTTCATAAGACTGAGAAAACGAAGATATATTAGATTATAACTTAGGTTTTGGTTGTAAATTGTGTATTCCAGAGAGAATTCATAAATAAAGCTGACTAAGTAGACGTAGACTGAAGATTTACCAAACCACTATAAAAATCATATGTCTCTTCTTCGTTCTCTTTTGATTTCTTCATTTAATCTTTGTTTGATTCTCTTTTTAGTGATATTAGGGCCTTATACCAATTTTTGGGCAACATTTTTTGTTCTTCCACTAAGATGAATTTAGATCTTATATTGGAGAAGATGAAGAGGCATACTATAAGAGTTATTGTTGGACCAAGTCTACCAAAGCATGGGGCAGGCAAGAGATGTCCATTAGTCCAAGTCCATATTTTATCCATGTGACTAGAGAGGAGATGAAAGGGATGATGACAAGTTTGCAAGAGAGGTTGATGGCTCGATATGAAAAGATGATGGAATGGATTCTTTCAAAGGATGATATAATAAAGTGCGTTGGAGTTGTTGAAAATCAAAACCGAACACTAGAAAACGGAGTAGATAAATAAGAAAATGAAGCAGGACAAGCTGGAATCATCCCTCAGCATGCCAATAAGTCGGTACCGTGAGGTCCATAACTGTGACGACCCGCCTTTTTGACCCTCAAAAAGTGAAATAAATATGCTCATTGTAAAATATGCCGAACGATCGAGTGCCGGAAAGATAGATTGTTGAGGGGAAAGAAAGTAGGTAGATGAGAGAAGAAACCAAACAAAACAGAATCTCACAGCGTACTGAATAACATATAATATGAATAGTTCTTTACACAAATCAAAATTATAACATACATATCTCACATCAGAGTACCCAAATCAATAATTACCAGCCTGGACAGTTATAACAATCTGCCTTCATAATTTGCTGGTAATTTCAACAAAACACTACAGCGAAATAAAATCAAATACAAGTAATACGTCTTCGTCATCCAACTCGTCTCCTGAGCTCCATAGCATCCTAACCTAAACCTGTAATACTCGGTCTGACCCGAGCATTATAATAAAATAACACCCGAGTCAGTCTGGAAAACCAGCGTGAGGAAACACACTCAATTTGAATTATTTAAGTTTTCAAAATCCTTTGAAAATCAAAGGTATCTCGTAAGACCACGCCACACATAAACACGATGGGTTTTTACCTTACGATAACCAAAACATTTCATATCAAAATCATCTGATATCATAATAGTGTCTAAATACAAATACTTATTCAAATAGTTGAAATGCTTGCATCTCACGTTCCAGCATAGTTGGGCACAATCAAAACCGTACGGTGCTTATTGGAGAATGGATTTCATATGAATGACTAGGTATTGGGGTATCACCTGTCACAATACATGTCTAGAAACAATGTACCGAGGACCACGTCGGGATCCCCTACTACACAAGACCGGACTATCCCTAAACCGGATAGACCGAATATGCTATCACCCCGAGTGTTCCTACCCTTTCTGAGCTCCTTCCATGAATCGTAGTAATAATATCCAAGGGTATCTAGAAAGGTGATAAACATATCCTAATTGGGTGCTACCCACTTAGCCTTGTTGCATCTCCCCTGCTTTTCAGTCATTTCCGGTTGATGAGGCTAGAGGCTACGATTACCTTTTCAAGGAATTTTTTACTTAAAATGCTCATTGCCCCCCAATGACAATGTACTAGTAGCATTCATGCATACAAGTCCGTTCTGGGTCCAAACGGAACCGAAGGCACTATTTCTACTACATCCATTTTGGAATAATCCTCAGGATTAGTAGTGATTAGCCCTTGCACTTCACTGCTCCATCTTCGACTCCATGCTCTTGTTTTCTTTTCGAAAACGTACTCGTTGGATCGAAGTGGTTTTCGGATAACTTATCCAATCCCGGTCTCTTCGAAACAACGTTCGATATTTCATGGTAAACTCAACCCCGATTCTTTAGGAAATAAACAGACGAAGATAAGATCGGAGGTCACCTCCTAACCATTAGTGGACGGATTTCCTTATAAACGTCCTAGAAGAACGAACGAGTTTATACGTACAATATAGCACCTCGAATGGTAACTGTACCATATAATTCCCGTATTCCTCCTAGATATTTCCAAAGTCATATTTTGGGTCTAGATTTGATAGTCGGTTATTTAACTATCAATAAACAATCATCCAACCAAATATTCCATTTTTCCACTGAAAAACACCAAATCTCTTTTTAATTTAATTTTAATAAATTAAATCTCTTTATCCAAAATATGTGTACTTATCTTATTGAATTCAGTTTATTCACAAACTATCTTTTTCAAAATATTGAAACCCTTCAAAACAATAAGGAAAGTGCCACTGCGGTATCAAACCATTGATTCATAGCTCAATGGTTACGTCTCTATCCCAGAGAAATCCAAGACTTAACTACAGGCACTCACTGCCTCCAATTTGGCCATGCAGGTATACCATTACTTTCCGAAAACTTTATTTAATAATTATCTCAAGATAATGTTTATAAGTTTCTAAAATAAATTTCCAAGTTTAATCTAGGCAAATACACTTAAATAAAAGTTATTATACAAAGCCATATTAATATTTAATAATTTATCTTTTAAAACAACAATGCTGACTAACTCTTAAATAATAATAATAAGTCTTTAACAATCTTTATAAGGTAACTAATTAATAATTAAATATGTTTTAAAC
Organism: Allium fistulosum; assembly: GCA_030737815.1. NCBI lineage: Eukaryota > Viridiplantae > Streptophyta > Magnoliopsida > Asparagales > Amaryllidaceae > Allium > Allium fistulosum. The sequence goes on from CM060908.1 coordinate 477,950,945, forward strand.
AATTTAAAATAATCAATAACTAGTTTCCCAAATATTTTTAACAATTTTAAAGTTACCATGTTACTAATTTAAAATCCACTTTTTAAAACAAGTCCAATTTCTCGATTTTAATTTCACTTCATAAATTTGGAAATCTTACTTGAGCTCAAGTGTAACCAATTTTATACTTATTTCCAAATTCACTTCTATCCTTACGATCTGTTAAAAATCTCAATTTTTAAAACCTCCTTTATTTTTAAACAATTGCCACTTAAGCATTTATTATTTAAAATCCTTTTTATATACTTTTATCCCAAAATATTTATTTATAATACCCTGAATTTGTTAAGTACAAATTTAAAAAACCATTATTTTATCAGATTAATTAACCCAAATTTGTAGGTAAATATTTTACTTTAAAAATCCCTTTTAAATTCTTTTCCAATTTAACCCATATATTACTGGTATTTGAAAATACCAAAATCTAGGTCAAAACCTGCCATAGCATCCAATCAATCCAAATCACATGATAATCTATCATAGAATTATTCAAACAAACATATATCTCTGTATATGAAATTAAATTCAACATTTTTGAGGAATCCAGTTGGATCCCTCCAACCTGTTTTCCCTGCATCTACAGATGTTAGCACAACATAAAAATACCAATTCCACTTCGAGGTGGAATATCGCGGTATATAGGGTCATCCGCTATTATGTGGGGCGCATAGGGTCTCATCCACTATATATATGCGGGAATATCAATCACTCCAATATATATACTACTATATATAATATCACATTCAACTGACAAATAATTTATCAATTCAACCAATAAATCACTAATTAATTTTAACCATTTAAAATTAATACCAGTAGTCCAAAATTGAGTGAGATTAACTCACATTGAGTTTAATTTCGCCAAACGTTCAAAATTTTAAATAAAATCGAAAACGTTCGATTTAACCTAAAAATTTAACTTGCTCCAAACATCTCCAGATCAATTCCAGAGCATAGTGCTTGTCGCCACGATTCCTTCACCGCTTGTTTCGTCCGATTTTGACCTCGCATGACAAAGATATGCTATTATAAATTGTACACGAATTATAATACAAATTAATTTACAAATTCTTTTTTTAACCTATTCAATCGTGGTCGTTCGTTCTCTTCAGGAAAAATCAAGGTCGTTCCCCTTTCTTCTTGCTCGTGCATTCCAGGACAAGGTCACGTTCGAAACCCATCACCGCCTTCCCAAACGTGATCGCCGCTTCTCCTCTGGTGATCGGGATGATGATCAGGCTACACCATGTGGAAGCTCGTCGCGAGCTCCACCTTCGGCCAGAGGCACGGCAAACTCGGTCTCCTCTAGCCCAAATAAAACATGCATGACCGTGGGCCCTTCGTGGCACGATTCTCGATGATCTACTCGATGATAAACGATTACAACCGTTGGATGTCTCGGCCTCGCTATGCTCTACGACTTCCTAGTTGAAGTCTCGACCTAAAACTACGTGGATAGGAAGAAAATCGAGGAGGAAGTCTGGCCATTCTTGGCCATTAAACTTTAACCGGTGGCTACGTGATAATAAAAGCTAGGGTTTTATGTTTGTCGCGTATATATACACGTATATATGAATTATTTTAATATTATTTTCAAAATTTACATGCTTTTCTGAACGAACTCCAAACGAGACAAGCCGCCTGGCGTTCATACTGTTTTACCCCTATTCCGAACACAATGGAACAGGTTTCGGGACCTAATTCAATCATATGTGGAAGATAGCTTTTCGAATAGAATTAAAATATTAAATTTTCGATATTTATTTCAACGCGTTTCTATTCCGTGCGACCAAACGGTAACTCCAAACGCTATGAAATTTGAAATCCGATAATAATACACTATTACGGATCCAATGAAACTAGTTTCGTCGAATTCCGAGACTATGCCTCGGAAGGCTATTTTAACGCGTCGATTAAATCGAGCGATTTCCAAAATCGACAGGATTACTTGAAATTCGAAATTTAAAATCTTACCGACTCATTTATAATTCAAATAGAATTTATATCCATATTAGAAATCATTTCGAATCATATTAAATCAAAATTCAATTATTTACACTATTACTATATGTATTAATTTCCACTATTAAATTAATATATAAATTTCAAATTCTAATTTATTGACTTTTAATTCCCTCCAAAAGTCCAATATTATAATTCTAATCCAAATAGAATTTTAAATCAACTTAGAAATCATTCCTATCCACATCTAACTCCAGATTCATAAATTTACCCAATTTCAAACATTAAATTACCATTTACTGAATCCGTTATTCGTTATATTTGAAAGTTTAAACTATCTCACTGATTCAACCAAAATCTCCATATTCAAAATCACTTAATAATTCAAATTCAACATTTAAAAATAAATTAAATGTTCAAAATTAAACGACCAAAATTCTGGGTCGTTACATTCCTCCCCCTTTATAAGAATTTCGTCCTTGAAATTGCTAAGGTGGGAAAAATGGTACCAAACCCATTAACTTTTCTAAAACCCCACTTACTTAAAATCCTACATTCACTTCTCCAAATCCTTTTGGTTTAATCCAAAACAATTTGTTTCCATTTCTAACTCAATAACCTTGATTTCTAATACAGTTCAAAAATCAATTTTTCTAGTTAACAAAAATTTTCCAAAAATTTTCAGAATTTTTCTAACACCCTAAATTTTTGAAATTTTTTGACAGAGTCTCCTTTGTACGGAGCCTTTTACAATATGACAAGAGTGATAAAAATATATACATCGACCCACACGGTCGGAAAACAAAATGTATATCAATATATTATCATTTCTTTATTTTATTGCGTAGGCGTACCTCATATTAGCGTTATTAAGCGAGCGGCTTATTTTATATGCATTTACGCAACCCAAACTCTATCCAACAGCTCCCTGTACCTGTACTTACTCAAAATAAGCACATAAGTTTCATAAACATGAAATTTTAATAACATTTCATTCCTTTAACTAGCTAAACACATAAACTTCATAACCCGAACATGCCAATCATATATTACAAGAAATTATAAGGTTCCAACATTAATTTAATTTTCTTTCCATGGACCCATATATCATTTCATTCAATTCGAAATGATTTACAACCAATTTATTGTATTCAATTCATATTTACAACAAACAAACTCATATCCATTCCGAATTGATTTCAAAATCAATTTATTCACTTTTTATTCAATTTCAAATTGATTCAGAATCAATTTATTTGCATTCCATTTATGTTCACTTCCATTATATGCAAATTCATTTTATCAACTTCAATTTATTCCTTTTTAAATTGACTCTAAATAAATCTTTTCTATTTTCCATTTGATCCCCATTCAAGTTATCCACCAAACCGTGTTTGCTTTATGTTATACTAAACAACATTCCAATCCATGATAATTTATTTATGAATCATTTCTTAAATAATCACTTAAGTTAAGTTTCCATGGCAGCCAAGTTCCATTTCATCTTTTAAATTGATCTCATTCAATTTATTCGCTCACATTTACTTAGTACATCCAATTTATACTATATAATTGGGATTATTTCATATAAATCGATTCTCAACAGTTCATTTTATCACAACCTGGTTCTTGCACTTGCATTTCTATTAACTTCATTCTCAACTTATATTACATCTTTTCCATTCACTTTCATTTAACTCACATAGTGCTATTCACTTCATTTTATAGTGAACGACATTTCACTTTAAGCTAATTTATTTATAAACCACTTTATAAAATTATTTCTAAGGTTTATTATACATTCCATATCGCTACTTAAGTTCAATTCAGCTTTATAACTTAAGTTCATACCCAATCTTATCAAATCCATATTCCAAATCATATTCAATTCATTTACTCTTAAATTGAATTCATTTCTTGTCATTAATTGCTTAACCATAGTCAAACTTTTCCACTTTTCTAGTTTAATAAGTTATACAACTTATTTATTCACAATTCGCTGAATTTCCACTTAAGTTTATTTACATTCAATATTTATAACATATAGTTATATAATTACTTCACCATTCACATTTATATTCAATTTACTCCATTTTAATTCACCCTTCATTTCAAATTCAATTTTTTTTGAATTTCCCTTCTTTTACCATAATATTAAACCATTTTCATTTAGGTTTTACCGTCTCCTTTCTCAATTCATAAGTTTAACAACTTATTTACTTAAAGTCCCACTTTACTCACTTGAGTTCATTTACATTTTATAATCACAACTCTGGATCATATACACATCACTTAATAACTTAAGTGTATTCATCCCATCCAATAATTATAACTTATAATTATACAATTATCCTACATTTCAACTTAATATCCAATTCAATTCAAATCCAATTTCAATTTTTATTTAACTTATCTTAAGTTAAATTCCAACCTATCTTATTCACTTTAATTTACTCAAGTTAAATTTTAATTTCAGAATTAAAATTACATTTCCTTTCTTATCTGTACCAACTCCAAGTTATAAGTTCAATAACTGATTTTTTTATCCTGACTTTACCAATCATTTAAATGAAAATCCCACAATTCAATCACCCAGTTTTATTTCAAATCATTTTGAAATCATAAATATACATATATCATTTTTGTATATCAAATCATACCTTCGAAGTCTCAAAACCACTTGGTTTTTCCCAAAACAGTTCCCCTTTGGAATTTCTAAAACGAACTTGTTTACCAACCAAGTCCAAAACAAATAATCATAGTCAATCACTATGGTAGCAATCCGTCACTTAGAAACTCGAAAATGAATACTGATGATGCGGTCGTCATCACCAGAATTATTTTCCAGCGGACCAAGGTGAGTTCAGTGCTTCCTTACTTCCTAAATCCATTTTAAAACATTTTCTATTTGAAAATATCTCCAAAAAGAATACCACATTCTGCCTTTCAAACACTTTGGAAAACATTTTCAAAAATTCCAAGATTTAAAAATGTCCACACATTTAGTTCAAACCCAAATTTAAAACATTTTCCAAAAATTTTGGGATTTAAATTCTAGTTTGAATCCAATTTATTTATACTCCTTTGTATAAATCATTCTTATACAATTTCTATTTAGTTATATATATAACCATTTCAAATTTGATAATCTGTTTTGATTATAATACTAACAACCAAGCACTCCAAATATATATAATAATTTCAGAAAATTATTCCATTTATAACAAAATATAGTTTTGGGTAAAATTATTTCATTCACCCACTTCAAAACAATACTGTGTCGGTTTACCTTGTTTAAGATTTTAGAAACCCCTATCGATATGGTTGTACTTCCCGTACCGACCAGAATTCATAAACACTCAACCGATAAGTCAACACAAAATAAAAACATTTTATATTCACTAACAATTATGTGCTCATATCTATTAATACACTCAACTCATTTTAGAGTGCTATAGACTCTATCTCTAATGAGTAATCCCCACCAAAGCCTAGGTATATCGCTAACCTAAGCTCTGATACCAACTGTGACGATCTGCCTTTTCGACCCTCGAAAAGCGACATAAATACTCTCATTGTATAATATGCCGAACGATCGAGTGCCGGAAAGACAGATTGTTGAGGGGAAAGAAAGTAGGTAGATGAGAGAAGAAACCAAACAAAACAGAATCTCACAACAGACTGAATAACATATAATATGAATAGTTCTTTACATAAATCAACACTGTAACATACATATCTCACATCAGAGTACACAAATCAATAATTACCAACCTGGACAGTTATAACAACCTGTCCTCATAATTTGCTGGTAATTTCAACAAAACACTACAGCGGAATAAAATCAAATACGAGTAATACATCTTCGCCATCTAGCTCGTCTCCTGAGTTCTATAGCATCCTAACCTGAACCTGTAATACTCGGTCTGATCCAAGCATATAATAAAATAACACCCGAGTCAGTGTGGAAAACCAGCATGAGGAAACACACTCAGTTTGAATTATTAAAGTTTTCAAAATCCTTTGAAAATCAAAGGTATCTCGTAAGACCGCGCCACACATAAACACGATGGGTTTTTACCTTACGATAACCAAAACATTCCATATCAAAATCATCTGATATCATAATAGTGTCTAAATACAAATACTTATTCAAATAGCTGAAATGCTTGCATCTCACGTTCCAGCTTAGTTCGGCACAATCAAAACCATACGGTGCTTATTGGAGAATGGATTCCATATGAATGACTAGGTACCAGGGTATCACCTGTCATAGTACATGTCTAGAAACAATGTACCAAGGACCACGCTGATTTTTTTAAAGGATCTATATAAAGGAATTTTATAAATTGTTTTAGAGATTTATAAAGAAGTTTTATAAATGCTTTAGATATTTATAAAAGTGTTTTATAAATTATTTTAGAGATTTATAAAAGGAGTTTTATAAATGATTTTAGAGTTGTATAAAGAAAAGGAATTTATAAAAGAAATTGAGATTGGATTTCCTCAAATTGACCTTCTTAATTGTAGTGGTGTGCACATTCGCTCCATGCTTAACAATGAAGGAATAGTGTTTGGGTTTCTCCTTATCTCTGTTTCCTTTAAAACAATATTTATTTGAATCCTCTGATAGGATTTTAAAATAAGAAATCTTTCATAATGTCTTTTGAATATACTTATATTGTTGAGATAAGTATATGAATACATTTTCTAAGCAGGGAAAAGTGTAGTGTTTCTATGAATAAACTTATACCGTTGAAATAAGTATATGGATATTTTTCTAAGTATTGAAACGAGTATAAAGGGTTTTTGAATATATCTTTGTGAAATTATTTTGATACAAGTATTTACAAAGTGATTTTAATTAATAAAAGGATTAATTAAAAAGGCTAATAGATGCTTTGTGCTTAACCATCGTTATTTTCCTTTGAAAATTAAATCTCTGTTGAATTGTTGTTTATTTGATAGTTAAATAACCGATTGTCAAATCTTGGCTTTTTTAAACTATCGTTGTCGGTCTGGAGAGATCGAGATTAGATATATTATCCGAAAACCACTTCGAACTGGCACAAGCATTTCGAATTGGAATATCTTAAAGATAATCGAAGATGGAGCTCTGTGAAGTGCAAGGGCCACTTACTTCTAATCCTGAGGGTGATTCCAAAATGGTTGTAATAAAATTAGTGTTTTCGGTTTCGTTCAGACCCAAAATGAACTTGTATGGATGAATGTTGACATTGCATTTCTACCTGAAGGGCAGTGTTAGCATTCAAAGTGGGATTGCTATATAAAAGGTAAAACTTAGCCTCTAGCCGAATCAACCGGGAATGACCAAAATCAACTGATACGCAGTAGGGCTAAGTGGGTCGCACCCATCTGGGTATTGTCATCTCCTTTCTAGATATATTCATTTATTGATTTGGTTGTGCATAAGAGCTCTCAGAAAGGTTGCAAAAGCAACCGGGGTGATGAAATATTCATTACTATCCAGTAAGTGGTAGGCTAGACCTACGTTGGCAGGGAGTCCATGTGTGGCTTTCGGTACATTTTCTAGAGGTGTACTGTGGTGGGTGGTACCCCGGTGCTTTGTTATTGTATGGAATCCATTTTCTAATACGTGCATTTACGAACTTAGCGGTATACCTATTATGCTAATATTTAATTAATGTAACAATTTCGGTTATATTCAATATTTACATTAAACCCTAGACTTTATGATAATATCAGACGATTTCCCATGAAATGTATGGTTATCGTAAGGTAAAAACTCATCTGTGTTTATATGCAACATGTTCTTACGAGATACCTTTATTTTGAAAGGTTTTTATAACATTAATATTCAATTGAGGTGTGTTTCTCATGCTGGTTTGCCAGACTGATCCGGACGTTATTTTTCTTATAATGCTCAAGTCAAACCAAGCATATTTACAAATTCAGTTTGGATACTTGGAGCTTTAGAAGACGAGCCAGATGCCTCTAAGTTGTATTCATGTATATTCTATTTTCACTTCCACTGCATTGGCTATTTATATTTATCAGCAATTATGAGGATATGTTGTTATAACTATCCAGGTTGTTGATTGATTAGTTGACTCTAATTTGATATATGTATATTATAGTTTTTTTTAGTAAAGATCTATTGTATATTATATATTACTCATCACGATGTGAGATTCTGCGCTGCCTTTTCTTTCTTTTCCCCAAAAATTTGTCTTTTCGGCACTTGGATCCTCGGCACATGAATACTGTAGATGTATCAGTGTCGACTTCTGCAGATCGAAAGGGCGGGTCATTATAATAAATATATATACAGTTAACATTAACATATTAAATGGAGATAACCATAACTATTCAACCGCCCATAGGGGACCAATTGATCGATCATAAACTATCGGCTAGGATTTGGAGTGGCTTGAACGGCCTGAATTTAAAATTATTAAAATATTCTCCATCGGATGGTTCTAGTGCTTCAAACTACTATAAATAAGAGGCTAGCCTCCTCATTCTTTCCATACATATCTTAAGCCTCAACGATACTCTACCATTCTCTTTCATCATAATAAAACTTCTCAAACTCCAATTTCAAAAATTAATATGTACGTCCAAGGGTTAGAAAGATTTAGAAAAATTTAGCAAAAAAGAAAGGTAATTATATATGTATGTATGTATCTTTCTTCTTTCCTAACTTATAATTTTTGGATCTAATATGCCTAAACAAATTTATTATATGATGAAAAAGAGATAATTTAGAGAAAGGGAAAGGCTATAGCACAAAGAAAATCCAAGCTTCTTTATGAGGATTATCTGTGAGTGGAAATCTTGATTTTTCCTTGATAGTACCGTATGGTTTGATAGTTGGATTAGTATTTTTCCTTAGGGGATTTTGTATGCAAAAACTATCAGTTTAAACCCTAAAATCTCCCCCTTATATATGAATTTTTTAATTTGATGCAATCTTCATTGTTTTATTTTAATGTAGTAGAATTTAATTCTTGAATATTTGATGCAGTCCCATGACTGACTCGAAGTTTATTTTTCCCTTCCTAAACTCTGGGTGCCCACAATTTTCCACACGGGCAGTCTAGAGTTGGGTTTTTCAGATAGTCAGGTTTAGTAGATTATCTGGAGCTAGTTCAGTTTTTGGAGATCAGGACCGATGTTGCTTACCTTGGTGCAACATGATGGTGGTTCGAGCTGATGTTGGAGTTATTGGTCTCATGCTCTTTTGCATATCATTTGGAGTGATCTCTTCCATTGTTGTTATTTCCGCTGTAGCATTGTATCATATCTCTGATATTATTGTATCATATTGATATCATTGTTGTATATCATTTTGGATATTGTATTCATTGGAGTTGTATATGATATCATCTATTTCTTTATTCCGCTGTGTTGTTATACTTAATGGTGTTATAAGCTCGGGGAAGCCAGATTCGGCGTTTGAATCTACGGCATTCGAGTACAAGTGAAGTACGGGTGCCGATTTTCGAAGGCCGAGTGCGGGATCCTTACAGCGGTATCAGAGCTAAGGTTGAACTTTAGCTCAGGAGTATAACACATTAAGTAGCTCATTAGAGATAGGGTGAAGTATACCCTAGAATGAGTATCTCTAAGATATCTGTCTGTATTCCTCGGTAAATTCTCTTACTATCCACTGATAGTAAGTATGAGTGCAAGAAGAGGATGAGATAGGGGACAGGGGAATACGAATTAGTCAATACCCTGTAACAACAAGGAAACAATCTTTTCTCTATCAATCTCTTTGGTTCGTCATCTCTTCTCAATTCTTTGATAGTTCCTGGTAGATCTAGGAAGCAGATTTGATATATTTACATGGGACAATAAACTCCAAATAAGCCAAAATTGTTTGTTTGGATGAATTGTTTGCTTTGGTTGCTATGGTTGATAGGTATACTTTAGTTCTAAATTAAAAAGATTTGGAATTGTATCCATATATCTATTTTTTATTATTTGGGGTCCCAATATGTTCTACGAATGGTTAGTTATCCCTTCGGACTAACCGATGCCCCTGCATACTTCGTAGATCCGGATAACCCGAGTATCTTATGAAGTGTTAAATAGATTCGTTCTCATATCTATTATTGATATTCTGATTTGGTAAGCCAAATGCAGAATAGATATTCAGTCTGAGTTGATGAAATATTCTTCATCTATCTTTGTGTCTCCCTGGCAAATTTCGAGGACGAAATTCTTTTAAGGGGGAAGGTTGTAACGACCCCAGATTTTATATATATTTAAATTGATAATTAATTTAATTTTTTGAATTAAAATTGTGAAATTAATTAGTAAATTGATTTGAGTTTCTCCGAATTCAAATAAAATAGACGTTAAATCATTTGAATTTAAATTGTGTATATATGTGTGTGCATATATATATATATATATTGATAATTGAATTTAAACCTTAATATAAATATGAAAATATAGATAATTGATACAAGTTTAAAAATAAATAACTTTAAAATTTGTAAAAGATTGGGTTATGTTAGAAATAAAAAAATAAAAAAATTAATAATAAGTATTTAAGCTAGAAATAAATATGTAAAAGGTAAATTATATAAACTATAAAAAAATAAAAAAATACAAAATATATAAGATATAAAAGTATAAAGTAAATACATTGGATAAAATATAATAACATAAACTAAATATAGAAATTCATTTATATGATCAAGTAATATTACAAAGACAAAATAAAAATAAGTTTAAGTATAAAGACAAAATAAAAATAAAATAAAATAAAATAAAAAACTCACTTATATTACCAAGTAATGAAACAAATAAAAAGAAAAGAACCAAACAAAAATACATGTACATAAAGCTGCCAGGCAAGTAAATATGTATGTGATATACAAGCAAGAAGTCAAGGCAAAAAGAAAAGGGAAACAAGAACCATATACATTCAAGCAACAAATCTGTTTGTCAAACAAATATATAAAGGTAAGTATGAACAAGTACACTTGCAAAATGAAGAAACAAAAGTATATAAGAGTGCTTGCAAAAGAAGACAGCAAAATTATATTTAAGTAGAAACATAAAGGACTTGAGCAATTAATGCATGAATCCTTAGTACACAACATAGATTTATACAAGCCACCAAAGCAAGATTTCAGCCGAGTCAAACAAGCAAAGCAATGAAGAAAAATCTCTGACTTGATAAAAAATAAAAATATATATGTACCTCTATTGTACAAACAAATAACATTACCTGTAGCTTCTTTCTTTACATCATTTCTTCATCTCAGTTTTGTATATGTAAAGCTACGTAAACCTGTAAAAGAGTAATGCAAATAAAATACAAGGTCAAGCTTCAGCTCAAAGCCTGGGAAGCAAACCAGGAAAATAGAATTCAAAAACAAAAGTAATTTAAAGTCTTCGAACCTGGAAACATTTCAAAACCTGGAGATGAAGATCAAATCAATATCAAGCTAAGGTTAAGCAAAAAAAATCATCAAGCAAAGTTTCAACTCAATATACAAGCAATGATTCAAAGTTTTCAGATTTAAAAAATTAAAGCACTGTCTCTGTTCAACAATTCTAGGCTTGAGTTCTCTGTCTTTGCTTTTACAAGGTGAGTAAACCCCTTCTTTTAAGATCTTACATTTGTATATCTTGATTGTCTGGGCTTGAAACTTGAAATATGACATGATTTCTGTTTGTTCAGTTGTTAAGTATGCATATATATATATATAGACATAGGAATGACTGTGTATGATTTAGTTGTTTCTCTGTTTTAATAACAGGCTTGATCATCTGATATAAATTCATATCTCCTTTTACAATCAGAATTAAGCTATGATATTTGAATGAAAAATGATTGTTATAATGTAGTATTAATTATGAAAATGATTTCGAGATTTTATATTAAGTAATCATTTCAAAAATTTAAAATTTACAATGATAATCTAAACTTTGTTCAAAATCATGTATCTGGATTTCAAATTCTAATTACATAATTGATTCGCATTTCAAATTCATGATTTTTAACAATAAATTCACGAATTTTAAGTTTGAAAATCTCAAGCATTCGCGAGTTGAACAGAAAACTTGTTTTGGGCAAATTTCGGTGATCGGCGCAAAGTTGAGTGTCGTGATCAATGGTGAAGGAAGCTGACGTATAGGAGAGCATGGGAAAAATGCTCGTTGGATTTTTCAATCGTCGAGGCGACGGCGAATGGAGGAAGTAGGATTTTGGGATAAGTTTTGGTGGTCGTAGTTGATGAGGCCACTACAAGAAATTTTATTTTTTGTAGCGCTCAAAAAACGCTAGAAAAACTTTTGGTGGCATTTTGATAAACGTTACGAGAAAACATGCCACTAAAAATCCATGATTTTTTTGTTGCATTTATTTTAACGCCACTATAAATGCATTTTTGGCAGCGTTTTTCAAACGCCACCATAAATCTTTTTGTAGCGTTTAATAAACGCCACCAAAAGATTTTTTGGCGCTACTAATAGAATTTCCAACTTTACCCCTGTTTTACGGTTGCATTTACTCAACGCCACTATATATATTTCGGTAGCGTTTTTGAAACGCTACTAAAAGTTGTTTATTATTTTACACCATTTTTTCATGCTATTATTTCCTGTTAATGGTCTATTTTGGTTCTATTATATCAATCAACAATCACTCACATAATCATCATATTCAAATAAGTTAAAAAACACATTAACCATATAATCAAATAAAATATCCATAATCATTCCAATACAATAGTTTTTCGACAAAATGACCTAACTCACATACAATAACCATTTGTATACAAATTAGTGTAGGAGAAGCCACTATGTAGTAACTTGACTCTTCTTGATCAGCAGTGAACAGTACGGAGTAGGACTGACCAACATGCACATCCAGTGAGTCCAAATCTACAGGAAATTGATCCACTAGTTTGGAAAAAAAATGTCGTCATTTTGGTCAAATTCATTTAACTTTCAGGATGTCTTTTTTACGAGAATAAAAAGCGAAAACGTTAGCGATATAATTTAGAGAAAAATAGGCAGTTTAATCATAATTTTCTTGGCAAAAAGTATGGTATGTTTTGCAATATTTGGTGTTCAACTTCAAACAGAATTAGGCTCTTATTTTAACAACCAGGTAAGAAAACACATGAAAAAAAATAGTAAGGTATATATCAGAATATATAAATGTACCTGCAGCAGGAGTGATGCAGACAAGTCCAGTGATCATGCCCTGAACAGCACCAATGACAGAAGGCTTTACAGGATGCATGGCTATACTGGATGCTTAGCACTATTTACAGTAAACTGGAGCCCAAGTGGCCAAAAATGTTTGAACATCTTCAGTACTCTATAAATCAAAATTACAGCTCTAAAGGTGGGTAATAAAAAATGTCAATCTATAATAATAATATGTAGTTAGTCACACATTACAATCCTATTCATCAATAAAGAAATTATAGAAAAGAATTTGTTTATGTCCTGTGATATATCTTCTTGTTCGCAGTTCTAGTGTTGCTGAATTATATTTGCTAAATGCGCAAAATGTTTTATAAATGTAACAATAAATACCATATCTACTTGGTAGCCAAAATTGGTTAATTTCATATGATTGGGCTTCATCTATTAATTATGGCAGCCCAATTAATCCGTCTCTGGAGGATACGTAACTTAGTCCAATTCATGTTTACCTGGCACAATCAAACACATGCATCAGTAGAGTGGATAATGAGAACAGCGTATGTATACTTATTTAAGATATACAGTAAGATTGAATGTACATAAATGATCAATGACGTGCCATAGAAGGGAGCTATATTATAACTAGTAAGAGTCCCATGTCATGTGAAAACTTATGTAGTACCTGACATTGTATGTACATATGGATCCACCATGAGGGTAGGACATATGTGCCGAATGTGAAATATAAGTACATCCCACCTCTATGGAAAGAATGCAAGTGCTTTAGGCATGGTGTGATGCAATGCCCAATTCCAAAATCAATAAACTCACAGCAATGGAAACCAAAAGCAGCCATAGAAGCATCGGTGCCTAACCCTAGTAGCTTCTTTGATCCTACAATCAAGGTACTGACAGAAACCTGAAAGCTCTAAGAAACATGAAGTTAGAGGGTGTTATATAGACCCAAAAAATAATTACAACAATGATAAGTAGCAAATTTAACAACTACTGAAGATAGCTTGGAGGACCCCAGTTCTCGAAAGCAACAGAAGGAGTTGGGGAGGTGCTTTAAAGTGAGATGGTCTAGCAACAGCCCGTGGTGAATTCACCCTATCTAGATGCATGCTAGAATTTAATCCCTAAAGATAACCTAGATCCAGAGACAGAGAAGGATACCCTTGAAAATATGGAAGAGATAACAAGGTGAATATTAACCTTGTAAATGGTAAGGATGACTTACACAACAGTACTACAATTCAATTATCCTATACTAAAGAGAACCCAAAATATATTAAAAAAACAGGTTACAAAGGGTATGAAAAAGCAAGAGACTACTAGATCATCATCGGCTCCTATTACAAGGAGTAAAGAAAAACCGAGTAAACGAAGCTGCTTTCTATTTTCATTTTCTGTGTCTATTCGGTTAAGTAAACCCGAGTAAGTATATGCTTCAGGGTAAAAACTAAAACCGACCAACAACTCTACTTTCTGTTTTCAGTTAATGTGACTAGCCAGTAAATAGAACCAACAAACTTTAGAAGTTGTGGTACATTCCAAAATCGACCCAAAGTTGCTAATTTCTACATTCATTTACTCTGTCTATTCGATAGAGTAAAACTGAGACACTATGAGCTTTGTGATATAAGACAAAACCGAGTAAAAGACGATGCTTTTTGTTTTCATTTTCGTAGCCAGTGATTATGCTCTCTGTTTTCAATTAATTTGAATGAACGATAGAAATACCAAAAAACAATTTTCTCAACATACATAACCAAACCTAACAGCCGACAATTAACTTTTTTATACAAATACTAGCAGTACCTTAACTAGAGCATACATCGAAATGCAACAACTTCAACATATGAACAACATAGAGTAATTCAACATTCCAATACATAATTTTTTTTGAATAGATTACCATAATACTACCCAATTCAACTGTATCAAATACACTGATATCATATTCATATGAGCTACAACCAAAATATGAACAACAGATGGTAATTCAGCATTCCCGTATAATAGTTGTACTAAACTGATATCATATCACAATCGCCCACATACCAGAATGCAGATTGGGGCACTTAAGTTAACCAAAATACACTATCAAATAAGCGTCTCAATTGTTAACCTTCATTCACTATTTATTTGCATCAAATGGACAATATTATATATATATATAAAAGATGAAAATGAATCGCAGAAATCTAAATGACCTTTTATCGGATGTCTACAAAATTGATTTCGGAAAAATACCAGCAATTGAAGCACTTCCAAGAAATTTAGTTTGAAATCTTACACCTTCTTCATCGTCAAAAGCAATCACCTACATATCAAATCAGAAATGTGTTGATGTTGAAGCTATAAATGAATCTTAATGGAATAACATACATCATCCAATTTGGCTTTGTCGTCTAAGTATAATCATTATGAGTAATAACTAGATAGTTCAGTTTTTTGAAATTAAAATCGAACCTGCAATGCCCTTATTAATCGATGAAGGGAGACTGGGAAATGAGGAAGGAAGCAAGAGAGTGGGATGGGGGGAGGGAGGAAATGGTGAAGAGAAGTGGGAAGAACGTGGAGTTAGAGCATCTCTAACAGCAGCAGGGGGCTGTGGAAAATGGTGAAGAGATCTGACGATGAAAAACTATTGGGTCGCATCATTTACCTTTTGCGGTAGCTTTCAATCGAGGATGAAAAACTATTGGGTCATGAATGAACTGGAACGGAACAGATTTGGATTTGGGAACGTGTGATTTAGGGTTGTTGAATTTGGATTTGAGAAAGTAAAATAAGTTTTAATGGGTGATGAAAATAAAAGAGGGAGGAAATACCTCCATGCAAAACTTAAGTCCCGCCTTTTTGCGGCCACGAAAATAAGGTCTGTACGGTGACGAAAAAATTAAGCCCGCTTAAATTTCTGTTCTCGGTTACATTATTGGTTGCACTTAAATAACTTTTTGCTTGCATTTGACAATAAACGCTACTAAAAAATGCAACTAAAAATGCTTTTTCTTGTAGTGGGCTGGTACGGCAACGGTTGCACACCGGGATGGATCGCATATGGGGGAAATCGAAGATGGGTTTGTGGTGCATCTCTGGTTTGAAAGGCAGGCGTTCTGGTGAACGATTTGGGTGGCGCGTGTCGATTTGTTTGATGATGATGGGTTCCTGAGTTTGGTCGTGGGCTAGATTTTGTTTCTCTGGCGAATTCAGAGATCTGGGTAGCTGGGTAGATCGGGGAGATTGGAGGCAACTTGCCGAAGGTCGCGATGGCCACCGGAGCGGCGACGCGGTGATGTGCACGTGCACGAGGACGGTCTCGTGTCAGGAAGTTGGCTCGAGTTTTTGTTTTCTGGGTTTTGCGTGAGAATGTTGTATGTGAAGAAGAAGAAGAAGAAGGTCGCGGGAAAATGCAGGGGAAACTCGAGTTTAACTCGGGTAAAACAGGGGAGTCCTCGGGTTTTTTTTCCTGGACTTAACGATTTAACAATGTTCAAACAATTTATTTAAGACAAGTTTTTTTTTGTTTAATTGAATAAATAAGTTTTCAAAAGACTGTAAACTAAATCTTCCAAAGTAAGATCATTAAACAAGATTTCAATCGAGTTTCAAAGTTTAAATAAAAAATAAATAAATAAATTGTTTTGAACATCGAATAATTATATGTATTAGTTAATTTGTGTAAGTGATTAAGAGAATAATTATTTGATGTAAATTATTGGAAAGTTAATTACCTAATAAAATTGATTACTTAATAAAAGATTACTACTTAATGGAATTAAGGTATAATTAATTACTAAAAGATAATTACTTAATTGAAAGTAGTTAAATAAATGATTAAAATTGATTAATTAAATGATTAAAAGATAATTGCTCAATGTAATCAATTTGTGATTAGAGATAATCATTTAAGTAATTAATTAAAGGTTAATTAATGATTAATTAAAGAATAATTTATTAAATGTCTTGTAATTAATTAATTTAATAATAATCATTTGTGAAGTGTAATTGCTTTATGGAAGTAATTAAGAAATTAATTGCTCATTGTAATTAATTAATTATTAATTTACCATGACTAGCCAATTCATTCATATAAGTTAATATGATTTAAACTAATCAGATAATTAAATTGATCCTACTTAAGGATGTTTGGATGTTATTGAATGTTCAATTGTTTGATATCCCTGATATGTGATGGTTTGATATACATCCTGATTTGTGTTGTGATTTATTTCTCTGGGATGAATGTAATTTAATTCTCTGTGATGTAATTTATTATCTGTGATCTATGTATAAAAGATAAGCGTTATAGTTTATACCGCTTATCAACTATATTTATGTATTCTGATCTGTGATGATTGAATGATGTTGCACTACTGTGTGAAACCCCTAGACCACACTTTTACACACACAAATATGGATTTCATGAGGAAATCGGTTAAGTCATAGATGATTTAAATTTAATATTTTTGAAATTGAAATTTTAATTTCAATTGATTTTGAAATTTGAAATTGGGGTTTAATATGAAAAGCTTTTGAAAAGAGTTTTAAAGATATTTTGAATATCTTGAAATTTAAATAATTCAATTTGAATTTGAATTCAAAATAAGGAATTGAATTCTATGTTGAAAATTATGGTTTAAGAGTGTTATACAAGTTATAAATGTGTTTATATAGGCTTGAACCATTTTAAAATATTGTTTGGGAAATTTGAATTTAACCCAAGGGTTTAACTTGTATAAATGAAATCAGATTTTTCCGAATAAAACTAATTGTTTTCAAATGATAAAAGCTTTCATATAAGAAATAAAATTCCAATTTAAGTTAAGGAATTCCCAATCTGAATTGAAAAATGGTTTTCCAAGTTATGAGTGAATTCTTTTTGAAAGCTATGAGTTAAATCTTGATTTAAAGATTTAATGAGTTAACCCAATTGAAATGGAAATCGATTTGAAAATCTATGAATAGATCTTTGTGAAACTGGGTGAACTTTGTGAGATGGATCTTTTTATAAAAGATTAAAATGGTAATGTGTTTAAACCATTCGAAAGAAAAGTTTTGGATAATAAGTTGTGACTTAACTGAAATCCCATTATCCATATGTTTTTAAATATTGCGTTCATTATTCGGTTTAGCCGGGAGAGGACTTTGTGTCATATAACTCATTCCGAATAAGTGATACGACGTAAATGGATAGCATTTGAAGACCGGTGTTGAAGACCGGGTGTTTGCGAGAACGATAGGATAACCTATCGATTGTCTCTGCACCGAGTAGCGCCCGGTATAGAGATTCCCTAAGTGATGGGAAGTCCGATCGGGATTGTGAATACCCGAATTGCAAGGGCTTCTTCGGAAGTGCCTTCGGTTCTGTTCGAACCCGGAATAGACTTGTATGGTTACATGTCTGACATTACATTTTGAGATATAAAGCTGATTTCTTTCAAATACATTTCTGTTTGGTGGTGGAGAATTTATTCTCTTAGCTTAACACCCTTCTCTAAGACGTACGAGCTCAGAGGTTATGTAGTTGAAGGTTATCAGTGATATACTCCCAATTTGGTAATGTGGCATGCTGAGTGTTGCTGTGTGTTGATCATTTATTGATCATTTGTGATCAAAGCATGGCTTTGTGGAAAAAGCGCAGCTTTGTGGACGAGACCTCTTCGGACCTCACAACCCGGAAATGGTCGAAACAGGAATGATGCGACAAGGTTACGAGGTTCGCTCCCTTTAGGGTATGTCATTTCCTTCTGGAAAAGGGTGGTATCAGGTATGGAGCCCTGGTATTTAACCTATGTGGTTGCTTCTATCTCATTTACTCTGTGTGATTGTTGCTTTGTGATCGAGGCGCCTCGGATAAAGGTCCCAAAGGACCGGGGGGTGGCATACTCGAGTAGTAGTTACCTAGTGTAAGAGGTAACCCGGCCTTGTGTTGGCAGAGATCTGGTTAGGTTCTCGAGACGTCCCGCCAGAGGCGTACCCATTGATAGTAGGAAGTTCCTTAGCCTGACCATTTGTTGGAAATCCAAAGAAACAATACGCGCCCTGTACAGTTTTAGTTGTATAACCTGCTATGGAATGTGGTGGTAACCTGCTATTGAACATAGTAGCTATAGTAGGCATAAGTGCGAAATGCCTATGTTGGCTAAGATTAATATTATACTTTCGAAATGGCTTTCTGCACTATGCACTAGTAATAATATCAAAAGAGTTTTGTTTGCGTAGTAAGCATGTTTGACTATCATAAGAAGAAATCTCCTCCAATTCCGCGTTTGCATTGTGTGTGTAGCGGGAGGTCTTATGGGAGTTTCATTTTCCAAAAGCATTGCGGATTTCAATGTTTAAAATTCTTTTGTTGTTGTTTAAAGATAAACTGTTTTTGTTGCTCACACCAGTCCCATGACTGACTCGGAGTTTATTGTTCCCTTCCTAAACTCTGGGTGCCCACAATTTTCCACACGGGCAGTCTAGAGTTGGGTTTTTCAGATAGTCAGGTTTAGTAGATTATCTGAAGCTAGTTCAGTTTTTGGAGAGCAGGACTGACGTTGCTTACCTTGGTGCAACGTGATGGTGGTTCGAGCTGATGTTGGATTTATTGGTCTCATGCTCTTTTGCAGATCATTTGGAGTGATCTCTTCCATCGTTGTTATTTCCGCTGTAGCATTGTATCATATCTCTGATATTGTTGTATCATATTGATATCATTGTTATATATCATTTTGGATATTGTATTCATTGGAGTTGTATACAATATCATCTATTTCTTTATTCCACTGTGTTGTTATACTTAATGGTGTTATAAGCTCCGGGAAGCCAGATTCGGCGTTTGAATCTACGACATTCGAGTACAAGTGAAGTACGGGTGCTGATTTTCGAAGGCAGAGTCCGGGATCCTTACATATACACATTGTAACGACCCTGAATTTTTGACATTGGAAATCAGAATATTTAATTGATTTTAGATATCTGGAAGTTAGTTAATTTGAAATTCAAATATCAGAATGAATTTGGCAATTTAATTATTGAATTTAATTTATTGAAGTTGGGTAAAAATTTGAATCTTCAGTTTTAAGCTGATTAAAAAAAATTTCAAGGCTTAGAAAATTTATATTGATAATACTGAAGATAATGGAAGCTTCAGAATTGAATTTGAAACTGTTTTGTTCAGTTTTGAATTTTATCGTTTAAATCAATATTTAAAAAATAGCGTTCCGGGGCACAGTCTCGGAATTCGACGAAACCAGTTCCATTAGATCTGTAATAGTATTATTATCGGATTTCAATTTTCGTAGTGTTTGGAGTGATCGTTTGGCCGTACGATAAGCAAACGCGCTGAAATTAAATCGAAAATTTAATATTATAACTGGTCCAAAAAGCTATTTTCTCCATACGATTGAGTTTGGACTCGAAACCTTTTCCATTGCGTTCGGAATAGGCGTATAACATTATAAACGCCCAGCGGCACGCCCCGATAGGATGTCAAAATTTTAAGTTGCGATTTCGAGATGTTTAAATTTAAATAATATTATATATATTGTTTGACTGGTCAAACATCTTCACTCCAGATCTTTCTCACATCTCCTCGAATCACTATACCTTGGCTTCCTCAACACGCTCCCTTCCCTTTTTCTTTTCTGATCGTAAGCAGATCACTTCAAAACCAAAGAAAAAAAATGGTTGCAATTAAAAAAAATCGAAACCCCTCTCTCTCGTTCAAAAGAAAAAATGGAGACTGCTGTTAAAATTTCAAAACTTCGAAAACAAAATCATTTCGTTCAAAAAAGGAAGAAAATAAATGTTAACGCTAAAAAGTGAACGGTAACACCCGGTGTGTGTAATAGAATTGTGAAAGTACCACCCGTTGGTACGGGAACAGAATATAAGCTGAAAATAGCAGAAAAGCAGTAAATGAACAACAGATTTATAGTGGTTCGGCCCGTAATTGAGCCTACGTCCACTTTATAGTCTTTTATTGCTGATTCGGTTACAATTTGATACAAATCACTTGTCAAATACAATACAACTTGATCACACAACAATCTCGACTACTAGCTCAAACTTCGGTGATGAATCTTGCTAAATCCGTGTCGGATGAATGAAGTCCTTCACGAAGCTTGTTGTAGTGCCTTGAGTGTTGGAAGATTTTTACTTGTTGAATGAGTTGTGAGTGCAGCAGAGTATGGACGCTTGAAGAAATGATTTGCCGAAAAGTCCTCTTCATGTTGGAAGTGGTAAGGTATTTATAGGAGCGGCTCTAAATTCTGGGCAGAAAAAGTGCTAAGTCTTAGGTCGTGAACGACCTTAGTTAGGTCGTAGGTCGCGAGCGACCTAAGCTAGGTCGCAGTCTCCTTGCGACTTAAGAAATTAGCTGGTGAAGTTGCACTTGGCTTCATTCGAACAAGTGGTAGGTCGGTCTCGACTTAAGGTAGGTTTTAAGTCGTAGACTCTTAAGTCGCAGACTCTTAAGTCGCAGACTCTTAAGTCGTAGACTCTTAAGTCGCAGACTCTTAAGTCGCAGACTCTTAAGTCGCAGACTCTTAAGTCGCAGACTCTTAAGTCGCAGACTCTTAAGTTGTAGACTCTTAAGTCGTAGACTCTTAAGTCGCAGACTCTTAAGTCGTAGACTCTTAAGTCGTAGAATCCTAAGTCGGCGATGAGATAGAAGCAGTTGTATTAGTTGTTCCTGATCAGGTACTTTCTCCAAGTCTTAAGTCGCAGATTCCTTGAGTTGGCTCTGTAGTTAAGCCGGAGATCTTCCTTAAGTCGTAGCCTGCTAGGTCGCTTAGGTAGCAGTACTGCTAGGTCGCAATATCCCCTAAGTCGTAGGTCGCTGGGCCGCTTCAAGAGTTAGGTTGTGACATTTTTAGGTCGCGTCTTTCTTAGGTCGTGACATTCCTGTAGCTTAGGTTGTAGCTTCACTAAGTCACCGAATTCCCTAGGTCGTGACTTTGTTAGGTCGCAAAAATTCTCTTAAGTCGCAAAGTTTTAGGTCGCTGAAATAAAGGAATTAACATTTGCCCCTCGAGGTATATGACTATGCCATAGGTCATATACTTCGATTCAACTTTGCTAAGTCGTGGACGACCTAAAACTTCGTGCCTATTCGCCTTCCATTCTCAGCCCATATAAACTGTTAAGTCGCCTTCTTCCTCCTAATCTTTCTGCTCTAATTTCCCGTTGCTATTGACAAATCTTTGAACCTCCAAGGGAGAATTCAACTTGTTTAAACGACGATTCATCCTTTCTAACAAACTACGTAAGTGAGTTTCGATCTCTATCCCACCATAATCGCCGCCCAATCATGAGTTCATGTTTTCTAACCCAAGTTTAATTCCATACATTTGTGTTTCGTTTTTTGAATGATCGTCACAATCGACATGTTAACATGATTCGTGAATGCATGGTAATGTTCGTAATGAATCGAAGAACTTGAAATTGATTTACTGGGCGTTTCGGTTGGTATGTAGAGATGAATGGGATTCAAGAAGAGGATGAATCGTTTTCTTTATACTAGCAGTATCAGGTTATTGGATCAGTAAGATTGTTTGGAGAAGAAGCCAGCGACCTAGCAGATCCGGATGGCTTTAAAAGTTAGGTCGTAAGGTTCTTGGTGACCTAAGCCTTGCGATCTAAAAAACATCTGCAACTAAAACGAAGCTAACCAACCTCTTTTGCGACCTAAGAATTCTCAACCTATGCTAAGTCGTATGCGACCTAGGACATGGAGTAAATTGCATTGCCTTGATCCACAGTTACATTGTGCGACCTAAATATGCCCCGACCTATGATAGGTCGCTGAACGACCTAGTACTTGAAACAAATTTGTAAAGCCCTGAACGCTTCAAATTGGACAGCACGACTTAAAATTGCTCCGACTTATGTTAGGTCGTGAACGACCTAGGACTTAGAAACTTAGGCAGAATTTGGCTGATTTTTGAATTTGAATTGTTTTAGACTTCGTTGTACTTCTTTTCAGATTGCCTTAACGTTAATGCTGATAACCTGTTTAGAAGCAATATTCACAGAAAAAATGGGACGAATATACTGCCATTGATTGCCCACATCAAATGACAGATTAGTCGACAAAGAATATCAAACTTAAATGAACTTCGCGAATGAAATGCTGTGAACTAACAAATCTAAGTGAAGTATTAAAGCAAAATTGAAACGATCAACTAAAGCTGATTTATTTGCATCAACACAACACTGTTCTTGGACTTAAGATATCAAGCCCCGAAACTTTATAATCGACAAGTATCAACTAATTTAGTTTCATTTATATTTGCTTGTTATTGCGTTAGTTTTGCACAACACTTCACTCTTTTTTAGGAAACGTGCACCTTAATATTTGATCGTCCAGTTCCTTGTGTAGAATGGCATCTCAACAGGAAGACTTGGAAATAGATGGAGAAGCTTTTCCAATTGCTACTCCACTGAACGACCCTCCGGAATGGACTTCTACTACTCTGAGCCACAAGGTCTTCAGACAATTGTGCATCCAGTTCGGCATTGCCGAAGCAGATGCTTTACTTCCTAGGTCAAGCGACACTGCTGACAGGCCGCCTCTTGGCTTTGTTGTTGTGAATCGTCAGATGTGCTTGAGCGGAGCTATTCCGCCCTTTAATGATTGTCTTCGAGAACTTCTCCTTCGGCTATCTATCTCCCCTTTTCAACTGCACCCTAATGGATACTCCATCCTGCTAGGACTGTGTGTGCTTTTCAGGAGAATGTTGGGCCGTTTTCCCAGTTTTGCCGAAATTCGCTTCTTGTGCACATTTGCAAAGAACAAAGATCATCCCTCTATTACACTTGTGAGGAGTGCCAGGAACCGTAAACTAATTCTGGACTTGCCTGAAAGTGCCCATGGGTTCTTGACTCAATTCTTTTATGTCCGCTGTCCTCCGGGATTTTATGCCATCTGGAGAGTCGGAAGTAAGATTGTCTCTTTCCGATTTGTTTTTAAGACTTTTCAGAACTCGAACTTTCAAATGCTTAACTTCATTATTTCTTTTTGCAGCACTTCCTCCTCCACTTCGAGATACCAGTCACAAGTTAATTTTAGATACTTTGAGTGCCATTGATGTTGAAGAGAGGAGGGCCAAATTCTTGCTGAAAGATGAATTTCTGCACCAATTTGGTCTTTTACATCCTTCTAGATCGACCCAGATTCATGAAATTTCTAGTTCTGATGCAGAAACGTTAGCTGCTTCTGGCTCTCAAGCAGAGGCATCGAATGCCCCAGTTTCTGCAGAAGAAGTTGCATCAGAAACACCTGTCGTAGAGGCTGCTTTGATAAAGTGTTCCGCATCCACTAATGTTGTAGGGTTAGTCAGCAAATCGGCACTTGCCCCAATTATCGAGGAGGAAGAAAATCCTCGAGTTTCTGAAAAATCAATTGATGTGGAAGTTGAGAAGGAGAATTCTGCTGAGCATCATAATGATGACACCTTCGATGACTTGAGTGACATAATGATAACTTCTCAAGAGCTTTTCAAGGATAATATTTCAAAGGCGAACTCTCCTGTCGCTGAAGCGACTTCCTCTTTGAGACAGACCTCGACGCCTTCTACACCTGTCATCTCCGTTCCCGCACTAAAGCGTGGTTTGTAGTTTGACGCACGTAGTTCGCACGCCGCACACACTTAGGATTTTTCTGCACTTATAAGCATTTACTCTTTCTTTCTGGAAATTTTTAAACTTTACTTCTTTTCCGTTTTCAGATTCTCCAATGGGGCGCTCCGGCTCATACTATGACTCATTTCAGCGCCATGGAGGTCGTGGATCCAATGACTTTAGGAAATATCTTGGTGACCAGAGAGAGACAGATGAGGAACGGGCCCAAAGGAAGGCTCAAGAAAAATGGGATTATGAGCAGCGGCAGAGAAGAAGAGATGCTGATCGATATGATTCTTCTTACAGAACTTACGATTCTCATAAGCGGAAGTCTTATGATGACAAAGGGAAGACTCATATTACTGATGAATCGAGCAAACGGTCTAAGCCAAGTGACGCGTCTGCTATTTCTGAGAAGACTAACGCTCCCATTTCTTCTGATATTCCGGCCGGCTCTCCTCCTCTAAAGGAATCTGATATTCAAACCATCATTAACAGGCCACAATATCAAGTTAAAGACGGCCCTCCAACGCTCCAGAGCCGATTTCCGAATTGGTGTCTAAGAGGAGTCCGTTTTGACTTAGATTTGGTTCCCATTGATAAGCAGGCAATGCTGAGAAATGTCGATGCTGTCAAGCTTGACATTGAGAGGATGTCGCAATGGCAGAATTTTGTCGACAAACTCCAAAGGATCAACCACATGAATCTTGAGGCGATGATGACCATGGAGAATGATAAATCAGAATGGGACAAATGGCGCAAGCAGCATGATGCGGAGATGACGAGCATTGCAGACGACAACGCAAAGCTTGCATCTGAAGTCAAGCGACTTAAGGAAGATCTCGCCTCATCTTCTGCATCACACACTCAAAAAGAAGAAGTCTTTCAGAAGCAAGTGCGGGATGCACATGCTGCACAAAGAGATGTCGAAATGAAGCTTGCCGCCGAACAGCACGTTAATGAGAAATATCGCACAGAAAACGCCGAACTGCAGGAAAAAGTCACCTCCCAGAATGTGGAGATTGAGTTACTAAAGTCTCGACTCGCTAAAGCTGAGACAGCGCGTGATGAGGCTATTACTGGTAGGGTTGCTGCCATTGCCGAAAAAGAAGCGGCTGAGCAATCACATGAGGCAACGAAAGCAAACATCAGTTCTACCTTATTCGACTTTTATTTACACAGCGTTCTAGGTCGTGGGAGCCTTGCTTTTCTGGGTCCTGATTATGAAATCACTCTGGCTGAAGTGTGGGAAGCCACACTTGATATGTTTAAAGGTGCCGGCTATGATGAAGCAAAATTCGAGGAAGCAAAATTCGAGGCTCGCTATCTTGATGATGAAGCTCGCGCCGCTCTTGTTAGAGGGAAGGAGCAGCTTGCTAAAGCACGGGCTGAATCACTGGGAGAAGAGCTTTCAAAAGAGGAAGCTCCTTTAACTGCCCCTGTTCATACTTCCACTTTGACTGATGCAAACATTATGGATTCCAGCTTTCATCCTTCACATCCAGTTGTGACCACTCCTACAGAAGAAGAGGCAATGAAGGACTTTCAGGCTCGGGAATTTGAGATTGATCTCGCCAAACCGACTTCTCCAGGTAACTTTGACGAGATGAATTCAGTGAATT
The DNA here is from genome assembly GCA_030737815.1 of Allium fistulosum. Lineage (NCBI taxonomy): Eukaryota > Viridiplantae > Streptophyta > Magnoliopsida > Asparagales > Amaryllidaceae > Allium > Allium fistulosum. The sequence goes on from CM060908.1 coordinate 477,977,350, forward strand.
GCTTACTCAACTTAACCGAGTTCGACGAACTTCTTACTTATTACTTAAGCTTTGACGATCCACCGTCTTCTTTTTCCTCGGAGAATACTGATTTTGATTTCTTTTATTATGCAGCGGACGTGCCGAAAACTGCACCGATTTCTCCTTCTTCAGCTGCCGTTCCTCCTCCTTCTCAAGTTACTCCTCTTCCAGCTTCTCAACCAGGTTCACAGGAAGAACAGATAGCAGCCCTTCAAGGCTTGGACGAACCACCTGCTTCCGAGGAGCAGAAAGCAGAAGATCTAGAAGATAGTGAGAAGACCCCGGAGCAGTCGTTTGACTACGACACAAAGCTTTCTACATTTCTTACTCCGGGGAGTGAGTCTTCTTCCAAGAAGAAGGGGAAACGTGCGGTTTCGAAGAAAGGAAAGAAAAGTTCTTCTGCTGCTGGAGATGAAGCAGAAGTCGATCCGGCTGAGTCTCTTTCTCCTTCTTCTCCGATACGGCCTTCGAAACTAATTACCAGGCCGGGTAAAGGCTCCAAGGGTGGGAAGAAGGAGAAATGAGTTTGATTTTGTCTTTTCTGCTTTTTGCATGCATTGACCGGAGATTGTGCGGATACCGGTCTCCGCTCCTTTTTGTAATCTGCACAATGTAAAAAGTTTCCATAGTATTGAATAAAATAACTATTTTACTTGTACAAATTCCTGTGTATGTAGGAATATATCTGTTTTTCATTTGAAGTGTAGAGTAAACGATTCTTTTTACTTGTACAAACTTTTGTCTGTGTTTCAAGAACGCATTTATTCCACATCTTCTTTATGTGATATTGCAATGAACTTGTGGTGTGTCGCTTGTATATTACTTTTATTAATGTAACTGAATTGTATAATGTTGCCCCCATACCACAAGTGCATTGCAATATTTATCGCTTTTACAAGACTAATACTCTTATATTAGAGAATAACTATTCCACTTTTGAGGAAGGAATCATTCTGCTTTTAATAGAGTATATCTCGTTTTTGGAGAAATTTTTACTTTCTCTTTCTGTCAGAAGAACACTTCGACTTTTGGGAATGATCACTTTTATTTGTTTAAAAATGAATTTTCCTACACAATGAAATGAGCTTCTGAAGAAGGTTTTGATTTTTGTGCCCCAGTAAAGGGTTTATTTTTGGTACTTCAAGCAAGGTGAAGTACGCCTCTGCAGAGGTCTTTTGGTCTCTGAAGAGAAGCAATTTTGGTCTCTGAAGAGAAGCAATTTTGGTCTCCGAAGAGAAGCAATTTTGGTCTCCGAAGAGAAGCAATTTTGGTCTCCGAAGAGAAGCAATTTTGGCATTTCAGCTCTGGTGAAGTGGGTCTCCGAAGAGAAGCATTTTGCACTTCTACACGGGTGAAATGTGCCTCCGAAAAGGGCTTTTTAGCATTTCATCACTGGTGAAGTGGGTCTCCGAAGAGAAGCATTTTGCACTTCTACACGGGTGAAATGTGCCTCCGAAAAGGGCTTTTTAGCATTTCATCACTGGTGAAGTGGGTCTCCGAAGAGAAGCATTTTGCACTTCTACACGGGTGAAATGTGCCTCCGAAAAGGGCTTTTTAGCATTTCATCACTGGTGAAGTGGGCCTCCGAAGAGGAGCATTTTGCACTTCTACACGGGTGAAATGTGCCTCCGAAGAGGGCTTTTGCCTCCGAAGAGGTCTTGAAATTGCCTGGAAGTTACTTTCTCATGGTTGAGTGGATCCACGGGGCGGACGCAAGTTGCTTGATTGGATGTTCGTTTGCACAAACGATCGCAATCAATTAACAAGGGCCCTGTTCCTTCAGCTTGGGAAGGTGCTCCTCCGGTGGTTCCACCAATCTTGTTATTGAGAGAAGCACTTTCATTTATTGGCGTGCCTCGTTAGAGGGCTTTGTTGATCTTTGGGAAGGAGCATCGGTTGGTTGGTGTGCCAGGAAGGTTGCTTCTCAGGGGCGAGTAGATCCATGGGACGGACGCAAGCTGCCTGATCGGATGCATCACGATCAGTTAGCAAGGGCCCTGTTCCTTCTGCTTGGGAAGGTGTCCCTTCGGTGGTTCTACCGGCCCTTTTATTGAGGAGCAAAATTCCTTTTGGTTGCTTCCGTGCTTGCTTGGCCATGTTCTCCCACCATCTGCCCATTAGCGATCTTTTATTATCATTTCCGAGCGTATCTTCGTTCCTTTTGTAAGTAAATTGCCTCATCCGAAGAAGTGGACTTCACTGTTGAATAACTTCATGGGACAAACGCGAGTTACCTAGCTGGATGTCTGTTCATATTGACAATCACAACCGGTTAACGAAGGCTTGCCCTAGTGAAGTTGCCAACTTTTTATGTGAGGTTCTTCTTGTATAGGATTTGAATATGGAATTTTTTGTTGCTTGGTATTTGCTTTAATAAATGATTTGTAAGGCTCGCTCAGCTTTGTGATGGGTGAGCTTTGCTTAAATGACCTGCAATATTAGATCGACATTTTAGCAATACATTTAGAGTATTTACACATCGAAATATAACAGGCATTTTATAATAGAAAACACAGAATGCATAGTTTTTCATTATTCAGTCACGCTGATTTCTCAGCGGTTTACAATGCAGAAGTTACACATCCATCATCATTTTTTACAAATTTAAGCAACGCTGTTAAGCAAAAAATGGATGCTAGTGATTGTTGTTTCTGAATCTCCAAGCTGGATTTCCATTTGTGCTTGATTCATAGCTTTTGGATTTTTACGCCAGAGAAAGTGAGAGATGCCCCAGCCGCAGTTTTGTTGGTAATTAGTAGTCGTCCTAACTTCTGCCTGCTGGGTATGGACCTCCTGTGACAACATTAATGACAAGCTTTTCTGAATCTTGCGCTGCAGTGTTGTTGAGAGAATCGGGTGGATGGGTAGGACATTGTTGATCCCGAGTGGATGAGGTTGGATCGACTCCGCTTCTCTTAACGTATTGTTGGAGTTTACCCTGCTCCAGCAATCCTTCAATCACATTCTTTAACTGGCGACATTGGTCAGTGTCATGGCTAGGTTGATTGTGAAATTGGCAGAATTTTCCATTACGCTTTGCACCTCTCGTCATCTCAGGTGGCTTAGGATACCTGACAACGTCCTTTGTTGCAAAAAAGATATTTTTTGGTGTATCAGTTAAAGGAGTAAAATCCGAAGGATTAAAGTGGCGAGGTTTCTTTTCATTTCCCTGGCTCTTTCCTCCTTCATTCTCCCTTTTCTGACTTTCAGATTCTCTTTTATTAGATGGGACATTGTTATTATTAGTTTGGGCAGCAACCACTTTCGATGTCGTAGAGAGGCTTTCAAGGCGAATGAACTCGTCGGCCTTTTTATAAAAATTTTCAAGTGAGTTCGGTTCCTTCATCTTTAGCCATATTCCAAATTTACTCGATTTATCAATGGCTCGCATCAAATAAGTCAGGATCATGCGTGGTTCTGCATTTTCTACTTTGGCTAAAGCTATATTGAAACGGCTCAAGAAAGATTTGATTGATTCTCCGGGCGCTTGTTCCAGGTTAGACAGTGACATTATATCCTTAGCTTTTGAAGCATACAATCTGAACTGTTCTTTGAACTTTTGCGTTAAGTCGGAGAACTTATCTACAGACCGTGCTGGAAGCTTCGTGAACCAAAGTAAAGCCACACCTTCCAGGTATACTGGAAAGTATCGACACTTGATCTCGTCTGATGCTCTTGCACCGGTCATATGCCAATCGTATTTGTATAGGAAATGATTAGGGTCACTGGTTCCCCTATAGGCTTGGATAGTAGGAAGTGCAAATTTCCTTGGAAACTCCGCTCTCAAGATCCTTTCAGTAAACGGAGTTCTGCTTGGCGCGAATCCCCAGTCAGCCTCATCCTCTTCCCTTTGCATGCTCTCTTTCATGATGCGGCCAACCATTTCAGACAGGTACTCTTTATTGTTCAAAGACACCTCCGGGCAAGCACCAGTTCTTCCCTCGGAAGTTTGCCCAGGCATATGTTCACGACAAGTTGGTTGTGGCATAGAACCATCAGCCTGGAAAGGTGGCATTTCAGGAAGGGTGGTTTGATGGTTTTCTGGGTGACGATTTGCCCCGAGCAGGGCAGTTATCCTATCCATCATCAAAGCGTTCTGAGTTTCAATTTGTTGGTATAATCCAGAAACTGCGTCGTCCAATTCAACCCTGGTGACTCCAAAGGTAGGAGTCGCTTGGTCTGTTGTTGGGGAAGCGGAAGTCCCTTCGTGAGCATTTCTGGATCTGATAGGTCTACCTCTTCTTCCAGGAGTCATTATTTCGGATCTGATTTTTAAGAGAGGCTCTTTTTATGAATCTTTGCGAAGCAGCGGTGGATGATTGCCTGAGTTGGGTTCTCAGTGAAAGCACAAAAAATGTTAACGCTAAAAAGTGAACGCTAACACCCGGTGTGTGTAATAGAATTGTGAAAGCACCACCCGTTGGTACGGGAACAGAATATAAGCTGAAAATAGCAGAAAAGCAGTAAATGAACAACAGATTTATGGTGGTTCGGCCCGTAATTGAGCCTACGTCCACTTTATAGTCTTTTATTGCTGATTCGGTTACAATTTGATACAAATCACTTGTCAAATACAATACAACTTGATCACACAACAATCTCGACTACTAGCTCAAACTTCGGTGATGAATCTTGCTAAATCCGTGTCGGATGAATGAAGTCCTTCACGAAGCTTGTTGTAGTGCCTTGAGTGTTGGAAGATTTTTACTTGTTGAATGAGTTGTGAGTGCAGCAGAGTATGGACGCTTGAAGAAATGATTTGCCGAAAAGTCCTCTTCATGTTGGAAGTGGTAGGGTATTTATAGGAGCGGCTCTGAATTCTGGGCAGAAAAAGTGCTAAGTCTTAGGTCGCGAATGACCTTAGTTAGGTCGTAGGTCGCGAGCGACCTAAGCTTGGTCGTAGTCTCCTTGCAACTTAAGAAATTAGCTGGTGAAGTTGCACTTGGCTTCATTCGAACAAGTGGTAGGTCGGTCTCGACTTAAGGTAGGTTTTAAGTCGTAGACTCTTAAGTCGCAGACTCTTAAGTCGCAGACTCTTAAGTCGCAGACTCCTAAGTCGCAGACTCCTAAGTCGCAGACTCCTAAGTCGCAGACTCCTAAGTCGCAGACTCCTAAGTCGCAGACTCCTAAGTCGTAGACTCTTAAGTCGCAGACTCTTAAGTCGCAGACTCTTAAGTCGTAGAATCCTAAGTCGGCGATGAGATAGAAGCAGTTGTATTAGTTGATCCTGATCAGGTACTTTCTCCAAGTCTTAAGTCGCAGATCACTTGAGTTGGCTCTGTAGTTAAGCCGGAGATCTTCCTTAAGTCGTAGCCTGCTAGGTCGCTTAGGTAGCAGTACTGCTAGGTCGCAATATCCCCTAAGTCGTAGGTCGCTGGGCCGCTTCAAGAGTTAGGTTGTGACATTTTTAGGTCGCGTCTTTCTTAGGTCGTGACATTCCTGTAGCTTAGGTTGTAGCTTCACTAAGTCGCCAAATTCCCTAGGTCGTGACTTCGTTAGGTCGCAAAACTTCTCTTAAGTCGCAAAGTTTTAAGTCGCTGAAATAAAGGAATTAACAATAAAAATGGCCGAGTTTTCCCTATCAAATTCATTCGAACGAAAGAAAAAAAGAAAAAAAAAGAAATCCTCGTTCGTTCTAAAATTCAAATCAATGGCCGAAGCCTGAGAGTAAAATCGCGAGCATCGATTTGGAGTCCATCGAAGGGTTTCGCGAGATGGCGTCCACGACGGAGGCATGCTGGATGATGCGTGAGCATCGTTTGAGAATCTCGGCAACCTGGAAGCGCTGGAAGAAGACGTGGCGCTCGCGTGGCTGTAGGTTGTGGCGGCGATGTCGCGGAGCACGAGGGCTTTGGTGGCGATGTACTCACGTGAGGGAGTCGACGTTCGACTGGGGATTTGCCGCGTTGATGGTGGCAGAGGGTCGCTGGCGATTCGTGGAGGCAGAAGGTATTTGTTGTTGTTTTTTTATGTGTGTTATAAAAAAAAATTTAAATTTTTTTTGCAGTATATATATTTACAGTAAGGTGAAGATAATTTGTTTTAAATTTAAACAAAGATATATTGTTAAAACAGTAAATATATATATGTAAGTATGCTTTTGGGAAATAGAGAATTATTTTGTGTTGATAAAGTTTGGATTTTTAAATGTTGAAGTTTATATTAAAAAAAATTTGATCTCTAAACCTATATAATTTATTTTGGAAAAAATATATACATACATATTTTATTTACTAGTATAATTTTAAAGTAGTATATTTGTTTAAAATTATTTTGGTCACTAAAAGATTATTAAAGGAAATTAGTTGAAATTTAATTATTCATTAAAAATTTAATCATTAGTTAAGATTAAACCATTTTCCAATTAAAATTTATTACATGGAAATTGATTATTAAATTTATTTCAAATATTAATAAATTGTATAAATTTTTTATACAAGGTCTAATACAATGAAGAAATAGTCGGAATGGAAAATGGACTGCAAATTAAAAGCAAAGGTGAGATCTTCTCACTCAAATGGAAATTTGATTTTGCAGTTATTGATTGCTGTTTGGTTGTGATATTAGATATAGTAGGATATATCTATATATATTTGGTGATTGATTTCCCGCATCATATAGAGGATGAGACCCTATGCGCCGCATAATAGCGGATGATATTTTATAAATCCCATATACCGCGATATTCCACCTCGAAGTGGAATTAGTATTGTGCTAACATCTGTGGATGCAAGGAAACAGGTTGGAGGGATCCAACTGGATTCCTCAAATTGTATGAATTTGTTTCATATGTTGTGTGTTGATTATTTATAATCTCCGTGTGACTATCTTTGTGATTGAAATTGTTGAAGGCTATAATTTAGCCGAATATATTTTTGGTATTGTAGGATACCAGAAATAGATAAAGTTGGATTTTTAAAAATTCAAGTTAGAAAATTTTTTAGTAAAAAAATCTATTTTTGAGAATTGGATAAACTTAAAAGAAGTTTGAAAAAGGATATTAATAAATGAGTTTTGAATAATATTGTTTAAAAGTTGAAGAATTTCTTGAAAATGGAATTTTAAATAAATTGGAAAGAATAAAGGGGTTTATTTAAAAAAGGTGATAAATTTCTAGAAATCAATTTGATAATTGACTTGGTATTTGAAAAATAATTTGAAAAATCAATATGAAAATTGGTTGGTGTTTTGAATGAAAATGGATTTTGTGTTGAAAGAAATTTGGAAATCGATTTGAAAAATGATTTGGTATTTGAAATAAATGGTAGAATCAATTTGAGATTTGATTTGGTGTTGAAATAAATTAAGAAATCAATTTGAAATTGATTTGGTGTTTGAAAGTGAATATTTGGAAATTTAAATTCAAAATGGAATTTATAAAGGAAAGGGAAAATTGTTTTAAAATATACACTAATTTATTTTTTAAAGTGTGGAAATAAATTTACAAATTTGGAATGTAAATTTGAAATAAATCGATAAGGATTTATTTAATTGGTTTAAATGGACCATTTTGAAATGGAAGTGTATTTTCCTTGAAAAGTCGAGTATATTTCCAAAGTAGTTTTAAATTATAAATGAAGAAACTCTGAAATTGGATTTTAAGGAATATTTTGGAGATAAAGTATTTGAACTCGGCAGATTTCCAGTGGAAATGAATAAATATTTGGAAATATATCCCGTGTAGGGAAATTGATTTGAAATTTGTTTTCAAAGTGATGAAGTGTGGATTTGAAATTTGTTTTCAAAGTGATGAAGTGTGAAATATGATTTGAAATTTGTTTTCAAAGTGATGAAGTGTGGAAAATGTATATCTTGTGAAGATATTTTGAAAATAAATGATTTGGGAAAATTATTTAAATTGGTTGATTGTTGTGAATGTTGTTTGATAGTTAAATAACCGACTATCAATGTTTGCCTTTGAAATGGCACTTGAAATTGTTTTTAAAACAAGCGCTCATTATTCGGTTAAGTCGGGAGAGGACTTTGTGTCATATAACCCATTCCGAATAATGATACGACGTTGTGGATCACAATTGAAGACCGGTGTTGAAGACCGGGTATTTATAAGAACGATATGATAACCTATTGATTGTCTCTGCACCGAGTAGCTATGGTATAGAGATTCCCTATGTGATGGGAAGTCCGATCGGGATTGTGGATACCCAGATTGCAAGGGCTTCTTTGGAAGTGCCTTCGGTTCTGTTCGAACCCGGAAAAGACTTGTATGGTTGTATGTCTGACATTACACTTTGAGATATAAAGCTGATTTCTTTCAAATACATTTCTGTTGGTGGCGGAGAATTTATTCTCTTAGCTTAACACCCTTCTATGAGACGTACGAGCTCAGAGGTTATGTAGTTGAAGGTTATCAGTGATATACTCCCAATTTGGTAGTGTGGCATGCTAAATGTTGCTGTGTGTTGCTAATCATTTGTTGATTATTTGTGATCAAAGCATGGCTTTGTGAAAAAGCGTAGCTTTGTGGACAAGACTGCATCAGTACCTCACAACCCGGAAATGGTCGAAACAGGAAAGATGCGGCAAGGTTATGAGGGTCGCGCCCTTTAGGGTATGTCATTTCCTTCTGGAAAAAGGTGATATTATGGTATGGAGCCCAGATATTTACCTGTGTGGTTGCTCCAATCTCATTTACTCTGTGTGATTGTTGCTTTGTGATCGAGGTACCTTGGATAAAGGTCCCAAAGGACCGGGGTGGCATATTCATGTAGTAGTTACTTAGTGTAAGGGGTAACCCGACCTTGCGTTGGCAGAGAGCTAGTTAGTTCTCGGGACGTCCATCCAGAGGCGTACCCATGTGGCAGTAGGAAGTTCCTTAGCCTGACCATTTGTTGGAAATCCAATTTCCAATACGAACCTTGTACGGTTTTAGTTGTAGAACCTACCATTTACTTATGGTGGTCACCACTGTTTAGATGGTAGCTATAGTAGGCATAGTTCGAAATGTCTATGCTAGCTAAGATTAATATTATACTTTCAAAATGTTTTCCACACTAGACATTAATAATAATATCAACTAATTTTTCGTAGTAAGCATATTTGACTATCATAAGGAGAAATCTCCTCCAATTCTGCGTTTGCATTATGTGTGTGGCGGGAGATCTTATGGTAGTTTCATTTTCCAAAAGCATTGCGAATTTCTTTTATTTTCTTTGTGAAAATAACTGTTTTACGATCTCACACCAGTCACCATGACTGACTCAGAGTTTATTGTTCCCTTTCTAAACTCTGGGTGCCCATAATTTTCCACACGGGCAGCCTAGAGTTATGTTATCAGGATATTCTGGAGCTTTGGAGACGAGCTGGATGGCGAGACGTATACTCGTACTTATTTATTTATTCCGCTTTGTATTCTGTATGTGGAAAAGTTTATATAACTATTCAGTGATGTGTATTGTTGTAAACTCTGATGATATGATGTATTGTATAAACTGATATAGTTTGTGTTTAAAGATTATTCATTTATCTATTATATATTGTTCCGCTGCGAATGTGAGATTCTGTTGTTGTTTCTGTTTCTTTTTCTTCTGTCTTCTTCTACCTCTTCTTTTTAACCCTAATGATTCGGTTTTTCGGCATTCGATTGCGCGGCATTTGATACAATGGACGTATTAATGTCGACTTTCGAGCGTCGAAAAGTCGAAACGTTACATGTGGTATCAGAGCAATTGGTTAAGCGACAACCCTGGCTCTGTTGGGTGTTACTCATTAGAGATAGAGTCAGTAGTACTCTAGAATGAGTATGAGTGTAATAATAGATATGAGCGCGTATTTGTTAGTGAATACAAAATAAAAATTTGTTTTATATTGTGTTGGCTTATCGGTTGATTGTTTATAGATTATGGTCGGTTCAGTTTGGCCAACTATAATCGATAGGGGTTTCTAAACTCTTAAACAAGATAAACCGACACAGTATTGTTTTAAAATAGGGTAAATGAAATAATTTTACTCAAAACTATTTTTGTATAGAAAAGAAATCATTTTCTGTAAATTATTATAGTATATGGATGCTTGGCTGTTAGGAAGTGATAATATCGAATTATTATCATTGTTATATGGAAATTGAATAAGAAATAATGGTTTAACCAAAGATTTGGAGATAAATTCATTTGTAAATGAAAATTGTAAATGTGATTTATAATTCGAAATAGAATTCCAGAGACATTTGAAACAAAATTCATTAATGGAATGAAATTGGTAATGTGAATTTATAAATGAGTTTTACAAATTGAAAGGAGATGGCAGAGTAATTTTTGAAATACGAATTAAAAAATTTGGATTGTAATTTCAAAGTTAGTTTTGAAATGTGAGTAATTGTTTAAAAGACACTGGAATTTCTTTAAAATGTTATGGAATGTAAATAAGTTTGATAACTTATAAAAATATTTGAAATTTGTTTGGAATAAGATTCAAATTGAAAAGGAATGAATTTGTAAATGAACAAATGAGGTTACATTTGTAAATAAATGAATTGGAAATTAAATAACATAATGAGATTTGATTTGAATCAAGTTGAAGAAAAATCCAAACTTGGAAAAATAAAATAAATTGAAATTTCCTTGATAAAGATAAAATAAATTCGGGATGAATTGAATATGGAAATTTGAAATTTAAAAAGGATAAGTGAATATACTAATTGAATTAAATTAGTAGATGGAATGGATTTGATTAAATGAAAAATCAAATCAAAGAATCGAATTGGAAATTGTTTTGGATGTATTGCTTATGAAATCTATGTATTTGTTATTGAAATGAGTGAAATGTTAATAGGTTTCCTATATATGTCACTTACGTGTTTAAATTGAGTAAGTACAGGTACAGCGGGGCCGTTTGGCTGCATTTTGAGCATGCAAAATGCTAATAATAACCGCTTCGCTTAAAAATGCTAATTAAGGTACACCTATACAATACAAAATAGGAAATATGAACTGTTTTTGATTTTCCGACCGAGTGGGTCGATGTATATATATTTATATCATTTGTCAAATTGCAAAAGCTCCTCCGTACAAAGGAGACTCCGCCAAAATTTTCTGAAAATTTTGGGAGTTAGAAAAAATTTGGAATTTCTGAAAATTTCAGTAACGACAAATGATTTAAAAATTGTAAGTAAATAGAATTGAAAACTGAAGTATTGGAAATTCATTTTGAATTGAATTCAAGTAAAATTGAAAATGAAAATCTGAATGGAAATTTGGAAATAAAGGTATTGAAATTTGAAATGAATTAGTAAATTGAAGTTAATTGATTTTATATGGAAGTGAAATTCAATTTGAATATAAACTTTAATAGTGAAGTAGTAAAAATGAATATAAGAAATAATTGTATTGAACTTAAGAAATAAAGAATGAAATTCTTAAGTAAAATGGGTATTGGGAATCCAATAAGTAAATTTGAACATTATTGTTAAGTAAAATATACAGGGATTATAAAGGCTATAGGAAAATGGAATTGGGATTTTGATTTCGAAGATAAATTTGAATTTGTTCGACAATAAGGTATGTATTTAAATTTCAGTATGAAATTTGATGGGATTTTGATTTTGCCACTTGGCATTTTGTTTTATATTGGGATTTGAGAGTCCGTAGGGACATTTTGTAGTCGTACCGAGCTAGCCGCGCAAAGGAGTCGCTGGCGAAATTTTTCGGAAATTTAGAGAGTCGGAAAATTTTTGAGAAATTTTGGATAATTTACAATTTGAATTTAAATCTAAATTTGAATTGTGGAGTAAAATAAAGTTGTTTGAAACTTATGGTTGAGTTTGGAAAGTTAATAAGAGGAATGATAGTGTCTTTAATAAGAAGATTGGTTTGAAAATTTGATAAAACTGTTTGGTTTTGGGAAAATGACAAACAGGTATTGGAGCATTCTTCTTAACTTGTAATTTCGGGACGAAATTCTTTTAAGGGGGGAAGATTGTAACGACCCTGAATTTTTGACATTGGAAATCAGAATATTTAATTGATTTTAGATATCTGGAAGTTAGTTAATTTGAAATTCAAATATCAGAATGAATTTGGCAATTTAATTATTGAATTTAATTTATTGAAGTTGGGTAAAAATTTGAATCTTTAGTTTTAAGCTGATTAAAAATATTTTCAAGGCTTAGAAAATTTATATTGATAATACTGAAGATAATGGAAGTTTCAGAATTGAATTTGAAACTGTTTTGTTCAGTTTTGAATTTTATCGTTTAAATCAATATTTAAAAAATAGCGTTCCGGGGTACAGTCTCGGAATTCGACGAAACCAGTTCCATTAGATCTGTAATAGTATTATTATCGGATTTCAATTTTCGTAGTGTTTGGAGTGATCGTTTGGCCGTACGATAAGCAAACGCGCTGAAATTAAATCGAAAATTTAATATTATAACTGGTCCAAAAGGCTATTTTCTCCATACGATCGAGTTTGGACTCGAAACCTTTTCCATTGCGTTTGGAATAGGCGTATAACATTATAAACGCCTAGCGGCACGCCTTGATAGGATGTCAAAATTTTGAGTTGCGATTTCGAGATGTTTAAATTTAAATAATATTATATATATTGTTTGACTGGTCAAACATCTTCACTCCGGATCTTTCTCACATCTCCTCGAATCACTGTACCTTGGCTTCCTCAACACGCTCCCTTCCCTTTTTCTTTTTTGATCGTAAGCAGATCATGTAACAACCCGCATATCTACCGATTTTGTATTTAAATATTTTATCGTTAGTCGGATGTTTGTCCGAAAAGCTACTTTTTGCATACGGTCAAATTAGGACTCGAGACCATCCCCATTGAGTTCAAAATGTCGTTTGCGATCTTTTTGAGTATAAACTTTGATATGTTTGGAGCTAGTCAAAAATTCGACCATTTGCACTTTGGGTTTGGGTTCAGCCCCTTTGCCAACTTAACCCAAATCTGAACCTCTCCTCTCCACTCACTCTCACTTTCTCCTCCTTTCAGTTTTAGAGCAACAATGGTGGGAGAGATGGGAAATTAAAACTCCCAAACCCTAGTTTCATCTTCAAATCAAGTTCTAGCTCCAAACTAATAGAAGAAACCTTGGTAAGCTTCTCCTTCTTCTTCTCCAACCCTTTCTCCTTTCAATTTCAGAAATTCCTAAACCTAACTTTAGGAATGTTCTTCTTTTTGAGCATAGATTTGGGTTGTGTTGAAGAGTGGTTGATTCTCCCTTTGCTTTCAAACTTCTTCACACTTGTTCTTGTGCATAAAGGTGAGATTTTTATCTCACATGTTAAACTATATTTTTCTTCGATTGTTAGGTATGAATTCCTAACACTTATTCTTGTGCAATTGCTTTTGGTTTGGATTGATTTGGTGAATATTCCAATTTTTAGTGTTTTGAGTTCAATTCTTTAAAAATCCAAACTTTGATCTTTGATCATGATTTTTGTGGTGCATTTAAGAGCTTATAAGGCCGGGTTGTCGTTTGGCTTAAATCCTTAGTGCCGTTGCTCGCGAAAATGCAATTTGGTCGAGATTTGGCCATTGAACTTGGTAAGTTGGACAGTGCTGGAAACAGGTCCGGCCGACCGAGCTCTGTAGCCGGCCGACCGACCTGCTTCCAAAAGTGCTAAGCACTTCTCTGTTTGGGTTTGGTCGACCGACTACAGAGCTCAGTCGACCGACCTGCTTCCCGAGAATTTTCCAGAACAGGGTCCGGTCGACCGAGCCCTGTAGCAGGCCGACCGACCTGCTGCTATTTTGCCTATTCCGCCAGTTTTGCGTGGTTTCCAAATTTAATCGATTCGTATTACTTCCCTACTTGTTGTTATCATTTATTGCCAACTTTGATGACTCCTTTTTCGGGATTTTTGAATATCCATTTCGATTAATTCTTTATCGGTTTAATTGGATTTGATTCACGTCTTTGAATGTGAATTTTGATGATTGATTGTTTCTACAATCATTTTGTAACTTGTCTTCAAAAGGTCGTACCGTTTTGACGGGGCGCTGCCCCCTGGACCCCCGCGACCTGACCGGGCAGGTCGAACCCCGTACCCCCATTCGTAGGGGATCTTATCTGAAAAACATTCATCAGAATTTCTACTATGATGGTTTTGGGATTGATTTCTTTGGACTTTACTCACGTCTTTGAACGTGAATTGATGTGATTCGATTTGTTTCAACAATCGTTTTGTGACTTGTCACTTTAAAGATATGAAGGTTTCAATACTAGTAGTAAATATCAAAACTCTTTCATCAAAGCGATTTCAACACTATTTTAAATATCAAAAGTTCGTTTTCTCAAACCGATTTCCAATCTACTAGTATATACAAGCTTTTACTTCACTCGGATGAGAAATCGACTTAAACGACTTAGTAAAACGAGTGGTATGAAACGCTTGTGTTCACTTCGTCGGTTAGCTCTTGGACTTGTTTGATTGAACCCTTTTGTGAAAATTTCCTAGTGGAGATCTACAGTTTGTTCGTAAATATTTAAGTTAAGCTAGTGGTTATGAGACATGAAGCTAAACTCATATATTTACTAGCTTAGTGTAATTGACACTTCCTAATGATCATGATGATCATTTTTGTGATTTAGACTAGCGATTGAGCGATGTCTCTTTGTTTGCGAGGTTAGACTAGACACCATTTGTGTGATTTCGATTCACACATATCTCTTTATCTTCAAGGTTAGTCTATACCTCACTGGTGTGATTTTGATTCACACATATGGGGTAGCTCCCCATGGTCTTTGGGCCATTTCTGTGTGGAAATTTAATGGACAGCTTCCATGAGATAGCTTCTCATTCCTGTGTGATACGCGTAGGTGAGTTTTCATGCTCCCATTCATGTGTTAGGCCTCCCCCCTTTTTATGTGTTTTCTGGATTTCTGGTGATGATTTCTGGAATTTTGTGCTTCATCAATTTTCATGATTTTCATTGATATGATATCAGGTTTTGTGCATTGGTGAATTTATGTGTTATTGACTTGTTATGGATACAAGTTTAGGGTATGATACCCTATTTTATCTTTGAGAAGATTCTTGTGATATTGATTAATCTTTTGTTGGTTATCATTTACATACTTATCGTAGTATGCCGTTATGGTTATTACATGTTCATGTCATGCCTTTTACTATATACCATATCATCTGATATTTATAGCTAGACTGATCCGTTTATTATTTTCTTATAAATAATACTCGGGTCAGACCGAGATGTTACAGGTGCTTCTGCTTGACTTCTCTTCAGGATTATTCTGACTTTTGGCTAACTACTTAGATTAGTAGTTTTTGATTGTACGCATTTAAGATATAGACTCTACATTGTGTACTTATTCTTTTGTATAGCACATGTTGCTATTCTTTTGTATTATCGTGGATCTTTCTGACCACTATTCTGATGTACACTTTCATGTGTTGTATATTTATTCATATCTTCTTCCGCCTTTGTGATATGGATGTCTGTGACTGATTTATGTTATGTTTATTTCTATATTTGTTTCCGAAGATTATATATAGCCACTGTGTGATAGCTTTGAGTTTGTATCGGTATGTCGGATTTCCTCCTTAAATGATATGCATTCTATACTATCTGACATATCGGTACTCGCACAAAGAAGTTACATGGATGGTCGCTCCTCAACAGCCTTATTCTCCGTGCTAATTGACAGCACTACACCGTAGTGTTCTTGGTTAGCGTGGGTACAAAGGTGGGGCGTCACAGCTTGGTATCAGAGCCAAACTTTGGAACAATGTAGATTAACTTAACAAGGATCATCGTCCTAAGTCCCACTTAGGAGTCGTGCCTTAGGATTTAATTCGAGTCTTTGTACCGATTCATCCTATTTCCTTTTATGTATCCTTGTTTTATCTATCAAAGATTTGCTTGATAATTATTTGGAGAATAACTCTTCTTCTTTTCTCTTTCTTAAAAAAAAAAGAGAATGTCTAGACCAGGTCGTCCTAGAGCTGGACCATCTACTGTCACTCCCCAGGATGGAGTTTTTATGAATGCTCAACAGCTTCTTGATTTAGTAAAGAATGCTCAAGCAGCTGGTCCTAATCAGGAACCTACTCATCCAAAGTCTGGATTTGCACGTTTGTGCAACGATTATACCAACTTGGGTGGAAAACCATTCAAGGGTTCTGAAACTATTATCGAGGTCCAGGATTGGTTAAGATCATGCGATAGAATCTTTTCTCGCATGAATCTTGTCGATCTTCACCGTGTTCAGGTGGCCTCCAGTATGCTCCAAGAGAGAGCACTGGATTGGTACGAACTTCTTACTTCTGAAATTAATGAAGCAGACCTCACCTGGGAGAAATTCCGGGAACGCTTCGAATTAAAATTCGTACCAGAAGCAGAAAAGGTGACATTGGCTCGTCGTTTTATAGACCTTGTTCAAGGTGAATCCTCTGTGACAGATTATGTCGCATCCTTCGAGTCACTGTCTAAATATGGGGTTGAATACATCAACACTCCATTGAAGAAGAATCAAAGATTCGTCTATGGCTTAAACAAGAATCTCAAGAAGCCATTACTTTTAAAGTTAGAAGTTTCTTTCGACCAACTTATTGATATCGCTCTTCGTCTTGAAGAGGCTGAAAAGGACAATGAAGTTGAAGTGGTGGTTGCCAAGCCAAACTTCAACAACAAGAAGAGGCCAAACAAATTCAAAGGTCCTTACCCCAACAAAAAGGGTAAGCAAGCAATTCCTGCTGCAAAGACTTTTTCCTCCGATGATAAGAAACGCTTCAACTGTGGTGCTAAGGGCCATTTTTCGAACAAGTGCTCAAAGCCCCGCTCTTGCCGCTATTGTAAAAGTCCAGATCATTTTATACACCAGTGTCCTAGGCTTCAAGAGAAGGAGGGAAAGTTAAATGTTGCTCGAGCCCCTGGCAACACATCTCGCGGTCAAGGTATGTCTCATTCTGTCCTTGACGGCATTATATTATTTCATGATCAACCTATTAGAGTTCTCTTTGATACGGGTGCATCCCATTCTTTTATATCAAAGGAACTTGTCGATACTTTTTCTTTAAGTGTTGTTGCTTTAATGACTTCTTTAAGAATCTCGAATCCAGTTGGTGGATCCGCAACTCTTAGTCTACTTTGTAAAGATGTCGAGATTATTTTGTGTGATTTTTCTTTCCTAGCCGATTTGCATGTCATTCGTTACTTAGGCTTTGGAATGATATTTGGTATGGATTGGCTTACTCGTTATGAAGCTCATATCCTATGTCCTGAGCGGACTATTTATCTCCGACATCCGCAATCCGTTAACCAGATTTCTATTATTCTTAAAGATTCAGATTCCGCTTTGGTTGCATCTTTATATTCTTTAAATCCCCGTGATAATGATAATGATGATGAGGAAGACGTCATTTCTCTTATTCGCATCGTTCGTGAATTTTCCGACATCTTTGAGCCCGTTTTAGGATTACCACCTAAACGAGCGATTGAGTTCAAAATTAATCTTATACCTGGAGCTCAATCTATTACCCGTCCTCCTTACAGCATGTCCAATAAGGAGAATGAAGAGATGCGCAAACAATTATCCGAGTTAGAAACGAAGCAACTTATTCGCTCTAGTTCCTCGCCTTGGGGAGCTTCAGCTATTTTCGTGAGTAAGTCCGATGGTACACTTAGGCTTTGCATCGATTACTGCAAGCTTAATGATCTTACTATTAAGAATAAATATCCATTGCCTCGGATTGATGATCTGTTTGACCAACTTAGTGGTGCTAGAGTCTTTTCACAATTGGACTTGGCTATCGGTTTTTATCAGCTTCGTATTGCAGAGGATAGTGTTCCTTTGACTTCATTCCGTACACGTTATGGATCTTATGAATGGCTAGTTATGCCATTCGGTTTAACAAATGCTCCAGTCTATTTCGTTGACCTTATGAATAGAGTTTTCAAAGATTTTCTCGATCGGTTTGTTCTCATCTTTATTGATGATATTCTTGTGTATTCTAAAACCGAGGAGGAACACGAAAAACATCTTCGAATTGTATTGGAAACTCTTAGGAGCAATCAACTAAAAGCAAAATTTTCTAAATGCCATTTTTGGCAATCTAGTGTGAAGTTTCTCGGTCATATTATTTCCGAATATGGAATATCCATGGATCCTTCAAAGATTGAAGCGATTCAAGATTGGAAGAGACCGAAGAGCGTGACTGAAATCCGTAGCTTTCTCGGATTGGCAGGTTATTACTGCCGTTTTATAAAAGACTTTTCTAAGATTGCCGTGCCTCTTACTGGCTTAACTAAGAAAGGTGTTAAATACATTTGGTCGGATAAATGTGAAACTTCTTTTCAGAAATTTAAAGAACTCCTTTCTGATGCTCCTATTCTTATTATTCCCAAAGGGAATCAAGACTTTGTCGTTTATACCGATGCTAGTCGCGTTGGTTTGGGTGCCGTTCTTATGCAAAAAGAACGTGTTATTGCTTATGCTTCTAGGCAATTGAAGCCGGCCGAGACTAGATATGCCACACATGATTTAGAACTCGCAGCTATCGTTTTCGCCCTTCGAATTTGGCGACATTATCTTTTGGGAGAAAAGTTTGTACTTTATACTGATCATAAGTCTTTGAAATATTTATTCTCTCAAAAGGAACTTAATTTGCGTCAACAGCGTTGGCTCGAATTCCTTGCTTCTTATGATCTGGATATTCTTTATACTCCCGAAAAGGGAAATTGTGTTGCCGATGCACTTAGTCGCAAGCAACAAGCAGTTGTTTCGATGATGATATCCGAATGGAGGGATCTCGAGGTTTTATCCACTTGTGAAATTCGAGATCGTGTCTCCGATTTATGTTCATCTCTTGTTTTATGTAGCCTAGAGGCTCGTCCTTCTCTTTTAGACCGCATTCTTGAAGCTCAAATGCTGGATCCTGAATTGGCTTTGCTTGGCCAAAATATTAAGGATAAAACCGATATTGAAGGTTTGAAAGAATTCGATATTGATTCTCATTGCGGCATTCGAAAATTTGGTAGATTGATCGTACCAAATATGAGTGATCTTCGTAGAGACATTCTAGAAGATTCTCATCGTTCCCAGTATTCTATTCATCCCGGTAGCAGTAAAATGTACGCTGATATGAAGCGACTTTATTATTGGGAGGGAATGAAATCCGATATCACTAACTTTGTTAAGTGTTGCATGACTTGCCAACTTGTTAAAGCTGAACATCAAAGGCCTGGTGGGTTATTGCAACCATTGGAAATTCCAGTTTGGAAGTGGGATCAAATTTCCATGGATTTTATTGATGGCCTTCCCCATTCTCGTTCGGGTCATAATAGTTTATGGGTGATCGTTGACAGACTTACTAAATCTGCCCATTTTATTCCCGTTCGGTCGAACCGAACCGTTCCTCTTCTGGCCAAACTCTTTATTAAAGAAATTGTTAAACTCCATGGAGTCCCTACTTCCATTATTAGTGATCGTGATCCATTGTTTACTAGTGGATTCTGGAAGAGTCTTCAAAAAGCTTTGGGAACGAAGCTTAATTTTAGCACCGCTTATCACCCCCAGTCCGATGGACAAACCGAGCGTGTGAATCAAACACTTGAAGATCTTCTTCGTGCTTGTGTTCTTGACTTTGGTGGAAGTTGGGAAGACCATATTTCACTTGTTGAATTTTCTTATAATAACAGCTTCCAATCTAGTATTGGTATGGCTCCTTTCGAGGCACTCTATGGAAGGCCATGCCGATCTCCTTCTTGTTGGCTAGAGGCCGGTGAGAAGCTGGTTTTAGGACCAGATTTTATTCGAGATTCCACAGAAAAGATTGAACTTATTCGACATAGGATGAAAGAAGCCCAGAGTAGACAAAAATCCTATGCCGATAACCGAAGAAGAAAATTAGAATTTTCTGTGGAAGATCTTGTATTTATTTGTGTTTCACCTATGAAGGGTGTTGTACGCTTCAGTCGATCGGGAAAGTTAGCGCCTCGATATATTGGGCCATTTCCTATCACTGAACGTATCGGTTCTATGGCTTATCGCCTTTCATTATCGGCTCAGTTTTCTTCCATGCATGACGTGTTTCACGTTTCTCAATTACGGAAGTGCCTTCGGGATTCCGATTCTATTCTTGAGCCCGGTGCTGTGGAAGAGATAGAAGTGTCGCCTAATTTAACTTATGAGCAGCATCCTATTCGAATTATTGCTTCGGAGGTCAAACGACTTCGAAATAAAGATGTTCCGCTTGTTAAAGTTCAATGGTCCTCAAATCCTAAGGATTGCTCTTGGGAGACTAGAGAATTCAACGAGCGTACACATCCGGAATTACTTTCTCATGCTTTTTGAGGTAAACTTCTTAATTCCAATTTCTTTTGTGTTAATATGCTTTTATGGTTGTTACTTTTTATTTCCACCGTATATATTGCGAGGACGCAATTTCTTTAAGGAGGGGAGTCTGTAACAACCCGCATATCTACCGATTTTATATTTAAATATTTTATCGTTAGTCGGATGTTAGTCCGAAAAGCTACTTTTTGCATACGGTCAAATTAGGACTCGAGACCACCCCCATTGAGTTCAAAATGTCGTTTGTGATCTTTTTGAGTATAAACTTTGATATGTTTGGAGCTAGTCAAAAATTCGACCATTTGCACTTTGGGTTTGAGTTTGGGTTCAGCCCCTTTGCCAACTTAACCCCAAATCTGAACCTCTCCACTCACTCTCACTTTCTCCTCCTTTCAGTTTTAGAGCAACAATGGTGGGAGAGATGGGAAATTAAAACTCCCAAACCCTAGTTTCATCTTCAAATCAAGTTCTAGCTCCAAACTAATAGAAGAAACCTTGGTAAGCTTCTCCTTCTTCTTCTCCAACCCTTTCTCCTTTCAATTTCAGAAATTCCTAAACCTAACTTTAGGAATGTTCTTCTTTTGAGCATAGATTTGGGTTGTGTTGAAGAGTGGTTGATTCTCCCTTTGCTTTCAAACTTCTTCACACTTGTTCTTATGCATAAAGGTGAGATTTTTATCTCACATGTTAAACTATATTTTTCTTCGATTGTTAGGTATGAATTCCTAACACTTATTCTTGTGCAATTGCTTTTGGTTTGGATTGATTTGGTGAATATTCCAATTTTTAGTGTTTTGAGTTCAATTCTTTAAAAATCCAAACTTTGATCTTTGATCATGATTTTTGTGGTGCATTTAAGAGCTTATAAGGCCGGGTTGTCGTTTGGCTTAAATCCTTAGTGCCGTTGCTCGCGAAAATGCAATTTGGTCGAGATTTGGCCATTGAACTTGGTAAGTTGGGCAGTGCTGGAAACAGGTCCGGCCGACCGAGCTCTGTAGCCGGCCGACCGACCTGCTTCCAAAAGTGCTAAGCACTTCTCTGTTTGGGTTTGGTCGACCGACTACAGAGCTCAGTCGACCGACCTACTTCCCGAGAATTTTCCAGAACAGGGTCCGGTCGACCGAGCCCTGTAGCAGGCCGACCGACCTGCTGCTATTTTGCCTATTCCGCCAGTTTTGCATGGTTTCCAAATTTAATCGATTCGTATTACTTCCCTACTTGTTGTTATCATTTATTGCCAACTTTGATGACTCCTTTTTCGGGATTTTTGAATATCCATTTCGATTAATTCTTTATCGGTTTAATTGGATTTGATTCACGTCTTTGAATGTGAATTTTGATGATTGATTGTTTCTACAATCATTTTGTAACTTGTCTTCAAAAGGTCGTACCGTTTTGACGGGGCGCTGCCCCCTGGACCCCCGCGACCTGACCGGGCAGGTCGAACCCCGTACCCCCATTCGTAGGGGATCTTATCTGAAAAACATTCATCAGAATTTCTACTATGATGGTTTTGGGATTGATTTCTTTGGACTTTACTCACGTCTTTGAACGTGAATTGATGTGATTCGATTTGTTTCAACAATCGTTTTGTGACTTGTCACTTTAAAGATATGAAGGTTTCAATACTAGTAGTAAATATCAAAACTCTTTCATCAAAGCGATTTCAACACTATTTTAAATATCAAAAGTTCTTTTTCTCAAACCAATTTCCAATCTACTAGTATATACAAGCCTTTACTTCACTCGGATGAGAAATCGACTTAAACGACTTAGTAAAACGAGTGGTATGAAACGCTTGCGTTCACTTCGTCGGTTAGCTCTTGGACTTGTTCGATTGAACCCTTTTGTGACAATTTCCTAGTGGAGATCTACAGTTTGTTCGTAAATATTTAAGTTAAGCTAGTGGTTATGGGACATGAAGCTAAACTCATATATTTACTAGCTTAGTGTAATTGACACTTCCTAATGATCATGATGATCATTTTTTGTGATTTAGACTAGCGATTGAGCGATGTCTCTTTGTTTGCGAGGTTAGACTAGACACCATTTGTGTGATTTCGATTCACACATATCTCTTTATCTTCAAGGTTAGTCTATACCTCACTGGTGTGATTTCGATTCACACATATGGGGTAGCTCCCCATGGTCTTCGGGCCATTTCTGTGTGGAAATTTAATGGATAGCTTCCAAGAGATAGCTTCTCATTCCTGTGTGATACGCGTAGGTGAGTTTTCATGCTCCCATTCATGTGTTAGGCCTCCCCCCTTTTTATGTGTTTTCTGGATTTCTGGTGATGATTTCTGGAATTTTGTGCTTCACCAATTTTCATGATTTTCATTGATATGATATCAGTTTTTGTGCATTGGTGAATTTATGTGTTATTGACTTGTTATGGATACAAGTTTAGGGTATGATACCCTATTTTATCTTTGAGAAGATTCTTGTGATATTGATTAATCTTTTGTTGGTTATCATTTACATACTTATCGTAGTATGCCGTTATGGTTATTACATGTTCATGTCATGCCTTTTACTATATACCATATCATCTTATATTTATAGCTAGACTGATCCGTTTATTATTTTCTTATAAATAATACTCGGGTCAGACCGAGATGTTACAGGTGCTTCTGCTTGACTTCTCTTCAGGATTATTCTGACTTTTGGCTAACTACTTAGATTAGTAGTTTTTGATTGTACGCATTTGAGATATAGACTCTACATTGTGTACTTATTCTTTTGTATAGCACATGTTGCTATTATTTTGTATTATCGTGGATCTTTCTGACCACTACTCTGATGTACACTTTCATGTGTGGTATATTTATTCATATCTTCTTCCGCCTTTGTGATATGGATGTCTGTGACTGATTTATGTTATGTTTATTTCTATATTTGTTTCCGAAGATTATATATAGCCACTGTGTGATAGCTTTGAGTTTGTATCGGTATGTCGGATTTCCTCCTTAAATGATATGCATTCTATACTATCCGACATATCGGTACTCGCACAAAGAAGTTACATGGATGGTCGCTCCTTAACAGCCTTATTCTCCGTGCTAATTGACAGCACTACACCGTAGTGTTCTGGGTTAGCGTGGGTACAAAGGTGGGGCGTCACAGATCACTTCAAAACCAAAGAAAAAAAATGGTTGCAATTAAAAAAATCGAAACCCCTCTCTCTCGTTCAAAAGAAAAAATGGAGATTGCTGTTAAAATTTCAAAACTTCGAAAACAAAATCATTTCGTTCAAAAAGGGAAGATAATAAAAATGGCCGAGTTTCCCCTATCAAATTCATTGGAATGAAAGAAAAAAAGAAAAAAAACGAAATCCTCGTTCATTCTAAAATTCAAATCAATGGCCGAAGCCTGAGAGTAAAATCGCGAGCATCGATTTGGAGTCCATCGAAGGGTTTTGCGAGATGGCGACCACGGCGGAGGCACACTGGATGATGCGCGAGCATCGTTTGCGAATCGCGGCCACGTGGAAGCGCTGGAAGAAGGCACGGCGCTCGCGTGGCTGTAGGTTGTGGCGGCGATGTCGCGGAGCACGAGGGCTTTGGTGGCGATGTACTCACATGGGGGAGTCGACGTTCGACTGGGGATTTGCCGCGTTGATGGTGGCAGAGGGTCGCTGGCGATTCGTGGAGGCAGAAGGTATTTGTTGTTGTTTTTTTATGTGTGTTATAAAAAAAAATTAAAAAAATGATTTGCAGTATATATATTTACAATAAGGTGAAGATAATTTGTTTTAAATTTAAACAAAGATATATTGTTAAAACAGTAAATATATATATATATATATATATATATAAGTATGCTTTTGGGAAATAGAGAATTATTTTGTATTGATAAAGTTTGGATTTTTAAATGTTGAAGTTTATATAAAAAAAATGATCTCTAAACCTATATAATTTATTTTGGAAAAAATATATGCATACGTATTTTATTTACTAGTATAATTTTAAAGTAGTATATTTGTTTAAAATTATTTTGGTCACTAAAAGATTATTAAAGGAAATTAGTTGAAATTTAATTATTCATTAAAAATTTAATCATTAGTTAAGATTAAATCATTTTCCAATTAAAAATTATTACATGGAAATTGATTATTAAATTTATTTCAAATATTAATAAATTGTATAAATTATTTATACAAGGTCTAATACAATGAAGAAATAGTCGGAATGGAAAATGGACTGCAAATTAAAAGCAAAGGTGAGATCTTCTCACTCAAATGGAAATTTGATTTTGCAGTTATTGATTGCTGTTTGGTTGTGATATTAGATATAGTAGGATATATCTATATATATTTGGTGATTGATTTCCCACATCATATAGCGGATGAGACCCTATGCGCCGCATAATAGCGGATGATATTTTATAAATCCCATATACCGCGATATTCCACCTCGAAGTGGAATTGGTATTGTGCTAACATCTGTGGATGCAGGGAAACAGGTTGGAGGGTTCCAACTGGATTCCTCAAATTGTATGAATTTGTTTCATATGTTGTGTGTTGATTATTTATAATCTCCGTGTGACTATCTTTGTGATTGAAATTGTTGAAGGCTATAATTTAGCCGAATATATTTTTGGTATCGTAGGATACCAGAAATAGATAAAGTTGGATTTTTAAAAATTCAAGTTAGAAGATTTTTTAGTAAAAAAATCTATTTTTGAGAATTGGATAAATTTAAAAGAAGTTTGAAAAAGGATATTAATAAATGAGTTTTGAACAATATTATTTAAAAGTTGAAGAATTTCTTGAAAATGGAATTTTAAATAAATTGGAAAGAATAAAGGGGTTTATTTAAAAAAGGTGATAAATTTCTAGAAATCAATTTGATAATTGACTTGGTATTTGAAAAATAATTTGAAAAATCAATATGAAAATTGGTTGGTGTTTTGAATGAAAATGGATTTTGTGTTGAAAGAAATTTGGAAATCGATTTGAAAAATGATTTGGTATTTGAAATAAATGGTAGAATCAATTTGAGATTTGATTTGGTGTTGAAATAAATTTAGAAATCAATTTGAAATTGATTTGGTGTTTGAAAGTGAATATTTGGAAATTTAAATTCAAAATGGAATTTATAAAGGAAAGGGAAATTTGTTTTAAAATATACACTGATTTATTTTTTAAAGTGTGGAAATAAATTTACAAATTTGGAATGTAAATTTGAAATAAATCGATAAGGATTTATTTAATTGGTTTAAATGGACCATTTTGAAATGGAAGTGTATTTTCCTTGAAAAGTCGAGTATATTTCCAAAGTAGTTTTAAATTATAATGAAGAAACTCTGAAATTGGATTTTAAGGAATATTTTGGAGATAAAGTATTTGAACTCGGCAGATTTCCAATGGAAATGAATAAATATTTGGAAATATATCCCGTGTAGGGAAATTGATTTGAAATTTGTTTTCAAAGTGATGAAGTGTGAAATATGATTTGAAATTTGTTTTCAAAGTGATGAAGTGTGAAATATGATTTGAAATTTGTTTTCAAAGTGATGAAGTGTGGAAAATGTATATCTTGTGAAGATATTTTGAAAATAAATAATTTGGGAAAATTATATAAATTGGTTGATTGTTGTGAATGTTGTTTGATAGTTAAATAACCGACTATCAATGTTTGCCTTTGAAATGGCACTTGAAATTGTTTTTAAAACAAGCGCTCATTATTTGGTTAAGCCGGGAGAGGACTTTGTGTCATATAACCCATTCCGAATAATGATACGACATTGTGGATCGCAATTGAAGACCGGTGTTGAAGATCGGGTATTTGCGAGAACGATAGGATAACCTATTGATTGTCTCTGCACCGAGTAGCTACAGTATAGAGATTCCCTATGTGATGGGAAGTCCGATCGGGATTGTGGATACCTAGATTGCAAGGGCTTCTTTGGAAGTGCCTTCGGTTCTGTTCGAACCCGGAACAGACTTGTATGGTTGTATGTCTGACATTACACTTTAAGATATAAAGCTGATTTCTTTCAAATACATTTCTGTTGGTGGTGGAGAATTTATTCTCTTAGCTTAACACCCTTCTCTGAGACGTACGAGCTCAGAGGTTATGTAGTTGAAGGTTATCAGTGATATACTACCAATTTGGTAGTGTGGCATGCTAAGTGTTGCTGTGTGTTGCTGATCATTTGTTGATCATTTGTGATCAAAGCATGGCTTTGTGAAAAAGTGTAGCTTTGTGGACGAGACTGCATTAGGATCTCACAACCCAGAAATGGTCGAAACAGGAAAGATGCGGTAAGGTTATGAGGGTCGCGCCTTTTAGGGTATGTCATTTCCTTCTGGAAAAAGGTGATATTATGGATGGAGCCCAGATATTTACCTGTGTGGTTGCTCCAATCTCATTTACTCTGTGTGATTGTTGCTTTGTGATCGAGGTACCTCGGATAAAGGTCCCAAAGGACCGGGGGATGGCATATTCGTGTAGTAGTTACCTAGTGTAAGGGGTAACCCGGCCTTGTGTTGGCAGAGAGCTAGTTAGTTCTCGGGACGTCCATCCAGAGGCGTACCCATGTGGCAGTAGGAAGTTCCTTAGCCTGACCATTTTTTGGAAATCCAATTCCCAATACGAACCTTGTACGGTTTTAGTTGTAGAACCTGCCATTTACTTATGGTGGTCACCACTGTTTAGATGGTAGCTATAGTAGGCATAGTTCGAAATGTCTATGCTGGCTAAGATTAATATTATACTTTCGAAATGTTTTCCACACTAGACATTAATAATAATATCAACTGATTTTTCGTAGTAAGCATATTTGACTATCATAAGGAGAAATCTCCTTCAATTCTGCGTTTGCATTATGTGTGTGGCGGGAGGCCTTATGGTAATTTCATTTTCCAAAAGCATTGTGAATTTCTTTTATTTTCTTTGTGAAAATAACTGTTTTACGATCTCACACCAGTCACCATGACTGACTCGGAGTTTATTGTTCCCTTTCTAAACTCTAGGTGCCCATAATTTTCCACACGGGAAGCCTAGAGTTATGTTATCAGGATATTCTGGAGCTTTGGAGACGAGCTAGATGGCGAGACGTATACTCGTACTTATTTATTTATTCCGCTGTGTATTCTGTATGTGGACAAGTTTATATAATTGTACAGTGATGTGTATTGTTGTAAACTTTGATGATATGATGTATTGTATAAACTGATATAGTTTGTGTTTAAAGATTATTCATTTATCTATTATATATTGTTCCACTGCGAATGTGAGATTCTGTTGTTGTTTCTGTTTCTTTTTCTTCTGTCTTCTTCTACCTCTTCTTTTTAACCCTAATGATTCGGTTTTTCGACATTCGATTGCGCGACATTTGATACAATGGACGTATTAATGTCGACTTTCGAGCATCGAAAATTCGAAATGTTACACACATATTTACGTCATTTAATTCAATATTAAAGCATTCGTTTTATGTTAATATATGTGCACACTCCATTAACGTAATCAATCAATTAACAATCAATCAATTAATTAATTAACCAATCAATCTATATATTTATTTACGTTACTCAAACCAATTTTATTAATTAATGAATATATATATATATATGTGCACTATAAAAATGATTTACTTTACTTTTTAATTACTGTAACGGTCACATTAATGCAACCAATTTACAAGTTTTAACGATACATAAAATGGAAAAATAAATATATGCGAATCTATGTAATTAATGTACAACTGTTAATACAAGGTAATTCTAATTGATTCCACAACACTTACAGAAACATGAACCCTTTTATATATTTAAAAATTTGAATATTAATGTGTGTGTGTATAGATTATTCTAAAATTCAATTTTTTTTCTCCAAAATCATACTTATTCAAAATGAAAGTTTTATTTTTATACGTTTCAAAACATGCAATTATCTTAATCAAAATGTTCATTCCGTATTGACACAAAATGCAAGCTCGTATATTAACTCATTCATTACACTTTCATTTACGTTTCCTTTTAATTGAAATATTTCAATTAATTTAATTCCAATTCATTTCATTACTAATTTCAAACAAATTCTAATTACAAAACATTGTTTTCTTTTCATTTATACCAATTCAAACATGTTTTATAAAATTTCATATACAACAAAATTTATGCACTATTTACAAAGTAAATGTTTTATCTTATTGAAAATCAACTTCTCCAAGATGCATTCCAAATAACAACTTATGTTATTCTTTCATTAAAAGATTCCCTCCATCCTTTATTCAAATTCAACATTTGTTATTCCGGTTAGAGACAAACATATAATTTATTATTTTCAAATCAAAGTTTAAATTTCATTAAAAAAATTATCTTAATTTAATTTAAAATGTAAGTTCTTATGTTGAACTTATTAATTACAATGCACTTGTCTTTTCTTTTCAATTAAAGGATTCCAACAACTCTTATTGCAGTTTATATTCAATATTAGATTTCAAATGAATTCTCATCATACCACAACTGTTTTCTGTTCATTTCATATATTCCAACATTTATTTCTTAAATTATTTCATTCTTATATTAACATCTATTATTACAATCAATGGAACTTACATTCAAATAATTATTAAAATAAATTGAAATTACACTAAAATAGTAATCAATTACATTAAATCACATTATTAAATCACATTCTAATTGTTTTGTTATTAGCCAATCATAAATTTCTAATTTCATACAATGTTAAATCCTAAAATCTTATTAAATTCAATATTTTAATTATCGGAAAAATACGGGGTCGTTTTACTCTCTCCCACTCAAAACTTTTCGTCCTCGAAAAGGAACGAGAAGGAATTATGAAGCTTAAAATAACTTTATTCAATTAATCAATTTATAAACAATTAAATTTACATAGTTAAGTATTTTAAATAAAATATACTAATTAATAAACAATTAAATCTTCATATTCAAGTTTACTAAAGTTTGAGAATATTTTCACTTCACAAAATTTTCTAAGTCTTAAATTCACAAAAAATTTCGGCAGAGTCTCCTTTGTACGGAGAGGTCCGGAAAAACAATAATATCAATCATTACAATATATATCATATTTCAAAAATAAAACTTCCTAAACCATGGGAAAAACAATATAATATCGCTATAAAACCGTAATCCGAAACCATACCTATTTGTCGGGCAAACATGCTTTATTTATGAAACCAAAAGCAGTAAATATTGCTTTCTTAAACCTGTATTTCACTTATATAATCCAAAATAGTGAGAATTTTATTCAAGAGAAATATTTAGTTGTTTTCAATTTGCAACAAAAGAAAATCAATATATAACATATACAAACAAAAAATACAACCATTTATGCCACCAAAGAATCAATCATACATCCATAGCAACCAAAATCAATGGTTTGTTTAGTCCAGAAACTTTTAATCGTGCAAGGTGATAAATAACCATCAAGTGTACCCTACGCTCAACAGCCTTGGATAATTACTCAATAGATTATCCGTACAACCTTAAATAATTATAAGTATCCTTTCCAAACATCCCATAAGCCAAAACAACCATTAATTTCAACACATTATTTAAGTTTATTCAGTTGGTTTCTTTTTACCTCACTTACCTTTTATTTATTTTCATTCATTCATACAATGTCTTTTACATGTATTTACATAAATATTTCACATTTATTATCTAAAATAATCAATGAATTCATTATTTAAGTATTACATACATTTTATTGCAGTTTATTTCACATTATTCTTATGTTTATACCATTTCTTGTACATCAAAATACTTATTTATAGAAATAATTTTATTGAACACTTCAATTACTTAAGTTTTACTTGTAAAATATTCTATTACATATTCCTATTTAACATTTCAACTTTTTAAATATTTCAGGTAAGTTATATATATATGTTTATAGAACATAATTGAATGTTGCACAAGTTTATCTTATTCATTTTAGTTAACAAAATCTTCATTATTTAATATCTTTCGATTTACAAGTTACAAATTTCCAGTTTCTTATATATTTCATTAATCACTTAACATCTAATTTTCTTATTTCTCATTTTAGAAGTTTCAAATTTGTGATATCCCGGAAATTTGGCAATATCAATTTAAAAATCTTTATTTATAATTAAATTGATTTGTTGATTTTATTTTATAATGGACAAGTTTAATTCTTTTAAAGGTTAATAATATTTTAAATTGGCAATATTTATTAATATCTTTTCTAACAATTTAAAATTTGTAAGATTTATCTTTCAAAGCTTATATAAATGTTTTCTATTTATAATGTATATATATTTATGTATATATTATAAATAGGAAGTCTTTAATTTAAATAAAAGTTATGTTTTCAAATTATAATATATATGTATATATATATTGTGATTTGGAGTTATGTTATAAAATTCAATATAGTAATTATCAAAACTAATGTTAAATTATTTTCCATTTAGAATAATATATTTGTATATATTGAAATGGAAAAGTATTGGATTTGAATTTAATAAGGTGTTTTCAAACTTTAAAAATATATACATAGATTGTAATTTGGAAACTATATTTTAACATAATACTTTTCAAGTGATAATTTCTTATTTATTATAAATATATATTCTAGCTTAATTTTTAAATAAGATTTAAATTAGAAATTCAATTTTCTTTTGTTTCCAATATTCTTTCACTTTTTAAATTCAAACATAAGATAATTTGGTTTGTAGAAAATATATATATAGAGTTAAAATAAATTTCCCAAACATATAAATATATGATACATTTAATTTGATCAAAGCATAAGCTATTATAAATAATTGTTTTTATAAGTTCATATTTGTGTATTTATTAAAATCTAAAAGCTTAATTGTATAAAGATAAATACATTATATACATGAAAATATTGCATAAATACATATGTATGACTTAAATAAATTAATAAAAACAAGAGTAACACTTGTAAGCATATTAAAATGGTTTAGAGACATTTGTAACAATATATGCATAGGTGTAAGCTAATTAACACCTAAGAGGACAAATGTCCACATTTCTTTTTAATAATTAAAATAAATAAATTAAAATATGAAAGAAGAAATTTTCTTTTTACTTTCAGCTGAATTCTTCTTTTCTTCATTTTCAACTAAAGTTTATACAAATAAAAAAGAAATGAAAATCTGGAAAATCTGGAAATCAAAATTCAAAGATTAAAAGAAAATAAAACTGGAAATTCAAATCTGAGAAAAGAAGATCAAAGGTAATTTCAATAAGCAGTTTCAAAATCACCTAATGCAACCTGAAGTCATGCAAATGATAATGAGGATCAAACAGCAAGATTTTAAATTCAACAAAACAAAAAGAATAGCGAATTCAAAACCAAACATCAGCCTGGAAACAAAAATCTGTCCTCCGTCTCTGTTCAAAGTTTCTGGTGAGTAAACATATTTTAAAAAACAGTTTAATTATGGATTTCATTTAGATGTTGTGAATGAAATTTATTCTGTTATCTGAAATGTTTAGAATTTAATGTATGCATGTTTGTATATGAGTGTTTGAATGCCTGTATAGTTATAATATAGCCTTTGTGTAGTGATAACAGACTTGATTACTTATAAAAACCAATATCTCATCATTTAATCTCTGATAGCCCTTGATTTGTAAATGAAAGATGTTTGAAATCATATAATATCACTACTAAAAATAAGTTCTGGAATTTATATAAATTATTTGTCTGGAAAATCTATAAATAACAGTGAAAATGTAATTTGGGTCAAAAATTTATTGATTAAATTTTAAGTACTGATTACATGACTTAATTCGTTATAGAAAATTATGAATTTTAATAGGTATATCTCGATTTTTAGTTTGGGAATTAGGAGGCTTTCTCGAATTGAACTTTGGTGACGTTTTAGTCGATTTCCATCGATCAACATCGAATTGATCATCGGGGTTGGGTTTGAAGATCGATGGAATGATGGAGTTCATCGAAAAATTAATATAGTGATTGATCGTTGATCGTGGTGATCGGAATTTGATGGAGTAGGGTTTAGTACTCTGTGTTTGTCGTGAGTGTTCAAGTGAGTTTCGCGACGTCGTGACAATATCGGAGTCGATCGCGAGTATGTCGTGGGTACTGGTAGTCGAGGCGGAGCTACGGTGAAGGTGGCGTGGTGTCTCAAGGCAAGGATCATCGAAGAGTGGGAAATTCCGATGAAGTTGTTCGTTTCTAGGCTGGTGTTTTTCTGTCGTTTTCGATTCTCGATCGATTTAAGGGATTTGGTCGATGGTGTTTGATCGCGAGGATCACCGGTGACGTGTTGAGATCAACGTCGATGGTCGGAGTGCCGTGGTTCATCGGTGCACATGCACGTACACGTTTGCATGTATCTGTAAGAATTGGGTTTGGGGAAGAAAGCGAATGATCGGGTGTTCGTTCGAGAATTATCGAGTTTTACTCGAAGCAGGGTGTAAGTGGGTTTCGTCTCGTGTTTGCTTCGGGGATTCTTAGGGTTTTACTCGGGTTTGGATAGGAGCAGGCTTAAAGATTTTAAAGGGAATGTTTTAAGTTTTTAAAACAAAAGAAACTTTGTTTTGTAGTGTTTCTGAGTTTTAAAATAAAGTTAAAACAAGATTTTAACTATTAAACTAAATTGTTTTCTAGAGTAATTGTTTTAACAAGTTTTAAATATTTAAATAAATAAGTTTTTAAAGAATAGGAAAGTGGATTTTTAAAATGTTATCTATCTTAAAATTTATTTAATAACTTAGAAAAGTTTCAAAGATTTAAAAGTCAAATTTGAATGTTTAAATTGTTTTAATTTGCTTGATTTCTAAAGTGTTTAATTTAAATAAAGTTTAATGATTAAGATTTGGTAATCAATTAAAATAAGGAGTTATCTTAAGTAATTAAGATTTTATTTATTAAAGGAAATTAATATGTGAAGATAATTCAAATTGTTGGTCAATTTAATTAATTTAATTAAGATAATGATTTTCTTAATTAAGATCTTTAAGAATAAGTAGTTAAGAAATTATTTAATTAATTTTAAATAATTAGTTAAATAATTAACTAAGTAATTAATTAGTGATTAATTAAAGATAATCACTTATAAATTAATTAAGTATAATTACTTGATGAAGTAATTAAGGAATAATTACTGGATGTAATTAAATATAAGTAAATTATTTAATAAAGTACTTAGAGGATAATTATTTTATGAAAGTAATTAAATGAAAATAATTAAGGGTTAATCACCTAGTGTTATTAATTAAATAATTTATTTAATAAAGTTAATTAAAGTATTAAGGTTAATTAATAAGGTAATTAATTATTTGTTAAGGTAATTAATTAATTAATGGAAGTAATTAAGGGAAGTTGATTACTGGTTAAGATTAATCAAAGGTGATTAATAATTGTGGTTTAATTAAGGTTAATTACTTAATGTAATTAATTTAAATAGAATAAATAATTAAAGATGTAATTAGGGATCATTAGTTTATAATTAATTGATGATGTAATTAAGGGTTGATTAATTAAGATTAATTAATCAATGATAAGTGATTATAGAATAACTAATTAATTGTAATTAATTAAGGATTAATGTAATTGATTATAATTAATTAATTAATGAAGTAATTAAAGGTTAATTACTGTATTTGGTTAAGAATAATTAATTTGTGAAATTAATTAAAGATAATTACTTAAATGTAATTAAAGAATAATTAATCAAGGTGATTAATTAAAGTGGATAATTAGAGAATGATTATATAAGTAAGATTTATAATGATGAAGTAATTAATTTAATTTATTTTAAATTAATTAGAAATGAAGTAATTAATTTAATTCACTTTAAATTAATTAGAGATGGTATAGATCATTGCTTATGTATGAATGGATAATATTGATTGCCTTGAATGGTTTGAGATCTCAAATATGAGATAAGTGATGTTGTGTGATATGAATGCTTTGGTTGAAGTATGATGAAAATGTGAATTATCTGTTTGTGATATGAATTATCTATTGTGATATTGTGAATTATCTATCTGTGCGCATATAGATAATTGAATTGAATTGTTTTAACTTTAAAACAACTTGGCCTTAAAAGATACGTTTTGGATTTCGATGAGACCGGGATCGGGTTTCCAGATTTGGATATCCGAATACCACATCGATCCAAATTAACGATAGGTCGTGAATTGTAACGACCCGCCATTTTGGACCATTCGCGTCCATTATAAGTGTATAGGTAGACACTCATGCCGGAGTTGAATTGCTCAAAATACCGCGTTGTTAATTTAAATTTGGCAAAACTGAACATATACAGTAAATAGATATAATCACAGATCACAGACACAGAGTAATAAATGCAGCGGAAATAAAAGAGATAGTAGTTCATGAAGCTACTATATGAATATATAAAAATACATCAGAGTTTACAACAGAAGAGTAATACGATACATCAGATACAAATCAGAATACATCACTGGAATCATCAAATACTGAAAGCAGAATAGATGGCTGGATCTTCAAGCAAAGCTCCAACTCCAAAGGTGAGTCTCGAATACTGGTACACTCAGTCTGACCCGAGCGTAAAGCAAAAACACAAGACACTCGAGTCAGGATTAACATTCTTATATTAATAAATCCAACTCAAGTGAAATAGCAATTGAAATACAAGTAACTCAAAGGATATTTGGAATAACCATCCTTTAAGGATCCGTTAAACTATCTACTAGGTAGTAATGTACGCTAAGTAGATAATGTCTATCAGTAATATAAAGATATCAAAGTAGGGTTAAGCAGGGCCCATACACCTCTTAACCTGTTTATTCCCAAAAGCATATACAAGACCGTAGTTTCCCCAAAACCGGAAGTCACCAGAGGGCAATCCATATACTAAAGGTACAAATCAAAATCGTAGTGGTTGCGAATAGGATAATCAGTATGACAAGGTACATGAGGCGATACCAACTAGGATACTAGTAGTTGCCTGATCCGGACTGATGTTGGGCATAGCAGCTACTACCCCAACACCGCGAAACAACACTCCCAAATCGAGGGGTGCACCCAAATCGAATCACAAAAGTAATAGATATGGTATCGAAGAAGTGTGTCCGCTAGAGATGGCGATCCTCAATGGCCCGGCGCGGCTCCTGTTTTAGTCATGTCAAGGGTCATCCAAAATCGTTCTCTTTCTTCAGTCAACGCGTTCATCAAAACCATCCACTTCGTTCTGGATCAACACTCCGCGTATAGTTATTAAAGTGGTTTCGGTTCAGATAGAGAGTATATCCATTACCGATCCCGGTCTCTTTAATAACTTTCGTAATTATTACACCGATTGGTCGTTTATATATCTCAAAAACCAAATCAATTTCAATTTCAAATAGAATTCGTAAATCAACATTTCATTTGTCTTTCTAAAACAATTTCCAAATTTTCGTTTCAAAACTTCCAATTTTCCGTTTCAAAATCTTATAATTCAATTTCAATTTCTATTTAAAACAATTCAAATATTGATTCAAGTTCGTATATAAGTTTCATTCCGAAATCATTTAAATAAATTCTAATTAACATTCAAATCAATTTAAACTCATTTATCGATTTCATTCAATATTCGTTAAGTTACTTTATCATTCAAAACAATTTCTATTAAATTTCCAATTCATTTAATCAATTCTTAAGTTCAACTTCATTAAAACAAAACTTACAATTTCGAATTAAACTAAATTCGTCAAATCAATTCTCCAATTACAAGTCTTACATTAATTCCAAAAATATCACATTTCATTTTTGTTAAAGAAATCAAATTTCACTTATTTACTTCCTTAAATAATTTTCCAAAACTTAATTAATAAAGAAACTCAATTTCAATTCTATACGAAGTAAAATTCACTTATTCAAAAGTTCAATTTTTCTTATTAAAGAATTTCAATTCAATTTAATCATTTAATAATTCATTATTAAATAGTTCAAAACTTAATTATTAAATAATTTCAAAGTTTAATAATTTCAAACTTAATTATAATTTCAAACTTAATTATTAAATCATTTCAAACTTAATTCAATCATTTCTCAAATTAAACAACATTCTTTCATTAATTACATTGTTAATCTTTTGTTTCAGATTATTAAATATTACCATTTTCCTTTCATCAAAAATTCAAATTTCAACTTCATTTCAAAACCATATTTTTTATTCAAATAAAATCTTCGTTTATTCTCAAATCAAATTATTGACCAATTGGGTTTTTATTTAATTTTCTATCCTAAGTCAAAGTTCAATTTTGGTATTTATCATTTCAACCCGATTCCAATTTAATTCGAAATCAAGACATATCAAAGGGAACTTGCAGTGTGATAACTGGGATGGTGTCAAAGTAAATAAACAAGCAACAACAACAACCAATATCAATCCAATAATCAATTCAAATAATCCCGAAATAACCGTATTAATTCGCATTGTTATTTGTACGAATTAATATAATTATTTCTAGAATCTACACTATCATTTCATGTAGATTAAAGATTATTACATTACGGTTTTTCACTTGTCATCTATTTACAATTTCATACATCATCAATTTAACAACATACATTCAGTGATTCAAAATGTAATTAAGCAAATCATACGTGTCAATGGATTTAACAGTTAAAGGGGTCATATTATACAAATGTCAGTTAATCAAATTTAACATTTAATTATCCTATATCAAGTTCAATTTCATACTATTTATCATTTTAACATTAACAATTTAACGTCCAATATAAACATCAACAATCAATCAATTATCAGCCAAACTGTATTATCAACGCATAAATAATTAACAGATAATGGTGTCAGATGTCACAGGTGAACTGATACAGGCAATAGCATATATAACAGTGTAATTAACTAACAGCAGCATATTTCAATTGTCGTTTCAATTGAAATCAAATTTAATAAATAAAAGAACGTTAATCGTGAGTGATTGCTCACCTTTCGAGGCTAGAGATGCACGAGAAGATGACACGGATACGCACATTGATACGGACATAGAGATTGAGTTACGAATCCAAGCAAAACAAATCGACACGAATTCAACGATCAAAGCTGATAACAGAAATCGATGAAATCAAATCAAAACATTCAACATAGCAACAAATAAAACATGCCCTGCATCAAAGTTTAACAATATAATTCTATGTGCTACCGAGATCGAAATGGTCTGAAATTTGGTATGAATAAAGATCAAAACTTGTATTTTAAACTGCAAAAGATTCACTTGTTTTGGACAAGAGACGAGAAAAGTTACGATGTCACGAACATAGACTCAGGTCAAGTTTGCAGCAGTGTAAAATAATTTCTAAGTACAAAAGAACAGCTGCCTGGGTCTAACTTCCAGATCCTCGACCACTAATCAAACGATGTCGGATTTGGCTGAAATTTGACAGGCATAAACTAGGTAACTTTGACTCCTTTTTAAAAATAAAATCAACCCATTCCGACGTAAGACAAAAGAGATACGATGCGTCAAACATGAACTCAGGTCGTGTTTGCAGCAGTGTAAAATAATTTCTAAGTACAGAAGAACAGCTGTCTGGGTCTAACTTTCAGATCCTCGACCACTAATCAAACGATGTCGGATTTGGCTGAAATTTGACAGGCATAAACTAGGTAACTTGGACTCCTTTTTAAAATTAAAATCAACCCATTCCGATAAAACATGAGTGAGATATGATATCGTGAACATGCAGTCTAACTGCTGTTCAGAAAAAAAAGAAAAAAAATAATAATAATAATAAACATGCAAAATACACAATAGCTCATATATAGACATACGTAGGCTTAAATATACAAACTGTACATACATGTTTTAACAACTGACACATACATACAAATCCATTTTCTTTTTTTTTAAAATAAAAAAATCCAAGTATCTATAAACATGGCTTCTATATAAAATATATATATAAAAATCTGACAATATAGTTTTTAACACTTAATGCTATGTACCCAGGTCATATAGTTTTTAACACTATATATATAAAATGAAACTTGCAGCATACCAGAAAATGCAAGATAAACCTGACACATCATGTAACATGGTATATGTCCATGTAAATATATGTATGAATGCGGCAGACATATATGAATTTTTTTCTTTTTTATAAATCAATACAAACCCAAACTTATTATATATGAATGCAACAGACTAAACTTATACAACTTTATATTATCAGAACCTACATACTGCAATACAAACCCACTTATATATATAAATAAACAAATATGTATATATATACTTACATATATAACTTTCCAAAGTATTAATAAAATTGTAAACGCAACATGTTATATAAATATAACCATACCAAAATTATGTATGTATATATTTACCTTACAATATACTTATCAAACAAGTGGGCATGCTCAGGTTGAGCATAGGCAGGGAGGCACGAAGGTACGGGGTTGGAGTGATGTGGGTAGGGTGAGGCCGGATCTGACAATGAAAAAGGTGGGTCGGGTTCAAGGCGGAAGAAAGGGAGGTCGGGCTTGCGTGTGGCCGAGCTTGGTGGCTGATCTGTGCATGCGAGGGAAGGAGAACGTTTGTTGAAGTGATGGGTGCTGGGATCTCGGCCAGTGGTGGTTACATGAGGGAGGTTCGGAGGGACGTGTGGATGGCGATTCATGGAGGAGGCCGATGTGTGCTCGAGAGGAGGTGGCGAGGCTCGGCGATGGGTTGGAGCTCGATGGGTTCGGTGATCGGAGGGTGTCGGGGAATAGGCGGAGGCCAGCTGTGGTTGAAGGGGTGTGAAGTTCGGGTAGGCTGTTCACGTGGAGGTGGAAGCGAGTGCATGCTCAGGTGGGCTAAAGGAATGGCATGGTAAGGAGGAAAGAGGGAAGAGGTTGGGAGGTTGGAGAATGAAAGTAGTAATAACGTGTATGAAAATGAAGAAAGAAAGAGAAGGAGTCATGCAAGGTAATAAATTTTCATTTCTCAACCGATGGCTTCAATTCCAAGCATCAATTCAAGTGACCATTCCCATTCTAGTACGTTAGTCTACCCTTTCGTTAGAATACGAAATAAATACAAACCCAAAAACCAAAAGTCACAAATTTACGTACCGGTACGACGCACCTTTTTATCGTTTTCGCCGCGTACCGGATCTCAAAATACAGAAATAAATATACCGTACAGATCAGCATGACGAGACGATCAAAACGGTATACAGATATCCGTGGTACGATCATCTGATCAAAAGTCGATATCGGTACCGAAAATGCTGCTATTTTGCAGAAAATAAGAACGACGGAGCAATAGATGTCCGAATTTGGAAAGATGACGAACTGACATCTTGCTCAGAAGATGGTTTAGAATTTTTCTATGTAAAAATATTTTGGTTTTGAAAACGTTTTATTTGCAACGCTTTTTAACTGATTAAATTGAAGTAAATTTACGCGCGAAATAAACTTTCATATTTTCGGACGAAAATTTAGCAGTTGCTATGTTTAATTAGACGTATTCCAAATATTAAATTTTTATTTCAAAATTTTATCGTTTAAATTTTCACAAAATTTCAACTAATTACGTTATTAAAACAGTTGAAATTTACGGGTCGTTACACTCTCCCCCACTCAAAACTTTTCGTCCCCGAAAAGGAACGAGGTAGGAGAATAGAAACAACCATAAAGGAAACAGATTTGAAAACAAAATAACAATTAATTTAAACCCTATAAATTCAAATTTAAATTAATTTTTATTCAATAATTGATTTAATCCATTTGATTTTTACTAAAATCAATCTCACTATTTCTAAATTCATTATCTTACTATCCAATTATCCTCAATTTACAATTTCTAAAACCATAAATTTGAATAGTCTTTTATTATAATCATATTTTCTTTAACAATTTTAAATTCTTCTTTATTCAAAACTATTGTTAAATTTATTCTACTTAATATATCTAATCACATATATTAACCCATATAAATAAATTTAAACCATAAAAGTTCTGATTTAAATTAATTTACATTTACTAATTGCTTTTAAATTCAAGGTATTTTCATAAGTTGATCAAATTTCAATTTATTAATTCTTTCAAACGAATTTATTAATTCTTTCAAAACAAATTTATTTCATTATTAACTGAATTTTACTTATTATCCTATCTTACTCTATTAACATCTTTATAATCAAAATTTAGTGTATAACATTTATTATAAACACCCAAATTTTATTTATAAATTCAATTTATCTTATATATTATTCAATTACATATTCAACTTCTGAATGATTTAGGTAAGTTGTATTAGAATGTAGTTGAACAATATACAATAAAATTTCCAAATTCAATTATTCAAGTTTAAATATTTATTCCAAATTTTGGTTTTATTTATAATTAAAATCATCGTTTAACAAAATTTAAGAATTAGATTTCCGATTAACTTTAAACAATTTAGAGATATATATAATATATTTATATCAAATCAAATTACATTTTTAAAATAAGATACTTATATATATATAAATCAAATTATACTGAAGAAATTCAAATCAAAATATTTTTTTTTCCAAAACAAACCGTAGCAAAGCTACAGAATGGTTTCTCCACTTCGAAACTCGAAAATGAATGTCGATGATGCGGCCGCCATCACCGAAATTATTTTCCAGCGACAAAGAAAAGAGCACTGATTTCAACATTTAAAATTCTTTGAAAACGGTTTCTATTTGAAAATACGTTCAATAATATATACTGTAAAATTTTAAAACCCAAAGTTCGAAATCACCGGAAATTAAATTCTCAAATTTCTGAATTAAATTCATTTCAAATTCCAAATCAATTTATAAACCGTATTTATAAATTTATTTAGACAATAAATGATAATCAAATATTATCATTTCAAACAAACAATTTAATTAACCTATTAAAGCATTTTTTTTAGAAAATTTTACTTATAAATATTTATAAGTAAAATCATACAAATTTATTCCATTTACCAAATTTGAAAACGATATTAATTTACAAATACACTTCCTCGCTCGACTATATAAGAATAGATTTCAAAGCAAAGACAGAGATTCAAATCTGATGGACTCAAATCAGAGAGAATTTTGGTTCGAAAATAGGTTTGAACAAAGAAGAGATAATTAAATAACAAAATAAGGCGATGGATAAGTTTATATAAATCGCGGGCAACCTTAACCGGGTCGACCGTGACTTCAAAAAATAAGATCGGTGTAGAATTCCGAGGTAAATCAACATTCGATCTCAAGAGATGGAATTCAGGTATAACAGGAGATAGATAGCATCGTAAACCGAGGATACAGAAATCTCCGGTAAATCAATGCCTATTGTAAAGGAGTTTTGCTCCTTTACGAATCATTCGAAGATTGGCGAGATCGCCGATTCACTATAAGGGTCATTCGAAGTGGAGTTATGTGATGCTCCAGAATTGAAAGGAGACGAACAGTGAGGGACACGAATGAAATTTGGAACCGTAGGGAACGTTCCAAAATTCAAAGAAATCGAGTCGAAAGAAAGAGATTGAAACTCGAATGAGAGTGATTCTGTAAATACATTTACCCTATATGTTGAGTTTTGCCTAGAGCTACCAAAGCTCTGATACCAACTGTAACGACCCGCCATTTTGGACCATTCGCGTCCATTATAAGTGTATAGGTAGACACTCATGCCGGAGTTGAATTGCTCAAAATACCGCGTTGTTAATTTAAATTTGGAAAAACTGAACATATACAGTAAATAGATATAATCACAGATCACAGACACAGAGTAATAAATGCAGCGGAAATAAAAGAGATAGTAGTTCATGAAGCTACTATATGAATATATAAAAATACATCAGAGTTTACAACAGAAGAGTAATACGATACATCAGATACAAATCAGAATACATCACTGGAATCATCGAATACTGAAAGCAGAATAGATGGATGGATCTTCAAGCAAAGCTCCAACTCCAAAGGTGAGTCTCGAATACTGGTACACTCAGTCTGACCCGAGCGTAAAGCAAAAACACAAGACACTCGAGTCAGGATTAACATTCTTATATTAATAAATCCAACTCAAGTGAAATAGCAATTGAAATACAAGTAACTCAAAGGATATTTGGAATAACCATCCTTTAAGGATCCGTTAAACTATCTACTAGGTAGTAATGTACGCTAAGTAGATAATGTCTATCAGTAATATAAAGATATCAAAGTAGGGTTAAGCAGGGCCCATACACCTCTTAACCTGTTTATTCCCAAAAGCATATACAAGACCGTAGTTTCCCCAAAACCGGAAGTCACCAGAGGGCAATCCATATACTAAAGGTACAAATCAAAATCGTAGTGGTCGCGAATAGGATAATCAGTATGACAAGGTACATGAGGCGATACCAACTAGGATACTAGTAGTTGCCTGATCCGGACTGATGTTGGGCATAGCAGCTACTACCCCAACACCGCGAAACAACACTCCCAAATCGAGGGG
This sequence comes from Allium fistulosum, assembly GCA_030737815.1. NCBI lineage: Eukaryota > Viridiplantae > Streptophyta > Magnoliopsida > Asparagales > Amaryllidaceae > Allium > Allium fistulosum. Next base: position 478,020,104 of record CM060908.1, read on the forward strand.
TGCACCCAAATCGAATCACAAAAGTAATAGATATGGTATCGAAGAAGTGTGTCCGCTAGAGATGGCGATCCTCAATGGCCCGGCGCGGCTCCTGTTTTAGTCATGTCAAGGGTCATCCAAAATCGTTCTCTTTCTTCAGTCAACGCGTTCATCAAAACCATCCACTTCGTTCTGGATCAACACTCCGCGTATAGTTATTAAAGTGGTTTCGGTTCAGATAGAGAGTATATCCATTACCGATCCCGGTCTCTTTAATAACTTTCGTAATTATTACACCGATTGGTCGTTTATATATCTCAAAAACCAAATCAATTTCAATTTCAAATAGAATTCGTAAATCAACATTTCATTTGTCTTTCTAAAACAATTTCCAAATTTTCGTTTCAAAACTTCCAATTTTCCGTTTCAAAATCTTATAATTCAATTTAAATTTCTATTTAAAACAATTCAAATATTGATTCAAGTTCGTATATAAGTTTCATTCCGAAATCATTTAAATAAATTCTAATTAACATTCAAATCAATTTAAACTCATTTATCGATTTCATTCAATATTCGTTAAGTTACTTTATCATTCAAAACAATTTCTATTAAATTTCCAATTCATTTAATCAATTCTTAAGTTCAACTTCATTAAAACAAAACTTACAATTTCGAATTAAACTAAATTCGTCAAATCAATTCTCCAATTACAAGTCTTACATTAATTCCAAAAATATCACATTTCATTTTTGTTAAAGAAATCAAATTTCACTTATTTACTTCCTTAAATAATTTTCCAAAACTTAATTAATAAAGAAACTCAATTTCAATTCTATACGAAGTAAAATTCACTTATTCAAAAGTTCAATTTTTCTTATTAAAGAATTTCAATTCAATTTAATCATTTAATAATTCATTATTAAATAGTTCAAAACTTAATTATTAAATAATTTCAAAGTTTAATAATTTCAAACTTAATTATAATTTCAAACTTAATTATTAAATCATTTCAAACTTAATTTAATCATTTCTCAAATTAAACAACATTCTTTCATTGATTACATTGTTAATCTTTTGTTTCAGATTATTAAATATTACCATTTTCCTTTCATCAAAAATTCAAATTTCAACTTCATTTCAAAACCATATTTTTTATTCAAATAAAATCTTCGTTTATTCTCAAATCAAATTATTGACCAATTGGGTTTTTATTTAATTTTCTATCCTAAGTCAAAGTTCAAATATGGTATTTATCATTTCAACCCGATTCCAATTTAATTCGAAATCAAGACATATCAAAGGGAACTTGCAGTGTGATAACTGGGATGGTGTCAAAGTAAATAAACAAGCAACAACAACAACCAATATCAATCCAATAATCAATTCAAATAATCCCGAAATAACCGTATTAATTCGCATTGTTATTTGTACGAATTAATATAATTATTTCTAGAATCTACACTATCATTTCATGTAGATTAAAGATTATTACATTACGGTTTTTCACTTGTCATCTATTTACAATTTCATACATCATCAATTTAACAACATACATTCAGTGATTCAAAATGTAATTAAGCAAATCATACGTGTCAATGGATTTAACAGTTAAAGGGGTCATATTATACAAATGTCAGTTAATCAAATTTAACATTTAATTATCCTATATCAAGTTCAATTTCATACTATTTATCATTTTAACATTAACAATTTAACGTCCAATATAAACATCAACAATCAATCAATTATCAGCCAAACTGTATTATCAACGCATAAATAATTAACAGATAATGGTGTCAGATGTCACAGGTGAACTGATACAGGCAATAACATATATAACAGTGTAATTAACTAACAGCAGCATATTTCAATTGTCGTTTCAATTGAAATCAAATTTAATAAATAAAAGAACGTTAATCGTGAGTGATTGCTCACCTTTCGAGGCTAGAGATGCACGAGAAGATGACACGGATACGCACATTGATACGGACATAGAGATTGAGTTACGAATCCAAGCAAAACAAATCGACACGAATTCAACGATCAAAGCTGATAACAGAAATCGATGAAATCAAATCAAAACATTCAACATAGCAACAAATAAAACATGCCCTGCATCAAAGTTTAACAATATAATTCTATGTGCTACCGAGATCGAAATGGTCTGAAATTTGGTATGAATAAAGATCAAAACTTGTATTTTAAACTGCAAAAGATTCACTTGTTTTGGACAAGAGACGAGAAAAGTTACGATGTCACGAACATAGACTCAGGCCAAGTTTGCAGCAGTGTAAAATAATTTCTAAGTACAAAAGAACAGCTGCCTGGGTCTAACTTCCAGATCCTCGACCACTAATCAAACGATGTCGGATTTGGCTGAAATTTGACAGGCATAAACTAGGTAACTTTGACTCCTTTTTAAAAATAAAATCAACCCATTCCGACGTAAGACAGAAGAGATACGATGCGTCAAACATGAACTCAGGTCGTGTTTGCAGCAGTGTAAAATAATTTCTAAGTACAGAAGAACAGCTGTCTGGGTCTAACTTTCAGATCCTCGACCACTAATCAAACGATGTCGGATTTGGCTGAAATTTGACAGGCATAAACTAGGTAACTTGGACTCCTTTTTAAAATTAAAATCAACCCATTCCGATAAAACATGAGTGAGATATGATATCGTGAACATGCAGTCTAACTGCTGTTCAGAAAAAAAAGAAAAAAAATAATAATAATAATAAACATGCAAAATACACAATAGCTCATATATAGACATACGTAGGCTTAAATATACAAACTGTACATACATGTTTTAACAACTGACACATACATACAAATCCATTTTCTTTTTTTTTAAAATAAAAAAATCCAAGTATCTATAAACATGGCTTCTATATAAAATATATATATAAAAATCTGACAATATAGTTTTTAACACTTAATGCTATGTACCCAGGTCATATAGTTTTTAACACTATATATATAAAATGAAACTTGCAGCATACCAGAAAATGCAAGATAAACCTGACACATCATGTAACATGGTATATGTCCATGTAAATATATGTATGAATGCGGCAGACATATATGAATTTTTTTCTTTTTTATAAATCAATACAAACCCAAACTTATTATATATGAATGCAACAGACTAAACTTATACAACTTTATATTATCAGAACCTACATACTGCAATACAAACCCACTTATATATATAAATAAACAAATATGTATATATATACTTACATATATAACTTTCCAAAGTATTAATAAAATTGTAAACGCAACATGTTATATAAATATAACCATACCAAAATTATGTATGTATATATTTACCTTACAATATACTTATCAAACAAGTGGGCATGCTCAGGTTGAGCATAGGCAGGGAGGCACGAAGGTACGGGGTTGGAGTGATGTGGGTAGGGTGAGGCCGGATCTGACAATGAAAAAGGTGGGTCGGGTTCAAGGCGGAAGAAAGGGAGGTCGGGCTTGCGTGTGGCCGAGCTTGGTGGCTGATCTGTGCATGCGAGGGAAGGAGAACGTTTGTTGAAGTGATGGGTGCTGGGATCTCGGCCAGTGGTGGTTACATGAGGGAGGTTCGGAGGGACGTGTGGATGGCGATTCATGGAGGAGGCCGATGTGTGCTCGAGAGGAGGTGGCGAGGCTCGGCGATGGGTTGGAGCTCGATGGGTTCGGTGATCGGAGGGTGTCGGGGAATAGGCGGAGGCCAGCTGTGGTTGAAGGGGTGTGAAGTTCGGGTAGGCTGTTCACGTGGAGGTGGAAGCGAGTGCATGCTCAGGTGGGCTAAAGGAATGGCATGGTAAGGAGGAAAGAGGGAAGAGGTTGGGAGGTTGGAGAATGAAAGTAGTAATAACGTGTATGAAAATGAAGAAAGAAAGAGAAGGAGTCATGCAAGGTAATAAATTTTCATTTCTCAACCGATGGCTTCAATTCCAAGCATCAATTCAAGTGACCATTCCCATTCTAGTACGTTAGTCTACCCTTTCGTTAGAATACGAAATAAATACAAACCCAAAAACCAAAAGTCACAAATTTACGTACCGGTACGACGCACCTTTTTATCGTTTTCGCCGCGTACCGGATCTCAAAATACAGAAATAAATATACCGTACAGATCAGCATGACGAGACGATCAAAACGGTATACAGATATCCGTGGTACGATCATCTGATCAAAAGTCGATATCGGTACCGAAAATGCTGCTATTTTGCAGAAAATAAGAACGACGGAGCAATAGATGTCCGAATTTGGAAAGATGACGAATTGACATCTTGCTCAGAAGATGGTTTAGAATTTTTCTATGTAAAAATATTTTGGTTTTGAAAACGTTTTATTTGCAACGCTTTTTAACTGATTAAATTGAAGTAAATTTACGCGCGAAATAAACTTTCATATTTTCGGACGAAAATTTAGCAGTTGCTATGTTTAATTAGACGTATTCCAAATATTAAATTTTTATTTCAAAATTTTATCGTTTAAATTTTCACAAAATTTCAACTAATTACGTTATTAAAACAGTTGAAATTTACGGGTCGTTACACTCTCCCCCACTCAAAACTTTTCGTCCCCGAAAAGGAACGAGGTAGGAGAATAGAAACAACCATAAAGGAAACAGATTTGAAAACAAAATAACAATTAATTTAAACCCTATAAATTCAAATTTAAATTAATTTTTATTCAATAATTGATTTAATCCATTTGATTTTTACTAAAATCAATCTCACTATTTCTAAATTCATTATCTTACTATCCAATTATCCTCAATTTACAATTTCTAAAACCATAAATTTGAATAGTCTTTTATTATAATCATATTTTCTTTAACAATTTTAAATTCTTCTTTATTCAAAACTATTGTTAAATTTATTCTACTTAATATATCTAATCACATATATTAACCCATATAAATAAATTTAAACCATAAAAGTTCTGATTTAAATTAATTTACATTTACTAATTGCTTTTAAATTCAAGGTATTTTCATAAGTTGATCAAATTTCAATTTATTAATTCTTTCAAACGAATTTATTAATTCTTTCAAAACAAATTTATTTCATTATTAACTGAATTTTACTTATTATCCTATCTTACTCTATTAACATCTTTATAATCAAAATTTAGTGTATAACATTTATTATAAACACCCAAATTTTATTTATAAATTCAATTTATCTTATATATTATTCAATTACATATTCAACTTCTGAATGATTTAGGTAAGTTGTATTAGAATGTAGTTGAACAATATACAATAAAATTTCCAAATTCAATTATTCAAGTTTAAATATTTATTCCAAATTTTGGTTTTATTTATAATTAAAATCATCGTTTAACAAAATTTAAGAATTAGATTTCCGATTAACTTTAAACAATTTAGAGATATATATAATATATTTATATCAAATCAAATTACATTTTTAAAATAAGATACTTATATATATATAAATCAAATTATACTGAAGAAATTCAAATCAAAATATTTTTTTTTCCAAAACAAACCGTAGCAAAGCTACAGAATGGTTTCTCCACTTCGAAACTCGAAAATGAATGTCGATGATGCGGCCGCCATCACCGAAATTATTTTCCAGCGACAAAGAAAAGAGCACTGATTTCAACATTTAAAATTCTTTGAAAACGGTTTCTATTTGAAAATACGTTCAATAATATATACTGTAAAATTTTAAAACCCAAAGTTCGAAATCACCGGAAATTAAATTCTCAAATTTCTGAATTAAATTCATTTCAAATTCCAAATCAATTTATAAACCGTATTTATAAATTTATTTAGACAATAAATGATAATCAAATATTATCATTTCAAACAAACAATTTAATTAACCTATTAAAGCATTTTTTTTAGAAAATTTTACTTATAAATATTTATAAGTAAAATCATACAAATTTATTCCATTTACCAAATTTGAAAACGATATTAATTTACAAATACACTTCCTCGCTCGACTATATAAGAATAGATTTCAAAGCAAAGACAGAGATTCAAATCTGATGGACTCAAATCAGAGAGAATTTTGGTTCGAAAATAGGTTTGAACAAAGAAGAGATAATTAAATAACAAAATAAGGCGATGGATAAGTTTATATAAATCGCGGGCAACCTTAACCGGGTCGACCGTGACTTCAAAAAATAAGATCGGTGTAGAATTCCGAGGTAAATCAACATTCGATCTCAAGAGATGGAATTCAGGTATAACAGGAGATAGATAGCATCGTAAACCGAGGATACAGAAATCTCCGGTAAATCAATGCCTATTGTAAAGGAGTTTTGCTCCTTTACGAATCATTCGAAGATTGGCGAGATCGCCGATTCACTATAAGGGTCATTCGAAGTGGAGTTATGTGATGCTCCAGAATTGAAAGGAGACGAACAGTGAGGGACACGAATGAAATTTGGAACCGTAGGGAACGTTCCAAAATTCAAAGAAATCGAGTCGAAAGAAAGAGATTGAAACTCGAATGAGAGTGATTCTGTAAATACATTTACCCTATATGTTGAGTTTTGCCTAGAGCTACCAAAGCTCTGATACCAACTGTAACGACCCGCCATTTTGGACCATTCGCGTCCATTATAAGTGTATAGGTAGACACTCATGCCGGAGTTGAATTGCTCAAAATACCGCGTTGTTAATTTAAATTTGGCAAAACTGAACATATACAGTAAATAGATATAATCACAGATCACAGACACAGAGTAATAAATGCAGCGGAAATAAAAGAGATAGTAGTTCATGAAGCTACTATATGAATATATAAAAATACATCAGAGTTTACAACAGAAGAGTAATACGATACATCAGATACAAATCAGAATACATCACTGGAATCATCGAATACTGAAAGCAGAATAGATGGATGGATCTTCAAGCAAAGCTCCAACTCCAAAGGTGAGTCTCGAATACTGGTACACTCAGTCTGACCCGAGCGTAAAGCAAAAACACAAGACACTCGAGTCAGGATTAACATTCTTATATTAATAAATCCAACTCAAGTGAAATAGCAATTGAAATACAAGTAACTCAAAGGATATTTGGAATAACCATCCTTTAAGGATCCGTTAAACTATCTACTAGGTAGTAATGTACGCTAAGTAGATAATGTCTATCAGTAATATAAAGATATCAAAGTAGGGTTAAGCAGGGCCCATACACCTCTTAACCTGTTTATTCCCAAAAGCATATACAAGACCGTAGTTTCCCCAAAACCGGAAGTCACCAGAGGGCAATCCATATACTAAAGGTACAAATCAAAATCGTAGTGGTCGCGAATAGGATAATCAGTATGACAAGGTACATGAGGCGATACCAACTAGGATACTAGTAGTTGCCTGATCCGGACTGATGTTGGGCATAGCAGCTACTACCCCAACACCGCGAAACAACACTCCCAAATCGAGGGGTGCACCCAAATCGAATCACAAAAGTAATAGATATGGTATCGAAGAAGTGTGTCCGCTAGAGATGGCGATCCTCAATGGCCCGGCGCGGCTCCTGTTTTAGTCATGTCAAGGGTCATCCAAAATCGTTCTCTTTCTTCAGTCAACGCGTTCATCAAAACCATCCACTTCGTTCTGGATCAACACTCCGCGTATAGTTATTAAAGTGGTTTCGGTTCAGATAGAGAGTATATCCATTACCGATCCCGGTCTCTTTAATAACTTTCGTAATTATTACACCGATTGGTCGTTTATATATCTCAAAAACCAAATCAATTTCAATTTCAAATAGAATTCGTAAATCAACATTTCATTTGTCTTTCTAAAACAATTTCCAAATTTTCGTTTCAAAACTTCCAATTTTCCGTTTCAAAATCTTATAATTCAATTTCAATTTCTATTTAAAACAATTCAAATATTGATTCAAGTTCGTATATAAGTTTCATTCCGAAATCATTTAAATAAATTCTAATTAACATTCAAATCAATTTAAACTCATTTATCGATTTCATTCAATATTCGTTAAGTTACTTTATCATTCAAAACAATTTCTATTAAATTTCCAATTCATTTAATCAATTCTTAAGTTCAACTTCATTAAAACAAAACTTACAATTTCGAATTAAACTAAATTCGTCAAATCAATTCTCCAATTACAAGTCTTACATTAATTCCAAAAATATCACATTTCATTTTTGTTAAAGAAATCAAATTTCACTTATTTACTTCCTTAAATAATTTTCCAAAACTTAATTAATAAAGAAACTCAATTTCAATTCTATACAAAGTAAAATTCACTTATTCAAAAGTTCAATTTTTCTTATTAAAGAATTTCAATTCAATTTAATCATTTAATAATTCATTATTAAATAGTTCAAAACTTAATTATTAAATAATTTCAAAGTTTAATAATTTCAAACTTAATTATAATTTCAAACTTAATTATTAAATCATTTCAAACTTAATTTAATCATTTCTCAAATTAAACAACATTCTTTCATTGATTACATTGTTAATCTTTTGTTTCAGATTATTAAATATTACCATTTTCCTTTCATCAAAAATTCAAATTTCAACTTCATTTCAAAACCATATTTTTTATTCAAATAAAATCTTCGTTTATTCTCAAATCAAATTATTGACCAATTGGGTTTTTATTTAATTTTCTATCCTAAGTCAAAGTTCAAATATGGTATTTATCATTTCAACCCGATTCCAATTTAATTCGAAATCAAGACATATCAAAGGGAACTTGCAGTGTGATAACTGGGATGGTGTCAAAGTAAATAAACAAGCAACAACAACAACCAATATCAATCCAATAATCAATTCAAATAATCCCGAAATAACCGTATTAATTCGCATTGTTATTTGTACGAATTAATATAATTATTTCTAGAATCTACACTATCATTTCATGTAGATTAAAGATTATTACATTACGGTTTTTCACTTGTCATCTATTTACAATTTCATACATCATCAATTTAACAACATACATTCAGTGATTCAAAATGTAATTAAGCAAATCATACGTGTCAATGGATTTAACAGTTAAAGGGGTCATATTATACAAATGTCAGTTAATCAAATTTAACATTTAATTATCCTATATCAAGTTCAATTTCATACTATTTATCATTTTAACATTAACAATTTAACGTCCAATATAAACATCAACAATCAATCAATTATCAGCCAAACTGTATTATCAACGCATAAATAATTAACAGATAATGGTGTCAGATGTCACAGGTGAACTGATACAGGCAATAGCATATATAACAGTGTAATTAACTAACAGCAGCATATTTCAATTGTCGTTTCAATTGAAATCAAATTTAATAAATAAAAGAACGTTAATCGTGAGTGATTGCTCACCTTTCGAGGCTAGAGATGCACGAGAAGATGACACGGATACGCACATTGATACGGACATAGAGATTGAGTTACGAATCCAAGCAAAACAAATCGACACGAATTCAACGATCAAAGCTGATAACAGAAATCGATGAAATCAAATCAAAACATTCAACATAGCAACAAATAAAACATGCCCTGCATCAAAGTTTAACAATATAATTCTATGTGCTACCGAGATCGAAATGGTCTGAAATTTGGTATGAATAAAGATCAAAACTTGTATTTTAAACTGCAAAAGATTCACTTGTTTTGGACAAGAGACGAGAAAAGTTACGATGTCACGAACATAGACTCAGGCCAAGTTTGCAGCAGTGTAAAATAATTTCTAAGTACAAAAGAACAGCTGCCTGGGTCTAACTTCCAGATCCTCGACCACTAATCAAACGATGTCGGATTTGGCTGAAATTTGACAGGCATAAACTAGGTAACTTTGACTCCTTTTTAAAAATAAAATCAACCCATTCCGACGTAAGACAGAAGAGATACGATGCGTCAAACATGAACTCAGGTCGTGTTTGCAGCAGTGTAAAATAATTTCTAAGTACAGAAGAACAGCTGTCTGGGTCTAACTTTCAGATCCTCGACCACTAATCAAACGATGTCGGATTTGGCTGAAATTTGACAGGCATAAACTAGGTAACTTGGACTCCTTTTTAAAATTAAAATCAACCCATTCCGATAAAACATGAGTGAGATATGATATCGTGAACATGCAGTCTAACTGCTGTTCAGAAAAAAAAGAAAAATAATAATAATAATAATAAACATGCAAAATACACAATAGCTCATATATAGACATACGTAGGCTTAAATATACAAACTGTACATACATGTTTTAACAACTGACACATACATACAAATCCATTTTCTTTTTTTTTAAAATAAAAAAATCCAAGTATCTATAAACATGGCTTCTATATAAAATATATATATAAAAATCTGACAATATAGTTTTTAACACTTAATGCTATGTACCCAGGTCATATAGTTTTTAACACTATATATATAAAATGAAACTTGCAGCATACCAGAAAATGCAAGATAAACCTGACACATCATGTAACATGGTATATGTCCATGTAAATATATGTATGAATGCGGCAGACATATATGAATTTTTTTCTTTTTTATAAATCAATACAAACCCAAACTTATTATATATGAATGCAACAGACTAAACTTATACAACTTTATATTATCAGAACCTACATACTGCAATACAAACCCACTTATATATATAAATAAACAAATATGTATATATATACTTACATATATAACTTTCCAAAGTATTAATAAAATTGTAAACGCAACATGTTATATAAATATAACCATACCAAAATTATGTATGTATATATTTACCTTACAATATACTTATCAAACAAGTGGGCATGCTCAGGTTGAGCATAGGCAGGGAGGCACGAAGGTACGGGGTTGGAGTGATGTGGGTAGGGTGAGGCCGGATCTGACAATGAAAAAGGTGGGTCGGGTTCAAGGCGGAAGAAAGGGAGGTCGGGCTTGCGTGTGGCCGAGCTTGGTGGCTGATCTGTGCATGCGAGGGAAGGAGAACGTTTGTTGAAGTGATGGGTGCTGGGATCTCGGCCAGTGGTGGTTACATGAGGGAGGTTCGGAGGGACGTGTGGATGGCGATTCATGGAGGAGGCCGATGTGTGCTCGAGAGGAGGTGGCGAGGCTCGGCGATGGGTTGGAGCTCGATGGGTTCGGTGATCGGAGGGTGTCGGGGAATAGGCGGAGGCCAGCTGTGGTTGAAGGGGTGTGAAGTTCGGGTAGGCTGTTCACGTGGAGGTGGAAGCGAGTGCATGCTCAGGTGGGCTAAAGGAATGGCATGGTAAGGAGGAAAGAGGGAAGAGGTTGGGAGGTTGGAGAATGAAAGTAGTAATAACGTGTATGAAAATGAAGAAAGAAAGAGAAGGAGTCATGCAAGGTAATAAATTTTCATTTCTCAACCGATGGCTTCAATTCCAAGCATCAATTCAAGTGACCATTCCCATTCTAGTACGTTAGTCTACCCTTTCGTTAGAATACGAAATAAATACAAACCCAAAAACCAAAAGTCACAAATTTACGTACCGGTACGACGCACCTTTTTATCGTTTTCGCCGCGTACCGGATCTCAAAATACAGAAATAAATATACCGTACAGATCAGCATGACGAGACGATCAAAACGGTATACAGATATCCGTGGTACGATCATCTGATCAAAAGTCGATATCGGTACCGAAAATGCTGCTATTTTGCAGAAAATAAGAACGACGGAGCAATAGATGTCCGAATTTGGAAAGATGACGAACTGACATCTTGCTCAGAAGATGGTTTAGAATTTTTCTATGTAAAAATATTTTGGTTTTGAAAACGTTTTATTTGCAACGCTTTTTAACTGATTAAATTGAAGTAAATTTACGCGCGAAATAAACTTTCATATTTTCGGACGAAAATTTAGCAGTTGCTATGTTTAATTAGACGTATTCCAAATATTAAATTTTTATTTCAAAATTTTATCGTTTAAATTTTCACAAAATTTCAACTAATTACGTTATTAAAACAGTTGAAATTTACGGGTCGTTACATGAATTTCAAGTGAAGATGAAGATTCAGAGTGCAAGGGTTATTGTCGTTAACTCTGAGGGTGATTCCAAAATGAGTGTAACGAGATAATGCCTTCGGTTTCGTTCGAACCCGGAACGAACTTGTATGGATTGAATGCTTTCAAAACATCGTCAGGTGGACGATGAGCATTCTAAGTGATATGTTCTGATTAAAGGTAATCGTAACCTCAAGCCTCATCAACCGGGAATGGCTAAAACAGGGGAGGTGCAGTAAGGCTTCGTGGGTAGCGCCCACTGAGAGCAAGATATATCCCTGTCTAGAGGTCCCTTTTTATTTCGGCTTAGTGGGTAGTTGGAACTGCAGCCAACTGCAGGGTTGTCTTGTTCGGGATTATCCAGTAAGGGATGGTTCCGGCTTTGTGTTGCAGGGGGTTGGGAGTAATCCTCAGTACGTTGATCTAGGCCACGTACTGTGACGGGCGGTACCCCAGTAGCCCTGCCATTGTATGGAAATCCAACTTCCAATAAGTGATAACGGACTTGATTGTATACCTATGTATGTTGGAATTTAATGAATGTAACAATTTCGGCTATGTGAATATTTTACTTGAAAACCCTAGACCCTATTATAATATAACTCGATTTCCTATCAAAGTTTTGGTTAGCGTTAGGTAAAAACTTTTCCATGTTTATGTGTGGGAAGTCTTACGTGATACCTTTGTTTTCAAAGGTTTTGAAGTTAAACAACTTTAACCCGTTTACTCACACCAGACCCATGTCTGACCCAAGTGTTTATTTTCTGTTTTATAAACTCTTGGGTACTCAAATTTTTACGAGTAGCCAAGGGATTCAGGTTAGCTTTGATGAATTCTGGAGGAGCTGTGGAGCAGGAGGCTTCAGCGTGTAGATATATAGAGTTTCCGCTGTGTTGATCTCTGAGTCATTTGTTTGAGTTGTATTTGAGGTTGTAATAACTAGACAGGTGTTTATAACTGTCTAGTATGTGTTGTATAAGTTGTGTACTCTGATGTATATGATACTATGTAATACTTATGTTATTAATATAATTTATTCGTTCCACTGTTGAGATTCTAGTGTTGTTCTTTCTTTCTTCTCTATCTTTTCTCTTTTCTATCCCTTTCTTTCTTAATAATGATGCGTCTTCCTGGGCATAGGAAGTCGGGTCGTTTCACAATTATTAATATAGTCAAAATTTCATTCATTACCATAATTGAATTCTATAATTTATAGAAACTTAAGAACTAAATGCCGGGTTTATTTCAAATCATATGAAATAATATATATATATACACACACACACACTCATAGCTTTATATATCCAATTTTTAAATTAAAATTAAGATTTGTTTATCAAAACAAAGGTGTAGTAAAACTACTACAGTGGCCTTCCCACTTTGAAACTCGAAAATAAACATCGATGACGCGTGCACTCATCACCGAAATTATTTTCCAGCGACAGAAGAGAGGAGTACAGAACTTATTTCCCTTTAAAGGTTCTTTTAAAACATTTCTTTCAAATCATGTTTTGAGAATATTTATCCAAAATACTTCCAAATAATACTAGTATTATATTTCAAAAATCACTTGAAAACAAAAATTCAACCCCGGAACTTAGGTTCTCAAATTCCAATTAAATTCATTTTATTAATAAATCCTATTTTGAAATCAATATTTATAAAATTTCACTTACTATCAAACAAACATATCACATACAACTATTAGTACTTCGAAATCAAGTAAATATTTCAAAACATACCTCAAAAATAGCAATTCCAATTTATTTTTCAAGCATATTACTAAAATAAATTTCCGAAATCATTTAATATCTTTAAAATTATACATTCAAAGAAACTTACATAAATTTTACTTGAAATTTTCATTTCAAAGCTTCATTTGCAAATCAATCATCTTTAGTACTTTAATACTTCACAAAAATTCATCTACAAAATTTCTTACTTCATTTATACATTTAAAAATCTTAAATAACACCTTTATAAATAAATGTAAACTATTTGAAAATAATTATTTACATCATTACTTATATTTAAAAAGGAGTTATTGAAAACCTTAAATCCATTATTTATAATTTTATCAGTTTAAACCAAGTTGTACATAAATAAACAATATTTTAAACATTTAAAGTATTTAGAAAAGAAAAGGAGGGAACAAAAATGACCAAAATATCCTTTATATTTATACTTTATCAAAATATTTTTATAACTCGATGCTTAACAAGTTTATCCTCGTTCTTGTAGACTTTAGCCATGCGTTGATCAGGCGCAAGGCTGGAATTCTTCAAGTACTTAGTAGACCTATTTCAACACCTAGTGAAAACATTTACAAACATTTAAAAACAGATATGAAAGTACATTCCCCCATGGATCGCAGTTACGCAATGGTTACGCCGCTATCCCAACGGAATCACTTGTAACTGTAGGCATCGCCGCCCCTCGACTTACGCTCTGGTTGATAGATCGCAGCGGAATCACTTGTAACTATAGGCATCACGCCCCTCGATTTACGCTATCCATCAATAGATCGCAGCTACGCAATGGTTACGCCGCTATCCCAGCGGAATCACTTGTAGCTGTAGGCATCACGCCCCTTGATTTACGCTATTCAACAATATCAAATAAATATAATAAGTGACCCACCAAGTGGGTTCCGATACGTGTTCCTACCGAGTAGGACCCCGATTTCCAATGGATACCGAGTAGGACCGCGATTTTTGATGGAAGGTATTTCCCATATCATTTACTTCAAAATATATCAAATCATATATAGTACCCTTTCAAAATCATAATTTCAATTATCGCACTTATATAAATTCCATTATATATAAGATTTCATTTTTAGATAGAGTACTTTCCATCAATGGTTTTCAAAATCATCTTATACTTACATAAAGTCCATCTTATATAAGAATCAAAAATTTCCAAAATCAATTACACTGCATTAAGAGCCATATGGGATTGAACATTTTTGCTTTATAAAAGGTTTGAATTTAGAATAGTTTTGTATATAAAATAGTCTGTAAAATTGGTTTGTATATAAAATAGTTTGTAAAATAGTTTTGTATATAAAATAGTTTGTAAAATAGTTTTGTAAGATAGTTTTGTAAATAAAATAATTTTGTAAATAAAATGGTTTTGTAAATAAAATAGTTTGAATTTTTTTGTAAATTAAATAGAATAAAATAGTTTGTATAAAAAAATAGTTTTGTAAAATGGTTTAAATTAATAGTAGTTTTGCATAAAAGAAAATTTCCAATTTAAATTACAAAGATACCCAACCCAACAACTTTCAATTCCAACATCAAAGCATATCAATAATATTAGAACATAAGATGTACATATGTCATCATTTCAAAAAATCACATTCGATCGCTCGCTTGATCACATAAGTTCGCTTTCGAAGTAGTATTGTCCATTCGACTTCCATAATGCGGACTTCGATATGGTTTCTTGACTAGAAACCATCATTCTCCTTGCATAGCCATATACTATGATAGAGAACTCTAGAATCAAACCAAAAATCCATATCAAATATTTGCCATCAAGAATCGAATGAAAAATCCTAACACGAAATGGTGTAATCCACCTCGAACTTATGTACTCAAATCTGGATCAAATTAATTATGCGGATAAAACAATATACGTAAAACTTACGTATCTATTCAAATTTGTTTCATCACAAATACATTTTAAGTTAAATTCATTATTAATCTCATAGACTAACAAAAATATCACTTCATACTTTAATATTTGTTCCATAGAATTTCTACATTCAATATAAACATTAATCATTCTCAAACATTGCTTATTTTCTCTTCACTTTTTAAATTACATTCATTTTCACATGTAATATTTCTCATTTAATACTACATTTATTTACAAATCATTTCATAAGAATTTTCTTAAGTTTATAACCCATTTATAAAAGCTTAACTTCCTATATAAAACATTATTCAACTTTACAGTTATCACAACTTTAATTATAATCACTTATTACAACATTCATTTATTTCATAAACAATTTACAAGTCCAGATTTTATTTATAATAATTTCACTTTTAGTTCATATTTGTTTATCCAATAATTATTTTCTTTTACTTTCAAATTTATTTATGACACATTTCATAAATTTATAAACACTTGTTTTTCATTTTTTTTCATTTACAGAATTTCCTTAATCACAATTTCGATTTTAAATATTCCAAGGCTTAAAGTTCACATTTGTATATTATTACATTACATACAAATAATGTATACAACAATTCTATCCATTTACTAAACATAGATATAACAATTTAACCTTATTTCACTTGCTTTCACATTAAGGTTACCAAATTCAACTACATAGTTCAACACAATAACTAATTTTTAACATATATATTAATACAGAAGTTTCGACTATCCAAAATATCTAGTTATTCTATTTTATTTCAATAGTTGAAACTACCGAATCAAGGAAACAACAATATTCACACAACAAAACATTTCAATTTCATAACAAATATCCTAATTATTCAATTTATTTCCTTTAATACACTATTATTAAACTAGTGTTTAGTTCATAAATTCAATCAACAATAATAGCCAATGTTTATAAACTGACCAAATACAACAATCAACCATAAATGATAATAATTCAATATTATCATTTCATAAAACATACACATTACGAATAACTATATTAGTTATAAAAATTTTATTCCTTTATATATAACATATAATATTAGGAAAAATAATTTCATTTTAAAAGTTATAAAAAACATTTTTATAACACTAACAAATACGCGCTCTCGTATATATATATATACACACAGACAAACTCATTCTAGGATATTACTACCCTATCTCTAATGAGTTAACCCCAACAGGCTAAGGTGTGTCTAAACCTTGCTCTGATACTAACTGTAACGACCCACATTTTTGGACGGTTTAAATCGACAATAAACCACACATGTCTAATTCAAACCATTCAAAAGGGAGGATTGTTAATAGGGTAAATAAGAAAATAAATGAAAAGAAAGAAAAACAAAACACAGAATCTCACAGCGGAACGATAAAATATAATAATCAAATAAACAGTTCATGGAGCTGTTTTATAAATAACATTTGATTAGACTTTTACAATTCAAATCAGAGTTATACATACATCAAAAATAAACAAATAATGCAGCAGAACACATGATGTAGTGGAATAATTATTATAACGACCCGCTATTTTGGACTATTCGCATCCGCACATGTCGGACTTGAACAATTCAAAATACCGAATTGTTAATTTAAATTTGGCAAAACTAAGCATATACCGTAAATAAATAGAATACAGATCACAGACATAGAGTAATAAATGCAGCGGAAGCAAAAGATAGTAGTTCATGAAGCTACTATATACATATCAGAGTTAAATAAGGTACAACAGATGTCTCGAATATAATAATCAAATACAATATCAGAATACATCACTGGAATCAACTGGATATCTGAAAGCTGTAAAGATATCTGGATCTCCAAGCGAAGCTCCAACTCCAAAGGTGAGTCTCGAATACTGGTACACTCAGTCTGACTCAAGCGTAAAGCAAAACACAAAACACTCGAGTCAGGATTAACATTCTTATATCAATAAATCCAACTCAAGTGAAATAGCAACTGAAATACAAGTAACTCAAAGGAAGTTTGGAATAACCATCCTTTAAGGATCCGTTAAACTATCTACTATGTAGTAGTGTACGATAAGTAGATAATGCCTATCAGTAATATAAAGTATCAAAATAGTGTTAAGGCGTTACCATTATCCCCCTTAACACATTTTATATAAGCGTTATAGACTATACAGCACTGTAAACTCCACCGTAAACTAGTGGGATATTAGGGAGTACTCCATAGGTATAACACAAAACAAATCATAGTGGTCGCGTATATAGGGATACAAGTATGACAAGGCACATGAGGCAATACCCAAGGTAGTGAAACTACCGTTTGCCTGATCCGGACTGGTGAGAACGCATCGCCGCAGCGATCGCAACATCGCGAAACAACACTCCCAAATCAAGGGTGCACCAATCGACAACAAGTAATGAGTAGTTTTCGAAGAAGTGTGTTCGCTCGAGGCAGCCAACCCCATTCGGCCCGGCACGGCTCCTGTTTTAGTCATTTCCAATTTGACACAAGTGTCAAGGCTATCCATTATCGTTCTCTTTCTTCAGTCATCACGTACATCATTCCAACCACTTCATTCTGGATCACAACTCCGCGTATAGTTATTAAAGTGGTTTTCGGTTTAGACAGTGAGTATGTCCCTAACCGATTCCGGTCTCTTTAATAACTTCCGTAATTATTACACCGATTGGTCGTTTATTTATTTCAAAACCAAATCAAATTCAATTTCAAATAGAATTTGTAAACCAACATTTCATTTCTCTTTCTAAATCAATTTCCATAATTTACGTTTCAAAACTACCACATTCATAATTTCAAAATCTTATAATTCGATTTCAATTTCTTTTTAAAACAATTCAAATATTGATTCAAGTTCGTATATAAGTTTCATTTCGAAATCATTTAAATTTATTTAATTTAACATTCAAATCAATTTATATTCATTGATCGATTTCATTCAATATTCATTAAGTAAATTTGTCCTTCAAACAAATTCTATTTAATTTCCAATTCATTAAATCAATTACTTAAGTTCAACTTCATTATATCAAACTTCAAATTTGTATTGAATTAGATTCGTCAAATCAAGTTCTTTAAATTTCAAGTCTTACAATAATTTCAATAAATCACATTTTTATTTCTTGTTAAAGAAAATTCAATTTCACTTATTTATTTACTAAGTTACAATTTCAAAGCTCAATTAATAAAGAAACTAAATTTCACTTATTCAAGAAGTTCAATTTCACTTATTAAAGAATTCAATTTTATTTAATTATTAAATAAATTCAAAACTTAACTATTAAATAATTTCAAACTAATTTTTAAATAATTTCAAAACTTAATTCGATCATTTCTCAAATTAAACAACGTTCTTTCATCAATTACATTGTTAATATTTTGTTTCGGTTTATTAAATATTAACATTTTCCTTTGATTAAAATTCAAATTTCAACCTTATTTCAAAACCATATTATTTATTCAAATAAAATCTTCATTATTTTTTTAAATCAAAGTATTGACCAATCGGTTTTTATTTAATTCTCTATCCTAGGTCAAAGTTCAATTTGGGTATTTATCATTTCAACCCGATTCCAATTCAATTCAAAAATCAAAGCATAGCAAAGGGAACTTGCAGTGTGATAACTGGGATAGTGTCAAAGTAAATAAACAAGCAATAACAACAACCAATATCAATCCAATAATCAATTCAAATAATCCCGAAATAATCGTATTAATTCACATTGTTGTTTGTGCAAATTAATATAATTATTTCTAGAATCTACACTATCATTTCATGTAGATTAAAGATTATTATACTAATTATTCTATGCAATTCTACACTTGACATCAATTATTCAATTTCATACTTCATCAATTAATACAACATAAATTCAAATGGTTCAAGGGTAATTAACTATTTTTCTACGTGTCAAATAATTAAACATTCAAGGGGTCATATTATACAAATTTAACAAATCAAATTCAACACATATGTCGATTCAAATTTTTAACTATCCTTCGTCAAATTCAATTGCATACTATTTATCACTTTATACATTACAATTTAACTTCCAATATAAACAACAAACAATCAATCACTTATCAACCAAACGGGATTATCATCGTATAATCAACAGATAATGGTGTCAGATGTCACAGGTGAACTGGTACAGTTAATAGCATAAATAACAGTAGCATATTTCAATTGTCGTTTCAATTGAAACCAGAATTAATAAATAAAAGAACATTTATCGTGAGTGATTGCTCACCTTTCAAGGCAGAATTGAGCTACGGATTGGGTCACGATCTAGACAATCGAACAAATCCAAACAAAATCTTAAAGCGAAGTGAGATGAAAGTGGGTTCGACGGCAAAGCTGAAAGATAGAGATTGATGGAAACGAATCAGAATCGTTTTTATATAATCGAAGCAAAATATGTGTTATACTTTTCAAATCAATATTTAATTTAAAACACTTTAATAAAATGTATTATCTTTTGAGGCCGCATATATTCTAAATCAAAATATATATAAAATCACTAATAAGGTAAAATGCAGACCATTCAACTGCACGAACATGCAGACCATGATTTATATATACACATCATATGAAAAAGCAATATTTATATAAATAGATAGATGTACAGACTAATATATAATGCTTACCATATCTAAACTAAAATTTAAAAATCAAATTAACTGAAATCATATACATGAACTCAGCAATCATATATATAGTGAAACTATAACAATCTAAAAAAAAATCTTACTGTAGATAGCATACTACTAAATACATACTTACATATAAAATAATCCTCATTCCTATGCAGACCAACCTTCAATAATATAATACACATAAATATTATCTTACAAGTTCGAAATCCAATAACAAAAGAACATAGCTGTATAAGGCAGCTACTAACGTATGAGAATAACATATTATTTCTATAAAGACACAGTCACTTTTTCGAAATCTATAAAGTAACAGCTGAAATATCTGAAACCATATACCATAATCTAATTCTATAACATATATACGAAAACTTTATAAATATCTAGTACACAACTGAATGAATATATACAAGCCACTGTTAAAATAACAAGCTTCTTTATATACTTTCGAACCCAGGAAGAATGTATGCAGTAAAAATCAAAAGCTAATAAATAAATATACTCTGCAATAAAACGTATAACTTTATATTCAGTTAATCAATACCAAACAATATATGCATATATTAGATAGAATATCTACTTACATATACCCAAGCGGCTGATATCTATAACACGGCATGCATAGATGGATGCATGGGCACTCAGGCCGAGAGAAAAGGGAAGTGTGGAGATCAGTGGTAGTTGCAGGCAGCAACGGCTAGGTGCCATGGTGAGAGAAAACCAGAGGAAGCTCGGGTATTAGCGCACGTGGGGGATGTGACAAGGACGTGGCCGCAAGGAGTGATGTGGTGGGTTTTGTGCTAGGCGGTTTGGGAGTGGTTGCCGAACAGAGGCAGGCGGAGGAGGTAGGGTGTTGCGTAGGGTGGCTATCGCGGTGAAGGTTGGCAACGGGTAGAGGGGACTCGGCTTGGCACAGGAGGAGGAGGGCGGATGAACTGTTGAGGCCGAAGATGGATAGGCAGTGTAGTGGGCTGGCGCCGATGATTGGTGGATGCGGTCGGAGGTTTCAAGCATGGAGATGGAAGGGTTAGGAAAAGAGAGAGGAAGTGAAAGCCTGAGGAAGAAGAGAGGAACTAAGAGAAGGCTTGAAATAAAGGTGCAGGTGAAAGGTTTGTACAGTATACAATTTTATATTATAACGACATCTCAAAAGCAACAAAAGAACAGAAAAACAGAGAAAAGTTTGAAAAGCTGGCGGCCAATGCGTGGAGTTTCAAGAAATAATAAAAGCTAATAACCGATTGTTTCAACAGGTAAATAGATGTAAGGACCAGAAGTCAAAAAGGTTTAGATTAGATACCGATACGATTAAATCGCTTCACAGATTCTGATGTGCACCGGTCGTCGAAATTAACAATTGAATATACTGTGAAGATCAGCATGACGAGACGATTAAAATGGTATACAAATATCAGTGGTACGATTGAATTATAAAAATTTGAATTTTCATACTAGTGGAAAAATGCAGTAAAAACGCAGAAGAATAAGATCGATGGAGCTAAAGAAGTCCGAATTTGGAAAAACGAAAAATGACGCCTTGCTCAGAAGATGATTTAGCATTTTTCTATATAAAAATATTCAGGTTTCGAAAACGTTTTATTTTCATCAATTCTTAACTGATTAAATTGAAACAAAATTATACACGAAATAAACTTCCATATTTTTGGATGAAAATTTACCAGTTGCTATGTTTAACTAGGCGCATTTCAAATATTAAATCTTTATTTCAAATTTTTTTATCGTATAAAATTTCACAAAATTTCAACTAATTACGTTATTAAAACAGTTAAAATTTCCGGGTCGTTACACTCTCCCCCACTCAAAACTTAACGTCCCCGAAAAGGAAGGAGGTAGGAGAATAGAACCAACTAGAAAGAAAAATGGCTTTGATACAAATAAAATAGTTAATGTAAACAACTAATTTAAAACCATATAAATTTCAAATTAACTAATTAATATTCAACATTTGGTTAAATCCTTTTGAGTTCACTTAAGTTAAATCTATCTATCTATTTCTAAATTCATTATCTTATTATCCAATTATCTTCAATTAACAATTTCTAAATCATCAATTTGTATAATCATTTATTATGCTCATATTTTATTCAGCAAATTTAATTCTTTTATTCCAAATTATTATTAAGTTTATTCCACTTAATATATATTATTACATATATTTAAACCATATAAATTTCAATTTAAATTAATTTTTATTCTATAATTGGTTTAAATTTAATGTATTTCCATAAGTTAATCTAATTCCAATTTGTTAATTCTTTCAAAACAAAATTTTGTTATATTCATCTCATTCAATTAACTTATTATTCTATCATCTTTATTAGCATTTTTATAATTAATATCTAAGTGTATAATATTTATTATAAACACTCAAATTTTTATTTATAAAATCATTTTATATTGTATATTATCCAATTACATTTTAACTTCTGAATAATTTAGGTAAGTTATATTGAAATGCAATTTAGTACTATACAAATAAAAATTTCAAATTCAATTGTTTCAAGTTTACATATTTATCCAAAATTTAGCTTTATTTATAATTGAAAACATCCTTTAACATAATTTTAAGAATTAAATTTTCGTTTAATTTCAAACCCTTTAGAATAATTATGTATATACTATATATATTAAATCAAATTAAATTTAAAATAATATACCCATATATATATATATATAAAGAAAATCATACTTAAGAAATTCAAATTAAATATTTTTCCCAACAAAACTGTAGCAAAGCTACAGAATAGTTTCTCCACTTCGAAACTCGAAAATGAACGTCGATGATGCGGCCGCCATCACTGAAATTATTTTCCAGCGACAAAGGGAAGAACGCTGATTTCAACATTTTAAAATTCTTTGAAAACGGTTCCTATTTGAAAATACTTTCAATAATAAATACTTTAAAATTTTAAAACCAAAGTTCGAAATCACCGGAAACTAGATTCTCAAATTTCTGAATTAAATTCATTTCAAATTCCAAATCAATTTATAAACCATATTTATAAATTCATTTAGAACAATAAATGATAATCAAATATTATCATTTCAAACAACAAATTTAATTAACTATTCAATTCCAAAAATTTCACTTATATATATAATATAATCATACAAATTTATTTCATTTACCAATTTGAAAAACAATATTTTGTCAGTTTGCTCTGTTCAAGTGTTTTGGAAATCCTATCGATAGCGTTGATCAGACGAATCGATCGGAAACCCAAATCAACATCAACAACTCAAACAACACAATGTATATTAAAACATTTTAAATATTAATTTACAAATACACTTCCTCACTCGGCGATACAAGAATGGATTTCAAATCAAGGATAGAGATTTAAATTTTTGATGGACTCGAATCAAAGAAAAATTTGATTCGAAGATAGATTCGAAACAAAGATAAGATGATTAAATAACAAAGTAGGAAGATTGATAAGTTTATACAAATCGCGGGCAACCTTAACCGGGTCGACCGTGACTTCAAAAATAAGATCGATGCAGAATTTCGAGGCAAATCTACATCTGATCTCGAGAAATAGAATTCAGGTATAGCAGGAGATATATAGCATCGTAAACCAAGGATACAGAAATCTCCGGTGACTCAATGTGTAACGACCCATATTTTTACGGATCGAAACATCGTAAAACTATTGTCATTATGTCGTAATGTTGTTAAGTCGTCTAGGGTTTAAGTCGTTCGAAGCTTAAGTTGAGTAGAAATTAGATCGTGAGCGACTTAAGGAATTGACCGACTTAGGAAATTGGTGACCTAAGGAGTTGGCGACTCAAGAATAGGCAGACTTAAGTAAGTGACCGACCTAGGGGAGTTAACAACCTAGGGGGATAAGCGGGCTAACGACTTAAGAGTTTGGGCGAGTTAGCGACTTAAGGATTGGTAGGTCGGCGACAACCTAAGGAAGCTGGGGTAGCAGTGAGCGACCTAAGGAGGTTAAGTCGTAGAAGACTGAGGAGTTAGGTCATGGGTTGTTAGGTCGCTAAGTATTAGGTCGTAACCCAGTTAAGTCGCGTGGTTATTGGGAAGTTAGGTCGCGTCTCAGTTAAGTCGTAGGTCGCTTATAGGTATTAAGTCGTTGTAGTTTAGGTCATGTCTGTGTTAAGTCGCGCATGAGTTAGGTCGCGCCTGCGTTAGGTCGGAGACCCTGTTAAGTCGCGCATATAAGTTAAGCCGCAACCCTGTTAAGTCGTGTGGGATTTTAGGTCGGCAAAGCTGTTAAGTCGTAGGAGGTGTTGAGTTGCTAAGTCGTAAGTCGCGCATTGTTATTAGGTCGGAGAATTGTTAGGTCATAAGTCGCGTGCGTGTTATGGCTTAGGTTGTTGAACTGTTAGGACGTTAAGTCGTAGAATGGCTAAGTCATAAGTCGGAGGACTGTTGAGTCGTGGTGTTCTGATGAGTCGTAGACGACTTATGAAGGCGGACGACTTAAGGGGTTTTCAGCCTATAAATACACGTTCGTTTCCTCACTTTTTGGGATCCGGATTTCGAAGCGACGAGGTGCTGCCATTTTTAGAGTTCGACTTCTCCACTTCTTCACTTCTTTTCTCCACTCTAATCTAGTGATTCCTTCCATCCAAATCGAAGATCAAATCGAAGATCCAAGAGCTTAGATTAAAGATCTTCATCCATCGAAGAGAGATTTCATCGTTTGAAGCGGATTTGAGATAGATCAAGTTAGATCCTTCGCTGTCCAGATCTAGAGTGTGTTGATTTGGGGTTGTTTAGGTGATTTGGTGAGTGGTGATTATCTCTCACACGGATCCGAAGGAGTATATCGGATCGTTGGCTTGATGTTGTGTTAAAGTAGAGATTTCCATGCATTTTCTGAATCCTAAGTATAGATCCATATAGATCCATTGTTCATAATGATTTGGCATCCATTTTACTACATGTTAACCTATGCAAGTTCATTCATCAAGATTATAGAGATATTGCTCATGTTTTCATGCTTGTTAGACTTTTGACTCTTTATTTACGAAATTGCCATTATTGTTATAATTGTCTATTTAGATCATATTTGAATGCTTGATTACTTGGGTTAATGTTTGACTTGATTGATTGCTATGAATTAGATGATTGATGACTTGATTTAGACCAAAGATGATTCAAAAGCTAAGAGAATGGCTCTTGAATTGGGAAAGCTTCTCGTGGCATATGTAGCGGATGATGAAGCTCTTATGCATAGATTCGATGCTGATGATGTTGAGATGAAGCTTTGCGAGGATGTGATGAAGCGAGGCATGATATGAGATAGTCTTGGTCTAATCCAGACGGGATCATTCCAAGCATGTTGATAACTCGGTGATATGGTTCGAGTTGAGGATAATGGTTGGCTCGAGAGGCGCTTGAGCTAGTATGAAAATAGTCATCGAGGAGGATGACTAGAAGGCTGAGATCTCATCGTTGTTGAAGGTTCTAGCATGCTCAAAGCAAGAGTACGTTGGGCAGATTCGATAGTCCCTGAAGGCTACTGATTGGTAGTCAAGTACTCTGGGCAGATTCGATAGTCCTAGGCACGGGTCACGACGACGTGCGGGAGTAATGTCTAGAACCGGGGTTTCCATTATCCCTTGACGGACGGCTGAAAGAATGTGCCGGTCATTCAATTAACGGTGGTATCGAAGCAATGATAACAGTGATAGCCAGAGTCATGGATGTTTGGTTGTATCATCACTCGGTCTCAAGAGCGGTATTTTCTGGGTGCTTATGTGATCTTGGTTTAGGCCTTGGGGGTTTGTACTTGGAAAGCATCGCCCTTGACTCGAGTTGTAACGACCCGTATTTTACGGATCGAAAAGTTTGTCAAAATCTGGGATTTTCAGCATTTTCTAGTTGTTCAGATTTTTGGTTGAAATTGCCTAAGTCCTAGGTCGTACGCGACCTAAATGTTGTAGGCAAGTTAAGAGAAGTCTGGGTCGAGTTGCCGACTTAAGGTTGTGAGCGACCTAAGTTTTGTTAAGTATTAGGTCGGCAGGGCGAGTTAGCGACCTAAGGGGTTAGCTTGTTAGCGACCTAGGAGTTGCCGTGTTAGCGACTTAAGGGGTTAGCTTGTTAGCGACCTAGGAGTTGCCGTGTTAGCGACCTAAGGGGTTAGCTTGTTAGCGACCTAGGAGTTGCCGTGTTAGCGACCTAAGGGGTTAGCTTGTTAGCGACCTAGGAGTTACCGTGTTAGCGACCTAAGGGGTTAGCTTGTTAGCGACCTAGGAGTTGCCGTGTTAGCGACCTAAGGGGTTAGCTTGTTAGCGACCTAGGAGTTGGCTTGTTAGCGACCTAAGGAGTTAACAGTTGGCGACCTTAAGAGTTAGGCTATGGGTTAGGTCGTAACACTGTTAGGTCGCGTAGGTTGCTAAGTTGTTAGGTCGCTAGGATTTAGGTCGCGTAGATTTATCTGTTAGGTCGGAGAGTCTTAGGTCGGAGAGGCTTAGGTCGGAAACGACCTAGGGAGATAGCCGAGTTAAGCGACTTAAGGAAATTTCTGCTATAAATAGGAGGGGTTGTTCTCACTTTTTGGGATCCGGATTTTTGAAGCGACGAAGTGCTGCCATTTTGAGAGCTCGACTTCTACACTTCTTCACTTCTTTTCTCCACTCTAATCTAGTGCTTCCATCCATCCAAATCGAAGATCAAGATTGAAGATTCAAGAGCTTAGATTGAAGATCTTCAACTTTTCAAGAGAGATTTCTTCATTTGAAGCGGATTTGTGATAGATCTAGCTTAGTTCTTCGCTGTCCAGATCTGAAGTTGATATCTTTTGGATTGTTTAGGTGATTTGGTGAGTGGTGATTATCTCTCACACGGATCCAAAGGAGTATATCGGATTGTTGGCTCGATTTGGTGTTAAAATAGTGATTTCCATGCATTTTTCTTCATCCAAAGTGTAGATCCATATAGATCCATTGTTCATGATGATGTTACATCCATTTTATCATATGTTAACCTATGCAAGTTCATTCATCAAGTTTGTAGAGATATAATCCATGTTTTCATGCTTATTGGACTTTCAACTCTTTAATTACGAAAATGCCATTATTGTTATAATTGTCTTCTTAGATCATTTTTTGAATGCTTGATTGCTTGGATTGATGTTTGATTTGATTGATTATTATGAACTAGATGATTGATGATTAGATTTAGATCGAAGGTGATTCAAAAGCTAAGGGAAAGGCTCTTGAATTGGAAAAGCTGCTCGTGGCATATGTAGCGGGATGATGAAGCTCTTATGCATAGATTTGATGATATGTTGAGATGAGGCTTTGCGAGGATGTAATGAAGCAAGGCAATCATATGATGAAGACTTGGTCTAATCCAGACGGGATCATTCCAAGCATGTTGATAACTCGGTGATATGATTCGAGTTGAGGATAATGAATGGATATGAGAATAGTCGTCAAGGAGGATGACTAGGAGGTTTGGATAGCATCGTTGTTGAAGGTTCTAGCATGCTCTAAGCAAGAGTACGTTTGGGCAGATTCGATAGTCCCAACGGCCAACTGTTGATGGTCGAGTACTCTGGGCAGATTCGATAGTCCTAGGCACGGGCTGCGACGACGTGCGGGAGTTATGTCTAGAACCGGGGTTTCCATTAGCCCTTGACGGACGGCTGAAAGAATGTGCCGGTCATTCAATTAACGGTGATATCGAAGCAATGATAACAGTGATAGCCAGAGTCATGGATGTTTGGTTGTATCGTCATTCGGACTCAAGAGCGGTATTTTCTGGGTGCTTATCTGATTTAGGCCTTGGTACTTGGAAAACATCGCCCTTGACTCGAGTGATAGTAGCTTTACTTTAAATTGTATGCTCTGCTATGTTTGCTTCGGCTTAGTGTGTGTCTGGGGGCTATCACTGTAGAATGAGGTTGGAGTGGGAGGGTTGTATTCCTATTCCTTTTCCTTTATGCTCTTTTGGTATGTTGTTAGTTAATTTACTGCTCACTAAGACTGTTGTCTGACTCAAGGCTTTATGTTTTAATTCTTATTGCCTTGGGCTGTTCGTCCATTTTGGGACGGGCAGACTAGGTAGCAGGTGACAGGTGCTGATCTCTTCTCACGATGCTGATATCGAAGACGAGCTGGAGGGTTGCATATTATCTTCTTATTATATGTACTGGATATTCCGCTGTTTTGTATTCTCTGAGAGTTTTGTAGTGAGGCTGGATGTACTGACTATGTGGATGCTTGTATTCAACTATTATGGAGTTTTATATGATGTCATTTTGATCTGTAAAGCTTCACTATACATATGTTCTATTGTATTTTTTCCATGCGCTGTGAGTAATACGATAGATTCTGTTGTTTTAAATCTTACCTTGACAATCGTCCATGGTCGCCTGGCACACTTTACAGCGCTTATTCTCTAGATTCGGTGCAGGGGTCATGGGCGGTCGTCACATTTGGTATCAGAGCATTGGTTAATCGATTTTACCCAACGCTCGCTGAAGTAACTACGTAGGAGAGACGTAATTGTATTTTGATGGATGATTACTATATATAATATAGTAGCTCAGTAGGGGTAGAGTCCTTTATGCAGTTGTTTCTCTAGATGTTCTAATCATTCCTTTTTATAGATATTGAGAATGAGTCGAAGAGGGAGACCAGCTGCTAGGGAAGGCCGTGCTACTGAAGAGACTGCTGACTATGCAGCCATGTTCGAAGCTATGATGACTTCGATCATGAGAAGGATACCAGTTCCGGGGGCAGCGGTAGATGTTGGAGTTCAAGTCCAAACTCCGAAACCAGTGGATTTTGCTAAGTTGTGCAAGGATTATACTGCTCTTGGAGGGAAGGTTTTCTTCGGAACAGAATCAACTATCGAGGTCCAGAGATGGATAGATGCTTGTAGAAGGATCTTTGGTGATTTGGGAATTGATGATGCAACTAAGAGTAAGTTGGCATCAAGGCAGCTTCAAGGGAGAGCTTCTGATTGGTGGAACTCTATTACCATCACTACTCCGGAAGAAGAGATTACTTGGGAGCAATTCCAAGTCAGATTTGAAGCTAAGTTCATTTCTACAGCTCAGAAGTCTGTTCTGTTCAAGAAGTTCGTGGAGCTCAAGCAGGGTGGAAGATCTGTTCTTGAGTATGTCTCTGAGTTCGAAGCTTTGTCCAAGTATGCCCGGTCGTATATTGAATCTGCTTATCAGAAGAATGAGAAGTTTGTGACCGGCTTGGATAGTTATCTTGGGAGACAGTTGGTGGATCATTTGGACGATTCATTTGAGAAGCTTGTGGAGAAAGCTCTTAGGCATGAGAGTCTGTTTCCTAAGGAAGGACCTGTTGTTGCTGTTACCAAGGGAGAGTCTAAACCACAGCAGGGTGGAAACCAGAAGAGGAAGCAGCAGCAGCAGAAGAGTAAGGATGGCCAGAAGAAGCCGAAAGGCGAGGTGACTTGCTACAATTGTCAGCAGAAGGGCCATTTCTCTAAGGATTGTAAGCATCCGAAGGCACCGATGAAGTGTCACAACTGTGACAAGCCGGGGCATTTCAGGAAGAATTGTCCAGAACCGAGGAAGGACAGGAAGATTGTGCAAGCCTATGCTTTAGGAGCTGTTCCGTCGTCTTTGAAAGCTCCTACTGCTGAAGATAAGGGAAAGAGTGTGGTTGTTCAAGGTACTCTTTTCCTATGTGGTATTCCAGTTAGAGTTTTGTTTGATACTGGAGCATCGCATTCGTTTGTTTGTAATGAACTAGTAGGCCGGTTAGGTTTGGAACCGGATATTGTTGATAGGCCATTGGTTGTGACTAATCCAGTTGGGGGTTCGTCTTGTTTGTGTATGTTATGCCGTGGTCTAGTTGTGTCGAGTCATGGTTGCTCTTTTGTTTGTGATTGTTTTGTTCTGAACTTTGCGGGGTTCGGAATTATCTTGGGTATGGACTGGCTTAGGAAGTATGCGGCTAAGGTTGATTGCGAAAGGTTGGAAGTGACAGTCGAGAATGTGGAGGGGCGAAAGATTGTGATACGATGTAAGCATGAAGAAGGCGTCTTCATGAGCTTCATGTATTCGCTAGTTGTTCCACGGGATGGACTGTCATCAGTGCCGATCGCTAATGGATTCGAGGATGTCTTTGACGAAGTCAAAGGGTTGCCGCCGCATAGAGAGATCGAGTTTCGTATAGATCTAGTTGAAGGAGCCAGACCTGTTGTGATGCCTCTTAGGCGGATGGCGCCTAGGGAACAGCAGGAGTTGAGGGTGCAAGTGGATGATCTTTTGCAGAAAGGATTCATTCGGCGTAGTGTGTCCGAGTGGGGTGCACCAGTTGTGTTTGCAACCAAGGCAGATGGGTCGTTGAGATTGTGCGTCGATTATCGTGAGCTAAATAAGGTGACTAAGAAGAACAAGTATCCATTGCCGAGAATAGATGACTTGTTTGATCAGCTTCACGAAGCTAAGGTGTTTTCTCAAATGGATTTGGCAACGGGATTTCACCAGTTGAGAGTGGCTAAGGATAGTGTGCCGAAGACTGCTTTTCGGACACCATCTGGTTTCTTTGAGTGGCTGGTAATGCCGTTTGGATTGACTAATGCGCCAGCATATTTTGTGGATCTTATGAATAGAGTGTTCAGAGATCAGTTGAACAAGTTCGTACTTGTGTTCGTGGATGATATTCTGATTTATTCCAGAACGGAAGAAGAGCACAAGACGCACTTGTGTATTGTTTTGGAAATCTTGCGGAAACATCAGCTGAAGGCTAAGTTTTCGAAGTGTCACTTCTGGAAGAGTGAAGTGAGGTTCTTAGGTCATGTGATTTCTGGAAGTGGAATAGCGGTTGATCCCGCTAAGGTGGCAGCAATCCAGGATTGGGTTAGACCTAAGAATGCATCTGATGTGAGAAGTTTTCTTGGATTAGCAGGATATTATCGGCGGTTTATCAAAGACTTCTCCAAGATAGCTGCACCGTTAACAGGATTGACAAAGAAGAACAAAGTGTTCAGTTGGGATGCTAAGTGTGAGCAAGCTTTCGGAATCCTGAAAGAGAGACTGACGAGTGCTCCTGTTTTGACTATTCCAAGTGGGAATGATGAGATGGTGGTTTACACCGACGCATGTGGTACTGGACTTGGAGCAGTGCTGATGCAGAAGAATAAAGTTGTTGCGTATGCAAGTCGACAACTGAAGCCGCATGAAAGGAATTATCCAACTCATGATTTGGAGTTAGCGGCGATTGTGTTTGCTCTGAAGATGTGGAGACATTATCTTTTGGGAGTTCGATTCGAGTTGTTTACGGATCACAAGTCGTTGAAGTATCTTTTCTCCCAAAAGGATTTGAATCTTCGGCAGCAACGTTGGCTAGAGTTTTTGGCATCATATGATTTTGGTATAACTTATACTCCGGGAAAAGGAAACGCAGTGGCAGATGCGTTAAGTCGAAGACATGCAGGATTGGGAGCCATGTTTTCAGAGTGGAAGAGTCTCGAGTATTTAGCTGGATTTGACTTCAGGCCTAGATGTGAATTGGAACCTGAGATGTTGGCAAACTTATCGATAAGACCCACTCTTGTGGAAAGGATTGGCGAGGGCCAAAAGCGAGATGATAAGCTTGTCAAGATTATCCGTGAATTGGAATCCGGATTGGATCCAGAAAAGGATAAAGGATTCGAGGTCGATCGAGAGGGTTGGCTTCGAAAGCAAGGACGACTAGTTGTTCCCGATATAGATGAATTGAGGAGTGAAGTTCTGAAGGGGAGTCATCACTCGAAGTTGACAATTCATCCAGGTGGAAATAAGATGTATCGGGATATGAAGAGAACCTACTACTGGGAAGGCATGAAGAAGGATGTTGGAAATTTTATTTCCAAGTGTATGAACTGCCAGTTGGTAAAAGCCGAACAGAAGAAGCCAAGTGGATTGCTTCAGCCATTAGAAGTTCCTACATGGAAGTGGGAGCAGATATCGATGGATTTTATCGATGGA
Organism: Allium fistulosum; assembly: GCA_030737815.1. Lineage (NCBI taxonomy): Eukaryota > Viridiplantae > Streptophyta > Magnoliopsida > Asparagales > Amaryllidaceae > Allium > Allium fistulosum. The sequence continues at coordinate 478,052,359 of CM060908.1, forward strand.
CTACCTAGAACAAGAACGGGAAATGAAGGGATTTGGGTCATAGTAGATCGTTTGACTAAAAGCGCAAGATTCATTCCTGTTCGATCGACTAGGACTGCATCAAAGTTAGCTGAGTTGTATGTTAAGTGGATAGTTCGATTCCATGGTATTCCGAAGAGTATAGTGAGCGATCGAGACCCATTGTTCACTAGTGGATTTTGGAAGAGCTTCCAGGAAGTTTTGGGAACCGAATTGTGTTTGAGTACAGCTTATCACCCTCAAACAGATGGTCAGACCGAGAGGGTTAATCGGGTTTTGGAGGATCTTCTTAGAGCTTGTGTTTTGGACTTCGGAGGATCATGGGAAGATCACCTTCATTTGGTGGAGTTTGCGTACAACAACAGTTACCAGTCAAGCATTGGTATGGCACCGTATGAAGCGTTGTATGGAAGACCGTGTAACTCTCCGACATGTTGGTTGGAAACTGGAGAAAAGCTGATGCTTGGGCCAGAGATGATTCGACAGACTTCGGATTGCATAGAGATCATTCGGCAACGGATGAAGGCAGCCCAAGACCGTCAGAAGAGTTATGCTGATAAGCGTCGAAAGGATTTGGAATTCGACGTAGGAGATATGGTTTTTGTAAGGATTTCTCCACTGAAGAATGTTATTCGAATCGGGAAGAAAGGAAAATTGGCCCCGAGATTTGTTGGACCATTCCCGATCATCGAGCGAATTGGGAAGCTCGCCTATAGGTTGGAGTTACCTGAGAAGATGTCGAGTGTGCACAATGTTTTTCATGTATCATATCTACGGAAGTATGTGCACGACTCGAGTACGGTGGTTTCTGCTGATAGCTGTGAAGACTTAGAAGTTGATCCAGTCGATAGAAGACCTCGTAAGCCGCTTCGTGTTGTTGAAACTGACACGAAACAGCTTAGGAGGAAGGTGGTTAAGTTGCTCAAGGTACAATGGAGTGATGATGATAACGACTGTACGTGGGAGGTGGAAGAGAGGATGAAGGCAGCTCATCCTGAACTCTTCGAGGTATGACCCTAAGGTGTCGTGTCATCTCCCGATATTGTAACTTGTTCTAAGTCTTAGAATTCTGTACGCTAAGTTAGAATTGGATGCATGGTTTGATGATTGCTATGGATGGTAGGCGTACAGAATAGTTTTGATTGCTATGATTGTTTGGGATTTCGGGGGCGAAATTCCTAAGGGGGAGAGAATGTAACGACCCGTATTTTACGGATCGAAAAGTTTGTCAAAATCTGGGATTTTCAGCATTTTCTAGTTGTTCAGATTTTTGGTTGAAATTGCCTAAGTCCTAGGTCGTACGCGACCTAAATGTTGTAGGCAAGTTAAGAGAAGTCTGGGTCGAGTTGCCGACTTAAGGTTGTGAGCGACCTAAGTTTTGTTAAGTATTAGGTCGGCAGGGCGAGTTAGCGACCTAAGGGGTTAGCTTGTTAGCGACCTAGGAGTTGCCGTGTTAGCGACCTAAGGGGTTAGCTTGTTAGCGACCTAGGAGTTGCCGTGTTAGCGACCTAAGGGGTTAGCTTGTTAGCGACCTAGGAGTTGCCGTGTTAGCGACCTAAGGGGTTAGCTTGTTAGCGACCTAGGAGTTACCGTGTTAGCGACCTAAGGGGTTAGCTTGTTAGCGACCTAGGAGTTGCCGTGTTAGCGACCTAAGGGGTTAGCTTGTTAGCGACCTAGGAGTTGGCTTGTTAGCGACCTAAGGAGTTAACAGTTGGCGACCTTAAGAGTTAGGCTATGGGTTAGGTCGTAACACTGTTAGGTCGCGTAGGTTGCTAAGTTGTTAGGTCGCTAGGATTTAGGTCGCGTAGATTTATCTGTTAGGTCGGAGAGTCTTAGGTCGGAGAGGCTTAGGTCGGAAACGACCTAGGGAGATAGCCGAGTTAAGCGACTTAAGGAAATTTCTGCTATAAATAGGAGGGGTTGTTCTCACTTTTTGGGATCCGGATTTTTGAAGCGACGAAGTGCTGCCATTTTGAGAGCTCGACTTCTACACTTCTTCACTTCTTTTCTCCACTCTAATCTAGTGCTTCCATCCATCCAAATCGAAGATCAAGATTGAAGATTCAAGAGCTTAGATTGAAGATCTTCAACTTTTCAAGAGAGATTTCTTCATTTGAAGCGGATTTGTGATAGATCTAGCTTAGTTCTTCGCTGTCCAGATCTGAAGTTGATATCTTTTGGATTGTTTAGGTGATTTGGTGAGTGGTGATTATCTCTCACACGGATCCAAAGGAGTATATCGGATTGTTGGCTCGATTTGGTGTTAAAATAGTGATTTCCATGCATTTTTCTTCATCCAAAGTGTAGATCCATATAGATCCATTGTTCATGATGATGTTACATCCATTTTATCATATGTTAACCTATGCAAGTTCATTCATCAAGTTTGTAGAGATATAATCCATGTTTTCATGCTTATTGGACTTTCAACTCTTTAATTACGAAAATGCCATTATTGTTATAATTGTCTTCTTAGATCATTTTTTGAATGCTTGATTGCTTGGATTGATGTTTGATTTGATTGATTATTATGAACTAGATGATTGATGATTAGATTTAGATCGAAGGTGATTCAAAAGCTAAGGGAAAGGCTCTTGAATTGGAAAAGCTGCTCGTGGCATATGTAGCGGGATGATGAAGCTCTTATGCATAGATTTGATGATATGTTGAGATGAGGCTTTGCGAGGATGTAATGAAGCAAGGCAATCATATGATGAAGACTTGGTCTAATCCAGACGGGATCATTCCAAGCATGTTGATAACTCGGTGATATGATTCGAGTTGAGGATAATGAATGGATATGAGAATAGTCGTCAAGGAGGATGACTAGGAGGTTTGGATAGCATCGTTGTTGAAGGTTCTAGCATGCTCTAAGCAAGAGTACGTTTGGGCAGATTCGATAGTCCCAACGGCCAACTGTTGATGGTCGAGTACTCTGGGCAGATTCGATAGTCCTAGGCACGGGCTGCGACGACGTGCGGGAGTTATGTCTAGAACCGGGGTTTCCATTAGCCCTTGACGGACGGCTGAAAGAATGTGCCGGTCATTCAATTAACGGTGATATCGAAGCAATGATAACAGTGATAGCCAGAGTCATGGATGTTTGGTTGTATCGTCATTCGGACTCAAGAGCGGTATTTTCTGGGTGCTTATCTGATTTAGGCCTTGGTACTTGGAAAACATCGCCCTTGACTCGAGTGATAGTAGCTTTACTTTAAATTGTATGCTCTGCTATGTTTGCTTCGGCTTAGTGTGTGTCTGGGGGCTATCACTGTAGAATGAGGTTGGAGTGGGAGGTTTGTATTCCTATTCCTTTTCCTTTATGCTCTTTTGGTATGTTGTTAGTTAATTTACTGCTCACTAAGACTGTTGTCTGACTCAAGGCTTTATGTTTTAATTCTTATTGCCTTGGGCTGTTCGTCCATTTTGGGACGGGCAGACTAGGTAGCAGGTGACAGGTGCTGATCTCTTCTCACGATGCTGATATCGAAGACGAGCTGGAGGGTTGCATATTATCTTCTTATTATATGTACTGGATATTCCGCTGTTTTGTATTCTCTGAGAGTTTTGTAGTGAGGCTGGATGTACTGACTATGTGGATGCTTGTATTCAACTATTATGGAGTTTTATATGATGTCATTTTGATCTGTAAAGCTTCACTATACATATGTTCTATTGTATTTTGTCCATGCGCTGTGAGTAATACGATAGATTCTGTTGTTTTAAATCTTACCTTGACAATCGTCCATGGTCGCCTGGCACACTTTACAGCGCTTATTCTCTAGATTCGGTGCAGGGGTCATGGGCGGTCGTCACACGAGTGATAATTGCTTTACTTTAAATTGTATGCTCTGCTATGTTTGCTTCTACTTAGTGTGTGTCTGGGGACTATCACTGTAGAAAGAGGTGGAGTGGGAGGGTTGTATTCCTATTCCTTTTTCCTTTATGCTCTTTTGGTATGTTGTTAGTTAATTTACCGCTCACTAAGACTGTTGTCTGACTCAAGGCTTTATGTTTTAACTCTTATTGCCTTGGGCTGTTCGTCCATTTTGGGACGGGCAGACTAGGTAGCAGGTGACAGGTGTTGTTCTTGCTTTCCACGATGCTGATGACGAAGATGAGCTGGAGGATTGCATATTATTTCTTACTATATGTACTGGATGTTCCGATGTTTGTATATTCTCTAAGTGATATGTAGTGAGGCTTGTTGTATTGACTATCCAGATGTTTGTATTCAACTATTATGAAGTTTTATTGATGAGATACTATTATGTGAAGCTTCACTATGTATATATTCTATTGTATTTTGTCCATGCGCTGTGAGTAATACGATAGATTCTGCTGTTTTTAATTTACCCTGACAAATCCATGGCTGCCTGGCACACTTTACAGCGCACTTTCTCTAGGTTCAATGCAGGGGTCATGGGCGGTCGTCACATTTGGTATCAGAGCTTTGGTTAATCGATTTTACCCAACGCTCGCTGACGTAACTACGTATGAGAGACGTAATTGTATTTTGATGGATGATTACTATATATAATATAGTAGCTTAGTAGAGTTTGAGTCATTTATGCAGTTGTTTCTCAAGGTGTGCTAATCATTCCTTTTTATAGATATTAAGGATGAGTCGAAGAGGGAGACCAGCTGCTAGGGAAGGCCGTGCTACTGAAGGGGCTGCTGATTATGCTGCTATGTTCGAGCTATGATGACTTCGATCATGAGAAGGATGCCAGCTCCGGGGCCATCGGTGGATGTTGGAGTTCAAGTTCAAACTTCAAAGCCGGTGGATTTTTCTAAGTTGTGTAAGGACTTTACTGCTCTTGGAGGGAAGGTTTTCTTGGGGATAGAATCAACCATTGAAGTCCAGAGGTGGATAGATGCTTGTAGAAGGATCTTTGGTGATTTGGGGATCGATGATGCAACTAAAATGAAACTTGCATCAAGACAGCTTCAAGGGAGAGCTTCTGATTGGTGGAACTCTATCACCATTGATACTCCGGAGGAAGAGATTACTTAGGAGCAATTCCAAGTCAGATTTGAAGCTAAGTTCATTTCTACAGCTCAGAAGTCTGTTCTGTTCAAGAAGTTTGTGGAGCTCAAGCAAGGTGGAAGACCAGTTCTTGAGTATGTTTCTGAGTTTGAAGCTTTGTCTAAGTATGCCCGATCGTATATTGAATATGCATATCAGAAGAATGAGAAGTTTGTGACAGGCTTGGACAGTTATCTTGGGAGGCAGTTGGTGGATCATTTGGACGATCCATTTGAGAAGCTTGTGGAGAAAGCTCTCAGGCATAAGAATCTGTTTCCTAAAGAGGGATCTATTGTTGCTGTGACCAAGGAAGAGTCTAGACCACAGCAGGGTGGAAACAAGAAGAGGAAGCAGCAGCAGCATAAGGGTAAGGATGGCCAGAAGAAGCCGAAGGGCGAAGTAACCTGCTACAATTGTCAGCAGAAGGGCCATTTCTCTAGAGATTGCAAGAATCCGAAGGTACCGATGAAGTGTCACAACTGTGACAAGCCGGGGCATATCAGGAAGAATTGTCCAGAATCGAGGAAGGACAAGCAGATTGTGCAAGCATATGCTTTGGGAGCTGTTCCATCGTCTTCAAAAGCTCCTACCGTTGAAGAGAAAGGAAAGAGTGTGGTGGTTCAAGGTACTCTTTCCATATGTGGTGTTCCAATTAGAGTTCTATTTGATACTGGGGCGTCGCATTCGTTTGTTTGTAACGAACTTGTAGGCCGGTTGGGTTTAGAACTAGATATTGTTGATAGGCCATTGGTTGTGACTAATCTAGTTGGGGGTTCGTCTTGTTTGTGTATGCTATGCCGTGGTCTGATTTTATCGAGTCATGATTGCTCTTTTGTTTGTGATTGCTTTGTTCTGAACTTTGCGGGGTTCGGAATTATTTTGGGTATGGACTGGCTTAGGAGATATGCGGCAAAGGTTGATTGTGATAGGTTGGAGGTGACAGTCGAGAATGTGGAGGGGCGAAAGATTGTGATACGATGTAAGCATGAAGAAGGCGTCTTCATGAGCTTCATGTATTCGCTGGTTGTTCCACGGGATGGACTGTCATCTGTGCCAATCGCTAATGGATTTGAGGATGTCTTTGACGAGGTCAAAGGGTTACCGCCGCATAGAGAGATCGAGTTTCGTATAGATCTAGTTGAAGGAGCCAGACCTGTTGTGATGCCTCTTAGGCGGATGGCACCTAGGGAACAGCAGGAGTTGAAGGTGCAGGTTGATGATCTTTTGCAGAAAGGATTCATTCGGCGTAGTGTGTCCGAATGGGGTGCACCAGTTGTGTTTTCAACCAAGGCAGATGGGTCATTGAGATTGTGTGTGGATTATCGTGAGCTGAATAAAGTGACTAAGAAGAACAAGTATCCATTGCCGAGAATAGATGACTTGTTTGATCAGCTTCACGAAGCTAAGGTGTTTTCTCAGATGGATTTGGCAACGGGATTTCACCAGTTGAGAGTGGCTAAGGATAGTGTGCCGAAGACTGCTTTTCGGACACCATCAGGTTTCTTTGAGTGGCTGGTAATGCCGTTTGGATTGACTAATGCGCCAGCATATTTTGTGGATCTTATGAATAGAGTGTTCAGAGATCAGTTGAGTAAGTTCGTGCTAGTGTTTGTGGATGATATTCTGATTTATTCCAGAACTGAAGAAGAGCACAACACACACTTGCGTATTGTTTTGGAAATCTTACGGAAACATCAGCTGAAGGCTAAGTTTTCGAAGTGTCACTTCTGGAAGAGTGAAGTGAGGTTCTTAGGCCATGTTATCTCTGGAAATGGAATAGCGGTTGATCCCGCTAAGGTGGCAGCAATCCAGGATTGGGTTAGACCTAAGAATGCATCTGATGTGAGAAGTTTTCTTGGATTAGCAGGATATTATCGACGGTTTATCAAAGACTTCTCCAAGGTAGCTGCACCGTTAACATGATTGACGAAAATAAACCAAGTGTTCAGATGGGACGATAAGTGTGAGCAAGCTTTCAGAATCCTGAAAGAGAGATTGACAAGTGCTCCTGTTTTGACTATTCCAAGTGGGAATGATGAGATGGTGGTTTACACCGACGCATGTGGTACTGGACTTGGAGCAGTGCTGATGCAGAGGGATAAAGTTGTTGCGTATGCCAGTCGACAACTGAAGCTACATGAAAGGAATTACCCGACTCATGATTTGGAGTTAGCGGCGATTGTGTTTGCTCTAAAGATGTGGAGACATTATCTATTGGGAGTTCGATTTGAGTTGTTTACGGATCATAAGTCGTTGAAGTATCTTTTCTCCCAAAAGGATTTGAATCTTCGGCAGCAACGATGGCTAGAGTTTTTGGCATCATATGATTTTGGTATAGCTTATACTCCGGGAAAAGGTAACGCAGTAGCAGATGCGTTAAGTCGAAGACATGCAGGATTGGGAGCCATGTTTTCGGAATGGAAGAATCTCGAGTATTTAGCTGGATTTGACTTCAGGCCTAGATGTGAATTAGAACCTGAGATGTTGGCAAACTTATCGATAAGACCGACTCTTGTGGAAAGGATTGGCGGGAGTCAAAAGCGAGATGATAAGCTTGTCAAGGTTATCCGTGATTTGGAATCTGGATTGGACCCAGAAAAGGATAAAGGATTCGAGGTCGATCGAGAGGGTTGGCTTCGAAAGCAAGGACGACTAGTTGTTCCCGATATCGATGAATTGAAGAAAGAAGTTCTGAGGGAAAGTCATCACTCGAAGTTGACAATTCATCCAGGTGGAAACAAGATGTATCGGGATATGAAGAGAACCTATTACTGGGAAGGTATGAAGAAGGATGTTGGAGATTTTATTTCCAAATGTATGAACTGCCAGTTGGTAAAAGCCGAACAGAAGAAGCCAAGTGGATTGCTTCAGCCGTTAGAAGTTCCTACATGGAAGTGGGAGCAAGTATCGATGGATTTTATTGATGGTCTACCTAGAAAAAGAACGGGAAATGAAGGGATTTGGGTCATCGTAGATCGTCTGACTAAGAGTGCAAGATTCATTCCTGTTCGATCGACTAGGACTGCATCAAAGTTGGCAGAGTTGTATGTTAAGTGGATAGTTCGATTCCATGGTATTCCGAAAAGTATAGTGAGCGATCGAGACCCATTGTTCACTAGTGGATTTTGGAAGAGCTTCCAGGAAGTTTTGGGAACCGAGTTGTGTTTGAGTACAGCTTATCACCCTCAAACAGATGGTCAAACCGAGAGAGTCAACCGAGTTTTGGAAGATCTCCTCAGAGCTTGTGTTTTAGATTTCGGAGGATCATGGGAAGATCACCTTTATTTGGTGGAATTTTCATATAACAATAGTTACCAGTCAAGCATTGGTATGGCACCATATGAGGCATTGTATGGAAGACCGTGTAACTCTCCGACATGTTGGTTAGAGACCGGAGAAAAGTTGATACTTGGGCTAGAGATGATTCGACAGACTTCGGATTGCATAGAGATCATTCGGCAACGAATGAAGGCAGCCCAAGACCGTCAGAAAAGTTATGCCGATAAGCGTCGTAAGGATTTGGAATTTGACGTAGGTGATATGGTTTTTGTGAAGATTTCTCCACTGAAGAATGTTATTCGATTCGGGAAGAAAGGAAAATTGACTCCGAGATTTGTTGGACCATTCCCGATCATCGAGCGAATTGGAAAGCTCGCCTACAGATTGGAGTTACCAGAGAAGATGTCGGGTGTGCACAATGTTTTTCATGTATCGTATCTACGGAAGTTTGTGCACGACTCGAATACAGTGGTTTCTGCTGATAGCTGTGAAGATTTCGAAGTTGATCCAGTCGATAGAAGACCTCGTAAGCCGCTTCGTGTTGTGGGAACTGACACGAAACAGCTTAGGAGGAAGGTAGTTAAGTTGCTCAAGATACAATGGAGTGATGATGATAACGACTGTACATGGGAGGTGGAAGAGAGGATGAAGGCAGCTCATCCTGAACTCTTCAAGGTATGGCCCTAAGGTGTCGTGTCATCTAACGACATTGTAACTTGTTCTAGTTTTAGAATTCTGCATGCTAAGCTAGAATTGGATGCATGGTTTGTTGATTGCTATGGATGGTAGGCATGCAGAATAGTCTTTAATTGCTCTTGTTTGTTTGGAATTTCGGGGACGAAATTCCTAAGGGGGAGAGAATGTAACGATCCGTATTTTTACGGATCGAAACATCGTAAAACTGTTGTCATTATGTCGTAATGTTGTTAAGTCGTCTAAGGTTTAAGTCGTTCGAAGCTTAAGTTGAGTAGAAATTAGATCGTGAGCGACTTAAGGAATTGACCGACTTAGGAAATGGGTGACCTAAGGAGTTGGCGACTCAAGAATAGGCAGACTTAAGTAAGTGACCGACCTAGGGGAGTTAACAGCCTAGGGAGATAAGCGGGCTAACGACTTAAGAGTTTGGGCGAGTTAGCGACTTAAGGATTGGTAGGTCGGCGACAACCTAAGGAAGCTGGGGTAGCAGTGAGCGACCTAAGGAGGTTAAGTCGTAGAAGACTGAGGAGTTAGGTCATGGGTTGTTAGGTCGCTAAGTATTAGGTCGTAACCCAGTTAAGTCGCGTGGTTATTGGGAAGTTAGGTCGCGTCTCAGTTAAGTCGTAGGTCGCTTATAGGTATTAAGTCGTTGTAGTTTAGGTCGTGTCTGTGTTAAGTCGCGCATGAGTTAGGTCGCGCCTGCGTTAGGTCGGAGACCCTGTTAAGTCGCGCATATAAGTTAAGCCGCAACCCTGTTAAGTCGTGTGGGTTTTTAGGTCGGCAAAGCTGTTAAGTCGTAGGAGGTGTTGAGTTGCTAAGTCGTAAGTCGCGCATTGTTATTAGGTCGGAGAATTGTTAGGTCATAAGTCGCGTGCGTGTTATGGCTTAGGTTGTTGAACCGTTAGGACGTTAAGTCGTAGAATGGCTAAGTCATAAGTCGGAGGACTGTTGAGTCGTGGTGTTCTGATGAGTCGTAGACGACTTATGAAGGCGGACGACTTAAGGGGTTTTCAGCCTATAAATACACGTTCGTTTCCTCACTTTTTGGGATCCGGATTTCGAAGCGACGAAGTGCTGCCATTTTTAGAGTTCGAATTCTACACTTCTTCACTTCTTTTCTCCACTCTAATCTAGTGATTCCTTCCATCCAAATCGAAGATCAAATCGAAGATCCAAGAGCTTAGATTAAAGATCTTCATCCATCGAAGAGAGATTTCATCGTTTGAAGCGGATTTGTGATAGATCAAGTTAGATCCTTCGCTGTCCAGATCTGGAGTGTGTTGATTTGGGGTTGTTTAGGTGATTTGGTGAGTGGTGATTATCTCTCACACGGATCCGAAGGAGTATATCAGATCGTTGGCTTGATGTTGTGTTAAAGTAGAGATTTCCATGCATTTTCTGAATCCTAAGTATAGATCCATATAGATCCATTGTTCATAATGATTTGGCATCCATTTTACTACATGTTAACCTATGCAAGTTCATTCATCAAGATTATAGAGATATTGCTCATGTTTTCATGCTTGTTAGACTTTTGACTCTTTATTTACGAAATTGCCATTATTGTTATAATTGTCTATTTAGATCATATTTGAATGATTGATTACTTGGGTTAATGTTTGACTTGATTGATTGCTATGAATTAGATGATTGATGACTTGATTTAGACCAAAGATGATTCAAAAGCTAAGAGAAAGGCTCTTGAATTGGGAAAGCTGCTCGTGGCATATGTAGCGGATGATGAAGCTCTTATGCATAGATTCGATGATGATGATGTTGAGATGAAGCTTTGCGAGGATGTGATGAAGCGAGGCATGATATGAGATAGTCTTGGTCTAATCCAGACGGGATCATTCCAAGCATGTTGATAACTCGGTGATATGGTTCGAGTTGAGGATAATGGTTGGCTCGAGAGGCGCTTGAGCTAGTATGAAAATAGTCGTCGAGGAGGATGACTAGAAGGCTGAGATCTCATCGTTGTTGAAGGTTCTAGCATGCTCAAATCAAGAGTACGTTGGGCAGATTCGATAGTCCCTGAAGGCTACTGATTGGTAGTCAAGTACTTTGGGCAGATTCGATAGTCCTAGGCACGGGTCACGACGACGTGCGGGAGTAATGTCTAGAACCGGGGTTTCCATTAGCCCTTGACGGACGGCTGAAAGAATGTGTCGGTCATTCAATTAACGGTGGTATCGAAGCAATGATAACAGTGATAGCCAGAGTCATGGATGTTTGGTTGTATCATCACTCGGTCTCAAGAGCGGTATTTTCTGGGTGCTTATCTGATCTTGGTTTAGGCCTTGGGGGTTTGTACTTGGAAAGCATCGCCCTTGACTCGAGTGATAATTGTTTTACTTTAAATTGTATGCTCTGCTATGTTTGCTTCTACTTAGTGTGTGTCTGGGGGCTATCACTGTAGAAAGAGGTGGAGTGGGAGGGTTGTATTCCTATTCCTTTTTCCTTTATGCTCTTTTGGTATGTTGTTAGTTAATTTACCACTCACTAAGACTGTTGTCTGACTCAAGGCTTTATGTTTTAACTCTTATTGCCTTGGGCTGTTCGTCCATTTTGGGACGGGCAGACTAGGTAGCAGGTGACAGGTGCTGTTCTTGCTTTCCACGATGCTGATGACGAAGACGAGCTGGAGGATTGCATATTATTTCTTACTATATGTACTGGATGTTCCGATGTTTGTATATTCTTTGAGTGATATGTAGTGAGGCTTGTTGTATTGACTATCCAGATGTTTGTATTCAACTATTATGAAGTTTTATTGATGAGATTCTATTCTGTGAAGCTTCACTATGTATATATTCTATTGTATTTTGTCCATGCGCTGTGAGTAATACGATAGATTCTGCTGTTTTTAATTTACCCTGACAATCGTCCATGGCTGCCTGGCACACTTTACAGCGCACTTTCTCTAGGTTCAGTGCAGGGGTCATGGGCGGTAGTCACACAATGCCTATTGTAAAGGAGTTTCACCCCTTTACAAATCATTCGAAGTTTGGCAAGACCGCCGATTCATTATAAGGGTCATTCGAAGTGGAGTTATGGGGTGCTCTAGAATTGAAAGAAGACGAATAGTGAGGGACACGAATGAATTTTGGAACCGCAGAGAATGTTCCAAAAATTCAAAGGAATTGAGTCAAAAGGAAGAGATTCAAACTCGAATGGGAGTGATTCTATAAATACATTTACCCTATATGCTAAGTTTTGCCTAGAGCTACCAAAGCTCTGATACCAACTGTAACGGACCGCGTCAGTGAGGTAACGCCCACCGTAGCATACAGCTGTACCTGTGTTCTGCCTTTACAGCCAGCCTCTCGACTGCACCAACCCGGCAGGGACATGTAGGAGTAAGAGTCATCCGCTCGCTACCAAACCAAATGCGAGAACCCCCTATCAAGCTGCACCCTCCAAGTGCATAGGCAGACACACATGTCGGACTTGAATAATTCAAAATACCGAATTGTTAATTTAAATTTGGCAAAACTGAGCATATACAATAAATAAATAGAATACAGATCACAGACACAGAGTAATAAATGCAGCGGAAGCAAAAGATAGTAGTTCATGAAGCTACTATATACATATCAGAGTTAAATAAGGTACAACAGATGTCTCGAATATAATAATCAAATACAATATCAGAATACATCATTGGAATCAACTGGATATCTGAAAGCTGGATAGATAGCTGGATCTCCAAGCGAAGCTCCAACTCCAAACGTGAGTCTCGAATACTGGTACACTCAGTCTGACCCGAGCGTAAAGCAAAACACAAAACACTCAAGTCAGGATTAACATTCTTATATCAATAAATCCAACTCAAGTGAAATAGCAACTGAAATACAAGTAACTCAAAGGAAGTTTGGAATAACCATCCTTTAAGGATCCGTTAAACTATCTACTATGTAGTAGTGTACGATAAGTAGATAATGTCTATCAGTAATATAAAGTATCAAAATAGTGTTAAGGCGTTACCATTATCCCCCTTAACACATTTTATATAAGCGTTATAGACTATACAACACTGTAAACTCCACCGTAAACTAGTGGGATATCAGGGAGTACTCCATAAGTATAACACAAAACAAATCATAGTGGTCGCGTATATAGGGATACAAGTATGACAAGGCACATGAGGCAATACCCAAGGTAGTGAAACTACCGTTTGCTTGATCCGGACTGGTGAGAACGCATCGCCGCAGCGATCGCAACACCGCGAAACAACACTCCCAAATCAAGGGTGCACCAATCGACAACAAGTAATGAGTAGTTTTCGAAGAAGTGTGTTCGCTCGAGGCAGCTAACCCTATTTGGCCCGGCACGGCTCATGTTTTAGTCATTTCCAATTTGACATAAGTGTCAAGGCTATCCATTATCGTTCTCTTTCTTCAGTCATCACGTACATCATTCCAACCACTTCATTCTAGATCACAACTCCGCGTATAGTTATTAAAGTGGTTTTAAGTTTAGACAGTGAGTATGTCCCTAACCGATTCCGGTCTCTTTAATAACTTCCGTAATTATTACACCGATTGGTCGTTTATTTATTTCAAAACCAAATAAAATTCAATTTCAAATAGAATTTGTAAACCAACATTTCATTTCTCTTTCTAAATCAATTTCCATAATTTACGTTTCAAAACTACACATTCATAATTTCAAAATCTTATAATTCGATTTCAATTTCTTTTTAAAACAATTCAAATATTGATTCAAGTTCGTATATAAGTTTCATTTCGAAATCATTTAAATTTATTTAATTTAACATTCAAATCAATTTAAATTCATTGATCGATTTCATTCAATATTCATTAAGTAAATTTGTCCTTCAAACAATTTCTATTTAATTTCCAATTCATTAAATCAATTACTTAAGTTCAACTTCATTATATCAAACTTCAAATTTGTATTGAATTAGATTCGTCAAATCAAGTTCTTTAAATTTCAAGTCTTACAATAATTTCAATAAATCACATTTTTATTTCTTGTTAAAGAAAATTCAATTTCACTTATTTATTTACTAAGTTACAATTTCAAAGCTCAATTAATAAAGAAACTAAATTTCACTTATTCAAGAAGTACAATTTCACTTATTAAAGAATTCAATTTTATTTAATTATTAAATAAATTCAAAACTTAACTATTAAATAATTTCAAACTAATTTTTAAATAATTTCAAAACTTAATTCGATCATTTCTCAAATTAAACAACGTTCTTTCATCAATTACATTGTTAATATTTTGTTTCGATTTATTAAATATTAACATTTTCCTTTGATTAAAATTCAAATTTCAACCTTATTTCAAAACCATATTATTTATTCAAATAAAATCTTTATTTTATTTTTAAATCAAAGTATTGACCAATCGGTTTTTATTTAATTCTCTATCCTAGGTCAAAGTTCAATTTGGGTATTTATCATTTCAACCCGATTCCAATTCAATTCAAAAATCAAAGCATAGCAAAGGGAACTTGCAGTGTGATAACTGGGATGGTGTCAAAGTAAATAAACAAGCAATAACAACAACCAATATCAATCCAATAATCAATTCAAATAATCCCGAAATAATCGTATTAATTCACATTGTTGTTTGTGCAAATTAATATAATTATTTCTAGAATCTACACTATCATTTCATGTAGATTAAAGATTATTATACTAATTATTCTATGCAATTCTACACTTGACATCAATTATTCAATTTCATACTTCATCAATTAATACAACATAAATTCAAATGGTTCAAGGGTAATTGACTATTTTTCTACGTGTCAAATAATTAAACATTCAAGGGGTCATATTATACAAATTTAACAAATCAAATTCAACACATATGTCGATTCAAATTTTTAACTATCCTTCGTCAAATTCAATTGCATACTATTTATCACTTTATACATTACAATTTAACTTCCAATATAAACAACAAACAATCAATCACTTATCAACCAAACGGAATTATCATCGTATAATCAACAGATAATGGTGTCAGATGTCACAGGTGAACTGGTACAGTTAATATCATAAATAACAGTAGCATATTTCAATTGTCGTTTCAATTGAAATCAGATTTAATAAATAAAAGAACATTTATCGTGAGTGATTGCTCACCTTTCAAGGCAGAATTGAGCTACGGATTGGGTCACGATCTAGACAATCGAACAAATCCAAACAAAATCTTAAAGCAAAGTGAGATGAAAGTGGGTTCGACGGCAAAGCTGAAAGATAGAGATTGATGGAAACGAATCAGAATCGTTTTGATATAATCGAAGCAAAATATGTGTTATAAATTTCAAATCAATATTTAATTTCAAACACTTTAATAAAATGTATTATCTTTTGAGGCCGCATATATTCTAAATCAAAATATATATAAAATCACTAATAAGATAAAATGTAGACCATTCAACTGCACGAACATGCGGATCATGATTTATATATACACATCATATGAAAAAGCAATATTTATATAAACAGATAGATGTACAGACTAATATATAATGCTTACCATATCTAAACTAAAATTTAAAAATCAAAATAACTGAAATCGTATACATGAACTCAGCAATCATATATATCGTGAAACTATAACAAACTAAAAAAAAAATCTTACTATAGATAGCATACTACTAAAATACATACTTACATATAAAATAATCCTCATTCCTATGCAGACCAACCTTCAATAATATAATACACATAAATATTATCTTACAAGTTCGAAATCCAATAAAAAAAGAACACAGCTGTAAAAGGCAGCTACTAACGTATGAGAATAACATATTATTTCTATAAAGACACGGTCACTTTTTCGAAATCTATAAAGTAACAGCTAAAATATCTGAAACCATATACCATAATCTAATTCTATAACATATATACGAAAACTTTATAAATATCTAGTACACAACTGAATGAATATATACAAGCCAATGTAAAAATAACAAGCTTCTTTATATACTTTCGAACCCAGGAAGAATGTATGCAGTAAAAATCAAAAGCTAATAAATAAATATACTCTGCAATAAAACGTATAACTTTATATTCAGTTAATCAATACCAAACAATATATGCATATATTAGATAGAATATCTACTTACATATACCCAAGCGGCTGATATCTATAACACAGCATGCATAGATGGATGCATGGGCACTCAGGCCGAGAGAAAAGGGAAGTGTGGAGATCAGTGGTAGTTGCAGGCAGCAACGGCTAGGTGCCATGGTGAGAGAAAACCAGAGGAAGCTCGGCTATTAGCGCACGTAGGGGATGTGACAGGGACGTGGCCGTAAGGAGTGATGTGGTGGGTTTTGATCTAGGTGGTTTGGGAGTGGTTGCCGAATAGAGGCAGGCGGAGGAGGTAGGGTGTTGCGTAGGGTGGCTATCGCGGTGAAGGTTGGCAACGGGCAGAGGGGACTCGGCTTGGCACAGGAGGAGGAGGGCGGATGAACTGTTGAGGCCGAAGATGGATAGGCAGTGTAGTGGGCTGGCGCCGATGATTGGTGGATGCGGTCGGAGGTTTCAAGCATGGAGATGGAAGGGTTAGGAAAAGAGAGAGGAAGGGAAAGCCTGAGGAAGAAGAGAGGAAGTAAGAGAAGGCTTGAAATAAAGGTGCAGGTGAAAGGTTTGTACAGTATACAATTTTATATTATAACGACATTTCAAAAGCAACAAAAGAACAGAAAAACAGAGAAAAGTTTGAAAAGCTGGCGGCCAATGCGTGGAGTTTCAAGAAATAATAAAAGCTAATAACTGATTGTTTCAACAGGTAGATAGATGTAAGGACCAGAAGTCAAAAAGGTTTAGATTAGATACCGATACGATTAAATCGCTTCACAGATTCCAATGTGCACCGGTCGTCGAAATTAACAATTGAATATACTGTGAAGATCAGCATGACGAGACGATCAAAATGGTATACAAATATCAGTGGTACAATTGAATTATAAAAATTTGAATTTTCATACTGGCGGAAAAATGCAGTAAAAACGCAGAAGAATAAGATCGACGGAGCTAAAGAAGTCCGAATTTGGAAAAACGAAAAATGACGCCTTGCTCAGAAGATGATTTAGAATTTTTCTATATAAAAATATTCAGGTTTCAAAAATGTTTTATTTTCATCAATTCTTAACTGATTAAATTGAAACAAAATTATACACGAAATAAACTTCCATATTTTTGGATGAAAATTTACCAGTTGCTATGTTTAACTAGGCGCATTTCAAATATTAAATTTTTATTTCAAATTTTTTTATCGTATAAAATTTCACAAAATTTCAACTATTTACGTTATTAAAACAGTTAAAATTTCTGGGTCGTTACAATTATAATAAATAGTAGACTCGTCTCTGTCTTCATTCTCCAAAATAAAATGGTCTTCAATACCCTGAAAATACTCGAGCTGACCCGAGCGTAAAGGAAAATAATACACTTGACTCAGTATTAAAATTCTTATGCAAATTAAATCAAAATTAGATGAATTAAGAAATGCATATAACTACATTTTTGAAGGTTCAAATTTCCGGAAAAGTTATTGTTTCCATATTCAAAATACAACAGATTTCACAATAGATCCATTCTAGTAACTTAAAAATTTACAGAACAATTCCCAGTTAAATTTCATAGTTCAAGAGATTTGATTTATAAAAATGTTCCGAAGTTTCGACATTCAATTATATGGAAACTTCCTAATGTTTCAAAATTAAATTTTGAAAACATTCAAATAAGGTAACGATGGTTTATTTCTCAAATTCATTTTTATGGTCCAAATAGTAAATCTAAGCATACTAGTTTTTTCCTCTCATGTAAATATATGAAATTCCTGAGTTTTATATTTATATTCAATGTTCAAATAATCAATATAGAAATTTATATGATTACAATAAACTATAGGGTGATAACAAGGATATATCAAAATAAATGAACAATACACATTCAATCACAATAGCATCCATCACAACATATAATCAACATTCAAATCAACCAATTCAACAAATCAACCAATTCAATAACATGCCAAAATAATAACTATTTATCACATATTGGAGTTTAGGTATTCAAATTAAAAATCAATTAAAATTCCAAACCAACAATCAAAAATTTATCCCTATATGACCTGGTTTAACTTGCAATAAAATTTTAGTGTTTCGTGAGTGAGTTTAAACACTCACCTTATGGATTTCCCTTTTCTAATCGGATTTGGATCCGCTACTATTCCTCCTTTTGATTTGTTTCCTTGCTATCTTAATCTTCTTCCTTTTTTATAGAAAGTTTTGGAAGAAACGGAGAAGTTTGTATAGATCTGGATTTAAAGAAAAGGATTTGGAAAATGAAGAATGTTTGGAAAAGAAGAAGAAAAATTTAAAGAAGATGAAGAATTGAAAAAGAAAATGAAGAAAAAGATTTGAATAATAAGAGGAAAAGGAAGCTTTAAAAAAAAGGAAAAAAATAGAAGAGAGAAGAAGGAGATTTGAAGAAGAAGAAAAATGAAGAAGGAGGAAAATGGAGAGAGAATAAAAAATGAGACGGAAGTTTGTTTGAAAAAACGAAGCTACATGAGATGAGATTTGAAAATGAAATGAGACTACATGAATGAAGATGGAAACAAATGAAAATATAATAAGGCATGTGTAAACAAACTAGGAATTTGAAATAAAGTAAAAATATGAACAGCTCTAAAACGGTAGTATTGAAAGAGGTGAAGTAAATGAATAAATATATGAATAAAGATAAAAATAAATCATCCGTTCTTTAATATGAAGCTTTAGAAGAAAGAGAAACAAATGAACAAATGAGAAACCAATGAAAAGAATGAGGCAATTATTAATTATAAACAAATTAAATGAAGCAACTATTAATTAATAAGAAATGAATGAATAATCCAACAATTAAATGGATGCTCAAGTGAAACCTACACGGAGAACTTGAAAATGAAAAGAAAGAGAATGCGCCGTGATAATAAATGTAAAGCAAATGATGGGACCACCTATATCCTATAAACAAACCTTTGGGGTCCAAATTCCAAAACTTACTCCAATTAATTCATATCAATAAACCCAAATATACACATATTTACGTCATTTAATTCAATAATAAAACATTCGTTTTATGTTAATATATGTGCACACTCCATTAACGTAGTCGATCAATTAACAATCAATCAGTTAATTAATCAACCAATCAATCTATATATTTATTTACGTTACTCAAATCAATTTTATTAATTAATGAATATATATCTATCTATGCACTATAACAATGATTTACTTTACTTTTTAATTACTATAACGGTCACATTAATGCAACCAATTTACAAGTTTTAACCATACATAAAATGGAAAAATAAATATATGCGAACCTATGTAATTAATGTACAACTGTTAATACAAGGTAATTCTAATTAATTCCACAACATTTACACAACCATGAACCCTCTGATATATTTAAAATTTTGAATATTAATGTGTGTATATATAGATTATTCTAAAATTCAATTTTGTTTTTCCAAAATCAAACTTATTCAAAATGAAAGTTTTATTTTTATACGTTCCAAAACATGCAATTATCTTAATCAAAATGCTCATTCCATATTGACACAAAATGCAAGCTCCTATATTAACTCATTCATTACACTTTCATTTACGTTTTCTTTTAATTGAAATATTTCAATTAATTTAATTCCAATTCATTTCATTACTAATTTCAAACAAATTCTAATTACAAAACATTATTTTCTTTTCATTTATACCAATTCAAACATGTTTTATAAAATTTCATATGCAACAAAATTTATGCACTATTTACAAAGTAAATGTTTTATCTTATTGAAAATCAACTTCTCCCAAATGCATTCCAAATAACAACTTATGTTATTCTTTCATTAAAAGATTCACTCCATCCTTTATTCAAATTCAACATTTGTTACTCCGGTTAGAGACAAACATACAATTTATTATTTTCAAATCAAAGTTTAAATTTCATTAAAATGTTTATCTTAATTTAATTTAAAATGTAAGTTCTTATGTTGAACTTATTAATTACAATGCACTTGTCTTTTCTTTTCAATTAAAGGATTCCAACAACTCTTATTGCAGTTTATATTCAATATTAGATTTCAAATGAATTCTCATCATATCACAACTGTTTTCTGTTCATTTCATATATTCCAACATTTATTTCTTAAATTATTCCATTCTTATATTAACATCTATTATTACAATCAATGGAACTTACATTCAAACAATTATTAAAATAAATTGAAATTACACTAAAATAGTAATCAATTACATTAAATCACATTATTAAATTACATTCTAATTGTTTTCTTATTAACCAATCATAAATTTCTAATTTCATACAATATTAAATCCTAAAATCTTATTAAATTCAATATTTTAATTATCGGAAAAATACGGGTCGTTACAAAAATACCGGAAAAACGGAAAAATACCCAACCCTAAGTAATGCTACTCTTTTTTCTTATTTTTTTTGGAATCAAATCATATATGTTTGAAATCAGAAAATGTAAACTTGATACTTAGCAAGAAATCTAATTTGGAATGGTAAACCTGGTCAACTTTAAAGTGAAAAGGTCGTTGTAAGTAAAGAAAATGATCTTGATCAAAATCTTGGATTGAGACCTTAGCCGATAACTCACCAAAATTTCCATATATCAACCGAAATAAGGTTCAAAAGAGATTCCATCAAAATTTACTACTTCGTAAATGTGAAAACAAAATCTGAATCAAGATGAGCAAGATTTGAAAAATGGCATAACTATAAAGCTTATAAGATTGTGTGACATTTTTTTTCCTTTCAAAAATACGAAGTATATATAGTCGTTTCAAACACACATGAAGATATAAGTATAAAAAACTCATTATATTTATCATTTATTTTCCTTTTACCTTATTTAACATAAGAAATAGATCTAAAAGAACTAAGATTGATTTTTCTTTAATTTCCTCTTTTACATTCATTTTATTTGTTCGCTGATTCCAAACATATGTATTCAACTAACATGATAACGTTGCAATCTTCTAAATTTTATATTGGCTTTATCTACTCTTTAAATAAACAAAAAAAAATATAATTTCCAAAAAATAAAATGATAATCTTGTTTTTCTTATTTTTGATAATAAAAAACAATTAATAACTTGAACCACCAAAAAATTGTTATTTTAGAAGAATTTATTTAAAAATATTAGTTGTCGTGTGCTTAAACTTAACGTTGCTAATAAATAAGAATATATTTTAATAAGCATGATATACCCCATAACTAAAGAGCATAATTTAGTCTCGAAGGTTACCTCATTTGATCAAAATAGTGAGATCTCAATTATCCTTCAGCCTTTAGATTTATCTTTTGTTCTCTCATTTTCTCGTAGAGAAAAGATTAGGTTTGAAAGAACCAATGTCAATTATCCTTTTCCTTTTTTTATGAGTTTGATTTAGTTTGCTTGCTAAGAAATTTATACAGCATTCTCCAATTTTTGATATTGTTGCAATTCTTCTATTTTTCATTTGGATTCTACTTTAACATATTTATCATTAATTTTTCCCAAAAATCTCTAATCAGATAATATGATAATTGTTAACCCTCTTTTTTACAAGGCCATGGACAGGCGGGTTTAACTTAATCGACTGCACGTTCGTCAAGGCTGGTGTACGATAGATTCAGTCGACTGGATGGATGGATGACGCAACGTGCTTGAGAGATGGAAATATGATTGGATAAAGATGGATCAACTATAATTTGGGTCTAGGAAACATGGTTCGGCATTAAACATGGTTCGGCATGATGGAGGTTCGGCACATATGGTTCGTCTAGCATTCACGTTCGAATAGCGTTACTCGGCATACATAGAGCGTCCGACATACATGAGTGGTTCGGCATTCCATGAAACATTCGGCATCCAGGTGGCGTTCGGCGTCAAGATATGCTCGGCATCTCGGAATAGCTCGACATTCGGGAGCGCTCGGCATCAAGGAACGTTCGGCATCGAGAGACGTTCGGCAGGGTATAACGTTCGGCATGTACGAACGTTCGGCATGGCAGAATTGTTCGTCATAAACTATTGTCCAGCCTAACTACTATTCGGCCTAAGTATCGTTCGGCCAAGAGATGGTTCGGCCTTGATAGCGTTCGGCCAGAGTATCGTCCGGCCTAAGTTTTGTTCGGCAATCAGTCGTTCAGCGCGAATACACTGGATCGGCCTCCGGTATCGTTCGGCGAAAGTGCTTCCCACGGTATTCAGGGTGTTCGGCCTCACTTCTGATCGGCATGAGGAGATCGTTCGGCATTCACACCTTGTTCGGCATTCAGCATTCGGCATCTATGGTTCGGCATATGGAGACCACTCCATTTGGGCTGAGGTATTCAGCTACCAGGCCCACCAGGGAAGTCCAACCCATCTTTGTCTATAAATAGAGAGGCAGGGGCACAGTGAGAAAGGATCTTCGGCCTGCTCTCTTACTTTCTCTTTTCTAAGGCTAAGGCAATTCTGCCATTTTGTAACTGTAATCGATTATTACAGCAATAAAAAGCAAACTTCTGGAGTGGACGTAGGCCGGAGTTAGCCGAACCACTATAAAATCTGTTGTTCTTTACTGCTTTCATTTTAGTTTTAACTGTTCTTCACATTATTACTCTCTACATACATTCTATCTCTGAGCTGTAACTGGTATTTGATGCTTTCATCTGGATTTGGAGGTTAGTGACCAATTTTGGCGCTAACACTTTGGTGCTTCCACTGAGAATTGAAACACTCGGGAATTTTGGAGTTAGGAACTTGGATCCTAGAAAGCAATGGCAAGACCACCAACAAGGAAGCAAGCAGTGGAAAGGAGCAATCAGGAAGGAAGTCAAGCGGCCTCTTCTAGAGCTGGAGAGGGTCATGCATCCATCTACATAACTCGGGACGAGATACAAGTGATGATGAATTCCATGCAAGAGCAGATGATGAAACGACAAGAGGAGATGATGCAGGCTCTTCTTAGGCAATTTGGACAACCAGGAACTGCAGGTTCTCAAGATCATGGAACTGGACCAGAGGAACTCAACCAGCGGACAGATGGAGTGATTCGGCAGGGGGCAGCTCCCAATCAACAAACAGTTAACAATCTAGATGGACCTAGACTCGGGGGCACACCACCAGGTAATGCTGGACCAGTTCATGGAGGGATACCGGATGACGCTACACGGCCTGACGTCGATAGGAATACAGGAGTATGTGAGGAGGAATATGTGCCAGAATTTCCTCAAGGACTTGGGGGCAGTCTGGAAACATGGATAGGGGGCAACCCTTGGTTGGAAACACTGGATTGGCTGACATTATCAGGCGGACTATTCGCGGAGGTCTGACAAACAGGGATTCAGAGGGAGTTAACAAAAGTCCGTTCACCCGGAACATTAGGACAGCTAGGAATCCGCCCGATTTCAAACTACCCACTCTGGAAGTATACAACGGGAAGACGGATCCTACCGACCACTTGATGAGGTACACTAGGCATATGGAAGTGCTGGGGGCAACGGAGGAGGTTATGGCCCGATGTTTCCCCCTGTACTTGAATGATATTGCTGCTATGTGGTTCAGACAGCTGGAGGATGGATCCATTGGAACATGGACGGAACTGGTGGACAAGTTCTTAAGTCAGTTTCGAGTTCACATAAAGAGGCCAAAGAACGTGATGACGCTAACGTCGGTCAAACAGGGGGCAGATGAATCGCTCAGGAATTTCTTAACTCGATTTAACGCAGCAGTTGCTTCGGTGGATCGGCCGGATCCATCAATGGTTCTGATGGCTGCAGTATCAGGAGTCAGAGATAATTCGGAGTTCAAAGTATCATTGATACGGGACCCACCGTTGGATCTTGGGGAATTCTTTCATGAAGCTGAGAGATTTCTTCGACAAGAGGATGCATGTTTGGAGATGAGGTCAAAGGAAGTAAACATGATTAAGGATGGAGAACTACCCGGCGAAAGCTCGGGTGGTGGCAAGGATAATAGGAAAAGGAAGCGCTAGGGAGAACCAAAGTTCTCCACTTACACAGGATTGAACGCAACGCTAGAGCGGATATTCTTGGATACTCGAGATCGCCTTCCATATCGAAGGACGGCGAGGAGGGAGCCCTCAGAACGAGAAAAGGCATCAGGAAGGCACTGTCTTTTTAATGACCTGGCCAGGCATGATACTAACAACTGCCGGCATTTGAAGGACATAATCGAGGAGCATATAAGGAATGGTCAGTTGCGACAATATGTTGGAACTCAGATTGCTGCGGTGGAACACCGCCTACCTTAAATGACGAGGGAATGAGGCCCAGGAATGGTGACTGATTGGTCATCAACTAATCTTGATGGTTTGGAATTAGTAACAAACTTCGGGCAAACGGTTAAATCACTTACTCATGTACGGGGTCGGAGATAACCCTCGGGCATGCTCTGAGATGATGACTTACCGAGACGCCCTGGTTTCTGAAATCTGTTTTTCCTTTGACTTGGACATTTGCCTTTTTTTTGGTTTGGTTTTGCAGTTTGGTTTGAACTCCCTGTTTTGCTCATTTTCTGGTTTGAATTCGGTTTTGGATGTTTGTTTTTTGGTTTGGATTTTTGATATGGATTTCTGGTTTTCTGGTTGAATTTGGATTTCGATTTGGATTTTGGTTTGGATTTTGGCTGAAAGGTCATCGAGCATGGACTATGCTCGGTAAGGGTCCGAAGAGACCGGGATTTGGCCTAGGACTTAGGCCCCATATTGTCTCCTATGCAGGTCGTCGAGTATGGACTATGTTCGGCAAGGGTTCGGAGTGACCAGGATTCGGCTTAGGACTTAAGCCACGACATTATTCGACGTTCAGGGACACTGAACCATGAACACCATGGATTTACTTAACATAGGTCGTCAAGTGTGGATTGCGCTTGCCAAGAACCCGGAGAGGTTACAGATTTGGATATTGGCTATGAACAGCCAAGGACTCTGGCATGGACCCGGAGCGGTCTCGGATTTGGATATTGACCCGAAGAGGTCCTAAAAGTCGGTTATTGGTTATTGGATATATATGAAACATGGACTTTGGATATCGGATTTAAGGCTATTCAAAACACACCTTCCAATAGCAAGGCATGTTTTGGGGGGCAAGTGTTAACCCGCTTTTTTACAAGGCCGTGGACAGGTGGGTTTAACTTAATCAACTGCACGTTCGTCAAGGCTGGTGTACGATAGATTCAGTCGACTGGATGGATGGATGACACAACGTGCTTGAGAGATGGAAATATGATTGGATAAAGATGGATCAACTATAATTTGGGTTTAGGAAACATGGTTCGGCATTAAACATGGTTCGGCATGATGGAGGTTCGACACATATGGTTCGTCTGGCATTCACGTTCGAATAGCGTTACTCGGCATACATAGAGCGTCCGACATACATGAGTGGTTCGGCATTCCATGAAACATTCGGCATCCAGGTGGCGTTCGGCGTCAAGATACGCTCGGCATCTCGGAATAGCTCGGCATTCGGAAGCGCTCGGCATCAAGGAACGTTCGGCATCGAGAGACGTTCGGCAGGGTATAACGTTCGGCATGTACGAACGTTCGACATGGCAGAATTGTTCGTCATAAACTATTGTTCGGCCTAACTACTGTTCGGCCTAAGTATCGTTCGGCCAAGAGATGGTTCGGCCTTGATAGCGTTTGGCCAGAGTATCGTCCGGCCTAAGTTTTGTTCGACAATCAGTCGTTCAACGCGGATACACTGCATCGGCCTCCGGTATCGTTCGGCGAAAGTGCCTCCCACGGCATTCAGGGTGTTCGGCCTCACTTCTGATCGGCATGAGGAGATCGTTCGGCATTCACACCTTGTTCGGCATTCAGCATTCGGCATCTATGGTTCGGCATATGGAGACCACTCCATTTGGGCTGAGGTATTCAGCTACCAGGCCCACCAGGGAAGTCCAAACCATCTTTGTCTATAAATAGAGAGGCAGGGGCACAGTGAGAAAGGATCTTTGGCCTGCTCTCTTACTTTCTCTTTTCTAAGGCTAAGGCAACTCTGCCATTTTGTAACTGTAATCGATTATTACAGCAATAAAAAGCAAACTTCTAGAGTGGACGTAGGCCGGAGTTAGCCGAACCACTATAAAATCCGTTGTTCTTTACTGCTTTTATTTCAGTTTTAACTGTTCTTCACATTATTACTCTCTACACACATTCTATCACTGAGATGTGACTGGTATTTGGTGCTTTCATCTGGATTTGGGGGTTAGTGACCAATTTTGGTGCTAACAATAATGTCATTTTTATTATTTTTGTGCTAAATCAAATTATGTTTGTGAACCACATACTACTTATTTTATCTTAGAGGATATTATATTATTATTATGATTATTATCAAAACCTTTAATTTTCTATATCTTTTCCATTTTATTATATTTATATATTATATAATTATTATAATGAACATAACAAAAATCGATTAATTATATATATGTACCTTGTATAACGCAATTACAAAAAATATACAACTAGAACGTGCACGCAAGCACGTGTGCGCACATAAGGTATATGTCTTTTAAATATTCATTTATTTGAGATTTCCTTCTCAAACTATTTTTTGAGAGACAAATACTTAAAAATCAACATAATTCTATAGTCATGTCAATGGATATCCAAAAATTACAAAATTCGTCCGCATCCATATTCGAAAAACGAAAAATATCCAATATCGGGAAAAAAGGATGCAAATGCATTTGTCGTGTTTTGTCAAGATTATAATTTATGTTATATATATTTTAGTACAATGAAAGATATGCATTTATTATTTTATTAAATTAACAGTTTATATTATATATGCATATAATGCATATTAATTGTTCCAAACTATTTATTAACATATTTGTTTATTTTTTATACTTTTAAATCAATGGAATTGAAAAAAAATTAAGCTAAATCAATATTTTCTATATATGTTTCTTGATTTATCAATCATCGACGAACATGATAAATATCTGACATCCATCTGTATCCACGGATTCAATATCCGAAAATGATTTCAAATGATGATACGGATATGGCACTATCTACATCGAAAAGTGTTTGTACCAAAATTGGGCACATCACCCTTCAGATGTGTTTGAAGAGATAAAATGAAGAATATAAATGAAAAAGGAGGTAGATCTAAAAAACACACCAAAAATAAACAAGAAAAACGCGCAGAAACACACAGATTTAGAGTGGTTCGGCGTATGGCCTACGTCCACTATGAAATGATTGACTTTTATTAACTTTTGCTTGCTGGTTACAAGGAATTACAATAGCCAAAATTGAATACAACAGTGATTTTGGCAGAGTCTGGACGTAGAAGAGCCAAAAAGCCCTTTTTTCTGTAGGTCCTGGGTTGCTATTTATAGGCGTAGGCTGCAATTATCCCGCTCGGATCTCGGGAGACTTCTTCCCTCACAAGGGCGGGCCCACATGATCGATCCCACGCCATTTGCACTCAATCGGTGATCGATACGAACGAATTTCGTATCGATCAATATTTCATTCAATCGAGTTGCGATCGGTCATGATCATTCTTAAGGATGTACGCAAGCTCCTGTGAAAATTTGATGGCATTTGGTGTAACAACCCGCATATTTTACGGTTGTATATTTAAATGTTTTATTTAAATATAGCATCATTAGTCGGATTAAAGTCCGAAATGTCACTTTTTGCAAACAGTCGAATTCAGACTCGAGACCACTTCCATTGAGTCCAAAATGGCGTTTGCGACCTTTTTGAGTATAAACATCGATATGTTTGGAGTTGAGTAAAATTTTGATATTTTCATTTAGGGCTTTGGGTTTGGGTTTCAGCCCACCAACCTAACAAATAACCCAACTCCACTCCTCTTCATCCATTCACTCATTCTATTTCCTAACACTCAAGCTCAAAGTAAAAATGGGAAAGGAATGGGAAATTAGAAATTCCTAAGCCCTAATTCTCTTAGGAAGGATCAACTTCAAGCTAGAAATCAAGGAGAAGCTTAGGTAAGCATCCTCTTCATCTTCTCCATCTCAATCCCTCTTCAAATTTCAGAAAATTCCTAAACCCTAACTTAGGAAATATTCTTCTTATGAGCTTAGATTGAAGCTTCTTGAGTTGTTGTTGAAGAGGAATTGATCTTAGCTTGTTTTAAAGCTTCTCACTTGAGTTTTTGAGTTAAAGGTGAGTTTTTGAACTCACATCTATGTCTATATCTTTGATAGTTGTTAGGTAGTAATTCCTAACATTTATTCCTTGTCCATTTGCCTTTGAATTGAATTGGTTTGATGAATTTTCCAAATTTTGGTGTTTTGAAGTCAAATCTTTAAAAATCCTGCCTTTGATGTTTGAACACGTTGTTGGGGTGTATCGAAGAGCCTATAAGGCAGGGTTGTCACTTGGCATAAATCCCTAGTCCCCGTTGCTTGTCCGATCACTTCCGTTTGGATTTTTGCCCCTTCTTGGGCAAAGTTGAAATACTGCAAATGGCAGTTCAGTCGACTGAATGGTGAGGTCAGTCGACTGAATCTGGGAGCAGAAAACTTCCTGCATCTGCGTTAGTCGACTGACCATATAGTTCAATCGACTGAACCAGAAACCCGAGAGTTTCTGGCCTTGTATCAGTCGATTGACCTTCTGGTCCAGTCGACTGAATCTGGGAAATTTGCATTTTTGCCAATTTTAGGCAGTTTTGTGTGGGCATTACAAGAAAAGGGTCAAATAGCGACGGGGGGGAGCGACGGCTTTCGACGGCCATTTTTCGACGGCTTCCGACGGGCCGTCGGCGGCCGTTGGAAGCCGTCGGAAAATCGCGAATTACAGCAGCCAGCCGAGCCTTTCTTCCTCATTTTCTAGCCACATCAACAAATCGAAAAAACCCCCAAATCACCATTTTCGACCTCCAATCGCTGATTTCGTGCTATTTCCTTCTCCCCGCTGTGAATTCAACACCTCTTGCTCTCCAACTAAGGTATAATCTCTTACTTTCGTGAAAAATTCAGTTTTTACCCTAATTCTAGATTTGCATAAATTGATAAATTAGGGCTAATTGGTGATTGAAATTATTTCCAATTGTGTTATAATAGTTTCTAGCATTCCATGATATACATATTTCATCTTTTATCGTGAAATTGTGAAAAACATGTATATTTTGGGGTTGTTCATGTATATGGAAATCGTTGTGTATGCCTTGGTTGTACCATTGTATATGTGTGTAGCGATGCTATCATTGTATTGTGTTAGTTGGAATAAGATAAAATGAATGCACGAGCTAGGAATATTATATTGTGCATGTATTGACCTATGCAACAAAAAAAATGCATCGAACGAGCCTTAAGTTGATGTAATACGTCGAACAAATGTGTTAAATTAAAATATATTTTTGTAAATGTGAACAATTAGTAAAACTGTATTTTTTCGTAAAATGCGCACATTTAATTAACTAATGTCCCTTAGACAGTTTTTGGCCCCGTCTGACGAGTGTTGTACATGATCGTTATATAAATTGTCGTTTTTTTTTTCAAAAAACGACCATTTATATTCATCTGGTACAATGTTTGTTGGATTTGTCCCTGTATTGGACAAGTTATGAACACAGTAAGCATTTACATTTTTTATACTACTTCGTCTCAAACGGTTCATAAAATTTCGGCCTAACTTTTCTTTTTTGTTTCCTACGTACACGCATTTGTGTACAATGCAGGGAACAAAAGGGAAATGCTGCCGAACTTTTGTTGAATCGTTTGAGACGAAGTAATATACGAAATGTAAATGCTTACTGTGTTTGTAATGGGAAGTAGGATGCCTAACCATGGAAAAAAAATTTATACAATTTTTTATATCGATACGTTAAAAAATAAAATGTGCTCTATTTGAAAATATTTTTAAATTTATGAAGTTGTTCTTTAAATTCAAATATTATACGACCATGAAAATAATCTTTTTTGAATTTGTATTCTTGAAAATAAATATTAAATTTTGAACTTCGCATTTTCTCAAATAGGAAAAATGATTGATTATTTTGTTGATCGAAGGAGATGGATGTACCAAAGAAAAGGACCGAGGGGCTCAATAAAAGAAGATTTTTATAATGGTATAAACGTGTTTGTTGAATTCACTTTAAGTAATAACGAAAACGATCCAGAAATTTGTTGTCTGTGTAGTAGGTGTAGACATTTGAAGTATTTGTTACCAGATATTGTGAAAGTTCATTTGTACCAAAACGGTTACATACCCGAGTATTATGTTTGGGACCGGCATGGAGAAGTAATAGCAAATACTTTTGTAGAGTCTGAAAGTGTCGTTAACGAAATAGTTAGGACGACCCGTATAGAAAATATGGTCGAAGATGCAGCACGATAAATGTTTCCTATGGTTGAAGTTGACGACGATGATGGAAATGTTGAAGAACCAAATATTGAAGCAAATTTTTTTTATGATTTACTAGATGCTTCTAAGAAACCTATTTGGGATGGTTGTAAAAGCAGCACTCAACTGTCAGTAATCGCAGAATACATTGCGATGAAGTCAAAATACAACATCACTGAAGCTGGGTTTACGGCTGTTGTACAAGCTGCAAAAAGTCATATGCCGCTCGATAATCTAATGTGTGAAAATCACTATAAAGTTAAAAAACTTATGTCGGCTTTTGGTTTACCTTATTAGAAAATAGATGCATGTTTAAAAGGCTGCATGTTGTTTTGGAAAGAAGACGCAAACCTTAGAAATTGTAAAATTTGTAACCAGGAGAGATACAAACCAAGAAAAAAGAAGGGGAAGGAAGTTCCGTACAAGCGTATGCATTACTTACCCATAACTCCTAGACTTCAAAGATTATATGCATCTTCTGTAACTGCATCTAATATGAGATGGCATAGTGTGAGAACGGGGGAAGAGGGTACATGACACATCTGGCCGATGGAGAAGCATGGAAGCATTTCGATAAAACGTATCCAAATTTTGCAGCGGAGAGTCGAAATGTTAGATTAGGATTATGTACGGATTGTTTTTATCCATTTTCTCAATTTGGTTCTAAATATTCATCCTGGCCCATTATCGTCACACCGTATCATTTACCTCCATGGATGTGTATGAAAACGCAATATATGTTTCTTACTGTTGTCGTTCCTGTCCCCGACGATCCGACACAAGGAATCGATGTATATTTACAACCGTTGATTGAGGAGTTAAAAATACTGTGGAACGAAGGGGTAGAAACATACGATGTGTCCAAGAAGAAAAAATTTCGTATGTTTGCTTCTTTGTTGTGGACTATAAGTGATTTTCCTGTCTATGCAATGCTTTCAGGATGGAGTACCGCCGGTCGTCTAGCATGTCCATATTGCATGGATGAAACACGAGCGTTTTCTTTACCTGATGGTAAGAAAATTTCATGGTTTGACTGTCATCGATATTTTCTCTATGTAAATCATCCCTTCAGAGGAGACAAGAAAAACTTTTTAGCTAATAGAGTAGAAACTAGAAAACCACCGACAATATGGTCAAGCGAAGACATATATGAACTTGTTAGGGACTATCCAAAGATATATGAAACTGGAGAGAAAACAGAAATTGGAGGCAAATCAGTTGTTCATAACTGGTGCAAACAAACTATTTTTTGGGAGTTGCCGTATTGGAAACATCTTCTGCTTCGTCATAATATAGATGTGATGCACAATGAGAAAAATGTATTTGATCATGTTTTTAACACAATTTTGAATGTGAAAGGGAAGACGAAGGATGATTTGAAATCAAGACGTGATATAGAAGAATTATGTAAACGTCCTGAGCTTCATATGAAACCAAATGATAGTAAAAAACCCAAAGCATGTTACGAATTAGATAATAATCAAGTTAAAGCTGTGTTAAAATGGGTGGAAGCGTTAAGATTTCCTGATGGGATATCATCAAATCTTCGTAGATGTGTCGACTTTAAAAATGGTAGATTGAGCGGAATGAAAAGTCACGACTGTCACTTAATGATGGAAAATTTATTTCCCGTTATGTTCAAAGAACTACTGCCGTTAAAAGTTTGGAAGGTAGTAACGGAGCTTAGTATGTTTTACAAAGAGCTTTGTTCGACTACTTTAAAAGTGTAACGTTTACGTAAACTTGAAGTGGATATTCCTATATTGCTTTGCAAATTAGAGAAAAGATTTCCGCCAGGTTTTTTTAATGTAATGGAACATTTACCTGTTCATCTCCCATCTGAAGCACGGCTTCGAGGTCCTGTCCAATATGGATGGATATATCCATTTGAGAGGTATGTAATATGTTATCACATAATTTAATTGCATTTGAAAGATGAAGTTAATATAAATTAATTTTGCATAGATATTTGAATCATCTGAGGAAAAAAGTGAGGCAAAAAGCACGAGTTGAAGGTTCGATATGTAAATCTTACATCGAAGAAGAAGCTTCATTCTTTTTCTCTCACTATTTCAGTGACCATGTGAATATTTCATTTGAAAGTGTTACTCGTAATGACGAAGGCGACGAACAAGAGTCCTCTCAAGCAATGTTATCTATTTTTAGACAACATGGTCGGCCTTCTGGAAAATGTGTAGAAATATGGCTAGATAATAGAGATCTTCATGTAGCACACACTTATATTCTTCTAAATTGTGCCGAGGTTGCACCGTTTGTTAGGTAATCTGAAATAATAATTTGTGTTTTATTCTTTTCTATAATGCATGCGCGTGTATAACCTAATGTAATAATTTATTTATATAAACAGTGTTTATGAACGTGAACATCCGAACGGAGATCTCAGTAAAGAATTTTCCGGTTTGTTTTCAAATTACGTTTATGAGCCGAGAAATTGTGTTGTTGACGAAGGGTTGAAACATCTTGCGATGGGACCAAAAAGAGTGGTCAAGACATATCCAATATATTTCGTCAATGGATATAAATTTAACACCAAAGAATACGGTGCAGAAAAATTAACAAATAATACTGGTGTATTTGATAAAGGTAGTGATGATCTAGAAAATCACTTAAATGATTTGCAGTTGGCACGAGAGTATTGGATGAAGAAGATGCGTAAGAACTATAGGGACTCGATATCCGAAATCAAGAAATCAGGTAAGAAACCACGTTGGATGGGGGAGAGCGTATGGCAAGCATGGTTGGGATACTGGGAAACGGACGAGGCGAAGGCAAGTATACTAATTTTTTTTGAATTATTAATTTGACCTAATCGAAAAATAATGTATCAAATTTTGAATGTACAGGCAGAGTCGGATAGAAACTCTACAAACAGAAATAAAAATCCCGTCACTCATCGCGAAGGGTCGAAGTCATTTCAGCAGTATCGGCAGGAGTTGGTAAATTTACTAAATGATAATTGTAAATAGTTTATGCTATATAATTGTAAAATTACTGTATAATAATTGTATGTAAAAATCAACTTCAGGAAGCTGAGGCGCATGGTCCCGTGGGCTATATGGACGTGTTCACTTCACTACGCCATAAATGGCCTTCTGCAACACAAAAAAATGTTGGGTCAAGCCTAAAAAATGTTGCCATAGGTCTATAGCAACACTTTTCGGGTGATGCAATTTTTGCCGTTGCCTTAGACCTCAAAGGTAACATTTTGACTATCTAAGGCAACATAAGTAATATTGTTTCTGTTTCTATTTTATCTGTTCTTTCTTTTCTTCTGTCTTCTTCTACCTCTTCTTTTAACCCTAGTGGTTCGGTTTTCCGGCATTCGATTGCGCGGCATTCGGTACAGAGGACGTATTAATGTCGACTTTCGAGCGTCGAAAAATCGTAGTCGTTACAAGATAATGCGGGAAATCACAACTCCAAGTTTGGATTTTTATTCAACTTGATTCAAATCAAATATCATTTCATTTTTCAATTCCAATTCATTTATTTATAAATGTAGCTTCATTTGTTCAATCATAAATTCATTCATTTTCAATTTGAATCTCATTCTAATCGAATTTCAACTATTTTATAAGTTATCAAATTATTTACATTCCATTAATGAATTTATTTTCAAATATTTCTCTGGAATCCCATTTCAATTTGTAAATTACATTTACAATTCACATTTCCAAATCTCATTCGTATATGGATTTTATTTCATTATTTTTCAATTCATATTTATAAATCTCATCTGCCAAATGAATTTATCTTCAAAAAATTTTTGTTATTATTTTAATTTCTTATTCAATTTCCATATAACAATGATAATAATTCAATATTATCTCTTCCTAACAACCAAGCATCCATATACTATGATAATTTATAGAAAATCATTTCTTTTCTATACAAAAATAGTTTTGGATAAAATTATTTCATTTACCCTATTTAAAACAACACTGTGTCAGTTTATCTTGTTTAAGAGTTTAGAAACCCCTATCGATTACAGTTGGCCAGACTGCACCGACCAGAATCTATAAACAATCAACCGATAAGTCAACACAATACAAAAAAAAATTTGTATTCACTAACAAATACGCGCTCATATCTATTATACACTCACACTCATTCTAGAGTACTACTGACTCTATCTCTAATGAGTAACACCCAACAGAGCCAAGGGTTGTCGCTTAACCGGATGCTCTGATACCACTTGTAACGACTACGATTTTTCGACGCTCGAAAGTCGACATTAATACGCCCTCTGTATCAATTGCCACGTAATCGGATGCCGGAAAACCGAACCATTAGGGTTAAAAGAAGAGGTAGAAGAAGACAGAAGAAAAGAAAGAATAGATAAAACAGAAACAGAAACAATAACAGAATCTCACATTCGCAGTGGAACAATATATAATAGATGAATCAATAATCTTTAAAACAAAAGACTATATCAGTTTATACATTACATCATATCATCAGAGTCAATATACAACTCAATACAATAATGGACAGTTATATAAACTTGTCCTCATACAGAATACACAGTGGAATAAATAAACAAGTACGAGTGTATGTCTCGTCATCCAGTGCATCTCCAAAGCTCCAAAATATCCAGAATATCCTGATAACATAACTCTTGGCTTCCCGTGTGGAAAATTATGGGCACCCAGAGTTTAAAAAGGGAACAATAAACTCCGAGTCAGTCATGGTGACTGGTGTGAG
The DNA here is from genome assembly GCA_030737815.1 of Allium fistulosum. NCBI lineage: Eukaryota > Viridiplantae > Streptophyta > Magnoliopsida > Asparagales > Amaryllidaceae > Allium > Allium fistulosum. The sequence continues at coordinate 478,087,514 of CM060908.1, forward strand.
ATCGTAAAAACAGTTATTTTCACAAAGAAAATAAAACAATTTCGCAATTCTTTTGGAAAATGAAACTACCATAAGGCCTCCCGCCACACACACAATGCAATCGCAGAATTGGAAGAGATTTCCCCTTATGATAGTCAAAAATTCTTACAACGCAAAATCAGTTGATATTATTATTAATGTCTAGTGTGGAAAACATTTCGAAAGTATAATATCAATCTTAGCCAACATACAACCATTGTTGTATGCCTACTATAGCTACTATGTTCAATAGCAGGTTACCGCCACATTCCATAGCAGGTAATACAATTAAAAACCGTACAGGGTTCGTATTATTTCTTTGGATTTCCAACAAATGGTCGGGCAAAGGAACTTCCTTATACCGAAATAGAACGCCTCTGGAAAGACGCCTCGGATCCTAACCGGATCTCTACAAACAAAAGGCCGACGCTACCTCACGCTATACAGCTGTAACTAGGTAACTAACACACTGACGCTACCTCACGCTGTACAGCTGTAACTAGGTAGCTAACACACAAGTATGTCATCCCTCGGTCGTAACCAACCTTTATCCGAGGATCCTCAATCACAAAGCAACAGCCATAAAATATAATCAACATAGGTAAAATATCTGGGCTCCATACCATGATATCACCTTTTATCCAGAAGGAAATGGCATTCCCTAGGGGCGCTACCCCTACAAACCTTTGCCGCAACATTCCTGTTTCGACCATTACCGGGTTGTGAGGCTCGACGAAGTCTCGTCCACATACACTACGCTTTTTCACAAAGCCACGCTTTTTCACAAAGCCACGCTTTTTCACAAAGCCACGCTTTGATCAATCAATGATCAACAGCACTTCGTGTGCCACATTACCAAATTGGGAATGTATCACTAGTAACCATCAACTACATAACCTCTGAGCTCGTACGTCTCAGAGAAGGGTGTTAAGCTAAGAGATTAAATTCTCCGCCACCAACAGAAATGTATTTGATAGAAACCAGCTTTACATCTCAAAGTGTAACGTCAGACACACATCCATACAAGTCTGTTCCGGGATCGAACGGAACCGAAGGCACTTCCAAAGAAGCCCTTGCAATCTGGATATTCACTAATCACGTCCGGACTTCCCATCACAAAAAGAGTGATATAAATCTCTATACCGGAGCAAATCGGTGCAGAGACATTCGACAGGTTGTCCTTTCATTTTCGAAAATATCCGGTCTTCAATACGATCCATATCGTCATATCACTAATTCGGAATGAGTTATATGACACAAGGGTCTTTTGCCGGCTAACCCGAATAGTGCGCGTTTGTTTTAAAAACAAATCAAGTACCATTTCAAAGGCAAATATTGATAGTCGGTTATTTAATTATCAATAACATTCACAACAATCGGCCAATTTAAATAATTTTTCCCAAATTATTAAATTTCAAATCTCTTCACAAGATATATATTTTTCCACACTTCACATTTGAAAACCAATTTCAAATCACATTTTCACACTTCACATTTGAAAATCAATTTCAAATCATATTTCACACTTCACATTTGAAAATCCATTTCAAATCATATTTCACACTTCACATTTGAAAATCAATTTCAAATTCGAGGGGTGAGATGCCTACGGTTACAAGCGATTCCACTGGGATAGTGGTGTAACCGTCGTGTGAACTACGATCTATGGCAACAACCATGGCGAAATTCAAGAGATGTGAAATCTACAGTTACAAGTGATTCTACTGGGATAGTAGCGAAACCGCCGAGTAACTGTGATCCATGGGGGAACGTGCTTTCCATATCCATTTTTAAAAGGATTTTTAAGTGTTTTCACTGGGAGTTAGAAAAATTTTGAAATTTTTAGAATTTGTTTTCACCAACGACAAAAGATTTAAAATTGGGAATTGAGATAAAAGTGAATAAAGCTCAATATTCAGAAATAGAAGATGAATCGAATTCAAGTAAAATTCGAAATGAAAATCTGAATGAAAATCTGAAGATAAAATGAATTCAAATTATATTAAAATAGTAAATTAAATTCAAATGGAATTGAAAATACAAAGTTGAATAGAAATGAATATATAACTTTTTTAGTGAAGTGAAAATGAATATAAGAAGTATGTAATACTTAGATTGCACTTAAGAAATGAATGAATGAAATTCTTAAGTAAATTGGTATTGGGAAATCCAATAAGTGAATTTGGACATTATTGTTCAGTAAAATATACAGGGATTGTAAAGGCTAAGGAAAATGGAATTGGATTTTCGATTTTGAAGATAATTTAAACTGCTCGACAAAAAGGTATGTATTTAAATTTCAGTATGAAATTTCACTGAGTTTCTGATTTTGCCACTTGGCATTTTGTTTTCTTTTGGGATTTGAGAGTCCGTAGGGACGTTTTGTAGTCGTACCGTGTTAGCCGCGCAAAGGAGACGCTGCCGAAATTTTTCGAAAATTTAGAGAGTTAGAAAATTTTTGAGAAATTTTGAATAATTTACAATTTGAATTAAAGTTTAAATTTGAATTGTGAAGTAAAATTAAGTTGTTTGAAAACTATGAAAGTGTTTGGAAAGTTAACTGAGATGATAACGAATCTTTAATAAAAAGATTTGTTTTGAAATTTTGATAAAACTATTTGGTTTTAGAAAAATGATAAACGGGTACTGGAGCATTCTTCTTAACCTGTAATTTCGGGACGAAATTCTTTTAAGGGGGGAAGATTGTAATAACCCTGAATTTTTGACATTTGAAATATGAATATTTAATTGAGTTTAAATATTCGAATGATTGTTTAATTTGAAATTCAAATATCAGAATGAATTTGGCGATTAAATTATTGAATTTAATTATTGAAACTGGGTAAAAATTTAAATCTTCAGTTTTGAGCTGATTAAAAATAATATAAAGGCTTAGAAAAATTCATATTGATTATACTGAAGATAATAAAAGTTTCGGAATTGAATTTGAAACTGTTTTGTTTAGTTTTGAAATTTTGTTGTTTAAATTGGTATTTGAAATAGCGTTCCGGGGCATAGTCTCGGAATTCAACGAAACTAGTTTCATTGAATCCGTAATATTGTATTATTATCGGATTTCAATTTTCATAGTGATTGGAGTTGTTGTGTGAGCGTACGATAAGCAAACGCACTGAAATTTATATCGAAATTTAATTTAATAACTGGTCCAAAAAGCTATCTTCTCCATACGATCGAATTTGGACTCGAAACCTTTTCCATTGCGTTCGTAATAGGCGTATACATTATAAACGCCTAGCGGCACGCCTCGGTAGGATGTCAAATTTTAAAGCTGCGAATTCGAGACGGTTTGAATCTAAAATTTAAATATAATATTTATTTTTCATCTGGTCAAATAACTACACATCAATACTTTTTCCTTCAACTCAGAATCACTGTTCATCCCTCTCTACACGCAAGGAAAAGTACGTGTCCTTCCCGGTGACACATCTCCTCACTTAGTACTTTGCAGCCGAACTAAACAGTTTAAAGAAAAAAAAATCTCTGAAAACAAAATAAAAATGGCTTCCTTCAGAAAACATACGAACGAATTCACGAGAAAGTCATAGTTCCTTCTAATTAAATCGAACAATTCAAATCGTATGCCCTTCCTCTTATTCTTTCAAATTCAAGGAAAATAAACCCCAATTCAACATTCGTTCGAATTTACTGAAGAAAGGAGGGGCCGAGCATCTCCAATAAATCGAGATCGAAAGAATCGAGCGACTTTCAGGAAGGGTGGGATTTGCGACCAGATCTCCTCTGGCAGGAGGCGCTCACGCGAAGGATGGGGAGATGTTGTCGGCAAGCAAGCCGTCAGGTTAGGGCTTAAGGAGGCTAGGCATTGGAGTTTGACTGAGAAGCTCGTCATGGCCAGCGCGATTGGGGAAGACAATGCTGGGTGGTGCGCCTTCGAGGGTCGCGTTATCGACTGGAGGCGAGCACGTCGTCGTTCAAGGTTTTTAGGGGTCGGTTTTCATGGCGCGTTGGCTGCTGAAGGGAGAAATTCGAATCGAGCTAGGGTTTCGTTCAAGGAGCATCTCGGCAGTAAGTATAAATTTCTGATTGATTGGAAAATAATGAATAAGTATATAAAACAGAAGATGAAAAAGAAATTATTTCAGTTGGAATTTAAAAGTAGCAAAGAGTTTTGAATTTATATAGATTTTTGTTTTGATATATATATAGTTTCAAGTGAGAAAGGAAATTCTGTTTTTCATGTAAAAATTTCAAAGGTGTTGAAGTTATATTTATAAATTTGATTTCTATAAAAATCTATATAAATTTTTCTGTATGCAGTTTTCGATTTTTACATATATATATTTATGTAGACAGTAATGTAATTTATAATATATGGAAACAGTGAGATAAATATATGCAGTAAACAGAAATTATATATATATATATATATATATAAATCTTTGAAAAAATATACAAGGGTTTGTATAACAGTTAGTTAATTAAATTTATTAAAGGGAAATGGGTTTAAAAATTTGATTTTTTGTTAAATCAAACAAATCTATTAAATGGAAATTTATTATTCGATTATTTCGAATATTAATCAACTGTATATAAATTGTGTTACAAGGTTCAAAATTTGGAGAAAATAATCTGGATTAAAAATGGATGCTAATAAAGCAAAGGTGAGATCTTCTCACTAAAATTGGAAATTTGATTTTCGCAGTTATTAATTGTGTTGATTACTGTTTGGATTGTGATATTAGATATAGTAGGATATATCTATATATAGCAATATATATATATTGGCATATGTATATATTGGTGATTGATTTTCCCGCATTATATAGCGGATGCGACCCTATGCGCCGCATAATAGCGGATGATATTTTATAAATCCCATATACCGCGATATTCCACCTCGAAGTGGAATTGGTATTGTGCTAACATCTGTGGATGCAGGGAAACAGGTTGGAAGGATCCAACAGGATTCCTCAAAACATTTGAATTGGTTTCATATGTTGTGTGTTTGATTTTTTTATAATCTGTGTATGATTATATCTGTGATTGAATGTGTTGAGAGCTATAATTTAGCCAAATGTATTTTTGGTATTGTTGGATACCAGAAATAAATGAAATTGGATTTTTGAAATTAAAATTGGAAATTATAAATAAATTCTTTTGAAAGAATTGGTTGGATTGCAAAGAAGGAATTTTAAAAGCGTAAAGTTGATTTTGAAATCTTATTGAATAAATTCCCAAAATATGGGAAAAATTTGTATAAATGGATTTTTAATAATATTATTCGAAAGTTGGAAAATTTATTGAAAATGGAATTTTAAAGGGTTTGGAAAAGATTAAGGAATTTATTTTTAAAAGTGATAAATTTCTAGAAATCCAATTTGAAATTGATTTGGTATTTGAAAAATAAATCTTCGGGAAATCGATATGAAAATTTATTTGGTGTTTGAATGAAAATTTATTTTTGGTGGTTGAGAATAAATTTGGAAATCGATTTGTAAAAATGATTTGGTATTTGGGATTAAAATTAGAATCAATTTGAAATTTGATTCGGTGTTGAAGTAAATTTAGAAATCAATTTAGAATAAGATTTGGGATTTGAAATAAATTGAGAAATCAATTTGGAAGTTGATTTGGTGTTAAAAGTGAATATTTGAGAATATAAATTCAGAATAGAATTTATAAAGAAAAGGGAAATTTGTTTTAAATAAACATTAATTTATTTTTAAAGTGTGAAATATGATTTGAAATTGATTTTCAAATGTGAAGTGTGAAATATGATTTGAAATGGATTTTCAAATGTGAAGTGTGAAATATGATTTGAAATTGATTTTCAAATGTGAAGTGTGAAAATGTGATTTGAAATTGGTTTTCAAATGTGAAGTGTAGAAAAATATATATCTTGTGAAGAGATTTGAAATTTAATAATTTGGGAAAAATTATTTAAATTGGCTGATTGTTGTGAATGTTATTGATAGTTAAATAACCGACTATCAATATTTTCCTTCGAAATGGCACTTGATTTGTTTTTAAAACAAACGCGCACTATTCGGGTTAGCCGGGAAAAGACCTTTGTGTCATATAACCCATTCCGAATTAGTGATATGACGATATGAATCGTATTGAAGACCGAATATTTTCGAAAATGAAAGGACAACCTGTCGAATGTCTCTGCACCGATTTGCTCCGGTATAGAGATTTATATCACTCTTTTTGTGATGGGAAGTCCGGACGTGATTACTGAATATCCGGATTGCAAGGGCTTCTTTGGAAGTGCCTTCGGTTCCATTCGATCCCGGAACGGACTTGTATGGATGTGTGTCTGACGTTACACTTTGAGATGTAAAGCTGGTTTCTATCAAATACATTTCTGTTGGTGGCGGAGAATTTATTCTCTTAGCTTAACACTCTTCTCTGAGACGTACGAGCTCAGAGGTTATGTAGTTGATGGTTACTAGTGATACATTCCCAATTTGGTAATATGGCACACGAAGTGCTGTTGATCATTGATTGATCAAAGCGTGGCTTTGTGAAAAAGCGTAGTGTATGTGGACGAGACTTCGTCGAGCCTCACAACCCGGGCAGCCTTGAGTTATGTTATCAGGATATTCTGGATATTCTGGAGCTTTGGAGATGCGCTAGATGACAAGACGTACACTCGTACTTGTTTATTTATTCCGTTGTGTATTCTGTATGAGGACAAGTTTATATAACTGTCCATTATTGTATTGAGTTGTATATTGACTCTGATGATATGATGTAATGTATAAACTGATATAGTCTTTTGTTTTAAAGATTATTGATTCATCTATTATATATTGTTCCGCTGCGAATGTGAGATTCTGTTATTGTTTCTGTTTCCGTTTTATCTGTTCTTTCTTTTCTTCTGTCTTCTTCCACCTCTTCTTTTAACTCTAATGGTTCAGTTTTCTGGCATTCGATTGCGCGGCATTTGATAAAGAGGACGTATTAATGTCGACTTTCGAGCGTCGAAAAATCGTAGTCGTTACACCCCATCCTTAGCAACTTCATCACCCATCGGAACTACTGCCCATCTACCACTTACCTGAAACACGATTGCCTGAAACACTGACCATCTACCAAACACTGACCACACTCCCAACCTCTTTCACAAAACATCCACTCACTGCCTCATCAAATTACATCATCAACAACACCGCCTGGAAGCAGCGTCGGCATACCATCCTCTATCACTGACAATCACCGCCTCATCCAAACCACAATTCACTCATCCAAACTTCCTACTAGACAGCAACTCCTTCTACTTGAACACTACCAAACTTCAACCTCTACACTGCCACCATCCACTCCCCAAACTACTGCAACTTACATCCCCTACAACCCTTAACCTATGCCAAAACACTCACCAAACCTCATTACCAACCCGCTTCCACTGCCAACTAAAATCTCACAGTTCCAAATCTTCACCCAAACCCACACATACTTCTAAACCACCAGCCTCCATCCTCTAATTGCCTCACCAACAAACTATTTCAGTTGCCAAATTCGACTTCAGGTTGCCAAATTGCCTAATCACCTAATCCCAATCGCTGGTTACCCATTCCGACAACCCAAACTTTCAGACTACAAATTCGCAACAAAATCAACAAACCCAAATCCGAACCCCGAACCACCTCCAAAGCACAACTGAAATCGCCTGCAAACTGTCGTATCTCCTCTATACACAAATCGACAAATCCTCACTCAAATTCCTATCTCAGCAAACTCGAATCTCCTCTATACACAAACACAACCTCTGGCAACAGTAGTCTCGCTCACCTCAGTAGACGACAGATATTTCCAGATCTCGGCAACAAAGCAAACGACGCTCGACATGTAGGCAAACAGCAGCGAAATTAGGGGTGAGAACGAAATGGGAACGAAGCTTGTCTGAGATCACTACCAAACTTTGAAAAAAGGACGAGATTTTATTTTTGGAAGAAAAAAAAGGAACGAAAATATGATTTGGAAATTAGGGATTTGGGAATTGGGGGTGAGAACGAAATGATAAGAAAAGTAAAGCTGGAAAACGAAAATTTAGGGCAAATTATAGCGGTGATCAATTTTAACAATCAGATTAAATGTAGACCGTTGGATCGTATTCACGCGGATTGCTAATTTTATTAATTTTTTAATTTGAATACATCTATAGCAACACTATATAAAATGTTGCATCGTGTTACTCTTGTTTAGCTAGAGCGACACATTTTTATGGCTAAGGTAACACCATAAATACAACGTTGCAGTAGGACCAAAATTTTATATCTATCGCAACATTTTAGCTGACAACACCTTGCAAAAATGTTGCAGAAGGTCATCTATGGCGTAGTGCTTGTACGCATGCCGTCGAGCATGTAAATCCGGATGGAACTGTTTCGTATACATGGCAGGATGATAAATCCAGCAAGAGCCATGTAAGCATATTTCATTTTATGCAGTATTAGTAATTGTTCTGCTTGTTAAACTATAATGAAATAAGATATGATGTTATTAATTTGTTAATGTAGGAAAAGTTTATGGAGCAGCGCCAGAAACTCCTTGCTGATACGGGTCGAGAACAGCTAACGACTGATGAGGAGGATGCTATTTTTGAGTCCGTTATGGATCCAGCAGAGCATGGCAGACGATACGAATTTGGCAATCAAGTGGTAAATAATTTATTTTACTGCTAATTTGATATTTAAGTCAAAATTCTATGTTGGAATATATAATTTTATCTTGAATTCTTCAAATATGCTATTTGGACCTTTTCAAAACAATAAACTTGAATTTTATTCATTTACAGAGATATGCATATACACTTACAGAGATCACACAGCTAAATTTAATATTTATTGCAGGCCAGCAGTCAGAGACGAGGTCGGTATAGAAGAATTGCGGACTAGAGTGTCCCAACTGGAGGAGCAGAACCGCCAACAGGCCATGCAGACCACACAGTTGTTAGAGTACATGCAGCAGTTTGGTGGCTGCTTCCCTTCCTCGGCTGGCTCTGGATCTGGAGGAGATTGATTCATTGCTTTCTTGCTTTTTCAAGTATGATTTTTTTAGTTTTGTATGATTATTTTTGATACACTTGGTTGTGTGGTTGTATAATGATGTGGATGTTGATGATTTTGTGTATGTATGACATGGTATAACACTTATTGTTGGGGTTGTTGGAATGGTTATGTATATTATGTATTTTATTTTGATGTAATTTGATATATTTGTGTGTTTGATTAAGTTTGTGTACTTTGGGTTTTGATATTTTGTTGGTATATTGTATATTGGATTGTGCAGTATTGGTGTAATAGTTTTTGGAAGAGAAATGTGTATGGAAGGCTATATTTGCAGCAATAATAAAAAAAACAGCAGATTTCCAACGGCTTCCGACAGTTTACAGGTAGGCAATTTCCGACGGCTTCCAACAGCCTGTACGACATTTTTTCCGACGGATCCCGACACGTGTCGGAATCCGTTGGAAGCCGTCGAAAACCGTCGGCAATAAGTACGGCACCCACTGTCAAAAAGCCATTGGAAATACTGCTCCCCGACGCCGTATATTCCGACGGCTTTTCCCGACGGCCGCCGACGGCTTCCGACGGCCGCCGACAGTTTTCAGCCGTCGAAAATCACTGTTCTCCTTGTAGTGGGGTTTTCGATTTTTAATCGATTCTTGATGATCCGATTTTTTGTTATCATTTATCGACTTCATTGACTTCTTTTTGGGATTTTTGGGAATATCTGTTTGATGGATTTGATATCGATTTCTATGGTTTTGATTCACGTCTTCGAATGTGAATCTTTGGTGATGGATTGTTTTTACAATCATTTTTGTGATTTGTCACTTCAAAATACAAAGGTTTCTATACTAGTAGTAAATATTCAAACTCTTTCACCAAAACGATTTCAACACTACTTTTAAATACAAAGCTCGTTTTTAAAACTGTTTTCCAATCTATTAGTATATACAAACTTTTACCTCATTCGTATGAGAAATCTAATTAAACGGCTTAGCAAAACAAGTGGTATGAAACGCTTACGTTTACTTCGTCGGTTAATTCTTGGACTTGTTTGATTGAACTCTCGTGACAACTTTCGAGTGGAAATCTACAATTTATTCGTAAATATTTAAGTTAAGCTAGTGGTTATGGGACATGAAGCTAAACTCTTATATTTACTAGCTTAGTGTAATTCGCACTTCTTATTAGTCAATGGTGATCATTTTGTGATTTAGACTAGCGAAGTGCGATGTCTCTTTGTTTGTGTGGGGACAAAAAACCACGTTTGTGGAACTTTGGTTCAATTTGGTGGGGTAGCGACCCATGGTCTTCGGGCTGTTTGTGGAGCTTTGGCTCAAAATTGATGGTTAGCAACCATGGAATAGCGTTCCGTTTGTGATCCACGTGTTAGTGAGTTTTCATGCTCCCGTTTTTGATAGGCCTTCCCCCCTTTGTGATTTTTGGATCTCTAGTTGATGATTTCAAGAATTTGTGTTTAACCAATTTTGATGATAGGCATTTATGAGCTCTATCAATTATTTGTGTTTTTGGTGAATAATTCAAAGAATGCGAATTTTTTTGGATGTTTGAGATGATTTGGGATATTGTATGATTTTTGTTGTTATTTGATGTATACTTGTCGCAGTATGGCATTATTGTTATCATACGTTTTTGTGATATCTCTTATCCTATCTCATTTTATCTGATGTTTTTAGCTAGACTGATCTGTTTATTATTTTCATCTTAAATAATACTCGGGTCAGACCGAGGTATTTCAGGTGCTTCTACTTGACATCTTATCATGGACCATCACCTGACTTTTGGCTAACTACTTTAGCTTAGTAGTTTTTGTTATTATACATTCGAGATAGAGACTCCTTGATGTATACTTATTCTTTTGTCTAGCACTTGTATCTATTCTTTTGTGATGTAGTGGATCTAATTTGACCACTACTTTGATGTACACTTTTATGTGTTATATTCATATCTATTTCCGTCTTTGTGATATGAATATCTGTGACTGATTTGTGTTATGTTTATTTCTATATTTGTTTCCGAAGGCCTCATAGCCACTGTGTGGTAGCTTTGAGTTTGTATTTGATATGTCGGATTTCCTCTTGAAATGAAATGCATGTCATACTATCTGACATATCGGTACTCGCACAAAGCAATTACATAGATGGTCGCTCCTCAACAGCCTTATTCTTCGTGCCAATTGACGGCATTACCCCGTAGTGTCCTTGGTTAGCGTGAGTATAGAGGTGGGGCGTCACAGCTTGGTATCAGAGCCAAACTTCGGAACAATGTAGAATAATCTAGCAAGGATCATTGTCCTAAGTTTTTCTTAGGAATCGTGCTATAGGATTTAATTCGAGTCTTCATACCGTTCTATCTTATTTCTTTTTATGATGCCTTGTTTTATCAATCAAGTTTGTTTGATATTCATTTTGTGAATAATCTTTTTCCTCTTCTTTCTTTCTTAAAGAAGAGAAATGGTTAGACCAGGCCGTCCTAGCGCCGGTCAATCCAATGCTACTCCTCATGATGGAGTATTTATGTCTGCTCAACAACTCTTAGATCTTGTGAAAAATGCTCAAGCTATCGGACCCATTCCAGAGCCTACTCATCCCGAATCTAGGTTTGCAAGCTTGTGTAGTGATCACACCAACTTGGGAGGAAGACCTTTCAAGGGATCCTAAAGTGTTATAGAAGTCTAAGCTTGGCTTAGAACAAGCGATCGCATCTTTTCCCGCATGAATCTCATTGATCTACATCGAGTCCAAGTGGCTTCTAGCATGCTCCAAGATTGGTATGAGCTTCTGATCTCGGAAATTATTGAAGCGGATCTTACTTGGGAGAAATTCCGGGAAAGATTCGAGTTAAAATTTGTGCCAGAAGCTGAAAAAGTATGTGATGCCTGACCTTTATACTCATGCTAGCCAAGGACACTACGGAGTAATGCCATCAACTAGCGCGAAGAATAAGGCTGTTGAGGAGCGACCCTCCGTGTAATTGCTTTGTGCAAGTACTGATATGTCAGATAATATAACATGCATTTCATTTCAAGAGGAAATCCGACATACCGATACAAATTCAAAGCTACCACATAGTGGCTAAGTGGACCTCGGAAACAAATATAGAAACAAGCATAATCATAAATCAGTCACAGATGTTCATATCTCAAAGGCGGAAACAGATATGAATATAACACATAAAAGTGTACATCAGAGTAGTGGTAAAAAAGATCCACAATATCACAAAAGAATAGATACAAGTGCTAGACAAAAGAATAATTATACATCAAGGAGTCTCTATCTCTAATGTATAATAACAAAAACTACAAAACTGTGTAGTTAGACAAATGTCAGAAGATGATCCCAGATAAGGAGTCAAGCAGAAGCACCTATAACATCTCGGTCTGACCCGAGTATTTTTTAATAAGAAAATAATAAACGGATCAGTCTAGCTATAATTATCATTTAAGAAATGAGATATAAGCAGAGATATAATAAAAACGTATGATAACAATAATGTCATACCTAGACAAATATGATTTAAACAACAACAAAATCATACCATATCTCAAGAAACTCAAAGCACCAAAAAGAATATCATATTCTTAATTTTATTCACCAAACTACAAATATTGACAAATATATTAATGCCAATCGCAAAAGTTGGTGAAACACAAATTCTAGAAATCATCAATTAGAAATCCAGAAATCACAAAGGGGGAGGCCTATCACAAACGGGAGCATGAAAACTCAACAACACATGTATCACAAACGGAACGCTATTCCATGGTCGCTAACCATAAATTTTGAGTCGAAGCTCCACAAACTGCCCGTAGACCATGGGTCACTACCCCGCCAAATTGAACCGAAGTTCCATAAACGGGGATTGTAATCCCCAAACAAACAAATAGACATCGCACATCGCTAGTCTAAATCACAAAATGATCATCATCGATCAATAAAAAGTGTCGATTACACTAAGCTAGTAAATATATGAGTTTAGCTTCATGTCCCATAACCACTAGCTTAACTTAAATATTTACGAACAAATTGTAGATTCCCACTCGGAAATTGTCACAAGAATTTCAATCGAACAAGTCCAAAAATTAACCGACAAAGTAAACGCAAGCGTTTCATACCACTTGTTTTGCTAAGCCGTTTAATTAGATTTTCTCATACGAATGAGGTAAAGGTTTATATATACTAATAGATTGGAAAACGGTTTTGAAAACAAGATTTGTATAAAAAAAATAGAGTTGAAATCATCTTTGGAAAAAGAGTTTTAATATTTACTACTAGTATAGAAAACCTTTATATTTTAAAGTAACAAATCACAGAATTGATTGTAGAAACAATCTATCACCAAAATCCACGTTCGAATACATGAATCAAATCCAAAGAAATCGATACCGAATCCATAAAAATGGATATTCTCAAAAATCCCGAAAAAGAAGTCATCAAAGTCAATAACAAGTGATAACAATAAATCGGATAAACACGAATCGATAAAGATTGGAATCTCAAGCAAAATAGGCAAAATCAAGCAGGTCAGTCGACTGGCCTTCTGCAGTCAGTCGATTGAACTAGAACACGAGAGTTTTCAGACCCTGCTGCCAGTCGACTGACTGCGGGGGGCCAGTCGACTGGCTTTAGCTGAAACTATTTTCCAGCCTATCAAATGGAAGAGCAAACTCTCACCATTTGCACCCGGTCGAGCAATGGACTTTAGGGGCTTTTGCTACTCGACAACCCAGCCCTATAGGCTCTCCAATTCACCACCAAAAACATGTTCACATATCAAAGCTAGGATTCTCAAAGTTTTGACTTCAAAACACCAAAAATTGAAATGTTCACCAAATCAATTCAAATCAAAAGCAAATGAATATGCACAATTGTTAGGAATTCATACCTAACAACAAAGATAGCTATAGACATAGATGTGAGTTAAAGAACTCACCTTTTAAACTCAAAAACAAATGATATGAAGCTCAAATACAAGGAGAAGATCAACCACTCTTCACTTCAACTCTACAAGCTCCAATCTAAGATCAAAACAAGTATCTCCTAAGTTAGGGTTTAGGAATTTTTTGAAATTGGAGAGAGAGATAGATGGAGAAGGAGAAGAGGATGCTTACCTTAGCTTCTCTTTGAATTTGTAGCAAGAATTTAGTTTTGCAAATGAAAACTAGGGCTTGGAGTTTTCTAATTTCTCATTCCTCTCCCCATTTTCAGTTTTGCTTGGGTGTTTAAGAAAATAGAAATGAAGTGAAGAGGAGAGGAGTTGGGTTGAAAAGTAGGGTTAATGGGCTGAAACCCAAACCCAAGCCCAAAGTGAAAAAGTCATAATTTTTACTCGACTCCAAACATATCGATGTTTATACTCAAAAAAATTGTAAATGCCATTTTGGACTCAATGGAGGTGGTCTCGAGTCCTAATTCGACCGTTTACAAAAAGTATCTTTTCGGACTTCAATCCGATTAACGATTTCATATTTAAATAAAATATTTAAATATACAAAATCGTAAAATATGCGGGTTGTTACAGACGCCCCTCCTCAAAGAAATTGTGTCCTCGCAATCTTTAAGAAATAAATAAGAAGTGACAACTATAAAAGCATATTGACACAAAAAGAAGAAATTTGAAATAAAAAGTTCACCTTAAGGAGCACGAGAGAGCAAGTCCAGATCTGTTCGCTCGATGAATTCTCTGGATTCTCAAGAGCAATCCTTAGGATTTGAGGACCATTGAAATTTCACAAGAGGAACATCTTTATTTCGAAAGCGTTTAACCTCTGAAGCAATAATACGAATAGGATGTTGCTCATAAGTCAAATTAGGCGAAACTTCAATTTCTTCAATAACACCAGGCTCAAGAATAGAATCGGAATCTCGAAGGCATTTTTGGAGTTGAGAGATGTGGAATACGTCGTGAATAGCAGAGAATTAAGCCGATAATAAAAGGCGATAAGCCATGGAACCAATGCGTTCGATGATGGGAAACGGGCCATTATATCTAGGTGCTAATTTTCCCGATCGACTGAAACGCACAACACCCTTCATAGGTGAAACACGAATAAACACAAAATCTCCCACGGAAAATTCTAATTTCCTTCTTTGATTATCGACATAGGATTTTTGTCTACTTTGAGCTTCTTTCATTCTATGACGAATAAGGTCAATCTTTTCTGTGGCATCTCGAATAAAATCTGGACCTAAAACCAGCTTCTCACCGGCTTCAAGCCAACACGAAGGAGATCGGCATGGCCTTCCGTATAGTGCCTCGAAAGGTGCCATACCAATACTAGATTGGAAGCTATTATTATAGGAAAATTCAACAAGAGAAATATGATCTTCCCAACTTCCACCAAAATCAAGAACACATGCACGAAGAAGATCTTCAAGAGTTTGATTCACACGCTCGGTTTGTCCATCGGACTGAGGATGATAAGCGGTGCTAAAATTAAGATTCGTTCCCAAAGCTTTTTGAAGACCTTTCCAAAATCCACCAGTAAACAATGGATCACAATCACTAACAATATAAGTAGGAACTCCATGCAATTTAACAATTTCCTTGATAAAGAGTTTAGCCAAAATAGGTACGGTCCGATTGGACCGAACAGGAATAAAATGGGCGGATTTTGTAAGTCTATCTACTATCTCCCATAGGCTATCATGGCCCGAACGGGAACGGGGAAGACCGTCAATAAAGTCCATGGAAATTTGATCCCACTTCCATAATGGAATTTCCAAAGGTTGCAATAACCCACCGAGCCTTTGATGCTCGGTCTTAACAAGTTGGCAAGTCATGCAACGCTTAACAAATTTAGCAATATTAAATTTCATTCCCTCCCAGTAATAAAGTCGCTTCATATCCGCATACATTTTACTACTACCGGGATGAATGGTAAATTTAGAACGATGAGAATCTTCTAATATATCTTTATGAAGATCAATAATATTTGGCACAATAAGTCTACCAAATTTTTGAATAGCACCACAAGCATCAATATAAAAGTCTTTCAAACCTTCGATATCAATTTTATCCCTACAACTTTGGCTAAGAAGAACCAATTCGGGATTATGCTTTTGAGCTTCAAGAATGCAGTCTAAAAGAGAAGGATGAGCCTCAAGGCTACACAAAACAAGAGATGAACATAAATCGGATTCACGATCTCGAAACTCACAAGTGGTTAAAGTAGCGAGATCATTCCATTCAGATATCATCATGGAAACAACCGCTTGTTGCTTACGACTAAGAGCACCGGCAACGAGATTTCTTTTTCTGGGTGTATAAAGAATATCAAGATCATAAGATGCAAGAAACTCGAGCCAACGTTGTTGACGCTAGTTAAGTTCCTTTTGAGAAAATAAATACTTCAAAGATTTGTGATCGGTGTAGAGAACAAATTTCTCTCCCAAAAGAAAATGATGTCAAATCCTAAGAGCGAAAACAATAGCAGCGAGCTCCAAATCATGAGTGGCATATCTAGTCTCGCCAGGCTTTAATTGCCTAGAAGCATAAGCATAACATGTTCCCGCTGCATGAGAACAACACCCAAACCAACACGACTAGCGTCGGTATAAACAATAAAATCTTGGTTCCCATCGGCAATCACAAGAATAGGAGCATCGGAAAGGAGTTCTTTCAATTTTTGAAACAAAGCTTCACACTTGTCTGACCAAATGTATTTAACTTCCTTCTTTGTCAAATTAGTAAGAGGTATGGAAATCTTAGAAAAGTCTTTTATGAACCGATGGTAATAACCCGCCAATCCGAGAAAGCTTCGAATTTCCATCACACTCTCCGGTCTCTTCCAATTTTGAATCGCTTCAATCTTTGAAGGATCCACGGAAATTCCGGATTCAGAAATAATATGCCCCAAAAATTTTACACGAGATTGCCAAAAATGGCATTTAGAAAATTTTGCTTTCAATTGATTTCTCCTAAGAGTTTCCAACACAATCCGAAGATGATTTTCATGCTCCTCCTCGGTTTTAGAATAAATAAGAATGTCATCTATAAAGATGATAACAAATCGGTCGAGGAAGTCTTTGAAAACTCGATTCATAAGGTCAACGAAATAAGCTGGAGCATTCATTAAACCAAACGGCATAACAAGCCATTCATAAGATCCATAACGAGTACGGAACGATGTCATCCTCTGCAATACGGAGCTGATGAAAACCTGTTGCTAAGTCTAACTGTGAAAAGACTTTAGCACCACTAAGCTGATCGAACAAATCATCAATCCACGGTAGGGGATATTTATTCTTGATGGTGAGATCATTAAGTTTGCGGTAGTCAACGCAAAGCCTAAGTGTACCATCAGATTTCTTCAAAAAAATGACTGAAGATCCCCATGGAGAGGAACTAGATTGAATAAATTGCTTCGCTTCCAATTCGGATAATTGTTTACGCATCTCCTCATTTTCTTTATTGAACATACGATAAGGAAGACGAGTAATAGGCAGAGCTCCAGGGATTAGATTAATTCTGAACTCAATTGCTCGTTTAGGTGGTAATCCTAAAACGGGCTCAAATATGTCGGGAAATTCACGAACAATGTGAATGAGAGAAATAACATCTTCCTCATCATCATTATCGTCATCATGAGGATTTAGAGAATACAAGGATACTTTTGAATTGGAATCTGGATTTTTCAGAACAAGAGAAATCTACTTAACAGATTGAGGATGCCGAAGATAAATAGTACGCTCAGGACATAGGATATGGGCTTCATAACGGTTAAGCCAATCCATTCCCAAAATCATTCTGAAACCTAAATAACGCATAACATGCAAATCGGCACGGAAAGAGTAATCACATAAAATAATTTCGACATCTTTACAAAGTAAACTGAGTGTTGCGGATCCACCAACCGGATTGGCAATTCTCAAAGAAGTCATCAACCCAATTACATTCAAAGACAAAGCATCTACAAGTTCTTTTGATATAAATGAGTGAGATGCACCCATGTCAAAAAGAACTTGAATAGGAAGATTTTGAAATATAATAATGCCATCAAGGATAGAATGAGAAATACCTTGACCACGAGAAGTGTTAGCAGGGGCTTGTGCAACGTTTAGCTTGCCCTCCTTCTTGCCCTGAAGTTTGGGACACGAAGATAAGGTATGACCCGAACTCTTGCAATAGCGGCAAGAAAGAGACTTCGGGCACTTGTTTGCATAGTGGTCCTTAGAACCACAATTGTAACATTCTCCATGAAGAAAGGTAGGAGTATTTGCTACCGGTGTTGCTTGCTTTCCCTTCTTGTTTGGATTAGGCTTGAATTTAAAAGGTCTCTTCTTGTTGATTTTTTGTTTGACATCAGCATCACTATCTTTATCGGCCTCTTCGAGACGAAGAGCAATACCAACAAGCTGATCAAAAGAAACTTCCAATTTCAGAAGTAATGGCTTTTTGAGGCTCCTGTTCAAGCCATAAATAAATCTATGGTTTTTCTTCAATGGGGTATTAATATACTCGACCCCATATTTAGAAAGAGATTCGAAAGAAGCGACGTAGTCCGTCACGGAAGATTCGCCTTGAACAAGGTCAATGAAGCGTCGAGCTAGAGATACTTTTCAGCTTTCGGCACGAATTTCAACTCGAACCTTTCCCGAAATTATTCCCAAGTAAGGTCCGCTTCAATAATTTCAGAGTTCAAAAGCTCGTACCAGTGTAATGCTCTTTCTTGGAGCATACTAGAAGCCACTTGGACTCGATGAAGATCAATAAGGTTCATGCGAGAAAAGATGCGATCGCATGTTCGCAGCCAAGCCTGAACTTCTATAATGCTCTCGGAACCTTTGAATGGCTTTCCACCTAAGTTGGTGTAATCACTACATAAACGTACAAACCCAAATTTAAGGTGAGTAGGCTCAGAAATAGGTCCGGCAGCTTGATCATTTCTCACAAGATCAAGAAGTTGCTGAGCAGACATAAATACTCCATCCTGGGGAGTAGCACTAGATTGACCGGCGCTGGGACGGCCAGGTCTAACCATTTCTCTTCTTTAAGAAAGAAAGAAAAGAGAAAAAGGTTAATCTCAGAATGAATATCAAACAAACTTGATTGATAAAACAAGGCATCATAAAAAGAATTAGGATAGAAAGATTTCAATGACTTGAATTAATCCTAAGGCACGATTCTTAAGAAAGACTTAGGAAAATGATCCTTGCTAGATTATTATACATTGTTATGAAGTTTGGCTCTGATACCAAGCTGTGACGCCCCACCTCTATACTCACGCTAGCTAAGGACACTACGGAGTAATGCCATCAACTAGTGCGAAGAATAAGGCTGTTGAGGAGCGACCATCTGTGTAATTGCTTTGTGCGAGTACTGATATGTCAGATAATATAACATGCATTTCATTTCAAGAGGAAATCCGACATACTGATACAACCTCAAAGCTACCACACAGTGGCTAAGTGGACCTCGGAAACAAATATAGAAACAAGCATAATCATAAATCAGTCACAGATGTTCATATCTCAAAGGCGGAAACAGATATGAATATAACACATAAAAGTGTACATCACAGTAGTGGTAAAAAAGATCCACAATATCACAAAAGAATAGATACAAGTGTTAGACAAAAGAATAATTATACATCAAGGAGTCTCTATCTCTAATGTATAATAACAAAAACTACAAAACTGTGTAGTTAGACAAATGTCAGAAGATGATCCCAGATAAGAAGTCAAGCAGAAGCACCTGTAACATCTCGGTCTGACCCGAGTATTATTTAATAAGAAAATAATAAATGGATCAGTCTAGCTATAATTATCATTTAAGAAATGAGATATAAGCAGAG
Source organism: Allium fistulosum (assembly GCA_030737815.1). Classification (NCBI taxonomy): domain Eukaryota; kingdom Viridiplantae; phylum Streptophyta; class Magnoliopsida; order Asparagales; family Amaryllidaceae; genus Allium; species Allium fistulosum. The sequence continues at coordinate 478,107,344 of CM060908.1, forward strand.
ATATAATAGAAACGTATGATAACAATAATGTCATATCTGGACAAATATGATTTAAACAACAACAAAATCATACCATATCTCAAGAATCTCAAAGCACCAAAAAGAATATCATATTCTTAATTTTATTCACCAAACTACAAATATTGACAAACATATTAATGCTAATCGCAAAAGTTGGTGAAACACAAATTCTAGAAATCATCAATTAGAAATCCAGAAATCACAAAGGGGGAGGCCTATCACAAACGGGAGCATGAAAACTCACCAACACGTGTATCACAAACGGAACGCTATTCCATGGTCGCTAACCATAAATTTTGAGCCGAAGCTCCACAAACGGCCCGAAGACCACGGGTCGCTACCCCGCCAAATTGAACCGAAGTTCCACAAACGGGGATTGTAATACCCAAACAAACAAATAGACATCGCACATCGCTAGTCTAAATCACAAAATGATCATCATCGATCAATAAAAAGTGTCGATTACACTAAGCTAGTAAATATATGAGTTTAGCTTCATGTTCCATAACCACTAGCTTAACTTAAATATTTACGAACAAATTGTAGATTCCCACTCGGAAATTGTCACAAGAATTTCAATCGAACAAGTCCAAAAATTAACCGACGAAGTAAACGCAAGCGTTTCATACCACTTGTTTTGCTAAGCCGTTTAATTAGATTTTCTCATACGATTGAGGTAAAGGTTTATATATACTAATAGATTGGAAAATGGTTTTGAAAACAAGCTTTGTATAAAAAAATAGAGTTGAAATCATCTTTGGAAAAAGAGTTTTAATATTTACTACTAGTATAGAAAACCTTTATAATTTAAAGTGACAAATCACAGAATTGATTGTAGAAACAATCTATCACCAAAATCCACGTTCGAAGACGTGAATCAAATCCAAAGAAATCAATACCGAATCCATAAAAATGGATATTCTCAAAAATCCCGAAAAAGAAGTCATCAAAGTCAATAACAAGTGATAACAATAAATCGGAAAAACACGAATCGATAAAGATTGGAATCTCAAGCTAAATAGGCAAAATAGGCAAAATCAAGCAGGTCAGTCGACTGGCCTTCTGCAGTCAGTCGACTGAACCAGAACCCGAGAGTTTTCAGACCCTACAGTCAGTCGACTGAATGCAGGGGGCCAGTCGACTGGCTGTAGCTGAAACTGTTTTCCAGCCTATCAAATGGAAGAGCAAACTCTCACCATTTGCACCCGGTCGAGCAATGGACTTTAGGGGCTTTTGCCAATCGACAACCCAGCCCTATAGGCTCTCCGATTCACCACCAAAATCATGTTCACATATCAAAGCTAGGATTCTCAAAGTTTTGACTTCAAAACACCAAAAATTGAAATGTTCACCAAATCAATTCAAATCAAAAGCAAATGAATATGCACAAGTGTTAGGAATTCATACCTAAGCACAAAGATAGCTATAGACATAAATGTGAGTTAAAGAACTCACCTTTTAAACTCAAAAACAAATGATATGAAGCTCAAACACAAGGAGAAGATCAACCACTCTTCACTTCAACTCTACAAGCTCCAATCTAAGATCAGAACAAGTATTTCCAAAGTTAGGGTTAAGGAATTTTCTAAAATTGGAGAGAGAGATAGATGGAGAAGGAGAAGAGGATGCTTACCTTAGCTTCTCTTTGAATTTGTAGCAAGAATTTAGTTTTGCAAATGAAAACTATGGCTTGGAGTTTTCTAATTTCTCATTCCTCTCCCCATTTTCAGTTTTGCTTGGGTGTTTAAGAAAATAGAAATGAAGTGAAGAGGAGAGGAGAGGAGTTGGGTTGAAAAGTAGGGTTAATGGGCTGAAACCCAAGCCCAAAGTGAAAAGGTCATAATTTTTACTCGACTCCAAACATATCGATGTTTATACTCAAAAAAATTGTAAACGCCATTTCGGACTCAATGGAGGTGGTCTCGAGTCCCAATTCGACCGTTTACAAAAAGTAGCATTTCGGACTTCAATCCGATTAACGATTCCGTATTTAAATAAAATATTTAAATATACAAAATCGTAAAATATGCAGGTTGTTACACCAATTTGTGTTTCACCAATTTTGATGATAGGCATTGATAAGCTCTATCAATTATTTGTATTTTTGGTGAATAATTCAAAGAATGCGATTCTTTTTGGATGTTTGAGATGATTTGGGATATTGAATGATTTTTGTTGTTATTTGATGTATACTTGTCGCAGTATGGCATTATTGTTATCATACGTTTTTGTGATATCTCTTATCCTATCTCATTTTATCTTATATTTATAGCTAGACTGATCCGTTTACTATTTTCTTCTTAAATAATACTCGGATCAGACAGAGGTATTTCAGGTGCTTCTACTTGACATCTTATCAGGGACCATCACCTGACTTTTGGCTAACTACTTTAGCTTAGTAGTTTTTGTTATTATACATTCGAGATAGAGACTCCTTGATGTATACGTTTTCTTTTGTCTAGCACTTGAATCTATACTTTTGTGATGTAATGGATCTAGTTTGACCACTACTTTGATGTACACTTTTATGTGTTATATTCATATCTGTTTCCGTCTTTGTGATATGAATATCTGTGACTGAGTTGTGTTATGTTTATTTCTATATTTGTTTCCGAAGGCCTCATAGCCACTGTGTGGTAGCTTTGAGTTTGTATTTGATATGTCGGATTTCCACTTGAAACGAAATGCATGTCATACTATCTGACATATCGGTACTCGCACAAAGCAATTACATAGATGGTCGCTCCTCAACAGCCTTATTCTTCGTGCTAATTGACGGCATTACCCCGTAGTGTCCTTGCTTAGCGTGAGTATAGAGGTGGGGCGTCACAGCTTGGTATCAGAGCCAAACTTCGGAACAATGTAGAATAATCTAGCAAGGATCACTGTCTTAAGTCTTTCTTAGGAATTGTGCTATAGGATTTAATTCGAGTCTTCATACCATTCTATCATATTTCTTTTTATGATGCCTTGTTTTATCAATCAAGTTTGTTTGATATTCATTTTGTGAATAACCTTTTTCCTCTTCTTTCTTTCTTAAAGAAGAGAAATGGTTAGACCAGGCCGTTCCAGTGCCGGTCAATCCAGTGCTACTCCTCAGGATGGAGTATTTATGTCTGCTCAACAACTCTTAGATCTTGTGAAAAATGCTCAAGCTATCGGACCCATTCCAGAGCCTACTCATCCTAAATCTATGTTTGCATGCTTGTGCAGTGATCACACCAACTTGGGTGGAAGGCCTTTCAAGGTATCCGAAAGCGTTATAGAAGTCCAAGCTTGGCTTAGAACATGCGATCGCATCTTTTCCCGCATGAATCTCATTGATCTACATCGAGTCCAAGTGGCTTCTAGCATGCTCCAGAAGAGAGCATTAGATTGGTATGAGCTTCTAATCTCGGAAATTATTGAAGCGGATCTTACTTGGGAGCAATTCCAGGAAAGATTCGAGTTAAAATTTGTGCCAGAAGCTAAAAAAGTATCTTTAGCCCGACGTTTTATTGACCTTGTTCAAGGTGAATCTTCTATGACCGATTACGTCGCATCTTTTGAATCTCTATCTAAATATGGGGTCGAGTATATTAATACCCCATTGAAGAAAAATCAAAGATTTGTCTATGGGTTGAATAAGAACCTCAAAAAGCCATTACTTCTTAAATTAGAAGTTTCTTTCGATCAGCTTGGTGATATCGCTCTTCGTCTCGAAGAGGCCGATAAAGAAAGTGATGTTGAAGTTGTGGGGGCCAAACAAAACCTAAATAAGAAGAGGCCTTTTAAGTTCAAGCCTTATCCCAACAAAAAAGGGAAGCAAGCAACTTCGATAGCAAAGACTCCTACCTCTAGTCGTGGAGAATGTTACAATTGTGGTTCTAAGGACCATTATGCAAACAAGTGTCTGAAGTCTCTTACTTGTCGCTATTGCAAAAGTTTGGGTCATACTATATCTTCATGTCCCAAACTTCAAAGCAAGAAGGAAGGAAAGCTAAATGTTGTGCAAGCCCCTACTAACACTTCTCTTGGTCTAGGTATTCCTCATTCTATCCTTGATGGCGTTATTATATTTCGTGATCTTCCTATTCAAGTTCTCTTTGATACGGGTGCATCTCACTCTTTTATATCAAAGAACTTGTTGATGCTTTGTCTTTGCATGTTATTGGCTTGATGACTTCATTGAGAATTGCGAATCCGGTTGGTGGGTCCGCAACACTCAGTTTTCTTTGTAAAGATGTCGAAATTATTTAATGTGATTATGCTTTCCGAGCCGATTTGCATGTTATGCGTTACCTTGGTTTCGGAATGATTTTGGGGATGGATTGGCTTAACCGTTATGAAGCCCATATCCTATGTCCTGAGCGGACTATATATCTTCGACATCCTCATTTTGTTAAGCAGATTTCTCTTGTTCTTAAAGATTCAGATTCCAATTCGGGAGCATCCCTGTATTCTCTAAATCCTCATGATGATGATAATGATGATGAGGAAGATGTTATTTCTCTCATTCACATTGTTCGTGAATTTCCCGACATATTTGAGCCCGTATTAGGATTACCACCTAAGTGAGCAATTAAGTTCAGAATTAATCTAATCCCTGGGGCTCTACCTATTACTCGTCTTCCTTATCGTATGTTCAATAAGGAAAATGAGGGGATGCGTAAACAATTATCTGAATTGGAAGCAAAACAGTTTGTTCATTCTAGTTCCTCTCCATGGGGAGCTTCGACTATTTTTTTGAGGAAATATGATGGTACACTTAGGCTTTGCGTTGACTACCGCAAGCTTAATGATCTCTCCATCAAGAATAAATATCCCTTACCTCGAATTGATGATTTATTCGATCAACTTAGTGGTGCTAGAGTCTTTTCACAGTTAGACTTAGCAACCGGTTTTCATCAGCTCCGTATTGCAGAGAATAGCATTCCTTTGACATCGTTCTGTACTCGTTATGGATCTTATGAATGGCTTGTTATGCCATTTGGTTTAACGAATGCTCCAGCTTATTTTGTTAACCTTATGAATCGAGTTTTCAAAGACTTCCTCGATCGATTTGTTCTCATCTTTATAGATGATATTCTTATTTATTCTAAAACTGAGGAAGAGCATGAAAAACATCTTCGGATTGTGTTGGAAACTCTAAGAAGCAACCAATTGAAAGCAAAATTTTCTAAATGCCACTTTTGGCAATCCCGTGTGAAATTTTTGGGGCATATTATTTCTGAATCTGGAATTTCCGTGGATCCTTCAAAGATTGAAGCGATCCGAAATTGGAGGAGACCGGAGAGTGTGACGGAAATTCGTAGCTTTCTCGAATTGGCGGGCTATTACCGTCGGTTCATAAAATACTTTTCTAAAATTTCCGTGCCTCTTACTAGTTTGACAAAGAAGGGAGTTAAATACATTTGGTTAGACAAATGTGAAGCTGCTTTTCAAAAATTAAAAGAACTCCTTTCCGATGCTCCTATTCTTGTGATTCCCGAAGGGAACCAAGACTTTATTGTTTATACCGATGCTAGTCGTGTTGGTTTGGGAGCCGTTCTCATGCAAAGGGAACGTGTTATTGCTTATGATTCTAGGCAATTAAAGCCTGCCGAGACTAGATATGCCACTCATGATTTAGAGCTCGCAGCTATTGTTTTCGCTCTTAGAATTTGACGTCATTATCTTTTGGGAGAGAAATTTGTTCTCTACATCGATCATAAATCTTTGAAGTATTTATTTTCTCAAAAGGAATTTAATTTGCGTCAACAACGTTGGCTCGAGTTCCTTACATCTTATGATCTTGATATTCTTTATACTCCTGGAAAGGGTAATCGTGTTGCCGATGCCCTTAGTCGTAAGCAACAAGCGGTTGTTTCTATGATGATATCCGAGTGGAATGACCTCGAGACTTTATCCACTTGTGAGATTCGAGATCGTGAATCCAATTCATGTTCATCTCTTGTTTTATGTAGCCTTGAGGCTCATCCTTCTCTTTTAGACTGCATTCTTGAAGCTCAAAAGCATGATCCCGAATTGGTTCTTCTTAGCCAAAGTTGTAGGGATAAAATTGATATTTAAGGTTTGAAAGACTTTGATATTGATGCTCGTGGCGGTATTCGAAAATTTGGTAGACTTATTGTGCCAAATATTATTGACCTTCGTAAAGATATTTTAGAAGATTCTCATCGTTCTAAATTTACCATTCATCTCGGTAATAGTAAAATGTACGCAGACATGAAGCGACTTTATTATTGGGATGGAATGAAATCTGATATTGCTAACTTTATTAAGCGTTGCATGACTTGCCAACTCGTCACTACAACAAAAAGTGTCTTTTATAGTGGCATATAGCCGCTATTAATCACAACCATAGCGGTTTAATAAGCGTTGTATATCGACATGTTATAAAAAACTGTTGAATATTTATAACACAAAATATGCCGCTATGGTTGAGCTTAGTTTAATAACGCAAATTTGCCGCTATGGTACGTTAATTCAATAGCTCATTATAGCCGTTATAATACAACTAAATCTCAACGGAACTGGAAATCTTTATAACACCATTTTGCCGCTATAAAATATTTATTCAATAGCTCATTATAACCGCTATAATACAGATTTTTAGACAATGTGCATCAGTTCATGTTGTATCATAAAAGGCAGAATCTTTTTAGACAAAATATTTAATATTTCCTACTACTACTACTACACGAACACCAAAGTACAAAGACAAATATTTAATATTTTCTACACGTTTTCTTTTATACAACTTGAAACAAAAACGGAACATCAAAATTCAAGTATAATCATTCTTCTACAAATCAACCAAGTTATCTTTCATCTTCCTTTCCAATATTACCAACATTAAATCTCTTAAAAGAGTTTCTTGAAAACAAATTCCTCAAACTATTTCTACCTTCTCCTTTTCTCCTCCTTCCAATAATAGCATCCAAAGGATACTGCTCCAACAGCAAATTTTCTTCCAACTTCTTCGACAGTGTAACTATCTCATAGTAATCAAACAACGATGTCGAAAAATCTAGAGTGGAATCAGATATGCACTCATTTGACGTCTTGTTCTTCATGGCTTCAAGCTTGAAACGAGTAGGTCTTTTCTTGAAATCGAATCGACTTCTTCAAACTATTTTGCCACCATATCTACCTGCTATGCCTCAACACAGCCACCTACTCCTCCCCTTATCACTCTGGCCATCAAAATTCTATGCAAAACATATACTACACTGTACAAAACACTTCACCATTACCTGCGTACAAAAATCAAGGCTCAAATGGGAACACTATTCACAAAGAGGGGAAATGCATAAAAGTCCAAACCAATATGTTCAATTGCACATAGGTGCATGACAAAGCATGTATGAACATCTCAAGGAAACAGGAAATGAGGGCGTACAACTCAAAGCAACAAAATACAAAATGTCTTATTTTTGAGGTATAAAATATTGCTTCAAGCATATAAACTTTAATCAATAAGTGGTAATGCATCATCATACAGTCTTAGATAGAGGAAAGAACAATATCACAATATTATTTTCTAGCCTAACCATTATGCTATAGTACTTCAGGCATTAATTTATTTTGACAGAAATTGCTAAAGATGAGTTCAAGGATGAAATAAGAGAATAAACACATTTTTTCCAGTAGAAAATAAAACGTCAGCTGCATTATGCGCAATTTACCCTTCAACTTTTTCAGCAGTTTGGTTGATACTTTTTTCAGTACAGATATCATACATTTCCGACTAAAACTGCATGTTTTCTATGTATATCTGGTGTAAGATGAATACAAAAGTGTTTTTGGTTGTGTGACAGTAAGACTAGTTGTTTGGAATTTTGAGTCAAATATCACAGCTAAAAGAACAGAGAACAGACATTCATGTCTACACTTAACTTTATATCTGTGCTATAGCTTAGAATAATACAACAATCCTTGTTATGGCTTAACTATAAAAATAAGACAAGGTGAAAAGAAAAGGGATTAAAAACAAAACAAAACGGCCTCTTCAGAACTCATAACTTGTGCAAATCATTCTGAAAATAAATTCCTAGATTGCCAGTATGAAAACATCAACCGATATAAGTTAAATCAAATAGTGATATAGAAATAATCATACTTGTGCCCAATATTGAAATGAGTTAAGATGTTATAAAAAATGAGGTAAAATGAGTTAAGATGACCAATATTGAACTTGACAAATTTAAGATTATCTATAAAGTATGGACTTACTATAGCATCTGCAGCAATCATATTCACCGGTTCACCATTTTTCTTAGTACGAGATTTGATCCAAACTACACTTCTAGAGACGGAAGAGTGACCGCTACTTCATTTTTCTACATTCAAAAGAAAAATATTCAATTTTTCTAGAAACAAGGAACCAACATTTTTTTTTGTCAACATAGTCAGGAAAATAACAAGGAACAATTAAGATGGTAGTTCTTTGCTGTGAACACTGGTTGCATATGCATGTATGTTAGATCATCATGTTAAAAGGACCAAATAGGAAATTTCAAACATATTGGAATATAAAATAGACTTTGACAATTCTGCCAATAAAATTTTATTCAAAGGACCTAATCAGTTGTCAAAGGAACCACAAATATATTGGAACAAAATCAGAAAGAATATATAGTGTCATTTAATATTAATGAAATGTATATTTGTTTATTCATGTATATGTTAAGGGAGAAGCAAGCAGCTCGTTCATAAATATTTTAGTTATTCAGCACCAGTAGACAGTTGGTTGGATGTTTTGAATAATCAATAGAGTCGTCTGCAACCTTTTGCTTAAGATATACTACTGAATAGTGCCTAAATTAATATAGTTAGTAGTACAAATAATTTGCATAAAGTATTACATTAAGATTTTTTATAGTTGTTACTATTTAGTCCACTGTTTTTTTATATTCATTTTTAGTCCATGAATTTCTAATTTAGTCAACTAAAACTACGCTATAAACTGAAGCAAGTCAACAAAATTTGCAGTTAAAAAGTACATTACTCTTTTAAAAATATGTTAAGCCCACCATTACAAATTAAAGTCTTTATATGCTTATTGTTCTTTGGGGGTTCTTAGTCATACTATTATACTAAGCAATTTAAAACACACACACACACACACTTAGTACATAGAAGTTAATATCTCCTGGTCATGGTTGCAATAAACAAGAAAACCTCAACAGAGGCGGTACGTTTTATATGTTATCGTGTTTTTTATTTATGTAACCAAACAATAAAATATTTTTGTTCTCTACGTTTAGTGTTTAAGTTTCATTATATTACTACAGTTTGTATTACACAGGTGAAGACACCGATCTCACCTTCCTATTAGTAGTTGTACACGAGTACAAAAGCATCCTATGGCAGTACAATAATCATTGCCAAAATGGTTGGTATTCGTTCATCGTTCCTGTCCATTACTGGAGTAGCCCTCCTGTTATCCACTCTTTGTGGTAAATTTTATGCATTCTCATCCTTTTGCACTTTGTTTTCGAATCACTTCTACCGATATCACACCTAAAAAACAAGATACAAAGCTTAGCCAGAATCAGAATAATAGAAACTTTGATATTTGTCTGGTGATTTGTTGAGCATGTATAAGGTTGAAGTATAATTTAAGCAATTGTTGACACTTGCTTTTAAGTGATTTCAAAATGATTATTAAAGCCACTGAGTTTATGGAAAGTTGAGAAACTAATTCAAAGCACAGTGATAAAAAAAATATACAAAATAACTTTAAGGCATAGGACTAAACAAGATATGAAAGTAGCCTACAAAAGTTGCTACCATTCACATGGGAATTGTCAGGGACGTATGTAATAAATGCAAATGCAAATATAAGCAATTATATGTAACCACTTTAAGCTACAAGCAAGGATGTATCAATGCTAAAGCAATAAAAGCTGCTACTATTCACAAAAGAAAATTTTGCATTAAGCCTAAATTAATGTGTTCAATTGCAAGACTACAAAGCAAAGACAACTAGGACACACAAAATAAAAGAAGCAACAACCTGCTACCATTCATTAAAAGGAATTTTTCACTTAGGCCTACTTAAATGTGGTCTATTGCATATGGCATTGCATGACCATTTCCAAGACAAAAGCACAGAGGACGTGCAAAACCAAGTGGAACAACTTCGCTACTATTCACAAAAAGGAAGTTTAGACATAACTCTAGGTAAATATGTTCAGTTGCAAAGGGAAAATTTTCAAAGCTACAGGCAATATCATGAAATGCGTTGATCACTTCGAATCTCGATGAGAGAAAAAAATAAATAACAATAACGTATAACAATGAAGTAAGAGAAAAAAAGTAAAAAAAATTATCCATCGAACTTTGTGAATAATTCTACATGGGATGAACATGTATTTGTAGGTTTCATAAGTACAATTACAATACAGTTCTTATCAGCTTATTCATAACAAGAACAAAATGAAAGAAGAAGTAATTAAACATCAACCAGCCTATGCAATAATTAGATGCTCAACCATTTAAGGCACATTGACACCAGTGAATTGGAAAGCGATTTATTATATTACATCTGTCATCCCACATGCAAACTACACCACAAACGGTCGCTTGGACTGCTCAATCTCTAAGCTCCTGCCCATTTTTGTTTTTGTTGCATATGGCATTGCAATTTGCAATATGTCGAAATTTGATTTTGAAAAAGGTTGAAAATCCTAAGTGTAACAAGTTCAAAAAAGCAATTGTGCTTGTTTAATGTAAGGACTCCAATTTGCATAGAGTATTAATTTTTTTTTAAAATAGCCATTCATTATTCATAATTGGAGTCCCTTGCAGTGTACCCGATTCTAATGTCCAGAAAAAATCTTTGTTCTACCACAATTTTATAGAAAAACCATATTTGGTAAAGTCGACATTGCCAACCCCAATATATAGTTTAAATTTAAAATTCATTTGCATAACTTATTTGGTAAAGTAGATAACGGAAATTTTATAGAAAAACCATGAGTATGATATGTATGTCTGTAAGAATCTTTATGTTATTTTACTTTAACTCAGGTCAGGGAATCCATTATTTACAAGCTTCACTAGACAAATAATTTTGTCCAAATAGCAAGCAGGACGTACACAAGTGAGGATTCATATATTAGAAAGAACGGACATTATGTCCTATATCTTTCAGTTAGATAAGAAACTGAGGGAAACTGAGGGTACATATAAGTGAACTCGAATATAATATAAACCAACCCCAAGCTTATTTTATGACCTGCATATACTAAACTGGGGAAAGAGGCATTAACCCATAGCCAATTACATCAGGTACTCAAAGCAAATAACAGATAAGGCAACCAGGTTTTACTAATCACATCACCAATCGCCAATCATAACATAATATAGCTGTGAGTAAACTGAAAAACTATCATTTCAAGAAATGGAGTGATAATATAAAAATCTAACAGATAAAATTTAGCAACAAGAATATCCAAAGAAGAGAATGAAACCTAAAAATCCAAGGTTGACGTGTCTGAATTGTTGCAGAATTATCGGTTGTTTTGCATCTTTGTAAAGGCTCGTCCTCGGCAGTAACTAATTGACTATCAAAATCATTCGCTCTGCTCTTGCTGCCACTGCCACTCTTGCTAGTTGATTTCCTCTCACCGCGTTGCCAACAAAGGGAGTTTACGACACATTTGACAATGCGTATTTGATCATACTCATGAGTTATATCATACATATCATTCCCCACAATGTGAAGCTGTAGTCTTACATGGTGTCTATAATCTTCCACTTACAGAGCAATTTAAAATTCATTTGCATAACTCACACACATCTCAAACTACAATATATAATTTATATACGAGCAAATGTAGTCAAATACAAAACACATACACATGAAATAAATCACATTACACATAAAACTATTATAAAATTTTAAATTATGGAAATAAAACTGAATGCAAATAAAAAATTACACAATCATATTGCCAATTGCACATCTTTACTGAAATATTCCACTTTGTTTCTAGCAGTTATGCCATGGCGTGCTCCAACTTCTATTGTGCTGCTAGTATTTACTTCACATTGAAAAAACATACATGCATAACTACATAATCAAACTTCTTCTTGAAAAAATTATACCATATAAATCAATATACCTGCAACGCTGCTTTTTCTACCTTGCCTTCCTGCCCTATGCACCCACATCCAAAAATTGCATAACCTATCAGCCAACAACCACTGCACTTATATCCACCACATACCCTACCTTACTGTCCGACGCAGCACCACCGCCCACACCAGAGCAATCTTGCCTCCCTCATCATCACGAAATAATCCCTTCCATCATCATACTACTCGGAATAATGGAGGACAAGCTATTAAGCAACAACTCAACTTGAGAGTGAAAAAAATGGTATTTGGCCGTGTAATTAGGGTGAATTGGGAAGGAGGTGAACTAATTGGGAGGTGGAAAAATATGATACGGTCAGATCATTGATTTTGACACTAATTACAGATTCAAAGCACGAGAAAAAATGCAGAAGAGTGTAGATTGCTGGTTCTCAGATCTGGAGTTGATATCGGCCAGTACACAACCTCCAGATCTAAAGCAGAAATAGACCATAAAAGAGTTGGCTTCTCTTATCGACACTCTATCTCGAGATCCATATGTAATAGTCATCTGATCACAAACTGATGGCATAAACTGATGGCGTATTCATTGATTTGACAAAGTATGGGCATTGAAAATCTAAGCGGCAGCTTTCTCAAAGTATTTGAATACGATGAAAACAAAGATTGGCATATTTTGTGCCCGAGGAGAGGAAATAATTTGAGAAAGAGGGCAAAAGGAAGAACGAAGAAGGAAAGATGAAAATAATTTAAAGAAGAGGGAAAGAAAAATAATTAGATAAAGAGGCGGCCTCGAAAAGTAATTGGAGGGTAGAAAAGCGTTGCATGGTCATTCCTGACTCTAGATAAAACAAATTAAAATAAATAATAACACAACGAAATAAAGCGTTATTAATTGGCGTTATAGAAAACAATTTTTCTTGTGGTGCGTGAAGGCCGAGCATCAAAGGCCCGGTGGGTTATTGCAACCTTTGGGCATTCCCGTTTGGAAGTGGGATCAAGTCTCCATGGACTTTATTGACGGTCTTCCCCGTTCTCGTTCGGGTCATGATAGTCTATGGGTGATAGTAGATAGACATACAAAATCTTCCCATTTTATTCCCGTACGGTCCAATCGAACCGTACCTCTTTTGGCCAAACTCTATGTTAAAGAAATTGTTAAATTACATGGGGTTCCTACTTCTATTGTTAGCGATCGGGATCCATTATTTACTAGTGGATTTTGGAAGGGTCTTCAAAAAGCTTTGGGAACAAAGCTTAATTTTAGCACCGCTTATCATCCTCAGTCCGGTGGACAAACGGAGCGTGTGAATCAAACTCTTGAAGATCTCCTTCGTGCTTGTGTTCTTGATTTTGGTGGAAGTTCAGAAGATCGTATTTCTCTTGTTGAGTTTTCCTATAATAATAGCTTCCAATCTAGTATTGGTATGACTCCTTTCAAGGCACTCTACGGTCCATGCCGATCTCCTTCGTGTTGGCTTGAAGCCGGTGAGAAGCTAGTTTTAGGTCTAGATTTTATCTGTGATGCCACAAAAAAGATTGACCTTATTCGTCATAGGATGAAAGAAGCTCATAGTAGACAAATATCCTATGCCGATAATCGAAGGAGGAAATTAGAATTTTCTGTGGGAGATTTTGTGTTTATTCGTGTTTCACCTATGAAGGGTGTTGTGCGTTTCAGTCGATCGGGAAAATTAGCTCCTCGATATATTGGCCCATTTCCCATCACCGAACACATTGGTTCCGTGGCTTATCGCCTTTTATTACCGGCTCGATTTTCTGCTATTCATGACGTATTCCACGTCTCTCAACTACGGAAATACCTTTGAGATTCCGATTCTATTCTTGAACCTGGTGTTATTGAAGAAATTGAAGTTTCACCTAAATTGACTTATGAGCAACATCCTATTCGTATCATTGCTACAGAGATTAAACGACTTTGAAATAATGATGTTCCTCTTGTGAAAGTTCAATGGTTCTCAAATCCTAAGGATTGCTATCGGGAATCCAGAGAATTCATCAAGCGAACACATCCGGACTTACTCTCTCGTGCTCCTAAAGGTGAACTTCTCATTTCAAAAATTTCTTCTTTTTGTATTTTTATGCCTTTGTATTGTTGTTACTTTTTATTTCTTTTTCTTAAGTAATGCGAGCACGCAATTTCTTTAAGGAGGGGAGTCTGTAACAACCCGCATATTTTACGGTTGTATATTTAAATGTTTTATTTAAATATAGCATCGTCAGTCGGATTAAAGTCCGAAACGTCACTTTTTGCAAACAGTCAAATTAGGACTCGAGACCACTTCCATTGAGTCCAAAATGGCGTTTGCAACCTTTTTGAGTATAAACATCGATATGTTAGGAGTTGAGTAAAATTTTAATATTTTCATTTAGGGCTTTGGGTTTGGGTTTCAGCCCACCAACCTAACAAATAACCCAACTCCACTCCTCTTCATCCATTCACTCATTCTATTTCCTAACACTCAAGCTCAAAGTAAAAATGGGGAAAGGAATGGGAAATTAGAAATTCCTAAGCCCTAATTCTCTTAGGAAGGATCAACTTCAAGCTAGAAATCAAGGAGAAGCTTAGGTAAGAATCCTCTTCATCTTCTCCATCTCAATCCCTCTTCAAATTTCAGAAAATTCCTAAACCCTAACTTAGGAAATGTAATATCCCGGAAATTTCAACAATATCAATTTAATAATCTGTTTAATAATTAAATTGATATGGATAATCTTTGATAATAAGATTTAAATTTAATTTAATAATCTGATTAAATTAGTATTTAATTGATGATTTTATCTTTTAAAAGTTAATAAGATACTTCTATTTGAATATATATATTTATTTATATATATTGTAAATAGAAGCTTTGATAAATTGGAAATTTAGATTTAATTTAATCTGGACTTTTCAAAGATATTTAAATAAGTAATTTTATAGTTTTAAAATACTTTAAGAAAATATTTTAATTGGTTAAGATATATTTTAACTTAAGATTTAATATAAATAAGATTTAACAAAAAGGTTGTCTTATTTCTTTTTTTAAAAAATATTACTTGATAATATAATCTCTTATATAAATTATTTAAATTATCAAATATGTTATTTTTAAATAATAAGTATAATGTATTATTTTATAAATAGAAATGAATTTTTAAAGACTATAGAATTGTTATTTTTAAATTGAATGAGAAATTGTATATGTATATATAACTTAATTTTAAATTGAATCTTAGGATTTGAATTTGAATTTAAAGTTTGGAATTCAAAAGAATAAATATTTAGATTTGTTTTGGATTTTAGAATATTTGTGTAAACTTTTATTTTTAAATATAATTAGTTTTTGTTTCTTTAAAAAGTAATTTATATATAGATAAGTATTTAATAAAATAAGAAAAAGGCATTTTATATACTTTTAAAATAAATAAAAATATGAATAATTACTTAAGAGACATGTGTCATTATCTAATGCCTTGTTTTAACATGTGTTAAGTAATGAATTAATCTATGTGACAAGTGTCTTTTTATTTTCTTTTTCTTTTATTTTTATAAATCATAAATATACATGTATATAAACATTTTATCTCTTTACTTCATTTTCTTTCTAATCTTCATTTTCAAAACAAGAAAAACTCAAATCTTTCTCAAATACACATCTGAAATAAATCAGTAACTACTTCTCAAAACAATTCTCTAGTAAAAATCTGAAATTCAGTAATCTAAATGCCTCAAACCAAAATCAGATCCCTGTGATTCATTTCCAAATCAACTCTTCAGCCTGAATAAAATGCTTAAACCAGAGATCATTTTCAAAATCAGTCTGCAACATTTTCTTTTCAACTCTGGAATAAATTCAAATACCTGTGTTCTTTCATCCCTGGAATCAATTCAAGAAGCCTGTCTACCTTCATCTCTCAACCTGGAAGCCTGCATGCATGTAGTTTAGTCAAGTGTAAAGTCCAATAACTCAAGTTTTAATCAAAAGAGGCATTCCAGTTTAAAGACAAAACCTGTTTCAAGTTTTTCTAAATATAAAGGCTCTGTTCACTCTCAATTAAGGTGAGTAACATTATATTCTAAAAGTTTAGGCTATGAATAAGATTGCATGTTAAATCTCTGTGGTAAATATGTATTGCATGTATGTATAAGTGGAATTGCTGTGAAATAATGGATGTATGGTGTGCTCTGTTTTTGTTTAGCTTGCCAAGCTCAAAAATCCCCTTTAAAATTTCTTACCACTTGATCTAGTTTTATTAGGATTTAAATTACAAACAAGAATTGTTTGGTTTATCTTAGACGATTGTTTAAAATTTAAATTAAGTCAAATTTAAGTTCGAATGTCTCTGTAAACCAAAACAACAAGTGCATGAATATAAAAGTAAAAACTCAAATATTGTAAATTGCTATTCCAGGTTTATAAATTAAATACATAAGCAAAAACATAATTTTTAGCATTAATATCATAGTTTTTAGTCTAGTATAATAAGAGCAGTTCTGGTTTATGTTGGAAATGAAATTTTGGTGATTTTGATTATCTCAGTGGAATTGGGAGTTTGAAATCTTCACTAGTGGTAGTATAATGATCAAGGATACCAGGAAAAATTTCTGGAAATCGAATTAAACATTGAGGAAGAAATGATTTAGGTTTTAAATTTTTAAACCTAGTTTTAAGTAAGGCCATGAATTCGATTCGTTTGTTTTCGTTGATGGATCGAGTGTTCTAAGATTTTGGGGAATGGAAGTTTAGGTATAGGCGAAGGTATGGCCAGAGAATTAGCTTCTCTGATGGTCGGAATCGCGAGTACGAACTATGTTGACAGGCTTTGGAAATGTTGTCTGGTTCCTGGTTTTGGATTTAGGCTCGATTTCGAATTCGAGCAGTGATCAAAGAAATCGCGATCGTGATATGGTGTAGGGATGATAGTCGAGATGATGGAGTCGTCGTCGATGACCGGAGTTGCCGTAGGTGACCGTGCACGTGCACGAGATCGAAGATTGTATCTGGGTGAAGTCTGTTTTACTGGAGAAGACGAATGCAAGTTTTTTTCTCGGGTTTGTTCGTGGGAGTCTCGGGGATTTTGATGTGTGACTCGAAGTAGTGTAGCTGGAAGGTTGGACTCAAGTGACAGGAAGGACTCGAGACTTCTGAGTGTTTTTGCGAGGGAGACTCGGGGAAACTAGGGTGGGGACTCGAAGCAGATTAGGTTAAACTCGAGCACTTTTGTGTTGACAGGTTTTTAAAACTGTCCGGTTTTTAAAACTTTAATCTGGGTTTAAATTGTAAAGAAAATTTTAAACTAGAATTTAAATCAAAAATTTAACTATGTAGATTCAAGTTGGTTTTGAATCTTAAAGATTTGAAATAAATAAGTTATAAATTTATATATTTTAAATAGGTTTTAAATGGTAGATAGATTTAAATTGTTTGAAATTAAAAAGGAAATTGGTTTAAACTCTTCTTAAATTTCTTTTATAAGAGATAAGATTTTTAATAAGTAAAAGTTTTTAAATTGGTTTTAAAAACTTAGTTAAAATAAATTGATATTCATTTTAAATACAGAATTTAAAATGAAATTTAAAAGTAGATTTGAAATGGATATTTCAAATATGAATTGTAAATGATAACTTGTTTATCAATAAGAATAAAGTTTATCTTAAAGTAGTTAGAGATTTATATTCATTAAATTAATTAGAAAATTTATTGGATAATTAAATTGTTTGATTAATTAATCATTTGGATTAATTAAATAAATAAATTAATGGTTTAAACTAATTTATTTATGATTAAGATAAATTAATTAGGGATGACTAATTTGTAGTTAAGGATTATAAATTAGGGTATTAATTAATGGTTAGGAATTAATTAATAAGTAATTAAATATTAATTAAGTTATGGTTAACACTTAATTAATTAAATAATTAGAGATTGAGTAATTGGTTATTAAGATTTATTAATTTAGAATTAATAATAATTAATAAGTTAATTACTTAAGGAAAGTAATTAAATAATAGTTAATGAAGTCATTAACTATGGGTTATTAAATAATGAATTAATAGAATTAATTTTGATAATTAATTAGTTAGATTAATTTAAGAATAATCATTTATGAATTTGCTTAAATGTAATTACTTATTGGAAGTAATTAAGAATTAATTACTTATTGTAATTAATTGAAGTTAATTGATTTAGTTAAGTTAATTAATTAAGTTTAATTAATTTAGAATAATCAAGAGATGATTTGATAATAATTACTTAATGTAATTATTAAAATAAGATTATTTAGGGAAGTAAATAATAAGATAATTACTGGAAGTAATTAGTTGAATAAATGATTTTATTAATAGAAGTAATTTGAGTTAATTACTTTGGAAAAATTAATCAAGGGATTAATTAAGAAATTAATTAAGGAGTAATTAATTTAGTTAATGAAAGTAATTAAGGGTAATTAATTACTGATTGAAGATTAATCAAGGTGATTAATAAATGTTGTTTAATTAAAGGTTAATTACTTAATGTAATTAATTTAATTGAGTAATTAATAATTAAGTTGTAATTAAGGATCATAAATTAATATAATTAATGATGTAACTAAGATTGATTAATTAAGTAATAATTAATAATTGAAGTGATTATTTAATGTAATTAATTAAGGATTAATGTAATTAATTATAGTTAATTAATTTAATTATATTATAGTTAATTAATTAATGAAGTAATTAAAGGTTAATTACTACAAGTGGTTAAGGATAATTAATTTAAGTAATTAATTAAAGATAAATTACCTGAATGAAATTAAAGGGTAATTAAAGGATAATTAATTAATTTGTAATTAATTAATGATTAAGTAAGCAGGATTTATAGAATGAAGTAATTAATTTAATTCATTTTAAATTAATTAGAAATGGTATAAATCATTACTTAAGAATGGATGATAATATTGAATGCTTTGCATTGATTGATATCTCTGATGAGATATATGCTGTGTGATATGGATGTTTAGTTGAATTGTGATGATAATATGGATTATCTGATAATGTTGATTATCTATTGTGAATTATCCTTCTATGTGTATAAAGATAATTGAATTGAATTGTTTTAACTTTAAAACAACTTGGCCTTAAAAGATACGCTTTGGATTTCGATGAGACCGGGATCGGGTTTCCGTATACCGGATTTCCAGGTCTGGAGACCCGAATACCACATCGATCCAAATTAACGATAGGTCGTGAATCAAGTGAAGATGAAGATTCAGAGTGCAAGGGTTATTGTCGTTAACTCTGAGGGTGATTCCAAAACGAGTGTAACGAGATAATGCCTTCGGTTTCGTTCGAACCCGGAACGAACTTGTATGGATTGAATGCTTTCAGCACATCGTCAGGTGGACGATGAGCATTCTAAGTGATGTGTTCTCTTTTTAAAGGTAATCGTGACCTCAAGCCTCACAAACCGGGAATGGCTAAAACAGGGGAGGTGCAGCAAGGTTAGTGGGTAGCACCCAAGTAGGACAAGATTACCTCTGTCTAGATGTCCCTTTCTATTTTCGACTTAGTGGTGCGGTTGCTGATCCCAACCGTGAGGTATCTTGTGCGGGAATTATCCAGTAAGGGATGTTCCGGCCTTGTGTTGCAGGGGATTGGGAGTGATCCTCGGTACAGTGATCTAGGCCACGTACTGTGACGGGCGGTACCCCGGTAGCCCTGCCATTGTATGGAATCCAAACTCCAATAAGTGCCGTACGTATTAGTTGTGCCCAACTATGTTGAAATGTGAGATGTAAGCATTTCAGCTATTTCTGTATTTTACTTGAAAACCCTAGACCCTATTATAATACAATCGAATTTCCTATCAAATGTTTTGGTTAGCGTAAGGTAAAAACTTACCCATGTTTATTTGTGGGGAGTCTTACGTGATACCTTTTCTTTCAAAAGGTTTTGAAGTTAAACAAGTTTAACCTGTTACTCACACCAGACCCATGTCTGACCCAAGTTGTTTATTTCTGTTTTATAAACTCTTGGGTACTCAAATTTTTACGAGTAGCCAAGGGATTCAGGTTAGCCTTAACGAATTGTGGAGGAGCAATGGAGCAGGAGGCTTCGGCGTTGTAGATAGATAGTAGTTTCCGCTGTGTTGATCTTGTTTAGATCTTTGTTTTGTATTGAGTTGTAATAACTAGACAGATGTTTATAATTGTCTAGTATGTGATGTGTAATCTGTGTAACTCTGATAAGTGTTGTATATGATACTATGTAATATTTATGTGATATAATATATTTTGTTCGTTTCCGCTGTGAGTATTTGTGTTTGTTTCTTTTCTCTTCTTCTCTTTTCTACTTCTCACCCCTTTCTTTCTTATTAGCGATACAACTTTCTATGGAGAGAAAGTCGTGGTCGTTACAGTGGTATCAGAGCAGTAGGTTGAGTGAATACCTAGGCTCTGAAGTGGTGTCTATCTTGAGAGCGCGTAATTGTTAGTTATATAAAAAAGATTTTATATTGTGTTAATTGATCGGTTGAGTGGTATATGGATTCTGGTCAATACGAGTAGCTAACGTTATTGATAGGAATCTCTAAACACTTGAACCAGGCCAACGGACACAATATTTTTTTAAAGAGGTAAATGAAATAATTTTACCCAGAAATAATTTCTATATAAAAAGTATCATTTTAAATATATATATCTATTCTACCTATTTGTTGGGTTACCCATACAGGTTTTCCAATATAGAATATAAAGGTAGATAGGGTAGTGGTGTATGTAACACGACTACCAATGGTTGGAGTTTGAATGTTGAGGTTGGAAGTGTATCTGTCAAGACTGTAGACCCAATACCGTCTCGAGTAAGCTTTGCTGTGGTGAAGGATTTCATCGATCTCCGAAGGAAACTGTAATGGTTCGGAGTTTATCTTTGAAGTTTGGATGAGTAGAGTTGGATCTATCGGATGTGCAGAAGTGTGTGATGGTATCTTGATACCTCAGGTAATAGTAGCTGTATGATGAGATACAGTGACGATGGATGTTCCTGAAGATGTTTTCTTTGGAACAAGATTAAGGAAGTGTGTATGCTTCGGTGTTGTCGCTGAGTTCAGCATGGTGTTTCTGCTTTGGTTTGGAGTTCGAGTTTCTCGAAGAGTTTTGGATAAGAGCATCAGTGTCAGCAGTGCAGCTCGGAGTGTTCTGTGATGGCAGGAAGTTTTCTGGATGAGCAGTTTTTCTGGAAGTGAAGTTCAGAAGCAGCAGAGTGGATCCATTTCTTAGATGGATTGGATAAATAAGTGTAAGCTGTTCTGATTAGTAAAGAGAGAACAGTCTGTTTGGAATTAGGATGGGTTGATCGCAAAAGTGACTTGCGAATTGTCTGAGTGTTCTCTTGGGTTGTCAGAGTTTTTCTGGATGTTTTCAGAGAAGTCAGGAGTTGTCCGCATTTGAAGGTTGAGTTTTCTTATCGACTTGGATTCCAAGAGTGATACCGATGGTTCAGTCTAGTGGAAGGATGTTTCCTAGAGAGGGAGTTGGTGAAGCAGCTCAAGTTTTGCTGGAGTATCCGAGTTTTCTTTATGGATCAGTGAACCTTATTTCTAGAAATGAGTTGTCCAGTCTGTGCTTGTGTTCTACTTCAGATCAGAATTGAGCAGCGAAAGTAGTTTGGAGTGTATCTCTGGATGGGAGAAGTAAGTTTGGAACCTACTGATGTTGTGAAGTAGAGTTGTGTTTGGATCTCGTTTGTGTTCTGATTTGGATAAGTATTTGGACTTCTGAATTGAATTGTCAGTTTGGATAACTGGAATTCATTGAGTTTTACGTATCTCTGAGGGAATACGTATTTGATCTATCTCTGGTTTTAGAATCTGCAGTTTTGGGAAGTTTTGTAGTTGAGTCAGACTCGTCTGTAGTCTGATATTCTGTTTAGTTCTGTAGATCTAGATGAATAGGAGATCTATAGCTTAGTAGTTTAGATTGTTTGTAGAGCGAGTATTCCGGTATATATATATACTTGGGGAAACTCGAGGAATTTTATCTAGAATTTAGTCTAGATAGTTAGAATTGTTTGATTGGATGATTTGGTTGCTATGATTGCTAGCATATGGATGATAGTAGTTGCTTGTGTTTTGAATTTAAATCTTTAATAAGATTATTAAATTACCTTTGTTTAAATTTCGGGGACGAAATTATTTTAAGGGGGGAGGAATGTAATATCCCGGAAATTTTAACAATATCAATTTAATAATCTGTTTAATAATTAAATTGATATGGATAATCTTTGATAATAAGATTTAAATTTAATTTAATAATCTGATTAAATTAGTATTTAATTGATGATTTTATCTTTTAAAAGTTAATAAGATACTTCTATTTGAATATATATATTTATTTATATATATTGTAAATAGAAGCTTTGATAAATTGGAAATTTAGATTTAATTTAATCTGGACTTTTCAAAGATATTTAAATAAGTAATTTTATAGTTTTAAAATACTTTAAGAAAATATTTTAATTGGTTAAGATATATTTTAACTTAAGATTTAATATAAATAAGATTTAACAAAAAGGTTGTCTTATTTCTTTTTTTAAAAAATATTACTTGATAATATAATCTCTTATATAAATTATTTAAATTATCAAATATGTTATTTTTAAATAATAAGTATAATGTATTATTTTATAAATAGAAATGAATTTTTAAAGACTATAGAATTGTTATTTTTAAATTGAATGAGAAATTGTATATGTATATATAACTTAATTTTAAATTGAATCTTAGGATTTGAATTTGAATTTAAAGTTTGGAATTCAAAAGAATAAATATTTAGATTTGTTTTGGATTTTAGAATATTTGTGTAAACTTTTATTTTTAAATATAATTAGTTTTTGTTTCTTTAAAAAGTAATTTATATATAGATAAGTATTTAATAAAATAAGAAAAAGGCATTTTATATACTTTTAAAATAAATAAAAATATGAATAATTACTTAAGAGACATGTGTCATTATCTAATGCCTTATTTTAACATGTGTTAAGTAATGAATTAATCTATGTGACAAGTGTCTTTTTATTTTCTTTTTCTTTTATTTTTATAAATCATAAATATACATGTATATAAACATTTTATCTCTTTACTTCATTTTCTTTCTAATCTTCATTTTCAAAACAAGAAAAACTCAAATCTTTCTCAAATACACATCTGAAATAAATCAGTAACCACTTCTCAAAACAATTCTCTAGTAAAAATCTGAAATTCAGTAATCTAAATGCCTCAAACCAAAATCAGATCCCTGTGATTCATTTCCAAATCAACTCTTCAGCCTGAATAAAATGCTTAAACCAGAGATCATTTTCAAAATCAGTCTGCAACATTTTCTTTTCAACTCTGGAATAAATTCAAATACCTGTGTTCTTTCATCCCTGGAATCAATTCAAGAAGCCTGTCTACCTTCATCTCTCAACCTGGAAGCCTGCATGCATGTAGTTTAGTCAAGTGTAAAGTCCAACAACTCAAGTTTTAATCAAAAGAGGCATTCCAGTTTAAAGACAAAACCTGTTTCAAGTTTTTCTAAATATAAAGGCTCTGTTCACTCTCAATTAAGGTGAGTAACATTATATTCTAAAAGTTTAGGCTATGAATAAGATTGCATGTTAAATCTCTGTGGTAAATATGTATTGCATGTATGTATAAGTGGAATTGCTGTGAAATAATGGATGTATGGTGTGCTCTGTTTTTGTTTAGCTTGTCAGGCTCAAAAATCCCCTTTAAAATTTCTTACCACTTGATCTAGTTTTATTAGGATTTAAATTACAAACAAGAATTGTTTGGTTTATCTTAGACGATTGTTTAAAATTTAAATTAAGTCAAATTTAAGTTCGAATGTCTCTGTAAACCAAAACAACAAGTGCATGAATATAAAAGTAAAAACTCAAATATTGTAAATTGCTATTCCAGGTTTATAAATTAAATACATAAGCAAAAACATAATTTTTAGCATTAATATCATAGTTTTTAGTCTAGTATAATAAGAGCAGTTCTGGTTTATGTTGGAAATGAAATTTTGGTGATTTTGATTATCTCAGTGGAATTGGGAGTTTGAAATCTTCAGTAGTGGTAGATAATGATCAAGGATACCAGGAAAAATTTCTGGAAATCGAATTAAACATTGAGGAAGAAATGATTTAGGTTTTAAATTTTTAAACCTAGTTTTAAGTAAGGCCATGAATTCGATTCGTTTGTTTTCGTTGATGGATCGAGTGTTCTAAGATTTTGGGGAATGGAAGTTTAGGTATAGGCGAAGGTATGGCCAGAGAATTAGCTTCTCTGATGGTCGGAATCACGAGTACGAACTATGTTGACAGGCTTTGGAAATGTTGTCTGGTTCCTGGTTTTGGATTTAGGCTCGATTTCGAATTCGAGCAGTGATCAAAGAAATCGCGATCGTGATATGGTGTAGTGATGATAGTCGAGATGATGGAGTCGTCGTCGATGACCGGAGTTGCCGTAGGTGACCGTGCACGTGCACGAGATCGAAGATTGTATCTGGGTGAAGTCTGTTTTACTGGAGAAGACGAATGCAAGTTTTTTTCTCGGGTTTGTTCGTGGGAGTCTCGGGGATTTTGATGTGTGACTCGAAGTAGTGTAGCTGGAAGGTTGGACTCAAGTGACAGGAAGGACTCGAGACTTCTGAGTGTTTTTGCGAGGGAGACTCGGGGAAACTAGGGTGGGGACTCGAAGCAGATTAGGTTAGACTCGAGCACTTTTGTGTTGACAGGTTTTTAAAACTGTCTGGTTTTTAAAACTTTAATCTGGGTTTAAATTGTAAAGAAAATTTTAAACTAGAATTTAAATCAAAAATTTAACTATGTAGATTCAAGTTGGTTTTGAATCTTAAAGATTTGAAATAAATAAGTTATAAATTTATATATTTTAAATAGGTTTTAAATGGTAGATAGATTTAAATTGTTTGAAATTAAAAAGGAAATTGGTTTAAACTCTTCTTAAATTTCTTTTATAAGAGATAAGATTTTTAATAAGTAAAAGTTTTTAAATTGGTTTTAAAAACTTAGTTAAAATAAATTGATATTCATTTTAAATACAGAATTTAAAATGAAATTTAAAAGTAGATTTGAAATGGATATTTCAAATATGAATTGTAAATGATAACTTGTTTATCAATAAGAATAAAGTTTATCTTAAAGTAGTTAGAGATTTATATTCATTAAATTAATTAGAAAATTTATTGGATAATTAAATTGTTTGATTAATTAATCATTTGGATTAATTAAATAAATAAATTAATGGTTTAAACTAATTTATTTATGATTAAGATAAATTAATTAGGGATGACTAATTTGTAGTTAAGGATTATAAATTAGGGTATTAATTAATGGTTAGGAATTAATTAATAAGTCATTAAATATTAATTAAGTTATGGTTAACACTTAATTAATTAAATAATTAGAGATTGAGTAATTGGTTATTAAGATTTATTAATTTAGAATTAATAATAATTAATAAGTTAATTACTTAAGGAAAGTAATTAAATAATAGTTAATGAAGTCATTAACTATGGGTTATTAAATAATGAATTAATAGAATTAATTTTGATAATTAATTAGTTAGATTAATTTAAGAATAATCATTTATGAATTTGCTTAAATGTAATTACTTATTGGAAGTAATTAAGAATTAATTACTTATTGTAATTAATTGAAGTTAATTGATTTAGTTAAGTTAATTAATTAAGTTTAATTAATTTAGAATAATCAAGAGATGATTTGATAATAATTACTTAATGTAATTATTAAAATAAGATTATTTAGGGAAGTAAATAATAAGATAATTACTGGAAGTAATTAGTTGAATAAATGATTTTATTAATAGAAGTAATTTGAGTTAATTACTTTGGAAAAATTAATCAAGGGATTAATTAAGAAATTAATTAAGGAGTAATTAATTTAGTTAATGAAAGTAATTAAGTGTAATTAATTACTGATTGAAGATTAATCAAGGTGATTAATAAATGTTGTTTAATTAAAGGTTAATTACTTAATGTAATTAATTTAATTGAGTAATTAATAATTAAGTTGTAATTAAGGATCATAAATTAATATAATTAATGATGTAACTAAGATTGATTAATTAAGTAATAATTAATAATTGAAGTGATTAATTAATGTAATTAATTAAGGATTAATGTAATTAATTATAGTTAATTAATTTAATTATATTATAGTTAATTAATTAATGAAGTAATTAAAGGTTAATTACTATAAGTGGTTAAGGATAATTAATTTAAGTAAATAATTAAAGATAAATTACCTGAATGAAATTAAAGGGTAATTAAAGGATAATTAATTAATTTGTAATTAATTAATGATTAAGTAAGCAGGATTTATAGAATGAAGTAATTAATTTAATTCATTTTAAATTAATTAGAAATGGTATAAATCATTACTTAAGAATGGATGATAATATTGAATGCTTTGCATTGATTGATATCATTGATGAGATATATGCTGTGTGATATGGATGTTTAGTTGAATTGTGATGATAATATGGATTATCTGATAATGTTGATTATCTATTGTGAATTATCCTTCTATGTGTATAAAGATAATTGAATTGAATTGTTTTAACTTTAAAACAACTTGGCCTTAAAAGATACGCTTTGGATTTCGATGAGACCGGGATCGGGTTTCCGTGTACCGGATTTCCAGGTCTGGAGACCCGAATACCACATCGATCCAAATTAACGATAGGTCGTGAATCAAGTGAAGATGAAGATTCAGAGTGCAAGGGTTATTGTCGTTAACTCTGAGGGTGATTCCAAAACGAGTGTAACGAGATAATGCCTTCGGTTTCGTTCGAACCCGGAACGAACTTGTATGGATTGAATGCTTTCAGCACATCGTCAGGTGGACGATGAGCATTCTAAGTGATGTGTTCTCTTTTTAAAGGTAATCGTGACCTCAAGCCTCACAAACCGGGAATGGCTAAAACAGGGGAGGTGCAGCAAGGTTAGTGGGTAGCACCCAAGTAGGACAAGATTACCTCTGTCTAGATGTCCCTTTCTATTTTCGACTTAGTGGTGCGGTTGCTGATCCCAACCGTGAGGTATCTTGTGCGGGAATTATCCAGTAAGGGATGTTCCGGCCTTGTATTGCAGGGGATTGGGAGTGATCCTCGGTACGGTGATCTAGGCCACGTACTGTGACGGGCGGTACCCCGGTAGCCCTGCCATTGTATGGAATCCAAACTCCAATAAGTGCCGTACGTATTAGTTGTGCCCAACTATGTTGAAATGTGAGATGTAAGCATTTCAGCTATTTCTGTATTTTACTTGAAAACCCTAGACCCTATTATAATACAATCGAATTTCCTATCAAATGTTTTGGTTAGCGTAAGGTAAAAACTTACCCATGTTTATTTGTGGGGAGTCTTACGTGATACCTTTTCTTTCAAAAGGTTTTGAAGTTAAACAAGTTTAACCTGTTACTCACACCAGACCCATGTCTGACCCAAGTTGTTTATTTCTGTTTTATAAACTCTTGGGTACTCAAATGTTTACGAGTAGCCAAGGGATTCAGGTTAGCCTTAACGAATTGTGGAGGAGCAATGGAGCAGGAGGCTTCGGCGTTGTAGATAGATAGTAGTTTCCGCTGTGTTGATCTTGTTTAGATCTTTGTTTTGTATTGAGTTGTAATAACTAGACAGATGTTTATAACTGTCTAGTATGTGATGTGTAATCTGTGTAACTCTGATAAGTGTTGTATATGATACTATGTAATATTTATGTGATATAATATATTTTGTTCGTTTCCGCTGTGAGTATTTGTGTTTGTTTCTTTTCTCTTCTTCTCTTTTCTACTTCTCACCCCTTTCTTTCTTATTAGCGATACGACTTTCTATGGAGAGAAAGTCGTGGTCGTTACAGGAAATATTCTTCTTATGAGCTTAGATTGAAGCTTCTTGAGTTGTTGTTGAAGAGGAATTGATCTTAGCTTGTTTTAGAGCTTCTCACTTGAGTGTTTAAGTTAAAGGTGAGTTTTTGAACTCACATCTATGTCTATATCTTTGATAGTTGTTAGGTAGTAATTCCTAACATCTATTCCTTGTCCATTTGCCATTGAATTGAATTGGTTTGATGAATTTTCCAAATTTTGGTGTTTTGAAGTCAAATCTTTAAAAATCCTATCTTTGATGTTTGAACATGTTGTCGGGGTATATCGAAGAGCCTATAAGGCTGGGTTGTCGCTTGGCATAAATCCCTAGTCCCCGTTGCTCGTTCGATCACTTCCGTTTGGATTTTTGGCCCTTCTTGGGCTAGGTTGAAAATACTGCAAATGACAGTTCAGTCGACTGAACGGTAAGGTCAGTCGACTGAATCTGGGAGCAGAAAACTTCATGCATCTGCGTCAGTCGACTGACCATATAGTTCAGTCGACTGAACCAGAAACCCGAGAGTTTCTGGCCTTGTATCAGTCGACTGACCTTTTGGTCCAGTCGACTGAATCTGGGAAATTTGCATTTTTGCCAATTTTAGGCAGTTTTGTGTGGGTTTCCGATTTTTAATCGATTCTTGATGATCCGATTTGTTGTTATCATTTATCGACTTCGTTGACTTCTTTTTGGGGATTTTTGGGAATATCCGTTTGATGGATTTGATATCGATTTCTATGGTTTTGATTCACGTCTTCGAATGTGAATCTTTGGTGATTGATTGTTTTTACAACCATTTTTGTGATTTGTCACTTCAAAATACAAAGGTTTCTATACTAGTAGTAAATATTCAAACTCTTTCACCAAAACGATTTCAACACTACTTTTAAATACAAAGCTCGTTTTTAAAACCATTTTCCAATCTACTAGTATATACAAACCTTTACCTCATTCGTATGAGAAATCTAATTAAACGGCTTAGCAAAACAAGTGGTATGAAATGCTTGCGTTTACTTCGTCAGTTAATTCTTGGACTTGTTCGATTGAACTCTCGTGACAACTTTCGATTGGAAATCTACAATTTGTTCGTAAATATTTAAGTTAAGTTAGTGGTTATGGGATATGAAGCTAAACTCTTATATTTACTAGCTTAGTGTGATTCGCACTTCTTATTGATCAATGGTGATCATTTTGTGATTTAGACTAGCGAAGTGCGATGTCTCTTTGTTTGTGTGGGGACTAAAAACCTCATTTGTGGAACTTCGGTTCAATTTGGTGGGGTAGCGACCCATGGTCTTGGGGTTGTTTATGGAGCTTCGGCTCAAAATTGATGGTTAGCAACCATGGAATAGCGTTCCGTTTGTGATGCACGTGTTAGTGAGTTTTCATGCTCCCGTTTGTGATAGGCCTTCCCCCCTTTGTGATTTCTGGATCTCTAGTGGATGATTTCTAGAATTTGTGTTTCACCAATTTTGATGATAGACATTGATAAGCTCTATCAATTATTTGTGTTTTTGGTGAATAATTCAAAGAATGCGATTCTTTTTGGATGTTTGAGATGATTTGGGATATTGAATGATTTTTGTTGTTGTTTGTTGTATACTTGTCGCAGTATGACATTATTGTTATCATACGTTTTTGTGATATCTCTTATCCTATCTCATTTTATCTGATATTTAAAGCTAGACTGATCCGTTTATTATTTTCTTTTTAAAAAATACTCGGGTCAGACCGAGGTATTTCAGGTGCTTCTACTTGACATCTTATCAGGGACCATCACCTGACTTTTGGCTAACTACTTTAGCTTAGTAGTTTTTGTTATTATACATTCGAGATAGAGACTCCTTGATGTATACTTATTCTTTTGTCTAGCACTTGAATCTATTCTTTTGTGATGTAGTGGATCTAGTTTGACCACTACTTTCATGTACACTTTTATGTGTTATATTCATATCTGTTTCCGTCTTTGTGATATGAATACCTATGACTGATTTGTGTTATGTTTATTTTTATATTTGTTTCCGAAGGCCTCATAGCCACTGTGTGGTAGCTTTGAGTTTGTATTTGATATGTCGGATTCCCTCTTGAAACGAAATGCATGTCATACTATCTGACATATCGGTACTCGCACAAAGCAATTACACTGATGGTCGCTCCTCAACAGCCTTATTCTTCGTGCTAATTGACGGCATTACCCCGTAGTGTCCTTGGTTAGCGTGAGTATAGAGGTGGGGCGTCACAGCTTGGTATCAGAGCCAAACTTCGGAACAATGTAGAATAAACTAGCAAGGATCATTTTCCTAAGTCTTTCTTAGGAATCGTGCTATAGGATTTAATTCGAGTCTTCGTACCATTCTATCCTATTTCTTTTTATGATGCCTTGTTTTATCAATCAAGTTTGTTTGATATTTATTTTGTGAATAACCTTTTTCCTCTTCTTTCTTTCTTAAAGAAGAGAAATGGTTAGACCAGGCCGTCCCAGCGCCGGTCAATCCAGTGCTACTCCTCAGGATGGAGTATTTATGTATGCTCAACAACTCTTAGATCTTGTGAAAAATGCTCAAGCTATCGGACCCATTCCAGAGCCTACTCATCCTAAATCTAGGTTTGCATGCTTGTGCAGTGATCACACCAACTTGGGTGGAAGGCCTTTCAAGGGATCCGAAAGCGTTATAGAAGTCCAAGCTTGGCTTAGAACATGCGAACGCATCTTTTCCCGCATGAATCTCATTGATCTACATCGAGTCCAAGGGCTTCTAGCATGCTCCAGGAGAGAGCATTAGATTGGTATGAGCTTCTGATCTCGGAAATTATTGTAGCGGATCTTACTTGGGAGCAATTCCGGGAAATATTCGAGTTAAAATTTGTGCCAGAAGCTGAAAAGGTATCTTTAGCCCGACGTTTTATTGACCTTGTTCAAGGTGAATCTTCTGTGACGGATTACGTCGCATCTTTTGAATCTCTATCTAAATATGGGGTCGAGTATATTAATACCCCATTGAAGAAAAATCGGAGATTTGTCTATGGGTTGAATAAGAACCTCAAAAAGCCATTACTTCTGAAATTAGAAGTTTCTTTCGATCAGCTTGTTGATATCGCTCTTCGTCTCGAAGAGGCCGATAAAGAAAGTAATGTTGAAGTTATGGGGGCCAAACAAAACCTCAATAAGAAGAGGCCTTTTAAGTTCAAGCCTTATCCCAACAAAAAAGGAAGCAAGCAACTTCGGTAGCAAAGACTCCTACCTCTAGTCGTGGAGAATGTTACAATTGTGGTTCTAAGGACCATTATGCAAACAAGTGTCCGAAGTCTCTTACTTGTCGCTATTGAAAAAGTTCGGGTCATACTATATCTTCATGTCCCAAACTTCAAAGCAAGAAGGAAGGCAAGCTAAATGTTGTGCAAGCCCCTACTAGCACTTCTCTTGGTTAAGGTATTCCTCATTCTATCCCCGATGGCATTATTATATTTCGTGATCTTCCTATTTGAGTTCTTTTTTATGCGGGTGCATCTCACTCTTTTATATCAAAAGAATTTGTTGATGCTTTGTCTTTGCATGTTATTGGCTTGATGACTTCATTGAGAATTGCGAATCCGGTTGGTGGGTCCGCAACACTCAGTTTACTTTGTAAAGATGTCGAAATTATTTTATGTGATTATGCTTTCCGAGCTGATTTGCATGTTATGCGTTACCTTGGTTTCGGAATGATTTTGGGGATGGATTGGCTTAACCGTTATGAAGCCCATATCCTATGTCCTGAGCGGACTATGTATCTTCGACATCCTCATTCTGTTAAGCAGATTTCTCTTGTTCTTAAAGATTTGGATTCCAATTAGGGAGCATCCTTATATTCTCTAAATCCTCATGATGACGATAATGATGATAAGGAAGATGTTATTTCTCTCATTCACATTGTTCGTGAATTTCCCGACATATTTGAGCCCATATTAGGATTACCACCTAAGCGAGCAATTAAGTTCAGAATTAATCTAATCCCTGAAGCTCTACCTATTACTGGTCCTCCTTATCGTATGTCCAATAAGGAAAATGAGGAGATGCGTAAACAATTATCCGAATTGGAAGCAAAACTGTTTGTTCGTTCTAGTTCCTCTCCATGGGGAGTTTCGACTATTTTTTTGAAGAAATATGATGGTACACTTAGGGTTTACGTTGACTACCGCAAGCTTAATGATCTCACCATCAAGAATAAATATCCCTTACCTCAAATTGATGATTTATTCGATCAACTTAGTGGTGCTAGAGTCTTCTCACAGTTAGACTTAGCAACCAGTTTTCATCAGCTCCGTATTGCAGAGGATGGCATTCCTTTGACATCGTTCCGTACTCGTTATGGATCTTATGAATGGCTTGTTATGCCATTTGGTTTAACGAATGCTCCAGCTTATTTCGTTGACCTTATGAATCGAGTTTTCAAAGACTTCCACGATCGATTTGTTCTCATCTTTATAGATGATATTCTTATTTATTCTAAAACCGAGGAAGAGCATGAAAAACATCTTCGGATTGTGTTGGAAACTCTTAGGAGCAACCAATTGAAAGCAAAATTTTCTAAATGCCACTTTTGGCAACCCCGTGTGAAATTTTTGGGGCATATTATTTCTGAATCCGGAATTTTCGTGGATCCTTCAAAGATTCAAGCGATCCGAAATTGGAGGAGACCGGAGAGTGTGATGGAAATTCGTAGCTTTCTCGAATTGGCGGGCTATTACCGTCGGTTCATAAAAGACTTTTCTAAAATTTCCGTGCCTCTTACTAGTTTGACAAAGAAGGGAGTTAAATACATTTGGTCAGACAAATGTGAAGCTGCTTTTCAAAAATTAAAAGAACTCCTTTCTGATGCTCCTATTCTTGTGATTCCCGAAGGGAACCAAGACTTTATTGTTTATACCGATGCTAGTCGTGTTGGTTTGGGAGCCGTTCTCATGCAAAGGGAACGTGTTATTGCTTATGCTTCTAGGCAATTAAAGCCTACCGAGACTAGATATGCCACTCATGATTTAGAGCTCGCAGCTATTGTTTTCGCTCTTAGAATTTGGCGTCATTATCTTTTGGGAGAGGAATTTGTTCTCTACACCGATCATAAATCTTTGAAGTATTTATTTTCTCAAAAGGAACTTAATTTGCGTCAACAATGTTGGCTCGAGTTCCTTGCATCTTATGATCTTGATATTCTTTATACTCCTGGAAAGGGTAATCGTGTTGCCGATGCCCTTAATCGTAAGCAACAAGCGGTTTTTTCTATGATGATATCCGAGTGGAATGATCTCGAGACTTTATCCACTTGTGAGATTCGAGATCGTGAATCCAATTCATGTTCATCTCTTGATTTATGTAGCCTTGAGGCTCATCCTTCTCTTTTAGACCGCATTCTTGAAGCTCAAAAGCATGATCCCGAATTGGTTCTTCTTAGCCAAAGTTGTAGGCATAAAATTGATATTGAAGGTTTGAAAGACTTTGATATTGATGCTCGTGGCGGTATTCGAAAATTTGGTAGACTTATTGTGCCAAATATTATTGATCTTCGTAAAGATATTTTAGAAGATTCTCATCATTCTAAATTTACCATTCATCCCGGTAATAGTAAAATGTAAGCGGACATGAAGCGACTTTATTATTGGGATGGAATGAAATCTGATATTGGTAACTTTATTAAGTGTTGCATGACTTGCCAACTCGTGAAGGCCGAGCATCAAAGGCCCGGTGGGTTATTGCAACCTTTGGGCATTCCCGTTTGGAAGTGGGATCAAGTCTCCATGGACTTTATTGACGGTCTTCCCTGTTCTCGTTCGGGTCATGATAGTCTATGGGTGATAGTAGATAGACTTACAAAATCTTCCCATTTTATTCCCGTATGGTTCAATCGGACCGTACCACTTTTGGCCAGACTCTATGTTAAAGAAATTGTTAAATTACATGGGGTTCCTACTTCTATTTTTAGCTATCGGGATCCATTATTTACTAGTGGATTTTGGAAGGGTCTTCAAAAAGCTTTAGGAACAAAGCTTAATTTTAGCACCGCTTATCATCCTCAGTCCGATGGACAAACGGAGCGTGTGAATCAAACTCTTGAAGATCTCCTTCGTGCTTGTGTTCTTGATTTTGGTGGAAGTTGGGAAGATAATATTTCTCTTGTTGAGTTTTCCTATAATAATAGCTTCCAATCTAGTATTGGTATGGCTCCTTTCGAGGCACTCTACGGAAGGCCATGCCGATCTCCTTCGTGTTGGCTTGAAGCCGGGGAGAAGCTGGTTTTAGGTCCAGATTTTATCTGTGATGCCACAGGAAAGATTGACCTTATTTGTCATAGGATGAAAGAAGCTCATAGTAGACAAAAATCCTATGTCGATAATCGAAGGAGGAAATTAGAATTTTTTGTGGGAGATTTTGTGTTTATTCGTGTTTCACCTATGAAGGGTGTTGTGCGTTTCAGTCGATCGGGAAAATTAGCAACTCGATATATTGGCCCATTTCCCATCACCGAACGCATTGGTTCTGTGGCTTATCGCCTTTTATTACCGGTTTGTATGGTTTTTACTTTTTATTTCTTTTTCTTAAGTATTGTGAGGACACAATTTCTTTAAGGAGGGGAGTCTGTAACAACCCGCATATTTTACGGTTGTATATTTAAATGTTTTATTTAAATATAGCATCGTTAGTTGGATTAAAGTCCGAAACGTCACTTTTTGCAAATAGTCGAATTTGGACTCGAAACACTTTCATTGAGTCCAAAATGGCATTTGCGACCTTTTTGAGTATAAACATCGATATGTTTGGAGTTGAGTAAAATTTTGATATTTTCATTTAGGGCTTTGGGTTTTGGTTTCAGCCCACCAACCTAACAAATAACTCAACTCCACTCCTCTTCATCCATTCACTCATTCTATTTCCTAACACTCAAGCTCAAAGTAAAAATGGGGAAAGGAATGGGAAATTAGAAATTCCTAAGCCCTAATTCTCTTAGGAAGGATCAACTTCAAGCTAGAAATCAAGAAGAAGCTTAGGTAAGCATCCTCTTCATCTTCTCCATCTCAATCCCTCTTCAAATTTCAGAAAATTCCTAAACCCTAACTTAGGAAATATTCTTCTTATGAGCTTAGATTGAAGCTTCTAGAGTTGTTGTTGAAGAGGAATTGATCTTAGCTTGTTTTAGAGCTTCTCACTTGAGTGTTTAAGTTAAAGGTGAGTTTTTGAACTCACATCTATGTCTATATCTTTAATAGTTGTTTGGTAGTAATTCCTAACATCTATTCCTTGTCCATTTGCCATTGAATTGAATTGGTTTGATGAATTTTCTAAATTTGGTGTTTTGAAGTCAAATCTTTAAAAATCCTATCTTTGATGTTTGAACATGTTGTTAGGGTGTATCGAAGAGCCGATAAGGCTGGGTTGTCGCTTGGCATAAATCCCTAGTCCTCGTTGCTCGTCCGATCACTTCCGTTTGGATTTTTGCCCCTTCTTGGGCTAGGTTGAAAATACTACAAATGGCAGTTCAGTCGACTGAACGGTAAGGTCAGTCGATTGAATCTGGGAGCAAAAATCTTCCTGCATCTGCGTCAGTCGACTAACCATATAGTTCAGTCGACTGAACCAGAAACCCGAGAGTTTCTGGCGTCGTATCAGTCGACTGACCTTTTGGTCCAGTCAACTGAATCTGGGAAATTTGCATTTTTGCCAATTTTAGGCAGTTTTGTGTGGGTTTCCGATTTTTAATCGATTCTTGATGATCCGATTTGTTGTTATCATTTATCAACTTCGTTGACTTCTTTTTGGGGATTTTTGGGAATATCCGTTTGATGGATTTGATTTCGATTTCTATGGTTTTGATTCACGTCTTCGAATGTGAATCTTTGGTGATTGATTGTTTTTACAATCATTTTTGTGATTTGTCACTTCAAAATACAAAGGTTTCTATAGTAGTAGTAAATATTCAAACTCTTTCACCAAAACGATTTCAACACTACTTTTAAATACAAAACTCGTTTTAAAAACTGTTTTCCAATCTACTAGTATATACAAACCTTTACCTCATTCGTATGAGAAATCTAATTAAACGGCTTAGCAAAACAAGTGGTATGAAACACTTGCGTTTACTTCGTCGGTTAATTCTTGGAACGTTGGCTTTCATAGCTTTACTTGTCGTGTCATTAATTGTAGCTCGATCCGGACTTGGGCAAAATTTACCAGTATCCTTAGTGAACCTGTGTATAACCGATCTTCGGGGCGAACTGTCTTTGGTTTCTAGTCAATTCCTTGGTGTCACGGCCTTTCCCAAAGGCGAGATAACAGAAAGTATCCGACAGATGGTCCGTCACATCTGTTTAGGCTTTAGGATTTCGTTCGCACTCCGGGAACGACGAATTTATCAGGATCGTGGATGGTCGGGTCACATCCACCCTGAGTTAACAAGCAAGGTCGTTAGATGGACAGATCCATCCTCCTCAAACTTGTTTGAATGCGGGCGAAGTCGTTAGGTGGACGGATCCACCCTCTTCAAAATCGCATTTATAAGTTTATACTCCAGTTCGCACTCTTGGAATCTGGAGTTAGTTAAAGGATTATCGTGTATCAATCCTTTTTTGGCTTTAGTGTGATGACTTGTCCCCGAGCTCGGGTTTCACTTAGTGAGTGACCGGTCGTATCACAGTCACTCCCTATTTGAATAAATCCCACCGTACGGTGGAACTTAGCTCTCCGTGCATAGTGATGGTCATATGACGTATTTCGAATAAATCACAGC
The DNA here is from genome assembly GCA_030737815.1 of Allium fistulosum. Classification (NCBI taxonomy): domain Eukaryota; kingdom Viridiplantae; phylum Streptophyta; class Magnoliopsida; order Asparagales; family Amaryllidaceae; genus Allium; species Allium fistulosum. Next base: position 478,144,143 of record CM060908.1, read on the forward strand.
TCTGGCTCGAAGAGATTGCATTTTATTGCTGAAATAAGAAGATATGGCAAAGTCAGTCGCCTTATTAGAAATTTAAATTTCGAAATGCATAAACAAATTGCAAATTAAAAGTAGACTGGATAAATAAACAGAGCCTGTCAGGTGTAGTAGCGACGAAGACTCTTGCTGTTCCAAGCTCTTGGCAGAGTGAGACCGTCAACGGTCGATAATTTAAATATGCCATCTCCGAGCTTTCGTTCAATAACATACCGCCCTTCCCAGGTTGGCTTCATATGTGAAGGGACCGGGTAAATTCTCTTGAGGACGAGATCATCGAGTTCAAAGGTTCGGGGTCGGACCTTGGCATTGTATAACCGGGCGACTCGACTCCGATATGCGGCTGTCCTCAAATCAGTCTCTTCACGCTTCTCATCCAATAAATCCAGAGATTCAGCAAGTAGTATAGCATTTGTCTTTGGATCATAATAGGTCACGCGATGAGAAGGTACTTCTATTTCGACTGGAATAACGACTTCTGAACCGTAGGAAAGAGCAAATGGAGTGTGGTCGGTTGCGGATTTGTGGGTTGTCCGATAGGCCCATAGGGCCATAGGACGTTCATCGACCCATTTGCCCCTGGCCTTTTCCAGTCGTTTCTTCAGGATAGACTATATAACTTTATTAATAGCTTCAACTTGTCCATTCGCTTTAGGGTGTGCAACTGCAGAGAATTTTTTCTGGATGTAGAATCGTTGGCAGAAATTCTTGAATTCAACACTATCGAATTGGGTCCCGTTATCGGTGATGATGGTATGTGGGAGACCAAACCGACAGATAATGTTGCGTACTACAAAGTTGATCACTTTCTTCATTGTGATTGTAGCAAGGGGTTCAGCTTCCGCCCACTTGGTAAAGTAATCAACTGCTACGATGGCGTACTTCGCACCACCTTTGGCTAGAGGTAGGGAGCCAATAATGTTAATGCCCCATACCGCAAACGGCCATGGACTGACCATCTGAGTTATTTCGGTAGGTGGGGCTCTTAGAATTCGAGCGTGCTTCTGACATCTGTCACATTTTTCTGGCGTAATCCGTTGCGTCGTGATTTACGATTGGCCAATAGTATCCATATCGGAGCACTTTCTTGGCAAGAGCTTGCCCCCCGGTGTGATCGCCACATTCTCCTTCGTGTACATCATGCAATACTCGTTTGATCCCATCGTGAGCAACACACCAGAGCAAAAGAACAGAGTATCCTCTTCTATACATGACTCCATTCTGGATGGTGAACCGCGAAGCTTTTCGAAGAACTTGTCTCTTTTCACTCCTGCGCTCTGGCAGGGTCCCATGCTCGAGATAATTTCTGAATGGAGTCATCCATGACTCCTTATCATAATGACCTCAAATACCCAATACCCAATCTGTTTACATTTGATCGATGCTCGGGGATGATAATGTTTCCACGGGAACGATTCCCATTTGTTGTACCTCACCTGTACTAGCTAACTTTGCTAATGAGTCGGCTTTCTGATTGCGCTCTCGAGGTATACAATAAATGGCATAATAATCGAACTGATTCAATATCTCCTGGACCCGAGCTAGGTAAGCAGCCAGCCTTCGGTCTTTGGCCTGGTATTCCCCCCGAACTTGACATACGACCAACTGCGAATCACAATAAATCTCCACTGCAATGACTCTTAAATCTCCAGCGAGTCTCAATCCGGCAAGCAGGGCTTCATATTCGGCTTCGTAGTTGGTTGCACAAAAATCGAACTTTAAAGCATATCATATAGATCGACCTTCTAGAGTTTCAAGTACGACTCCGACGCCTGAGCAACGGTCATTTGATGCACCATCAGTATGCAATCCCCTTAGTTAGTGCCATCGGAATTGAATTATCATTGGGGTTACTAATTTCAGCACATGCAGCATGAAATCTCTCCAAATAACGTCTAAGCGTCTCTCCAGGAGCTTGAGTGACACTAGATAAAGTATTAACATCTTTCGGCCTTGCGACATGCATGCGGAATTGCTCGACAAACTTTGTCGCCAATTGATCAAAACACGAGATAGATCGAGGTGGTAAATGAGTGAACCACATATTTGCTATGCCCCCTAGAGAGATCGAGAAACTTCGTCACTTAACAGCATCATCAGCTCGTGCAGCATTCATTAACCATTCATACTTCAAGATATGTTGATTAGGATCAGAGCACCCTTTATAGACGGGTAAAGTCGGCATCCTGAATCGCCGAGGTGGTTCAGCATAGAGCATCTCATCAGTAAAAGGGGTATGTGTGATGACCCGAATTTTTAACGTTTGTTAATTGGATAATTAACTGGTTTAAATTATCATAATATTAATTTTGATGGGTCGAGCAAATGAATTTCTGATAATTGAAATATTGGATATATAAATGGCTTAAAACTATAATAAATATTGACTTATAAATCTCTGAATATGATGAACCGTATAGAAGAAAGAAAGAAAAAAAAATTAAATTATATGTGTATATATAAAAAACTCCAACATTTAAATCACGATAAAATATCCTTAAATATATGTATAAATAAATATATTCAACCTTGTGATGTTGAAAATATATACATATATAAGTATATACATATACAGGAATATAAATGTATGTATATACCTATGTGGAATGAAATATAGGAATGTGTATAAATGTGAATATACATATATGTGTATATACAACTATATATATGAGGAAATGACAATATGTATAAATGCAAGCAAAAGTGCATATATTAAATAGTGGAAAGGCAAGTATATATATATATATATATATATATGTGTGTGTGTGTGTGTGTGTGTGTGTGTATATAATAACAACAACATACATAACTAAATATACATATATAAGTTACAAAAGAATATGTGTGTATATGAATGTATGTATGTAAGCAAAAGAGGAGACAAGCATTTGAAGCCTAGTACAAAACCTTTAATCAAAGTCAGGTCAAAACATTTTCAGAGCAAACTGAAAAAGAAAAAAAATTCTCAGCCTTGGCTTACCCTGTAAGCTTCATTCTTCTATTCTATATACCTCCACCTATCTTCATTTATTCCATTCGAAGCAATAGATCAGATCAGATCCAAAACTTCAAGTTTTCAAAGTTCAACTCAACTAATTAGAGATCAGGAATCAAGAATCAAGTCCAGTTCCAAATTTTCAGAAATCTGCTTTGTTCAAACAACAAATGGTGAGTAAGCTACTTTAAAATCTGAGCTAAAAACTTGATGTTTGTGATGAATTCTCGAAGTAAAGTTGTTAAATATACCTGCATGTATATATACACATATAAATGATATGTGCATGTCTGTTGTATAGGCATTTATCTCTCTGTTTGTTTCCAGGTTTCCAAACCTGTTCAAAAACCCAAATCTCTTCTTCTAATTCTTGTTAAGCCTTCATTTTAAAACAAAATGTGTTTGTAAGGTCAAGATCGAAGTTGTAAAAATATCTTTAAGTAAAATTAGTTAAAATATTTTCTGGAATTAGGAAAATACAGTAGAATTTTAAGAATATCAAAAATTCGAACATCATGATTTCCAAGTTTCCTTTACATCATCTTGCTCGTCTTGGGATATCATGAATTTTAAAAGTAAATTCAAGATTTTTAGTGTTGTATCGATTGAGGTATTCGTGGTTGAATGAATTTTGGTTTTCTGGTGATTCTCGGCAATCGAAGCAAAACGAGTGATTGGGATTGTGGCTGAGGGTAGTCTGGAGGTTGCCGAGTTGGGGGAAAATGATCAATGATTTTTCCGATCATTGGGAAGGCAGTGCGGCAAGATTCTAGGGTTTAAGGGTTCGTTTCGATACAGGGCAAAGACGAGATTGCTGCAACGTCGACGAGGCTTCGGGGGTAACCGGTCCATGGGGAAAAGCTTCGGTGACCTTTGGAGCAGCTGTGGTTGGAATCGTGTGGACTTTGGCGTCGTCACGCGGCGGAGCGAATCTAATTTTGACGATCGAATGGGTTACAGGAATAAATAGTTGGCCTCGAATTAGCTCGATTTTGATTTAGGGATGATTCCGTATATTTGGTTGTTCGTAATCGATTTCGGTGATCGTCGACGATGCTCGGGTGGCCGCGACGTTGATCGAAGATGATTGTGGTGATTGTGCACGTGTACGTCCATCTTCATGTATCTGTGTTTTTGAGATGGTTGGGGAAGAAGATGGGGGACTCGAGTTCAGGCGCGTGAGAACAAGGGATAGACTCAAAGCAGGTGAAGTCGTGGGTTAGCCCAGGGTCAAGCTCGGGTGAAACAAGGATTTACTCGGGTTATTTGATTTGATACAAAAACAATTTCAAATTTTAAAGAAAATCAAGTTTATTGAAAACAAATTTTGTTGAAACCAATTTTCTTTAAATATTAGATGTTATCCAAGTTTTAAATTGGTTAAGAAGGTTTTTAAATAAAATTGTTTTAAATTAACCAAGCTTTAAAATGGTTTGAAATATACATAACCTTTATTTTAAAAGTTTATTTTAAATAAACTTAATAATATTAAAGAAGTTAATTAATAAAAAAATATGTTTTAATTGTTAATTAACTTTTAAAGTCTAAGTTAATTTATTTGTAAAGGAAATTAATTACTTAAAGTTAATTACTTGATAAAAGTAATTAAAGTAAATTAAGTAATGATTTAAGTTTGATTAATCAAGTAATTAAAGAAAAATTAATTAAAGGATAATTAAGGATTAATTACTTAATGATTAATTAATTAGAGAATAATTAAAGATAATTAATCATTAATTAAGGATAATTAATGAATTAATTAAGAGTTAATTAATTTATGTGATTAATTAAGATTAATGATTGATTAAAGATTAATTAAAGGATTGATTAAAGATTAATTAAAGGATTGATTGAAGATTAATTAAGGGTGATTAATGAATGTGATTAATTAAAGATTTCTTGTTAAATGTAATTAATTAAGAAGAGTGATAAATAAATGAAAATAATTAGGGATCATTAATTAATGAAGTAATTAAGGGCTGATTAATTAAAGGATAGTTAATCAATGTAAGTGATTATAGATGAATTAATTAATGTAATTAATTAAGGATTAATGTAATTAATTATAGTTGATTAATTAATGGGAGTAATTAAAGTTAATTACTGTAAATGGTTAAGGATAATTAATTTATGTAATTAATTAAAGACTAATTACTTAATGTAATTGAAGGATAATTAATCAAGGATGATTAATTAAGATGGATGATTAAGGAATGATTTATTAATTGGGCTGTAATTAATAAATGTTGAGTAAGCAGGATTAAGGAAATCCAAGTGATTAAAGTTGGTAATTAATTTAATTGGAGATTAATTAAATTAATTAGGAATTATATATCTAATTAATCTTGCTTATGGATGATTAAATTGTATTGAATGCTTGAGAATGATTAATATCTCTAGTCTGATAAATTATGATGCATGAAATCCTTTGTTGAACTGTGATAATGTAAGTTATCTATCTGTGATGAATTGCTGTGAGAATATGGTATTCTGAAGTTAAATTGAATTGTTTTAACTTAAACAATTTGGATTAAAAAGATGGTATTGAATTCGAAGAGACCGGGATTGGATATCAGCGATATCCGGAACCACTTCGATTAGAAATCTATAATTCTTTATAGATTTGATTATGGAATCAAATAGGCTGGAATGGAATAAATTAAGTAAACTAGACCATTGAAACAAGTAACGGTACTTTGATATTATTTTGTGAAATATGTGTTTGGCTATAGAATGATTAGAACTCGTAGTGAGGTACGAGTTACCCTGGTTTCAAAGAAGTTTTATAACTTAGTATTTCAAGTTATATGGGTTTACTCACGCTGGTTTCCAACCTGACCCGGGTGTTACTTTGATGTAATGCTCGGGTCAGATCGAGTATTACAGATTTTCAGGTAAGGACATTCTGGTGCTCAGGAGACGAGCTTGATGGCAGGAACGTATGGAGTGTATTCCGCTGTGATATATTGTAGTTGTTTGGGACATGTTAATTGTATCTGTCCAGTGATTTGTGTATATGTTGTAACTCTGATGTATTAAAGTGTAATTTGACAAATACAGTTTCCTTTGTATAACTGTTATTATTTGATATTATATTTTGATCCGCTGCGAATGTGAGAATCTGTGTTTTTGGTGTTTCTGTTTCTTCTTCTATCTCTTTCTTCTTTCCTAACTATCTGTAATTTTCGGGATCGAAAATTTCGGGTCGTTACATTTGGTATCAAAGCCGAAGGGCTAAGCGAGAACCTTGGCTCTGGTGGGAATACTCATTAAGGATAGGGTAAATAGTTACCTAGGATCAGTTGAGTGTGTGTGTGTGTGTGTGTATATATATATATATATGAGAGCGTACTTGTTATTTTCATATATAAAGATTTTAAATGATTTTATATAAGAATATATTTTGATATGTATATAAAGCAATATTTCTTTCTAATGAATGTTAAGGTAATTGGTTGTTAAATTATTGAATTAAATATAAGAAGTAATAGAAATACAACCAAATTGAAATTAAATAAAGGTAAGTTTGAAATGGATTTAAACTGAAATTAAATCTTGAATTTGGGGAAAAGTTTCAGAATAAGGTAATAATGAATTGGTTTTCAGATATGATAATCTTGGTTATTATCATAAATGATTGTTGTGTTTAATAATAAATGTGTATTAATGAGTAAGCAAAATGAAATGTTCTAGATAAGTATGACTTATAAATTGGAACTGAAGATGATCTAGATTGTGAAGTTTTAAATCTAAGCCAGAAAATTTGGAATTTGTTTCAAAGTGCTAAAAGAAATAATTAATAAGTATTATTTGGAAAAAAGGGACTTGTTGCAAACAAGGGTTGTTTGAAAACTGTTTTGAATTAAAAACCAAAGGTGATTTAAAATTTAAAGTATAACTTGGTGTGTAAAGAAAATAATATGTATAGGAATATACATAATATCAAAGATGACTTGAAATAAACTCTAAATGTTGAGTTTTAAATTTGGAAATGAGATGTGATATCCAAGGTGATAAGTTTTGAACTTGTAAGATTATTAATGTAAAGTTTAAAGTTGGAAATGGGAATTTAAATTGGGTAAGGTTGGCTGGATTAAGTAAATTGAATTTAACTTTGGGAAAGTTAAATACGTTAACAAGCAACCTGAATTGGAAATTTCAAGATGAAATTGGGATTTAACTTGGAGAGTTAAATGGTTAATTCGGATTGGGAGGTTGTGTGATCTCAAAATGGGTTTGAGATCTAGAAATTGAAAATGGAAGTATGTTTTAAAATAAATTGGATGATGTCATCCTATTGTTATTAATAATCTTTAAAAGTGTGAATTGGATTTGTTTAAATGAATGAGGAATGAAGTGTGGTAATATATCCATTATTGAGATAAATAGGGAAATTAAACTTTAATTTGAAATTAAGGGTATGGAATTACTTTGAACTGAACTATTTGAATAATTGAATTTGTAAATTAAAATTGTTTTGAACTCATATTTGAACTTTGAAATAAGTTAAGTAAAGATAATTTAAATGAAATTGGGACTCAGGATTAAATTGTTTAAAGATTTGGATTATTAATTTGAGAATAAAGGTTAATTTGATTTAAGGGGTTAAATCAACTTTTGAAATTTTAACTCGAATATATATAATTCGAGATGGTTTAAAATTGAGATTTAAATTGAATTAGTTCAAACTGAATTTGATTTGAATTAATGGGAATTGTGATTTAAGATGGACAAGTTTAAAATTCAAATGGAAAATTTGAATTGGATTAATTTGAAATAAAATTGAAGATTGAATGAGTTCAAATTCAAATGGGAATTGGGATTAATTCATATAGAAATTGAAATGATTTGAAATTGGAGTGGATTCAATTTGAAATTTATTTGAATAATTTGAAATTGTAACTAAAGTGAATATGTTTAAAATCAAATGGAATTTGATTTGAATTTGGAAAGAAGTTGAGGTTATTTCAACTTGAATTAGGGATAAATCAAGTTCAAGGGAAATTGAAGTTATTCAAATTAGAAGTGAGTCAATTTAAATGGGTGTGGAAATTTAAATTGAATTGATGGGGAATTGAACAGTTTGACTCTGGACTATTTTCAAAATAAATTGTTTTAATATAATCTATTTTTCCAAACTATTTACTACACAACTTTTTCTTTTTAAACCTAAAACTATCTTAAACTTGTTTTACAATTACTTTTGGAACTATTTAACTATTTTACAACTGTTTTATAAACTAATTACTATTTTTCTACTACTTTATAACTGATTACTATTTTACAACTATTTTACAATTACTTAACTATTTTACAGCTTTCTACAGTTAATAATTATTTTCCAACTACTTATCTATTTTTAAAATTTTCAAGCTATTTTCTAAATATAAACTGGTCGGAGTTCAAACTGTTATTGATTAAATACCCAACTGAGATAAGAATTGAAGTGATAATCCAAATGGGGATTAAGGCAAATGTGAATAAGTGAATAAAATCAAAGTGAGGATGAATAGAAAGGAAATTGATTTAACTGATAATCAATGAAGATGAATATGTAGGATGTACGTATATTATTCTATTCGCATAGTGGTTTGATCCAAATTCGAGCACATAATTTCGAGATAATATTATCGATCCGAGTTGGGATTTTTTAGCTCGATTTTCGACGGCGAACCTGGATATGGATTTTTGATTGGTTCTGGATATTCTCTATCATAGTTGTGACTATGCAAGGAGAATGACGGTTTCTGATCAAGGAACCAGATCTGAGTCCGCACTAGAAAGTCGGGTAGACAATATTAGTTTGGAAGTGAAATTGTGTGATCGAGTGAGCGATCAGATTGATATAGCGTACGGATGATTTGTGTACATCGTACGGGTTTGAATGAAATTGAAATTGGAAATTTATGGATAAGAACTGTAAAATGGTCTTTGAAATGAAGAGTATATTTTGTGAAATATATGATGAAGTAAAGTGGAAATTGGATATTTCTATGGTAAAATTTTTGCTTTATGGAAGTAAGTAATTTGGTAAGTGACTTTATAGAGTAATCAAATTTGAATATTTGATTTGGAATAAACAAAGTTACGTATCTTTGTTATATATATGATAAAACTCCCCTTGTTGAATCTTTTGCCAGAAGAAAGGGTTTTTGAAAGTATTTGAAGTATAGAAAGGGAATTTGTACAAGTTTGAAGTGATCCAAAGATTTTTAAAGTTATATATATATATATATATCTATATGTATATATATGTAAAGGATCTTATGGGAATGATTTTGAGAAAAGGTTTTTGGAACCTATGGATTTGAAAAGGCTTTTGATTTTGTGGAAAATCAAATTTGGAATTTGGAAAGCCTAGTTTGTGAATTATCGATTTTGGGAATCGATTTTGTAAAGGAGCTTTATATGAAATTCATACTCGGTGTATGATTTGAAAAATACTATATGTGTATAGTATAAAGTGTTTTGAAGTGGCTCTGCGGAAAAAGGCGCTCCCTTGAAATGAACTTCTCAGGAGTACCATAGGTTGGTACTGCCTTGAGCCTCAAAAGGGGAGGTTCTAAAGTTGATCCTGTGAGGAGTCCGAACAAAACTAGTTCCTGAGGATCATGTATATTGTGTAGCGGAAGTCGAGGGCGCTGATGCCTACAGGGGCATTTGGGTTATGCTGTGACGACAGTTTAACTCGATGTCACTGCGATCTACTGTAGACCATAGCGGAAGTCGTGTGTGCTGCTGAGAGCCAACAGTCTACGTTTGATTTTATATTGGTAGACTGCGACACTATGGTAACATAGCGAAAGTCGTGTGTGCCGCTGAGAGTCAACAGTATACGTTTGATTTTATATCGGTAGACTGCGACCTATGTAAGAGTGGAGAAGTTTCATTTTTGACAGTGAAAATCGAGGGCGCTGATGCCTACAGTTACATGGACTTTTGCTGTGATGGCAACATAACCCTGGAATGTAACTGCAATCTGTTGTGGGTTCCATGGCGTAATCGAGGGGCGTGGAGTGTCTACAGTTACATGGACTTTTGCTGCGATGGCAACGTAACCCAGGATGTAACTACGACCATGGATGGGGGTGATGATTTCCAGAGCATTCTCACCAAAGATATTTCCTCTATTTTTAAAAATGTTTTCGATATTTTAAATAAAATTATTTTTCAAGTATTTTCACTGGGTGTTAAAATGGGATTACTAAGTACTTATAGATTTTCAGTCCAGCGCCTGATCAACGTTTGATTGAATTTCTATGAGAACGAGGATAGACTTGTTGAAACATCGAGTTATAAAAGTATTTTTATAAAAAAAACTACTTTGAAATAATATTATATAGATATTAGAAAGTGTTTTAAAAATGATTAAAGAAAATTTATCTGATTTTAAGCATTTTAATAATTCTGGTTTCGTTCCTTTTCGAGGACGAAAAGATTCAAAATGGGGGAGGAATGTGATGACCCAAATTTTTAACGTCTGTTAATTGGATTATTAACTAGTTTAAATTATCAGAATATTAATTTTGATGGGTCGAGCGAATGAATTTCTGATAATTGAAATATTGGATATATAAATGGCTTAAAACTATAATAAATATTGGCTTATAAATCTCTGAATATGATGAATCGTATAGAAGAAAGAGAGAATTTTTTTTAAAATTATATGTGTATATATATAAAACTCCAACATTTAAATCACGATAAAATATCCTTAAATATATGTATAAATAAATATATTCAACCTTGTGATGTTGAAAATATATACATATATAAGTATATACATATACAGGAATATAAATGTATGTATATACCTATGTGGAATGAAATATAGGAATGTGTATAAATGTGAATATACATATATGTGTATATACACCTATATATATGAGGAAATGACAATATGTATAAATGCAAGCAAAAGTGCATATATTAAATAGTGGAAAGGCAAGTATATATATATATATATATATATATATATGTGTGTGTGTGTATATATAATAACAACAACATACATAACTAAATATACATATATAAGTTACAAAAGAATATGTGTGTATATGAATGTATGTATGTAAGCAAAAGAGGAGACAAGCATTTAAAGCCTAGTACAAAACCTTTAATCAAAGTCAGGTCAAAACATTTTCAGAGCAAACTGAAAAAGAAAAAAAAATCTCAGCCTTGGCTTACCCTGTAAGCTTCATTCTTCTATTCTATATACCTCCACCTGTCTTCATTTATTCCATTCGAAGCAATAGATCAGATCAGATCCAAAACTTCAAGTTTTCAAAGTTCAACTCAACTAATTAGAGATCAGGAATCAAGAATCAAGTCCAGTTCCAAATTTTCAGAAATCTGCTCTGTTCAAACAACAAATGGTGAGTAAGCTACTTTAAAATCTGAGCTAAAAACTTGATGTTTGTGAGGAATTCTCGAAGTAAAGTTGTTAAATATGCCTACATATATATATACACATATAAATGATCTGTGCATGTCTGTTGTACAGGCATTTATCTCTCTGTTTGTTTCCAGGTTTCAAAAACCTGTTCAAAAACCCAAATCTCCGCTTCTAATTCTTGTTAAGCCTTCATGTTAAAACAAAATGTGTTTGTAAGGTCAAGATCGAAGTTGTAAAAATATCTTCAAGTAAAATTAGTTAAAATATTTTCTGGAATTAGGAAAATACAGTAGAATTTTAAGAATATCAAAAATTCGAACATCATGATTTCCAGTTTCCTTTACATCATCTTGCTCGTCTTGGGATATCATGAATTTTAAAAGTAAATTCAAGATTTTTAGTGTTGTATCGATTGAGGAATTCGTGGTTGAATGAATTTTGGTTTTCTGGTGATTCCCGGCGATCGAAGCAAAACGAGTGATTGGGATTGTGGCTGAGGGTAGTCTGGAGGTTGCCGAGTTGGGGAAAAATGATCAATGATTTTTCCGATCATTGGGGAGGCAGTGCGGCAAGATTCTAGGGTTTAAGGGTTCGTTTCCATACAGGGCAAAGACGAGATTGCTGTAACGTCGACGAGGCTTCGAGGGTAACCGGTCCATGGGGAAAAGCTTCGGGGACCATTGGAGCAGTTGTGGTTGGAATCGTGTGGACTTTGGCGTCGTCACGTGGCGGAGCGAATCAAATTTTGACGATCGAATGGGTTACAGGAATAAAGAGTTGGCCTCGAATTAGCTCAATTTTGATTTAGGGATGATTCCGTATATTTGGTTGTTCGAATCGATTTCGGTGATCGTCGACGATGCTCGGGTGGCCGCGACGTTGATCGGAGATGGTTGTGGTGATTGTGCACGTGTACGTCCATCTTCATGTATCTGTGTTTTTGAGATGGTTGGGGAAGAAGATGGGGGACTCGAGTTCAGGCGCGTGAGAACAAGGGATAGACTCGAAGCAGGTGAAGTCGTGGGTTAGCCCGGGGTCAAGCTCGGGTGAAACAAGGATTTACTCGGGTTATTTGATTTGATACAAAAACAGTTTCAAATTTTAAAGAAAATCAAGTTTATTGAAAACAAATTTTGTTGAAACCAATTTTCTTTAAATATTAGATGTTATCCAAGTTTTAAATTGGTTAAGAAGGTTTTTAAATAAAATTGTTTTAAATTAACCAAGCTTTAAAATGGTTTGAAATATACATAACCTTTATTTTAAAAGTTTATTTTAAATAAACTTAATAATATTAAAGAAGTTAATTAATAAAAAAAATGTTTTAATTGTTAATTAACTTTTAAAGTCTAAGTTAATTTATTTGCAAAGGAAATTAATTACTTAAAGTTAATTACTTAATAAAAGTAATTAAAGTAAATTAATTAATTATTTAACTTTGATTAATCAAGTAATAAAGAAAAATTAATTAAAGGATAATTAAGGATTAATTACTTAATGATTAATTAATTAGAGAATAATTAAAGATAATTAATCATTAATTAAGGATAATTAATGAATTAATTAAGAGTTAATTAATTTATGTGATTAATTAAGATTAATTAAAGGATTGATTAAAGATTAATTAAAGGATTGATTGAAGATTAATTAAAGGATTGATTGAAGATTAATTAAAGGATTGATTAAAGATTAATTAAAGGATTGATTGAAGATTAATTAAGGGTGATTAATGAATGTGATTAATTAAAGATTTCTTGTTAAATGTAATTAATTAAGAAGAGTGATAAATAAATGAAAATAATTAGGGATCATTAATTAATGAAGTAATTAAGGGATGATTAATTAAAGGATAGTTAATCAATGTAAGTGATTATACATTAATTAATTAATGTAATTAATTAAGGATTAATGTAATTAATTATAGTTGATTAATTAATGGGAGTACTTAAAGTTAATTACTCTAAATGGTTAAGGATAATTAATTTATGTAATTAATTAAAGGCTAATTACTTAATGTAATTAAAGGATAATTAATCAAGGATGATTAATTAAGATGGATGATTAAGGAATGATTTATTAATTGGGGTGTAATTAATAAATGTTGAGTAAGCAGGATTAAGGAAATCCAAGTGACTAAAGTTGGTAATTAATTTAATTGGAGATTAATTAAATTAATTAGGAATTATATATCTAATTAATCTTTCTTATGGATGATTAAATTGTATTGAATGCTTGAGAATGATTAATATCTCTAGTCTGATAAATTATGATGCATGAAATGCTTTGGTTGAACTGTGATAATGTAAGTTATCTATCTATGATGAATTGCTGTGAGAATATGATATTCTGAAGTTAAATTGAATTGTTTTAACTTAAACAATTTGGATTAAAAAGATGGTATTGAATACGAAAAGACCGGGATCGGATATCAGCGATATCCGGAACCACTTCGATTAGAAATCTATAATTCTTTATAGATTTGATTATGCAATCAAATAGGCTGGAATGGAATAAATTAAGTAATAGACCATTGAAACAAGTAACGGTACTTAGATATTATTTTGTGAAATATGTGTCTGGCTATAGAATGATTAGAACTCGTAGTGAGGTACGAGTTACCCTGGTTTCAAAGAAGTTTTATAACTTAGTATTTCAAGTTATATGGGTTTACTCACGCTGGTTTCCAACCTGACCCGGGTGTTACTTTGATGTAATGCTCGGGTCAGATCGAGTATTACAGATTTTCAGGTAAGGACATTCTGGTGCTCAGGAGACGAGCTTGATGGCAGGAACGTATGGAGTGTATTCCGCTGTGATATATTGTAGTTGTTTGGGACATGTTAATTGTATCTGTCCAGTGATTTGTGTATATGTTGTAACTCTGATGTATTAAAGGGTAATTTGACAAATACAGTTTCCTTTGTATAACTGTTATTATTTGATATTATATTTTGATCCGCTGCGAATGTGAGAATCTGTATTTTTGGTGTTTCTGTTTCTTCTTCTATCTCTTTCTTCTTTCCTAACTATCTAGAATTTTCGGGATCGAAAATTTCGGGTCGTTACAGTATGACTCCGGGATATTCCCCAGTCATAATTAGTAAGGCCTTGACTTTCACGGATCATTTGACGGATCATCGTTTTGAGCATGTTGGGCCAAGGTGTGGTCGGGTTCCACAATGCGAGGAGGGGTCGGTCGCTGTCGACGGTCCTTGTCTCGCCTCCTTGGTTCTAGTTCTTCTGGGATGTAAGTGTGACATCCCGGAAATTTTGGCAATATCAACTTAATGATCTGTGATCAAAATTTAAATTGATTTGACAATAATTGTGAATAAAATTTGAATTGATTTTAGCTTAAATTTAACAGGAGTCTTGTTGTTCTTTTTAAATATAGATTTATAAAATAAGTAATTTATTTATATAGAGTGATAATTTCTTTTATAAAATCATTTTATTTGATATCGAGTTTTATTATTTTTATAGAGATAATTTCTTTATAAATTCAATTTATTTTGATAAATAATATCTTATGAATAGACTTTTAAATAAACAGGGATTTTGCTATATGTAAGTTTTAAATGTAATTTTGTCAAACGATAGTTAAGTATATTATAACATAAGTGAATTTGAATAAAAGAGATAATCTCTTTTGTTTAGTTTTTCTAAAAATTGATAGTTGAGTTTTATAATATATAAATATAAATACATGTTAAAATAACAAGCAATAAAACAAATAACAAAAGTAAGTTATACATTAATGGTTTAAATTCAAATATTATAAACATCCTCCATATTTCTAAACAAATAGTATAACCATAAAGCGAGTAACAAAATAGAATACATCAAACGATATATTCGAATGACAATAAAACAAATAACATAGTGGATATAAACAAACAATAAAGTGAATGTAACAAACAATATATTAAAAACAACATTCATTTCATTTCACTATCTAACCAGAAATGTAATTGCATAGCAAATCTGCATAGCCAAAGATTAGGGCAAAGTGGAACAATTCGAATGGATATATGCATGTAAGCCTGGGAACAAGATAAGAAAAATTCAAAAGCAAAGTAAAATATAAAATTTGTAGCTTGCAATAGAAGTCACAGCCAAGTAAAAAGAAAATGAGATAAGTATGGATAAAGAAAACATAAAGTACATAACAATAAATGCTCTCAAATGCTTGCAGCCAACAAAACCTGTTCGAGTATATACGAATGTAATCTTCAGCCACCAAATTATAAAATATCTCTGACCTTAGAAATGAAATAAGAAAAATGTAGAACCCTGTAAACTGTTTTGTACAAAGCCTGGAAAAAAACAACTTTTCTTTTATCATTTCCATGTCCAGTTAGAGTTAAGCAAATACAAAATGAAACTCCATTTTTAATCTCAAAACAAGCTTCAACAAATATCAAGCAACTAAACAAGCAAGGTGATTGGCCAGAGAGTTTAAAGGAAAACATTTTCCAGATTTCAAATTCAAACTGTTTCCAAAGGATAACATGCTCTGTTCTTCTTCTCTGCAAATTCTGGGTGAGTAACCTTTTACAAACTAAAATCTAAATATGGTTGCTTGATTTATTGTTGGGTCGAATAAGCATTTCATGTTATTATAAGTAAATACCTGATGTAAGAGTTATCTGTGTGCATACTGCTTTCTTTATTTGCCAGTTCTGTTTGATTTTTCCCAGGTACAACCTTCATTTTAAATGCTCATCATCTAAATAAGGATCTGAGGAAATGAAATTTATAAAAAAATGAAGTTGTTAAATATCTCAAGTGATATTTAAAATTTTAAGGAGTTAATATTAGATGTTGTCACTGGAATATAAGATATATCAGTGCATGATAATCTTTACCAAAATCCAAACATACAAATTTTGTAATTTCAGTTTCACAAATTAAAAGCATCAACTAAAACTTGTTTTTTTTTATCAAGAATTGGAATTTTTAGAAATGAGTGAAAGTTGCAGTTTGATATTGAACTAAAAATGAATTTTTAGCAAAATCTGGTGATCTCTGTATTGTGGAGACTCGAGTTTCTTTCTGGTAGTAGAGAAGTGTTAGGAGTTGCCGAGAAAAATCATGGATGGTGATGGAAATCATGATGGAGAGAGCGGTGACGAATTCTATTTTTGAACCCTAGTTTTCACTGGGTTTAAAGAAACAATCGCCGTGACCAAGTGGGTTGATCGAGTGCCTTCGGGTTTTGGGCGAGGGTAGCTAGGCCCTAGTCGAGGTCGTGATCGGAGTAGGAGGAGTTCTAGTGGACTGGGCTGCGAAGACGAGGCGTTGATAGGGATTTAAGTTGGTCGTGAAACTGTGTTCCAGGCTTCGTTTATTCGAATTCGAGTTCAAGAGGAATCGGAGGGGAACTGGTGGTTGGGATCGGAGCTGGGGGTGGTGTTCGACTTGCTCGTCGATGTCGAGATGATCGGAGATGTCGATCTTGGTTGTGCACGTGCACAAGCACGTTTGCCTGGTCGGAGTTTTGTTTGGGTCTGGGAGAGGAAAACTCGGGTTGAAGCTCGAGGGAAGTCTGCGTTTGCTCGGGAAGAATTCGCGTTTACTCGAAGTAAAAGAGGGGAACTCGAGCAGTAGGCTTGGAGCAGATTTTCAAGCTGTTACTTAAAAAAAATTCTAAAAACTGTTTAAAAATTTCAAAGTATTTGTGGAATTTAATTTAAATATAAATTGTTAAGAAATATGGTAAGAAATAATTATTTATTTAAAATAATTAGTGGAAGTGATTAAATGAACAATCACCCAATGTTATAATTAGAAATTGATTAATATAATTGTTTTGAAGTTAATTAATCATTGAGTAATTAATTAATTGAAAGGAATTAAAGATTTACTAATAATGGAATTAATTATTGATTAAGTAATTAAATTAAAAGAGAAATCAAGATTTATTAATGATCGAATGATGAGTTACTTATTAAATAAATGGAGCAGATTGATTTAATTCAAGTTAGATCATTGGACAAACCACTTGTTGATTTGGATGTAAAATTTCTTGGAGAAGTAATTGATGAGAAATTACCGAAGGTGATAAATTAGATGATGTTGTTGATAAAAGTAATTGGAATATAATTACTTGAAGTTAATCGTGGGATTAATTGAGATTGTTATTGTGAAGAAATTAGCTAAGGGAAGTGAATTACTGTATGAATTAAATCAGAAATGATTGATAGTATGAGATTTGAAGATTAAGTTCTTCTTAAATTAATTAATTAATAACATAATTGATTAAAGATCATTAATTATTGTAATTAATGATATAATTGGAAATTGATTTAATTTGGCAATAATAAATCAATAAGGTAATTGAATATAATAAATTCAATATGAATGTAATTTAATTAGGATTTATTCAAAGGTTAATCTCTGTAAATAAATTAAAGGAGATTACTGGAATATAAGTAAAGTTAAATTAATCAAAGATGATTAATTGGAATATTAAGTAACTGATGATTGATAAATTGATTGATGGATAAGTAAGCAAGGTTCGATGAAGTGATTAATTTAATTTACTTTAATTTAATTAGAGACAATTAACTATTGGCAATTAGGGGAAGTTGATTTCTGATGTTATTAATCCAGGGTGATTAATAATTATAGTTAGAAATTAATTAAATAATAAAGTAATTAAAGGTTAATTACTGTATTTGGTTAAGAATAATTATTTTGTGAAATTAATTAAGGGTTAATTACTTAAATGTAATTAAAGGATAAATAGGATGATATTGAAAGCCTTTGATTAATTGTTGTTCCTAGTATGTGGGTTGTAATGCTATGTGATAAGATATGTTTGACTTAAATCGTAATGATGAGGTTATCTATGGTTGATGAATTAAGTGACATCATGTATTTAAAATTTAATTGTATTTCACTTGAATAATTTAAGTTAAGATGATATTGGTTTCGAAGAGACCGGAGTCGGGTATTAGTAAATACCCGAAACCACTTCGATTGTTATAAATTGATAGGTGAAATCAATAGGCTGTAATAGAAGGATTTAAGATAAGGAACCATTTAATCTAAGTTTTTGGTACTTAGAAATTAATGTGTGGAATAAGTGGAGTCTAACAACTGGTGAAGTTGTAAATCTATGTATGAGTTACCCCGGGTTTTAAACAAGTTATATGTTTTGGTATTCCTTGTTAAATGAGTTTACTCACGCTGGTTTCCAGCCTGACCCGGGTGTTACTTTGATGTAATGCTCGGGTCAGACCGAGTATTATAGATTTTCAGGTAAGGACGTTCTGGAGCTCAGGGTGAGCTGGATGGCAGGACGTATGGAGTGTTCCGCTGTGACTATTATTTTTGTTTTATCTGAGATATTTGATTTGTATATGCTCAGTGTTGTATATGAGAGTAACTCTGATGTATTATAAAATGTAAATTGACAGATATAGTATTCTTTTGTAAACTGTTATTATTTGATATTATATTTTGATCCGCTGCGAATGTGAGATTCTGTGTTTTATTTTCTGTTTCTTCTTCTATCTCTTTCTTCTTTTCATAACTATCTGAAATTTTCAGGATTGAAAATTTTAGGTCGTTACAGTTGGTATCAGAGCTGAAAGGTTAAGCGAGAACCTTGGCTCTGGTGGGTATACTCATAAGGATAGGGTCAATAGTACCCTAGAATGAGTTGAGTGTGTATATATATACATATATATATACGAGAGAGCGTACTTGTTATTTCCTATATAAAAGATTTTAAATGATTTTATAAGAATATATTTTGATATATATAAAGCAATATTTCTTACTAATAAATGTTAAAGTAATTGGTTGTGAAATTATTAAAATTAAATTAAGAAGTAATAGAATACAACCAAATTGAAATTGAATAAAGATAAGTTTGAAATGGATTCAAACTGAAATTAAAATCTTGAATTTAAGGAGAATTTCAGAATAAGATAGTGATGAATTGGTTTTCAGATACAATAACCTTGGTTATTATCAGAAATGATTAATAAGGCGAGTATAAATGAGTAAACAATAATAAAATATTGGGAGTAAAACATTTAGGCAAGTCTGACTTATAAGTTGGAACTAAAATTGATCTGAATTGTGGAGTTTTAAATCTGGGTCCAGAATTTGATTTGAATTTAAAACCAAGGGTAGTTTAAATTTTAAAGGTGGACTAGTGTGTGAAGGAAATAAATATGAAATAAACTCTAAGGTAGAGTTTTGAATTTTCCTTGGAATATGATGTGAAACCCAAAGTGAAGCGAGTTTTAAACTTAAGTGGGAAGGTTATTAATCTGATGTTTAAAATTTGAATGGGAATTCAAATTGTGTAAATTGACTGGATTATGTAAATTAAATTTAACTTTGGGAAAGTTAAATAATTTAAAAGGCAACCTGAATTGGAAATTTCAATATGAAATTGAGATTTAACTTGGGAAAGTTAAATGATTGGTTTAAATGGGAAGTTATGAGTGATCTCAAATGGGTTTGAGACTTGGAAATTGAAGATGGATGGATGATTTAGAATAATTGGATAATATCATCCTATTATTATTAATAATCTTTGCATTGTGAATTGGATTTGTTAAATGAATGAGAAATGAAGCGTGGTAATATCTCCAGTATTGAAATTAAATGGAAATTAAATTTAATTTGAATTAAGGATATGAGATCATTTTGAACTGAAATGCTAATAATTGAATTTTAAAAATTAAAATTGTTTAAGAACCAATTTCAAAACTGGAAGATAAAATTTGGTAATAAATGAACTGTTTATGATAAAATTGTTTTGAACTCTTATTTGGACTTCGAAATAAGTTAAGTAAGGATAATATGAAATGGAATTTTGAGAATTGAACTCGGAGTTAATGGTTTAAAAATATAAGTTGATTTGATTTAAGGGGTTAAATCAACATTTGAAAATTTAACTCGAATTTATATAATTCGAGATGGTTTGAAATTGAGATTTAAATTGAATTAGTTCAAACTGAATTTGATTTGAACTAATGGGAATTGTGATTTATGATGGATAAGTATAAAATTCAAATGAGAAATTTGAATTGGATTAATTTGTAATAAAATTGAAGTTATTCAAATTGGGATTGAGTCAATTTAAAAGTAAGTGGAAATTTAAATTGAATTTATGGAGATTGGGAAGTTGAACAGTTTGGCTCTGGACTATTTTCAAAATAAATCTATTTTTCCAAACTATTTACTACACAACTTTTCTTTTTAAACCAAAAACTATCTTAAACTTATTTTACAATTGCTTTGGAACTATTTAACTATTTTACAACTATTTTATAAACTAATTACTGTTTTTCACACTACTTTATAACTAGTTACTATTTACGACTATTTTGCAATTATTGTACTATTTCAATTATTTTATGATTACTTAACTATTTTATAGCTATTTTACAAATTAATAATTATTTTTCAACTACTTGTCTATTTTTAAATTTTTCAAGCTATTTTCTAAATATAAATGGGACGGAGTTCAAACTGTTCGTGATTAAATACCCAACTGAGATAAGAAGTGAAGTGATAATCCAAGTAGGGATTAAAGCAAATGTGAATAAGTGAATGAAAATTAAAGTGAATGTGAATAGAAGGAAATTGATTTTGTTAATAATCAATGGAGTTAAATACGTAGGATGTGCGTATATTATTCTATTCGCATAATGATTTGATCCAGATTCGAGCATAGAATTTCGAGATAGTATTATCGATCCGAGTTGGATTTTTCGTTCGATTTTCGACGGCGAACCTGGATATGGATTTTTGATTGGTTCTGGATATTCTCTATCATAGGTGTGACTATGCAAGGGGAATGACGGTTTCTGATCAAGAAACAAGATCTGAGTCCGCACTAGAAAGTCGGGTGGACAATACTAGTTCGGAAGTGAAATTGTGTGATCGAGTGAGCGATCAAATTGATATTGTGTACGAATGATATGTGGACATCGTACGAGTTTAAATGAAATTGTTATTGAAAACTTGTGGATAAAAACTGTATATGATTTTTGAAATTGAAAGTGCATTTTGTGGAATATATAATGAAGTAAAGTGGGAATCGAATATTTCTATGGTTGAAAGTTATTTTATAGAAGTAAGCAATATGATGAATGACTTTACAAAAGAGTAATCAAAATTTGAAGATTGATTTGGACTAAACAAATTATATATCTTTGTTATATAAGAAAATCCCCCTGTTGAATCTATTCTAGAAGAAAAAGATTTTTGAAAAAATTGAAATATAAAAGTGAATTTATATAAGTACAAATTGATTCAAGGATTTTTCAAAACTTTTATTACATATGTTTATATAAAAAGGATTTTTGTGAAAATGATTTTGAAAAGAATTTTGAGGAAAGATTTTGGGAACCTATGGATTTGGAAAGGCTTTTGATTTTTGGGTAAAATCAATATTGAGATTTGGAAAAGCCCACTTTGGAAATTATCGATTTTGGGAATCGATTTTGTGTATAGGAGCTTTATATGAAATTCATACTAGGTGTATGATTTTGGAAATATACTATATGTGTATAGTATAAAGAGTTTTGAGATTGGGCTCTGGGGGAAAAGGCGCTCCCTTGAAATGAACTTCTTAGGAGTGCCACAGGGTGGCACTGCCTTGAGCCTCTAAGGGGGAGGTTCTAAAGTTGATCCTGTGAGGAGTCCGGACAAAACTAGTTCCTGAGGATTATGAGTAGTGTACCATAGCGAAAGTCGTGTGTGCCGTTGAGAGCCAGCAGTCTGCGTTTGATTTTATATCGGTAGACTGTGACACTATGGTAACATAGCGAAAGTCGTGTGTGCCACTGAGAGCCAACAGTCTATGTTTGATTTTACATCGGTAGACTGCGACCTATGTAGGAGTGGAGAAGTTTCATTTCGACAGCGTAATCGTGAGGCCGCTGAGAGCCTGCAGTTACATGGACTTTTGCTGCGACGGCAACGTAACCCTGGATGTAACTGCGATCTGTCGTGGGTTCTATGGTGTAATCAGTTACATGGACTTTTGCTGCGACGGCAACGTAACCCAGGATGTAACTGTGACCATGGATGGGTGTGATGATTTCCAGAGCATTCTCACCAAAGATATTTCCTCTATTTTCAAAAACTGTTTTCTATATTTTCAATAAAATTATTTTTCAAAATATTTTCACTGGATGTTGGAAACGGGTCTGCCAAGCACTTATAGATTTTCAGTCGTATGCCTGATCAACATATGACCGAATTTCTATAAAGACAAGAATGGACTTGTCGAAACATCGAGTTATAAAAGTATTTTATAAAAACTATTTTAGAAATATTATATAAATTTTAAAAGTAGTTTAAAAATGATCAAGGAATTTATCTGATTTTAAGCATTTTAATAAATTCTGGCTTCGTTCCTTTTCGAGGACGAAAAGATTCAAAGTGGGGAGGAATGTGACATCCCGGAAATTTTGGCAATATCAACTTAATGATCTGTGATCAAAATTTAAATTGATTTGACAATAATTGTGAATAAAATTTGAATTGATTTTAGCTTAAATTTAACAGGAGTCTTGTTGTTCTTTTTAAATATAGATTTATAAAATAAGTAATTTATTTATATAGAGTGATAATTTCTTTTATAAAATCATTTTATTTGATATCGAGTTTTATTATTTTTATAGATAATTTCTTTATAAATTCAATTTATTTTGATAAATAATATCTTATGAATAGACTTTTAAATAAACAGGGATTTTGCTATATGTAAGTTTTAAATGTAATTTTGTCAAACGATAGTTAAGTATATTATAACATAAGTGAATTTGAATAAAAGAGATAATCTCTTTTGTTTAGTTTTTCTAAAAATTGATAGTTGAGTTTTATAATATATAAATATAAATACATGTTAAAATAACAAGCAATAAAACAAATAACAAAAGTAAGTTATACATTAATGCTTTAAATTCAAATATTATAAACATCCTCCATATTTCTAAACAAATAGTATAACCATAAAGCGAGTAACAAAATAGAATACATCAAACGATATATTCGAATGACAATAAAACAAATAACATAGTGGATATAAACAAACAATAAAGTGAATGTAACAAACAATATATTAAAAACAACATTCATTTCATTTCACTATCTAACCAGAAATGTAATTGCATAGCAAATCTGCATAGCCAAAGATTAGGGCAAAGTGGAACAATTCGAATGGATATATGCATGTAAGCCTGGGAACAAGATAAGAAAAATTCAAAAGCAAAGTAAAATATAAAATTTGTAGCTTGCAATAGAAGTCACAGCCAAGTAAAAAGAAAATGAGATAAGTATGGATAAAGAAAACATAAAGTACATAACAATAAATGCTCTCAAATGCTTGCAGCCAACAAAACCTGTTCGAGTATATACGAATGTAATCTTCAGCCACCAAATTATAAAATATCTCTGACCTTAGAAATGAAATAAGAAAAATGTAGAACCCTGTAAACTGTTTTGTACAAAGCCTGGAAAAAAAACAACTTTTCTTTTATCATTTCCATGTCCAGTTCGAGTTAAGCAAATACAAAATGAAACTCCATTTTTAATCTCAAAACAAGCTTCAACAAATATCAAGCAACTAAACAAGCAAGGTGATTGGCCAGAGAGTTTAAAGGAAAACATTTTCCAGATTTCAAATTCAAACTGTTTCCAAAGGATAACATGCTCTGTTCTTCTTCTCTGCAAATTCTGGGTGAGTAACCTTTTACAAACTAAAATCTAAATATGGTTGCTTGATTTATTGTTGGGTCGAATAAGCATTTCATGTTATTATAAGTAAATACATGATGTAAGAGTTATCTGTGTGCATACTGCTTTCTTTATTTGCCAGTTCTGTTTGATTTTTCCCAGGTACAACCTTCATTTTAAATGCTCATCATCTAAATAAGGATCTGAGGAAATGAAATTTATAAAAAATGAAGTTGTTAAATATCTCAAGTGATATTTAAAATTTTAAGGAGTTAATATTAGATGTTGTCACTGGAATATAAGATATATCAGTGCATGATAATCTTTACCAAAATCCAAACATACAAATTTTGTAATTTCAGTTTCACAAATTAAAAGCATCAACTAAAACTTGTTTTTTTTTTATCAAGAATTGGAATTTTTAGAAATGAGTGAAAGTTGCAGTTTGATATTGAACTAAAAATGAATTTTTAGCAAAATCTGGTGATCTCTGTATTGTGGAGACTCGAGTTTCTTTCTGGTAGTAGAGAAGTGTTAGGAGTTGCCGAGAAAAATCATGGATGGTGATGGAAATCATGATGGAGAGAGCGGTGACGAATTCTATTTTTGAACCCTAGTTTTCACTGGGTTTAAAGAAACAATCGCCGCGACCAAGTGGGTTGATCGAGTGCCTTCGGGTTTTGGGCGAGGGTAGCTAGGCCCTAGTCGAGGTCGTGATCGGAGTAGGAGGAGTCTGGTGGACTGGGCTGCGAAGACGAGGCGTTGACAGGGATTTAAGTTGGTCGCGAAACTGTGTTCCAGGCTTCGTTTATTCGAATTCGAGTTCAAGAGGAATCGGAGGGGAACTGGTGGTTGGGATCGGAGCTGGGGGTGGTGTTCGACTTGCTCGTCGATGTCGAGATGATCGGAGACGTCGATCTTGGTTGTGCACGTGCACGAGCACGTTTGCCTGGTCGGAGTTTTGTTTGGGTCTGGGAGAGGAAAACTCGGGTTGAAGCTCGAGGGAAGTCTGCGTTTGCTCGGGAAGAATTCGCGTTTACTCGAAGTAAAAGAGGGGGAACTCGAGCAGTAGGCTTGGAGCAGATTTTCAAGCTGTTACTTAAAAAAAATTCTAAAAACTGTTTAAAATTTTCAAAGTATTTGTGGAATTTAATTTAAATATAAATTGTTAAGAAATATGGTAAGAAATAATTATTTATTTAAAATAATTAGTGGAAGTGATTAAATGAACAATCACCCAATATTATAATTAGAAATTGATTAATATAATTGTTTTGAAGTTAATTAATCATTGAGTAATTAATTAATTGAAAGGAATTAAAGATTTACTAATAATGGAATTAATTATTGATTAAGTAATTAAATTAAAAGAGAAATCAAGATTTATTAATGATCGAATGATGAGTTACTTATTAAATAAATGGAGCAGATTGATTTAATTCAAGTTAGATCATTGGACAAACCACTTGTTGATTTGGATGTAAAATTTCTTGGAGAAGTAATTGATGAGAAATTACCGAAGGTGATAAATTAGATGATGTTGTTGATAAAAGTAATTTGAATATAATTACTTGAAGTTAATCGTGGGATTAATTGAGATTGTTATTGTGAAGAAATTAGCTAAGGGAAGTGAATTACTGTATGAATTAAATCAGAAATGATTGATAGTATGAGATTTGAAGATTAAGTTCTTCTTAAATTAATTAATTAATAACATAATTGATTAAAGATCATTAATTATTGTAATTAATGATATAATTGGAAATTGATTTAATTTGGCAATAATAAATCAATAAGGTAATTGAATATAATAAATTCAATATGAATGTAATTTAATTAGGATTTATTCAAAGGTTAATCTCTGTAAATAAATTAAAGGAGATTACTGGAATATAAGTAAAGTTAAATTAATCAAAGATGATTAATTGGAATATTAAGTAACTGATGATTGATAAATTGATTGATGGATAAGTAAGCAAGGTTTGATGAAGTGATTAATTTAATTTACTTTAATTTAATTAGAGACAATTAACTATTGGCAATTAGGGGAAGTTGATTTCTGATGTTATTAATCCAGGGTGATTAATAATTATAGTTAGAAATTAATTAAATAATAAAGTAATTAAAGGTTAATTACTGTATTTGGTTAAGAATAATTATTTTGTGAAATTAATTAAGGGTTAATTACTTAAATGTAATTAAAGGATAAATAGGATGATATTGAAAGCCTTTGATTAATTGTTGTTCCTAGTATGTGGGTTGTAATGCTATGTGATAAGATATGTTTGACTTAAATCGTAATGATGAGGTTATCTATGGTTGATGAATTAGGTGACATCATGTATTTAAAATTTAATTGTATTTCACTTGAATAATTTAAGTTAAGATGATATTGGTTTCGAAGAGACCGGAGTCGGGTATTAGTAAATACCCGAAACCACTTCGATTGTTATAAATTGATAGGTGAAATCAATAGGCTGTAATAGAAGGATTTAAGATAAGGAACCATTTAATCTAAGTTTTTGGTACTTAGAAATTAATGTGTGGAATAAGTGGAGTCTAACAACTGGTGAAGTTGTAAATCTATGTATGAGTTACCCCGGATTTTAAACAAGTTATATGTTTTGGTATTCCTTGTTAAATGAGTGTACTCACGCTGGTTTCCAGCCTGACCCGGGTGTTACTTTGATGTAATGCTCGGGTCAGACCGAGTATTACAGATTTTCAGGTAAGGACGTTCTGGAGCTCAGGGTGAGCTGGATGGCAGGACGTATGGAGTGTTCCGCTGTGACTATTATTTTTGTTTTATCTGAGATATTTGATTTGTATATGCTCAGTGTTGTATATGAGAGTAACTCTGATGTATTATAAAATGTAAATTGACAGATATAGTATTCTTTTGTAAACTGTTATTATTTGATATTATATTTTGATCCGCTGCGAATGTGAGATTCTGTGTTTTATTTTCTGTTTCTTCTTCTATCTCTTTCTTCTTTTCATAACTATCTGAAATTTTCAGGATTGAAAATTTTGGGTCGTTACAGTAAGGCTCAGGTGTATGGTTGTGTTGGCGGTGGGTCAGATCCGTTCGGTTCCGAGCATCAGCTCCCAATTCAGTAGCAGTGGTAGTAGTGCGGTTGTCGGTAATATGATATGGGGCAGCACCCCCTCGGGAGGAGGGTCCAGTCTGATGGCTGGTTGACGGGCCAACCCTCGGTTGCCCAAGATTCAATGCGTGCTGATGCCCAGTGGCTTGTATGTAACTTCCGTCCAGCCGTGGGCGCGTGGATCTATGATTGAAGTCAGAAGAGGCTGAACTTTCAGTGGATGAATAGAAAGCCTGATCCCTCCTGGATCTCCTTCGCCTTTGACGGTTTAGTTGATTGGTCAGTTCTACATTGGCACGTAGTTCCTGAGTAAGCTGTTGGCGGCTTTGAGTAAGCTCTTGCATTAGCAATTGAAATTCTTCCCTGGTGACAGGGCTTTGCGGATCTGATGGTCAGCAACATTCTGATCAGCAGGAGGTAGTTGTACGGAGTTCTGTCTGTCTCGTCCTTCTGGATATGAAGCAGTTGAAGTGGTCCTAGTGTTAACCATGATGGATAGCGAAACTCTTTCCTAGACTTGATGCAAATCTGAATAGGATGGAAGAACTTTAAACTTGAAAATCTGGATCTTCTTCTTAGATTTATGCAATCCAGTATCGATAGTAGATTCAATGAGCATGAGAAAAACTGGGTTTTCTCAGTGAAAGCACCAAAGTGTTTGTACCAAAATTGGACACAACACCCTTCGAATGTGTTTGAAGAGATAAAATGAAGAATATAAATGAAAAAAGAAGCAGATCTAACAAACACACCAAAAATAAACAAGAAAAACGCATAGAAACACATAGATTTAGAGTGGTTCGGCGTATAGCCTACGTCCACTATGAAATGATTCTTTTATTAACTTTTGCTTGCTGGTTACAACGAATTACAACAGCCAAAATTGAATACAACAGTGATTTTGGCAAAGTCTGGACGTAGAAGAGCCATAAAGTCCTTTTTCTATAGGTCATGGGTTGCTATTTATAGGCATAGGCTGCAAATATCCCGCTCAGATCACGGGAGACGTCTTCTCTCACGTGGGTGGGCCCACACGATCGATCCCACGCCATTTGCACTCGATCGGTGATCGATACGAACGAACTTCCTATCGATCAACATTTCGTCCAATCGAGTCGAGATCGATCATGATCATTCTTGAGGATGTACGCAAGCTCCTGTGAAAATTTGATGGCATTTGGACTAGTAGATTTTGAGTTATGATCGATGCAAGTTCGACTTTGCAATAGGCTGAACTGTGCGTATCGATCGGCTCGTATCGATAGCATTTCGTATCGATGCTGGGCACATCGATTAGACCGTCCAGTGGTGACGTGGGGCGATGGTTCAGGAGAGATCCACATTTCATGCCGCATGACCGTTTCCTTCACTTGACTATGCCATGTTCGCATCGATCTTGAGTAATTTCTTTCGTATCGATGATTTAGAGGTCGCCTTTGTGTCGATGCTTCACGTTGCTTTCTTCGTATCGATCGATGGTTGTTGTTCTTCGTATCGATGGAAGGAGATCGATACGAAATGGATAGAGGGGGATCGAGGTGAAATGGACCCTAGTCGATGGATGATGGATACGAAGAGGGGTGGCATTTAATGGATACGAACAGAGCTATTGCAACTTGCAAGGTGATGGATACGAACAGAGGCATTCTCTCTTGATTTTGATCGATCCATATCTTGAACGTGCGAACTCCGATTGACCTGAAATTTGAAACGTTGGCTTTCATAGCTTTGCTTGTCGTGGCATATTAATTGTAGCTCGATTCGGACTTGGGCAAAATTTACCAGTATCCCTAATGAACCTGTGTATAACCGATCTTCAGGACGAACTGTCTTTGATTTCTAATCAACTCCTTGGTGTCACAGCCTTGCCAAAAGACGGGATAACAAAAACATTCGTTGACAGGCCCATAATTCTGGTGCCCATTTTTTACATATCTAACAAATTATGCATTTTCACTCACTACAAAAGAAAAAAAACACTAATCTTTTGAGTTGCACCCTGTACAACCCATTGGTTACATAATAGAATCATTAATGACATATAATCACGAAGATGCAAAATATATATATATATATATATATATATATATATATATATATATATTAGTACCAAGCATAACATTCTAGCCTTGTTAAATTATGATGTGCCCTATGAAATAACCATACCACATCAATTATTAGTTAATTTGTGTAAATATTATTATACTTGAAAAATGTTATACTATATGGACGTGCATATAAAGTCAATCAAAATAGCATTCCTATTTTTATTTTTATAACAATAAAGTTTATACAAACCAACATCCACCAAATCAAGAAAGTAATCGGTCATTCACGTACACATATATAAATTAAAATTAGTTGTACATGCACATATGTAAAACAATATTATCAAATTGTTCTATATAAAAACAACGGTCGTTATTGACATTTTGCATCTGATTAAAGAAAACAAGGCAATAGAACTTTGGTTTTTAAGATAATGAGAAAAGAAAGAAAAAACAAAATTTTCATAAGTAGTCCAAATAATAAAAATTCCACCTTATTTGTGCAGCATGTCCATTTTAAAACCGACGAGGCACACAACATTTTTGGTGCAAGTTTTCGTGTTCATTGTGTCATATATAGAAATGACCCTTATGTTGTACCTTTCACAACAATGGATTAGACGCTAGTACGATGATTATCAATTATATAACTGGTATTTAAGATACAGCTTATCATTTTCACATTTTCAATATTAACAATTATTATTAACTTCAGTGATAAATACATAAGGAATATTTTAGTCATATGTCAATGATCGATAGCATACTGAAAACATATACAATGTTACAGATGGAGCAAAGGGTTGAATGCCAGAGTTCCTAATAGCATCATGGAAAAATGTTTTTCTATAGAATGTGCTGTTGGTAAGTGAAATATGAAGGAATGCTAAGCACTTTAGGTAAAACAATGAGATCAATGCTTATCTCATAAGAATATTTGGTAAAAACTATGAAAAAAAAGGGATCATGCCACAATCATAGATAAACTGACTTTGTGCTTTTCTGTATTATTGGATGACTTTTCAGAAATAAAATTCTTGCTTAGATTATTGGATATCTTTTCAGAAATAAACTTACTTTGTGCTTCTCTGTAATATGACTCATGAGCAAAAGTTGTTTCTTTTCTTCACTAACAGAACGTGACTGCTTACACAAAAATAGACTACACTTTACACACAGTAACCCAAACATATGAACAACCCACAATTTATGAGTGTTGCTATCCACCCTGCAATATCCACTGAAAATTACCCAAAAATTTTCGATTTTCAGTCAGCAGCAAGTTGCCGACCGTCGTTTATTGCGATCGGTAACTTGCCGCCGACTGTAATGAAGAAATCTCAATTTCTTTACGATTCCTTCATTACAGTCAGTAGCAAGTTGCTGATCGCAATGAATTGTCGGCAACTTGCTGCCGAATGGAATCGAAATTTTTTTGGGTAAAATTAAGTGCAAAATGCAGGATGGATAGCAACACTCCAATTTATTAGAACAAACTAAAAATCACACAACGCCCAAACAGACTTATAATTCTTCAAAAAACCAAAGATCATATGACATACCACACCTTGAAAAAAACAGTAACAAAGTAAGGATCTCACACAAATATATACCATCAATCCTCCTCCTGTTTTGCCTGTACTTGAGATTGCCGCTTTCCGTTACTACTGATGCTGCTATCGTAATCCACAACTTCAGAATCAGTAACAGATCTGGAATGTTGAACAATAGATCTCCCAATCGAATTGATCCAGTCCTCCTTCTCCTTTTCCGAATCAGCAATAAAATACATCGTCTCGTTGCTAAAAGAAAGCTCGAAAGTAAACTGGCGATTAAGGACATCCTCCGCGCCGTTCACAGTGAGACACGTGGCGGCGGGGATAACACCACGTGGCACGGAGAAGGGTGTGATTGTGGACTCTTTGAACCAGAAGAGCTTTCCTTGTTTGAGGACGAACCACCTGCGCCGCCATGTTTTTATGTACTCACCTTGTTTGTTCAGCCACCCGCTCCGTTCTGGACTCAACCAGAATTCGACGCCGCCGCTTAGTTCCGTCGGTGATTTTGAACCCATCGCCGCACGCCATAGGCTCACCGCCATAGATCTGAACTAATCGGAACTGATTGGAATTTGATAAGATATTCTATTCGCTAGTTTCGTTTATTTTTAGGGCATGGTCGATCGTAAAGCTGATACTGTTGTCTCGTCTCAGCCGCCTTCCATTCACTCGTTTGCTAGGTTTTCTTAATTTTTATAACTTTTCATAATAACAATATAGTTGCAACTATCATTCTGTGATATACATTAAAATGTATTTTCCAGTCTAAAAAGCAAACTTCTTGCTCTTCAATCTGAATTTTTCTCCAACTTATTCCTTAGGCCTAAAATTCTCATTCAAGTTTTACTCCCTCTCTCTCTCCAATTTCTTTCAACCAATTTTTTTACAACCGGTTCTTTTCTCCACTAATGTTTTATCAATGCATAAATCTAACTAATTTGGTTGTAGCCATGCTATTATGGTCTTTAATTGTATCATCAATATGCTTTTTTTTTTTAAATCGTGTGTTCTAACCAAAACTAACATGGTAAAAAATAATTTGCAATTCAAATTCGGTATCGTTATATAACATTATAAAGAACCACCATTACTAAACCAATCAAAAATGTCCAATCATTGTTATTTTTGATATTATGTAGATAAGAAGAGAAAAATAAACGACTAAACCAAATGTAATTGAAAGCATTATGATATACGAGTGTTATGACACGCGCTTTGTGCGTGACGATAATACATGCTTCGAGAGTAAATTGATTTTTTTTTTACAAATTATATGTATTTAACATATTTAAGATAAATAATTATTTTAAATATGTTGCTATATTTTTGCATAGAAATCATATGTAATTGGTTTGAATTTCACTTCTAAGTTGGAACGTTTAATTTTTTGTTAGGTTGAATTTTTGTTTCTGTTATCAGTTATAAAGAACGAAAACATATAGAAAGTTTAACTGTTAGATTATACATTTAGGTGATATTAAGTTTGGAAATATATGTATCAGAGCGTATTGAATTTGTAAAATAGTATAGTTGTTAGATTCTATTTTTAAGTGATATTAACATTTAGTAACATCTATAGAGATGCATTTATAGAAGTCTATGCTAATAGCAAAAATAGGAAGAGAAAACCGATAAGATGATAAAATTTAATTATATTATTTTTTTCTAAATTTTTGAATGATATATCACTTACCACTTCAGAAGTAAATTTATCATCTCAGCCATAATCATATTTCGGGGGGGGAACTTTTATCGTTATTCGTTGATTTTTGGACATGTACACTATCTTTCGTTGAAGATGCTTTTGAAGATATATCATCTTTCCGAGTTCATCTTCGCTTATCAAAGCGTTTAATATCCATTGGTTGGCTGATAAATTATGTTGTATGTTGAAATTAATTTTAATATATTGATTAAAGCAATAATAACTTAATGACTAACATGCACTTTTGAACATTTTTTATGAGAAACATAATCTTTATGCATATTTATAAATAAAAAATAACATGAACAAAGAATGAATTTTCAATGATCAGTTGATTTTATGTCCGTAAATAATATATAATCATAATATTATTTTAAAAATACACAGAGCAATGCACTTAAAAAAACAATACAAACAAATTCTAAAAATTGCAAATTACATTTTTATATAAAACAGAAGTGCAGAAGTTGCTGTCATAGAAATGATTTTTTTTCTATAGAGACTAAAATATATATAAAAATAAGAAAGAATAAATTTTCATCCATCAGTTGATTTTATGTCCATAAATAACGTGTAATCATATTATTTTTTTGAGAATACACAGAGCAATGCACTTAAAAAACAAAACAAACAAATTCTAAAAATGCAAATTACCTTTTTCATATAAAACAAAAGTGTAGAAGTTGCAGTCGGAGAAACACGGAAGATAAATTGTGTATAACAAATTAATGCTTATTAATTCCATTTTCCAACATTTTATTCATCTTCCCTTAAATCTATTTTTGCACTCATTAAGTTTCTCATAAATATACGTTTTGATATTTGTAAATATTCACAGTTTAATACATAACCTTGAAATTCATAAATCTCTGGATATGGTATACAATAAATCAAGATATATTCGTTTGTTTAAATTAATTAATCAGAATCAACTAATTAAATCATTTCCAACATTGTAAAACCATGTCCGTTTTGATATTTGTACCATTTATTCACAATTTAATGCATAATCATTAATTCATAAACCTCTAGATATGTTATACAATAAATATGTTATACAGTAAATCAAGATATATTCATTTGTTTAAATTAATTATACATTAATATTTTTTTTTCAATGTTTCATATAAAGTGCAACTTTGGAAGTTCGCGGTTGGACAAAAATTTTGCGCTTTCAAGGCAACTATTAATAAAGATTTAAATATAATGTGCTAATATTGGCATCCAAATATTTTTCTTCTTGCCATCAAAACTAAAGCCTACTTTAGATAATTTCATTTTTCTTTTCCTAACAACAATTACTATTGTTTTCACATGAACATGCACCCATAATTCAAATCGCTTATTTCTCTCTTTCTTACAAAATGAATGCAACCGTCGAAAGAAATAAAATGAAGAAGTCAGGTCAAGTCAGAAACTCACCGCCTCTCAACAACCTACAACCTATGCAGTCGTTGAGTAAAAATTCATTGTCCATTTTTTTGCGAAACCCTAGATTTTCAAATCGCGGTCGAATTGGGCATGGTTGATTGATTTCTAGAATAATAAAAAAACTCCAAACAACGTACATATGATTGATTTGTTAATAAAATAGACTTTAACACATAAAAATGGAACTAACATCTTCTTGTTCATCACAATTGAGATTATCCGCTAAATGTTTACCTTCCATCATCTATTAGGCTAAAAGTAATTTTTTTTTGGTTTAGGGTTTTCAATTTTGAGAAACACGTAAGATTGTTGAAAAGATATGAAATATACGGTTGTGTAAGGCTAAGTGAAAGAATAGAATATAGTGATCAGAAGTAAATAAAAAATATTGATGTCTAATATAATTATAATTGTGGCAGAAAGAAAAAAACTAAGTGCCAATAATGGCACACTAAACATATTTAAGAGCAATTCTACTACCACACAACTTTTTTGTCTTTCTCACCCCAGTGTTTTTATATAAAAAACCGAACACCCCACTTTTTATTTTATCATCTTGTTTCATTACCAAATACACTTGCCTTTATTATTGTCTTATTTCTTTCTATCTTACTCATCCCTTTGGTAAAAAACAAATCCTAGCCATTAAATCATAGAAAAGAAAATCGGATCAAAGCACAAATAAGGTAATTTTCTTCATCTTGTTTTTTATCCAACAATGCAATCTAAACTCGTTGGTATAGTCCATGATGATTTCTACATCCTTTTTTAATCCAATAACGCAATCTAAAAGAGAAAATTAAGTTAAAGTTTAGTGCAGTAAAATAAAATAAAAAACGTATGCATCGTATTCCCTCGTACTAGGTTTAGTATCATTCCAAATGCGTCATGCACTAGATTTACTAACAATCCAAGATAGGCATTGGTTTGGTTGCTATCAAATCCTATTACTTTATAAAACTTAAAAAAACGTTCAATTCCAGCAAATTAAACGTCCAAGTTAGCAAATCCCGAGATTCAATTCCATTCCCTTTTCAAAAATGTTATCTTCTTCTATTAAGTTGTACGATTCAAAAAATTCCATCCACGTGTTCATTCATGTTTAATAGTAAAAGATAAAAGGAAGAAAAACTAGATAATATGAAAAGACATAAAACATATTAGTCTAAATAATTATAAGGGCAAACTAGTCAATTATTTTTTAAAAAGAAAAATTAAGGGGATGGGAAATGCAAGTGTTAATTATCCTTTACTATAACATGAACGAAGTCACAAAAGCATTAATTTACATGCATGTTCTAAATATAATTTAATATCTTAACTCATCAACTTCTAATATGAAATTGATGAAATATTTTTACTTACGTTGTTCATCTCATTTTTTTCCTACCATTGATTGTTGGAAGGATTAAAAGGATTTATATTTAAGATTTATATTTCATTTTATTTTTACATTGCTAAGTTACGCATAATCGTTCGTATTTATTTTCAAATCGTCTTTTTTTAAGTTTAAGGCAAGTATTTGAAGTTGTTTTTATAATTAAAATTTATTAAACGTTTAAATGGTGTTAGTGAATTTTTAGATGAATGTAAATAGTGTTACATCCGTTCTTACCATGAACTGCAATAAAGGAAAATGGGGTAGAACGTAAGATCATGGAAGCCACCACCGTGTCAAGAAGTTTGTACTGAACAAGGAACCGGTCTGAAGTCATAAACCCTAACCCGACCTGAACCTCGCAACCAAGGGACCGTAGTAAAAAACAAACACTACACGCATCGAGAAACAGGGGCAGGCCAAAGTGATCATATCCAAAATCAATAACATAAAGTGAACTGGAGTGTAAGAAGCAGTACCATACCAGATGTACTAAGGTAACCAAACTTCTAAAGCTCACATTATGTCAATGCCTACAGAAATAGGTCTGCTCCAGCACATACCGAGGGCAACCTAGACAATGCTAAATGGAGCCAAAAGCACACCAAAGAGGTTGTATACATGACCACTCAGAATACGCCTCAACGCAAAACCAAACTTACAAGCAAACGACAGCCGTGGAGTTCTTTCTCCCTCATCAACAGTCAAAGCATAATTGCTTAGAGGGAGACTCAAATCACGAATTGCCTCAGGCATGTTCCAAGCATATGCCAAGTCAACCCTTAGAACAAAATGAGAAAATGCTACTCCATTTCGACCCGATATGTTATCAGGTCAAAAAAAGATAGCAAAAGTATCAACAGGATAGTGCGACATGAACACCAAGCAATATTCATCACTGCACCTCTTCGTAGGCATCAACAACATAGCGAAGTTACAAGGCGGTCCTCTACCATTTCTCTTATGACATTTTCTATTCAGAGAGAGGCGATCGACCCATACAGACTTGGGCTTCTCGCCTAAATTTTTTAGCCATCCCGCTTCGAATATCTAACATCTTGCTAAAGTTATGATTTCCCGCAAAAAAACCCATAATCAAGCCAGGCACAATGAATAGGAGTTGTAGATGAATGATAAGTGGCAAAATATGAATGTGGAGATTAAAGAGAAAAGATTAAAGATTATCACAACAACCAACAA
Source organism: Allium fistulosum (assembly GCA_030737815.1). NCBI lineage: Eukaryota > Viridiplantae > Streptophyta > Magnoliopsida > Asparagales > Amaryllidaceae > Allium > Allium fistulosum. Next base: position 478,180,711 of record CM060908.1, read on the forward strand.
TGCACTTTTCATACTATAAAAGAAAATACTAGAGGACGGAGAAAGGGGATCTTCTTTTTCAGCTTCTTCATCTTCCAAAAATAAGGAAAATAAAAATATATTGTAGGCCACTGGGCCATTATAATTTGTATCAAAAAGACAAATGTATAGTGGGTTATCACGTGGACGTAGGATTGGCTATAATCTGAACCACATAAAAAATTTTGCGTCCTTTATTTTTATTGTTCCGTTATTTGATTTTGATTGCCATTTGTTTATAAAAATCACTTCGACATATCAACAAACAATTGACGTACAACTACAAGGCTATGTAAACATCGACGACATGGCCGCGCTTCTTCAAGGCAGATTTAACACTGCTTAAATCTATTGAGTTAAATTGTGGAAACAAATTGGCATCTAAGATTTCTTCATGATCTAGTTGAGAGTGGTGAAGATGAAATACTTCACCACCTTTGGTGCTAGAAGGAGGGTCCAAACCTCTAATTCTCTTTCCTCAATCTCCAACAAACCTCCAATTCCAACTTTCATTTCTCTATCTTCTACGATTCACCGACTTTACATATCTGCTGCATATTTCATGCAACAGATAAACGATTTTGGCACTTTTAAAAATGAAAATGACGAGATTGTCCACAAACTATTTGTTATATCCTCGACCGCGAGAAAGGAATAACCATGATTGTGGTAGGCTCCCCGCACGTTTAAGCTTTTCATCTTCCTTAATCGTTTCCTCTACCTCCTCCAGTCCTCCTCCATTACCAACTAATGACCGCCCAGACATGCGGAGATGTGTTGGTGTTGTCAGCAATTTTGTTAAAGGAAGAAGATGGTATAAGAGAACGCTATGTAATCAGGTCAACGGACATATCCGTATTTCCTACCCGAAGAACAAAGAACTCGTTTGCTAGGACTTCAACATCAACCATCATCCTGCGCAAATGACATGCGGAGGTGACTGAGCTGTAAATCGAGTCGAAGATTTCAAGCGAGAACCGCATCGAGGACACCAAAGTTCACCTAGAGCAGTTCATAATACCAAAAAATAAAATAAATTAATATGTATATACTTTTGTACTAAACTGGTCGTAGGGATACTAGATAGTCCAAACCAGTAAAAAAAAAATATTTGTATTATTTCTATTTGAAAACGTTAAATACACCTTCATAGCTCACCGCCAATATTCGCCGATTATGCTTAATGCAAGATCGATAGTACAAAAGGGCAATCTCAACACTGAGAACGGTGATACTAGCCTTACACACTTGGACTTGCATCAATGAGTGTCCGACTTTTCAACCAAAATACTTCATTGGATGGGATGTTAAACTACCCCGACCCAGTATGAATATTCCTATGACAACAATCATAGAAAGATGGTCATAGGGATATTGGACTGTTTGAACCAGTATAAAAAAAACTATATATTAGTTAATTTGACATACCATATTGGACGTATGAATATTAGACAACCATAACCCGTATAAAAAAACCATGTACATGCGACAGGGGTTGTATATACATGACTTGACTTCTCAATCAATTCTTCTTTAGTTCTCCCACAAACAACATGGAGGACCGTGCCAATCACACGAATAAGTTACTCTTCATAGCTCACCGCCATCATTCTAGAGGTATAATGCCATTTATGAATGACAACGATAATCTCATAAATGAGAATGGTGATGCTAGAGAAGAATGCGGCTCAGCATATGTATAGTAGTATGCCCTTGAACAAGGGGGCAGGTTTACCAAGCATGTAGGGCATTACGCCCCCCAAACAAGGGGCATGTCACACTAGGTATACGGCCAAGCATACGACTAATGACATTATGACCCCTAACCGAAGGCAGGTCATATTCAACCCGCAGTTAGACCAGAAATGAGTATTACGCCCTCAAATAATGGGGCATGTCATGTTTCACATATGATCAGGCCAACGTAGGATGCTACCTACGGAGGATCACATCAAGATGCAGGAAAAGTCCATGGCTTATACGGTCACGATCGGGGGCATATAATACTCCAAGAGCTTATCCTAAGCATGGCAAGAAAGTACAATACATGGAATGTACCAAAAAGCTATCAGTCGAGTACGCATCAAGATGCTGCTCAAAGCTTGCTATGAATATATCAGAAAACTGGGTTATCAATAATTAGTTATGAATCTTAGATGTCTACCAAATATAATGTTGTCTATTTTTACATACCCGCACATAATCTACAAAAGATTGTAATCTGGGTCGTATTACAAAAAATATCATCCCCTAATGAAAAATACTACGATCTGGTCTAGACCCTGAAAACAAACTAAGCATGACCGCACTATGCTGTTATAATCTACGGAAAAGCGATGCTGTGAGCTGAGAAAAACTATCTACTAAACAAAAGGCAAAAAAAATCAATTTCTAGTTCGGTAATCACAACTGAAGATTGAGTACAGGTAGCTTTGTTAGTTCCTGAGATGATGGTTTTGATGACAACAACCTTAGGACTTGTTATAAAATATAAATACTAATATTCTTGTCTAGATATATATGTATATGCAGGTATTGAGAATGAAGATTGTACAGTATAGAGATTCAAGACTGACGAATTCAAGATTAAAGAAACCAAGACTGAAGACTCATGAGTATCAAGAGTTCAAGATTTCAAGAGTTCAAGATATCAAGATATCAAGATAAGTAATAGTGTCTATATTTATGTTAAAACTTCATAATAGCACTAAAATCTTTATTCGGATTTTAATTGTGGAATGAAATCCACCTTCTCGCTTTAATAGTGGGATGGAACCCACGACCTCTTTAGTGGGATGAAACCCACGACCTTCTCTAGTGGAATGGAATCCACGAAATTTTCAAAATGATTTATTTTAAATATTTTTCCAAAAACTTTTTAAAAGTCATCTTTCTCAGTTTAAATATTTTAGCCTTAAACTATTTTTATTATCTTTTATTATATTTTGATTCTAAATCATCTCTTGTTTTTAAACTATCTCCTGGTTTTAATATTATAAGCTTTAAATCTCAAAAATATATTATATACTTAGTTTTTAATATTACTTTTAAATTATAGATTCTATATTTTTAAGATTACTTTTTAAATCTCTTTTATAAGTTTAAACTATATTCAAAATGATTTATAAACTTCAGAAATTGTTTTGATAAGTTTTAGAAAGAAAATCTCTTTTAAAAAAAAACAAAAATCAGTTTTCAAAATTTACTAGGGCTTGTCGACATACCCCATCCCCCCATGTTGACATGGTGACGTGGAAATTCAAATTTCAAATTTTCAAAAGAAGTGTTTATTCATCATAACCTTTCACGAATGGACATGACTGTTGTTCTTCTATAAATATCAGTTGTTTTCAAGGAATTTTAAGTTAGTTTTTCTTCATTTCTTCACACCTCCTTCTCCACTCAAATATTCTCTTATATTTCAATTCTTTAACAAAACTCTGCCTAAATTCTAAGTAAATCAAACTCGATTGTCTCTAGTTTGATTCTCTGCCACTCTTTCTCAAAGATCTCAGTGCTATTCAGAGTTATAGGATCATTTGTAATCAAAGAAGTGTATCGAGTCTCCCTGTCTATCAAACTGATATTGGAAACGGTGTGATTGTGGCCCATAAATCAATTGGGTGTGATTATAGCCCATAAATCAATTAGGTGATCTTGTAGCCTGGTTAAATCAAGAGAGTTTGCCCTATACTCGAAGATAGGAGGGTGTATCTCATGACCTTGAAATCGAGGTTGTAATATCGACATTATTTTTGAAAAGAAATCTACACAAGAAATTGTGTGGGACTGGATGTAGGGTAACTCCAAACTAGTATAAAATTCTGGTGTGTTCATTCCTTTACTGTTTTTATTTATTCGCATCTGTCTGATTCTGTGATTGTCTATGTTTGTGAATTGCATCTGTTTGTGTTTAATTTCAAAAGATTTCAAAAATTTATAAAATCCATTAAACACTATTCACTCCCCCTCTAGTGTTAATCCAGCCTTAAGATCCGTAATCCGCATTTCCAAAATTTGGTATCGGAGCATTAGTTTTCAAAGTTTTCATAATCTGATTTTGAAAAGCTTTCAAATGGCTGCCAACACTAGTAATGTCAACACTATCACTAGTTCATTTGTAGAAGGTCAGTCTACTGCCAGACCACCACTTTTTAATGGCAGTAACTATGCATATAGGGCATGTAGGATGAAAATCTATTTACAATCAATAGGATTAGATACTTGGAATATCACACAAACTGAGTACATTGAACCCACAACAAATTTTGCGCAGTGGACCGCTGAGCAAAAGACTGTTGCACAAAACAATTCCAAAGCCATGAATATTCTATTCTGTTCACTTGATAGGAATGATTTTAATAGAGTGTCTATCTGTAAGTCTGCATATGAGATCTGAAAAACTTTGCAAGTTACTCTTGAAGGAACAAGTAAAGTCAAACAGATCAAAATATCCATCTTGACCAATCAGTTTCAATTATTCAAGATGAATCCAAATGAGTCCATTTTAGACATGTACAGTCGGTTTCAAGACATTGTGTTAACTCCCATTTTTATGCCGACCTAAAACTCTGCGACCTAAAGTACCTAACGACCTAAAGTTCTTTACGACCTAAGGGACTTCACGACCTAAGGACTTCGCGACCTAACTACTGAAGGGACTTCACGACCTAAGGACTTCGCGACCTAACTACTAAAGTTCTTCACGACCTAAGGGACTTCACGACCTAAGGACTTCACGACCTAACTACTAAAGGGACTTCACGATCTAAGGATTTCGCGACCTAACTTATGAAGTATCACGACTTAACTTCTTCAACGACCTAAATGTCCGCGACCTAAAGGTATCTGCGACCTAATAGTCTCAACGACCTAACAGCATAATGGTCTTAGCGACCTAACTAGTTCAAAAGACAGTGCGACCTACGACCTACCTTAGGTCGCTCACAACCTATAACATAGTTCCCTATGCCGCATTTCTCTAGGTCGCTTACGACCTACCGCTTGCCACCTTATTCAGATAAGACCGAGAGCAACTCCATCAGGCTACACTTCCTAAGTCGCGAAGGGACCACGACCTATCTTAGGTCGCTCGCGACCTACGACCTAACTTAGGTCGTACACGACCTGAGACTTGAGGGGGATTTTTGCCTAGAATCTTCCTATAAATACCAACCTAACTCCAACGTGAGAAGGACTTTTGGCCAATCATTCTCTAAAGCGCCGTTACTCTGCCGAACTCTCAACTCGTCCAAGACTCGAAGAACTCCAAACATCGAAGATACTCCAACAAGCTTTGAACGAGATTCTACACATCCGACATGGATTCGACAAATCTCATCGTCAAAGTTTGAGTTACTAATCTGAAGTGTTTGAGTGATCGAAGTGAATTGTATTCGAAGTGCATTGTATCAAATTGTAACCTGATCAGCAATAAAAGACTATAAAGTGGACGTAGGCTCAATTACGGGCCGAACCACTATAAATCTGTTGTCCCTTTACTGTTTTCTGCTATTTTCAGCTTATATTCTGTTCCCGTACCAACGGGTGGTGCTTTCACATTGTTATTACATGCACCGGGTGTTAGCGTTCACTTTTCACCATTAACATTTTGGTGCTTTCACTGAGAACCTAACTCAGGAATATTCTCACCATTGCTCCGCAAGAGTTTGTTGAAGGAATCTCTCTAAAGACCAGAAGTTTATCTGAAATCATGGCTCCTGGAAGAAAGGGTAGATCTACCAGATCCGGAAATCCTCATGAGGGAACCTCCGATTCCCCAACAGCAAATCAAGCAACTCCTACCGTCGGAGTCACAAGGGTTGAATTAGACGACGCAATGTCGGGATTATATCAGCAAATTTAAGCTCAAAACGCTTTAATGATGGATAGATTAAATGCTCTACTTGGGGCAAATCAACGGCCAGAAAACAATGAAACAGTCTTCACTGAAGATGCTCGTAATTCCTAGGAGAAAGATATTCCTCAAAGAGCAGTTGGCACCGCCGAAATGCCACCTTTCCAAGCTGAAGGTCCAAGGCCGCAACCAACTTTTCGCGAGCATTTGCCCAGGCAAAATTCCGAAAGGAGAGGTGACTTCTACCCGGCGATGCCCTTAAACAATGAGGAGTACCTATCAGGGATGATTCGCCAAATCATGAAAGAGAGCATGTAGAGGGAAGAAAACGAGAGTGATTGGGGATTTGCGCCAAGCAGAACTCCATTTACTGAAAGGATCCTGAAAGCAGAGTTTCCAAGAAAATTTGTACCTCCTACTATTCCGGTTTATAGAGGGACAAGTGACCCAAATCATTTTCTATACAAGTACGATTGGCATATGACCGGCGCGAGGGCATCAGATGAGATTAAATGCTGATACTTTCCAGTATATTTGGAAGGAGTGGCTCTACTTTGGTTCACAAAGCTACCAATTCGGTCCGTAGACCAATTCTCTGATTTAACTCGAAAGTTCAAGGATCATTTCAGGTTGTACGCTTCAAAAGCTAATGATATAATGTCACTGTCTAGCCTTGAACAAGGGCCCGGAGAATCGATTAAATCTTTTTTGAATCGTTTCAACATAGCTCTGGGAGAAGTCGACAATGCGGAGCCACGAATGATTTTGACTTATCTGATGCGGGCTATCGACAAGTCGAGCGAATTTGGAAAATGGCTGAAAATGAAGGGGCCAAACTCACTCGAGAAATTCTATAAAAAGGCCAACGAATTTATGCGTTTGGAAAACCTCTCCGCGTCGGCAAAAGTGGTTGTTGCCGAAGTCAAGAATAACTGTGTTACTTCTAACAAAAGAGAATCTGGAAACCAGAAAAGGGAAAGTGATGGAGGAAAGAAGCAGGAGAATGAGAAGAAACCTCGCCGCTTTAATCTCTCAAATTTTACCCCTCTAACTGATACACCGGAAAATATCTTCTTCGCGACAAAAGATGTTACCAAGTATCCTAAACCACCAGAGATGGGGAGAGGTGCAATACGTAATGGGAAATTCTGCCGATTCCACAATCAACCTGGCCATGACACTGACCAATGTCGCCAATTGAAGAATGTGATTGAAGAGTTACTAGAACAGGGTAAACTGCAACAATATGTGAAGAAAAACAGAGCAGACCGAGCAGACCCAACCTCATCCACTCAGGGGCAAGAACACCCTGCCCATCAATCTGACTCTGGCAACCACACTGCGGGGCAAGAATATGAAAAGCTTGTCATTAACTTTGTCACAGGAGGTCCCCACGCAGCAGCCAAGAGTTGGGACGACTATTAACTACCCACAAAACTGCAGCTGGGGCATCTTCCAATATCTCTGGCATATGAATCAAAAACTACGAATCCGGTGGAAATGGAAACTCAATCTGGAGACTCTAGAACAACTATCACTTGCATCCAATTTTTACTTAACAGCATTGCTTAAATTTGTAAAGTGATAATGGATGTATAACTCTTGTATTGTAAACCACTGAGAAATCAGGGTGGATTAATAATAAAGAATATTAAATCTTGTGTTCTAATGCTATATAATGCCTGTTTCATTTCGATATGCAAATATCTTAAATATATTGCTAAAATGTCGATTTAATATTGCAGGCTATCAAAGTAAAGCTTATTTATTCAACACATCACAAGACTCGGCGATTCCCATAAATCACTCAACAACAAAGTACATTTCTCTGGCAGAAAGCAAGCAATTTGCAATAGAATGGGGCATGTACTTGAAGTGATAACAAGGGATCGCTAAGGAGCAGATGGTGAAAGAACACAAGCAACAATTGCTACTCTTCGGAGTTCAAACAGAAAGACCTCTTCATAGGCGCAACTCTTCGGAGGATAAAGACCTCTACGGAGGCACAAGCCCTCTTCGGAGGCACGCCAAAAAATGGAAGTTCTCTTCTCAACAAAGAGGTTGGTGGAACCAGAAGGTGCAGGATCTTTGTTAGCTAGTTGTGACCGTTTGTGCAAACGAACGTCCAATTAAGTAACTTACGTCCGCCCCATGGATCCATTTAACTGTGAGAAAGTAACTTCCAGGCAATCAAATAAAAACTTCTCCGGAAGCACAAGACTTCTCCGGAAGCACAAGACTTCTCCGGAAGCACAAAACCTCTCTGGAGGCACAATGCTAATCTTCAGAGTCCATGCTACTCCACAGATTCCCAAATGCTAATCTTCGGAGTCCATGCTACTCCACAGATTCCAAAATGCTAATCTTCGGAGTCCATGCTACTCCACAGATTCCAAAATGCTAATCTTCGGAGTCCATGCTACTCCACAGATTCCAAAATGCTAATCTTCGGAGTCCATGCTACTCCACAGATTCCAAAATGCTAATCTTCGGAGTCCATGCTACTCCACAGATTCGAAAATGCTAATCTTCGGAGTCCATGCTACTCCACAGATTCCAAAATGCTAATCTTCGGAGTTCATGCTACTCCACAGATTCCAAAATGCTAATCTTCGGAGTCCATGCTACTCCACAGATTCCATAATGCTATATCTCAGAAATGCCAAAAAGACCTCTTTGGAGGCATATTTCACCTAAATTGAAGTGTAAAAATCGGAGACCCACTTCACCAGAGTTGAAATGACAAAGCATTTTTCATAAGCTCGCTTCACTGCACAGGGGAATCCATTTTTCAACAAATAAAATGGTCACCCTCGAAAGTTGAAGTATTCTAAAAGAGAGAAAACTTCCCCGATATAAGGCATACTCTATTGAAAGCAGGATAATATTTCCTTGAAAACGGAAATATTATCCTCTAAAATAAGAGTATGAGTCTTTTCAGAATATTGTGATGAGCCATGGTATGGGGGCACATAGCTATGTTAAATAACGCTCAAACATCATACCACGAGCTCACTGCAATATCATACAAAGAAACTTGTGCAGACACATGGAATAAATGCATTCACAAATATATACAAGAAAGTTGTAACAACCCGCACATTTGTCGATTTTAAATTTTAAATATTTTATTTAAATATAACATCGTTCGTCGGATTTTAGTCCGAAAAGCTACTTTTTGCAAACAGTCGAATTAGGACTCGAGACCACTTCCATTGAGTTCAAAATGCCGTTTGCGACCTTTTTAAGTATAAGCTTCGATATGTTTGGAGAAAGTCGAATTTTGCTATTTTCTATTGGACTTTGGGTTTGGGTTTGGATTCAGCCCACTTGCCCAAATCTGGTTATATCATTACCCCTCTCCACTCCACTTCTCTTCATTCATTCCTCATTTCTTAACACCCTCAAGCTCAAGAGAATAATGGGGGAAGAGATTGGAAATGGAAATTCCTAAGCCCTAGCTTCAATTGCAAATTCAAGCTTCTACCTCCAAATCCAAGTTGAAGCCATTGGTAAGCATCTTCTTCTCCTTCTCCAACTCTTTCTCCTTTCAATCTCAGAAATTTCCTAAACCTAAATTCGGGAAATGTTTCTCTTTTAGCTTAGATTCAAGCTTGTTAAGTTGGAATTGAAGAGTGATTGCTCTTGCCATTGCTTCAAAGCTCCTTCTTCATTGATTTTGTGAAAAGGTGAGATTTTTATCTCACATCTAAGTCAATAATTATCTTCGATTGTTAGGTATGAATTCCTAACACTTATCCTTGTGCAATTCCTGAGTCGTTGTTGCTCGACCGATCGTTATCGATGTCGTTTGGCCATTTTTGGCCTAGGTTCAGGGAATGCCCTGAATAACAGTTTCAGCCGTCTGAACGTATGGTTCAGACGTCTGAATGGAATACTGGGAATTTTCTTCTCCCAGCATTCAGACGTCTGAATCAAAATTTCAGACGTCTGAATTGGTTCGTTTTGAACCAGAAAAGAAATAGGCTAAAAAGTGCCTATTTCAGATGTCTGAAATCTAGGATTCAGACGTCTGAATTCTGTTCTGGAAAATAGTTTATTTTCCAGATTCAGACGTCTGAATTCTTGATCTCAGACGTCTGAATCTGTTGTGTTTTGCCTAGTTGTTTTTTTAGCTTGAATATCCAACTCTAATCAAATCGGGTTGATTCCCTTTTTGTTGTTATCATTTATTATCGGCCACTTTGTTAAGTCGCCCACCTATTTTTCCTTAGGTCGCTGGACAGCTTGCCTTCACTAGGTCGTACCGTGACGGGGCGCTGCCCCGCACCCCGCCGTGGGCGCTGCCCCCTGGACCCCCGCGACCTGACCGGGCAGGTCGAACCCCGTATTACTCTGCGTAGGCAATCTTATATGAAAAGCATTCATCAGAACTTCCATTTTGATGCATTTTGAGCTGATTTCCTTGGATTTTATTCACGTCTCCGAATGTGAATTTTTGTGATACGTTTTATGACTTGTCACTTTAAAAATATAAAGGTTTCAATACTAATAGTAAATATCAAAACTCTTTCATCAAAGCGATTTCAACACTATTTTAAATATCAAAAGTTCGTTTTCTCAAACCGATTTTTCAATCTACTAGTATATACAAGCCTTTACTTCACTCGAATGAGAAATCGACTTAAACGACTTAGTAAAACGGGTGGTATGAAACGCTTGCGTTCACTTCGTCGGTTGGCTCTTGGACTTGTTCGATTGAACCCTTTTTGTGACAATTTCCTAGTGAAGATTTACAGCTTGTTCGTAAATATTTAAGTTAAGCAAGTGGTTATGGGACATGAAGCTAAACTCATATATTTACTAGCTTGGTGTGATTGACACTTCCTTATGATCATGACGATCATTTTTGTGATTTAGACTAGCGATTGAGCGATGTCTCTTTGTCTACGTGGGAGACTATACCCCGATCATGTGATGTTTCGGCATCACATTTCTAGGGTAGCACCCTACGGTCTTCGGGCCATTCATGTGTTCGGAAAATTAAATGGATAGCTTCCATGAGATAGCTTCTCGTCATGTGTTTACGCGTAGGTGAGCTTCATGCTCCCATTCATGTGTTAGGCCTCCCCCCCTTTTTTATGTGTTTTCTGGATTTCTGATGATGATTTCTGGAATTTTGTGCTTCACCAATTTTCGTGATTTTCATTGATATGATATCAGTTTTTGTGCATTGGTGAATTCATGTGTTATTGACTTGTTATGAATACAAGTTTAGGGTATGATACCCTACCTTATCTTTGAAAAGATTCTTGTGATATTGATTAATCTTTTGTTGATTATCATTTACATACTTATAGTAGTATGTCGTAATAGTTATTTCATGTTCATGTCATGCCATTTACTTTATACCATATCATCTGATATTTATAGTTAGACTGATCCGTTTATTATTTTCTTATAAATAATACTCGGGTCAGACCGAGATGTTACAGGTGCTTCTGCTTGACTTCTCTTCAGGATATTTCTGACTTTTGGCTAACTACATAGATTTGTAGTTTTTGGATGTACACCTTTGAGATATAGACTCTATGTTGTGTACTTATTCTTTTGTATAGCACGTGATGCTATTCTTTTGTATTATCGTGGATCTTTCTGACCACTACTCTGATGTACACTTTCATGTGTTATATATTTATTCATATCTTCTTCCGCCTTTGTGATATGGATGTCTGTGACTGATTTATGTTATGTTTATTTCTATATTTATTTCCGAAGATTATATATAGCCACTGTGTGATAGCTTTGAGTTTGTATCGGTATGTCGGATTTCCTCCTTAAATGATATGCATTCTATACTATCTGACATATCGGTACTCGCACAAAGAAGTTACATGGATGGTCGCTCCTCAACAGCCTTATTCTCCGCGCTAGTTGACAGCATTACTCCGTAGTGTTCTTGGTTAGCGTGGGTATAGAGGTGGGGCGTCACAAAAGTTGTACAAACAAAGAATCATTATATTCCATATTATAAAATTTGATACATGTACAGGTTTAAGAAAGCGAGGACCGGTACTCGCACAATCTCCGGTCAATACATGAAAAAGCAAAATGGAGAAAATAAAATCAAGCTCATCTCTCCTTCTTCCCACCTTTGGAGTTTTTACCCGGCCTAATGATTAGTTTCTGAGGCCGCTGTGGACGGGTCGGGGAGGAAGGAGAAAGAGGTACAGCTGGGTCAACTTCCGCTTCTTCTCCGGCGACAGAAGTGCTTTTCTTCCCTTTCTTTGAAACCGTGCGTTTCCCCTTCTTTTTCGAAGAAGACTCACTGCCTGGAGTAAAAAACTCAGAAAGCTTTGTGTCGTCATCATAAGTTTTCTCCGGGGTCTTTTCGCCTTCTTCAAGTTCCCCAGTCTTTTGCTCTTGCGAAACAACCGGATCGTCCAAATCTTTGAGGGCTTCTATTTTCTCTTCTTGTGATCCTGGTTGAGAAGCAGAAAGAGGAGTAACTTGAGAAGGAGGAGGAACAGCAGCAGGAGAAGGAGAAGTTAGCGCAACTTTCGGTACTTCCACTACAGAAGAAAAGAAGTTAAAATCAATATTCTCCGAGAAAAGAGAAGATATTAGTTCATCAAACTCGGTTAAATTGAATAAGTGATTCACTGGATCCGGGTCGACGCCAAAGTTACCTGGAGAAGTCGGCTTTGCGAGATCAATCTCGAATTTCTCAGCCTCAATATCTTGCAGGGCCTCGTCCTCGGTGGGAGTGGTCACAATTTTAGTGTCAACTTTGGCAGGAGGCGAAGAATGGGAACTGGAGTCTATAATGTTAACACCGGCCGAAATTGAAGTTTGGACGGGGGCAGTTAAAGGAGCTTCCTCCTTTGGGTGTTCTTCTCCCGTCGATTCAGCTCGCGCTTTAGCAAGTTGTTCTTTTCCTCTAACAAGTGCAGCACGGGCATCTTCATCTAAGTAGGTTGCTTCAAGAACTGTTTCGGCATAACCAGCGCCACCAAACATATCGATTATCGCCTCCCACACTTCTGCCAAGGTGACTTCATAATCCGGCCCCAAAAACGAGAGACTTCCGTGCCCCAAAATGCTGTGGATATAAAAGTTAAATAGAGTAGAGCTGACTTTGGCCTTTGTCGCCTCGTGCGACTGCTCAGCCGCTTCTTTTTCAGCCATAGCTGCAACTCGGCCGGCAACTGCCTCGTCGCGCTCTCTTTCAGCTTTCAATAACTGAGCTTGCGGCCTTGCGATTTCCAAATCCCGAGAGCTGACTTTTTCCCGTAGCTGGACGGTGTCATTGCGGTATTTTTCAACAATATGATGCTCCGCTTCAAGTTTAGCTTCAGCATCTCTTTGAGCAGCATGTGCATCTCGCACTTGCTTTTGAAAGACTTCTTCTTTTTGAGAGTGCGAAGCAGAAGAAGAGGCGAGATCCTCTTCAAGTTTCTTGACTTTAGCCTCGAGTCTCTCGTTATCATCAGAAATACTCTGCATTTTTGCATCATGTTGTTTAAGAATTTTCTTCCACTCCGAATGGTCGTTTTCCATAGTCAACATGGCTTCAAGATTCATATGATTAACTCTTTGAAGCTCGTCAACAAGTTTCTGCCAGCTAGACATCCTATCAATATCAAGTTTGACAGCGTCAACGTTTCTTAACATGGCCTGCTTATCGATGGGAACCGAGTCTAAGTCAAAGCGAACCCCTTTTAAGCACCGATTTGGGAATCAGCTTTGAAGTGTAGGAGGGCCGTCCCCGACTTGATATTGAGGCCAGTTGATAATTGTTTGGAGGTCAGACTTCTTGAGAGCTGGAGAATCAAATGGAATTTCTGCAGAGGAAGGAGCATCAGACTTTTCAGAAATTGCAGACGCGTCACTAGGCTTGACCCGCTTGCTTGGATCTTCAGTAAGGTGACTCTTCCCTTTATCGTCGTAAGACTTTCGCTTATGGGAATCATCGCCTCTATGAGAAGAGTCGTATCGCTCATCCCTTCTCCTTTGCTGCTCCTCGTAGTCCCGCCTCTCGCGAGCTTTTCTAGCAGCTCTCTCTTCATCGGTTTCTCTATGAACGGGAAGGTAGCGCCTAAAATCATAAGTGTCGCGGCTTCCATGGCGCTGGAATTTATCGTAGTATGATCCGCTTCGCCCCATTGGAGAAACTGGAAACAAAAAAGATAAGTGTTAAGAATCTTCAAAGTAAAGAAGCCGAGTGCATTTAATTGTAAAAAATTCTAAGTGCGTGTGACATGTAAACTATGCGCGTCATGCTACAAACCACTCTTTGGTTGGGGAGTGATAGCGGAGTGTGAAGCAGGAGTCAACTTTTGAGCTGATGAAATGTGCTGCAAAGCAGATGTCGCTTCGACTGCTGGAGATGTAACTTTAGTTATATCATCTTTAAAGAGCTCTTGTGAAGTAATCATTAGATCGCTCAATCCGTCAAAAATGCCATCGCCATCGTGTTTAGCAGGACTCTTTCTCTCAACTCCTTCATCATCAGCATTCCCAGAATGTTGAGGAGGATCTTTTTCCTCGATTACTGGGGAAAGTGTGAGTTTGCCAGATGACCCCGCAACATCAACAGAAGTAGAACACTTCACCAACACAGTTTCTCATGCAGAAACTGGGGCACCTGTTAATAATTCAGTATCGGAACTAGACACTTCATGAATCTGGGTAGATCGAGAGGAGTGCAGAAGTCCAAACTGATGCAAAAACTCATCTTTCAACAGAAATTTAGTGCTTCTCTCTTCAGCAGCCACAACACTCAAGGTTTCGAAGATTGATTTGAGGTTGGGATTTCTAAGAGGAGGAGGAAGTGCTACAAAAGGTAGAAAATAAAGTCAAGCATTTGACAATTTGAATTTCGAAGGGCTCATGAGATGAACAGAGAAAGACGATCTTACTTCCGACTCTCCAAACGGCATAGAATCTTGGAGGACAGCGAACGAAAAAGTATTGACTTAAGAATCCGTGTGCACTGTCGGGCAAGTCTAGAATTAATTTGTGGTTTCTCGCACCTCTTACAAGTATAATTGAAGGGTGGTCTTTGTTCTTCGCAAAGGTGCACAAATAGCAAATCTCATCAAAGCTTGGAAAACGGTTGAGCGTCCTCTTAAATAGAACACACAACCCCATCAAGACAGCATAGCCGTTAGGGTGTAGCTAGAAGGGAGAGATAGCTAATCGAAGAAAAAGCTCTCGAAGAAAATCGTTGAAGGGCGGGATAGCTCCACTCAAGCACATCTGACGATTAACTGCGACAAAACCAAGGGGTGGCCTGTCAGCAGTATCGTTTGCTCCAGGAAATAAAGCATCTGCTTCGGCAATACCGAACTGGATGCACAGTTGTCTGAAGACTTTGTGGCTCAAGGTGGTCGGAGTTCTTTCTGGAGGGTCGATCAATGGGTTGGCAATTGGGAAAGCTTCTCCGACAGGTCCTGTATCTTCTTGTTGAGATGCCATTCTACACAATCAACTGGATGTTCAAATATCAAGGTGCACGTTTCTTAAAAAGTGTGAGGTGTTGTGCGTAACTAACAAAAACAGAAAGTAAACATAACTGGAATTAAATTGGTTGACAATTGGTCGATTACAAGATTTCAGGGCTTGTTAACTTAAAACTCAAGTGCAGTGTTAATGCAAACGAATCAGCTTTAGTTGACTATTTTAGTTTTGCTTTAATACTCCACTTGAATTGATTAGTTTGCAGCATTTCGTTCACACAGTTCATTTAAGCTGGTTATTCTTTATCGACTAATCTGTCATTCGATGTGGGCAGTCAATGGCAGTATATTTGTCCCGTTTTTCTGCAAATGTTGTGTTTAACAGGTTATTAACATTAGAGTTAAAGCAATCTTTAAAGAAGTGCAACATAGTTCAAGTTCAATCAAAATTCAAAGGCCAATTGAGTTCTATCCAAATTTCACAAGTGTTAGGTCGTCCATCGACCTAGCATAGGTCGGAACCTCCATAGGTCGCGTTGTGCAAATCAAAACGTTCAAGGTTGTGCAGAATTTTTCAAGTCCTAGGTCGTTTAGCGACCTATCATAGGTCGAGGCTTCTTTAGGTCGCACTGGGCAAATCAAAGAATTCAAGGCGATGCAAATTTCCTTAAGTCCAAATGGTTCATGTCCTAGGTCGCTCGCGACCTAGCGTAGGTCGGAAACTACTTAGGTCGTAAAAGGTTGTTCGGCTTCACTTAGGTTGGTCAGGTTTCTTAGGTCGTAAGACTTAGGTCGCGCAATTCCCAATGCGACCTAACTTTTAGGTCGTCCAGATCTCATAGGTCGCTGACTTCCTCTCCACGAAATCACTTACTAGACCCGATAACCCGATAACGCCATTTCAGAGAAAATCTGTCATTCTCTTCGAGAATTCCATTCATCTCCACATACCACCAAATCGCCCAAAAAATCGATTCCAAACCCCTCCGATCCATTATAAAAATTACCGTGCATTCATGAATTACCACAACGAATCAAACAACGATCAAAAGTCGATCGAAATAACCATTCAAAATGAAGCATGATACATGAAATTGGACTCGGGTCGGAAAACATGGATTCATGATCGAGCTAGAGATTGGATCCACTTACGTAGTATGTTGGTAGAAATGGATCGATGATTAACTGGATTGAACTCGCCTTCAAAAGTTTGAAGATTCGTCAATGGCAGTGGGAGTTCGGAGCAGTAAGGTAGGGAGGAAGTAGCGACCTATCAAATTTATATGGGGCCGAGAGAGGAAGGCGAATGGGCACGCGAGTTAGCACGAGTTTTAGGTCGTTCACGACCTAGCAAAAGTTAAGTCGAAGCACACGACCTATGGCATAGGCGTGTACTTCGAGGGGCAAATGTTAACTCCCATTTTTATGCCGACCTAAAACTCTGCGACCTAAAGTACCTAACGACCTAAAGTTCTTCACGACCTAAAGGACTTCACGACCTAAGGACTTCACGACCTAACTACTGAAGGGACTTCACGACCTAAGGACTTCGCGACCTAACTACTAAAGTTCTTCACGACCTAAGGGACTTCACGACCTAAGGACTTCGCGACCTAACTACTGAAGGGACTTCACGACCTAAGGACTTTGCGACCTAACTTATGAAGTATCACGACTTAACTTCTCCAACGACCTAAATGTCCACGACCTAAAGGTATCTGCGACATAATAGTCTCAACGACCTAACAGCATAATGGTCTTAGCGACCTAACTAGTTCAAAAGATAGTGCGACCTACGACCTACCTTAGGTCGCTCACAACCTATAACATAGTTCCCTATGCCGCATTTCTCTAGGTCGCTTACGACCTACCGCTTGCCACCTTATTCAGATAAGACCAAGAGCAACTCCATCAGTCTACACTTCCTAAGTCGCGAAGGGACCACGACCTATCTTAGGTCGCTCGTGACCTACGACCTAACTTAGGTCGTACACGACCTAAGACTTGAGGGGGATTTTTGCCTAGAATCTTCCTATAAATACCAACCTAACTCCAACGTGAGAAGGATTTTTGGCCAATCATTCTCTGAAGCGCCGTTACTCTGCCGAACTCTTAACTCGTCCAAGACTCGAAGAACTCCAAACATCGAAGATACTCCAACAAGCTTTGAACGAGATTCTACACATCCGACATGGATTCGACAAATCTCATCGTCAAAGTTTGAGTTACTAATCTGAAGTGTTTGAGTGATCGAAGTGAATTGTATTCGAAGTGCATTGTATCAAATTGTAACCTGATCAGCAATAAAAGACTATAAAGTGGACGTAGGCTCAATTACGGGCCGAACCACTATAAATTTGTTGTCCCTTTACTTTTTTCTGTTATTTTCAGCTTATATTCTGTTCCCGTACCAACGGGTGGTGCTTTCACATTGTTATTACATGCACCGGGTGTTAGCGTTCACTTTTCACCGTTAACACATTGTGCACTCACTAATTGCATTAGGAAAGAACTTCTCCGAAGAAGATCAAGTTAGAAAAATTCTGAATTCACTCACTCCGGAATGGGATCAGAAGACACTTGCAATTGAAGAGGCTAATGATATCAGTACGCTGAAAATTGAAGAATTAATTGGGAATTTGATGTCATTTGAAGTACAAATGCAAGGGAGAAGAGAAAGCAAGGTCACAGAAAAGAAGTCAACAGCATTCAATGCAATAACAGATGGTTCATACTCAAACAGTGACGATGATCAAGAAATAGCCTTGATAACAAGAAATTTTATAAAGTTTTTGAAATACAGAAAGATGAACAACTACAAGAGAAATGATCACAAGAATTCTGGAAATAATAGTGAGACTCTCAACAACGTCAGATGCTACAATTGTGATGAGCCAGGCTACTTAAAAAGAGATTGTTCGCATCTGGATAAGCAAAAATTTCTTCCAAGTAATGATTCGCCAAAGAAAAGGAAGAGAGCGTATACTGCTACACTAGACGATTCAAACTCATTCTCCAGTAATGAAGATCAAGAGATGGAAAATTCAAATATGTGCTCTACAGCTATTCCCGAATCTGATGATCTCGGGAATATGGATCTAAAAATAGGTACGCATTTAAATAATATTGGTTGAAATTGTTTGCTTGAATGTTTGAATGTTTGATTATTTGCATGTTTTGAAATTGCTTGTTGTTTGGATTTAAAATTTTGATTTTCAAAATAATATTATTTTAATAACATTTTTAATATTAAAATATTAATATTAAAGTGTTATTAATATTATTTCAGATAAAATATAAATTAGATTATAGGATATATATATATATATATAGATATTAAACAAATTTGAAAAAATTAGTCACATGTATTATAGGACCCATGTCGACATGGCCCTACCCCCTATGTCGACATCCCCCCAGAAATTTGAAATTCAAATTTAAATTCAAAACTTTGAATTTCCCTACACCTTTTCACCAACTCCAAAGCTCTGAAAAGGTGTCTCTTGACCAGAGAACATGACTATTGAATATCTATTTATCTCCTCAACTTTATCTTATCTTTGCACTTTCATTTCAAAATTCAAACTCTCTTTCAAACTCTCAAGCTCTCTACTCTCTTCAAAAATGGCTTCCTCAAGCACTCCCTCCACCATTAGGCTATCCAAAGCCATCAAAGAATTCCTCTACAATGACCTGGAAGCTATCAAAGCTTACATAAGCTATGTAAACTTTGGAAAAGTCCATCGGGAAAATTTGCCATCTTTAGTGATTTTCCTTCATATGAACTCAATATTCTTTTCGAAGAGAATCAAATTCTTAGTTTAATTGATGATTCTCAAAATGATTTTGTTTGTTATCCTAATCTTGTTAAAATGTTTTATGCAAATTTGAATCGTGGTTTTTATGATGGTAATGAAGGGGAAGTTTGGAATAGTGTTAAAGGAACACAAATTGTTTTGAATAATGAGATTTTAGAAAATATTTTGGGTTGTAAGTATAAGGGAATGAATCTTTCGGATTTTCAAATTGATGAACATGATCGTGAGATATTTCATCACATTTTTAAAGAAGATGATAACTTTGAATTTATATATCGAAATTTCCATCCTAAAGCAAGAATTGTTAACCTTCTTTTGCAACATACCATAACTCCAAGATCAGGAAATTTCAATCACCCGACCTTAAAAGTTTGTAAGGATCTTTTTGCTATTTATGGGCACTATGACATTAATTGGGCATAAGTAAATTTGGATGAACTTCGTCCCAAAAATTTTACTTTAGGAGAAAACACTTTGTATCATGGAATTTATCTTACTCAGATTTTTAACTATTTTGGAGCTGATTATAAGAAGGAGAAGTTTGTTTCTCGAAAAGTGTTAACCATGCAAATATCTCTCTTATGAAAATCTCACTTGTGTTTCAACCATATGAAACACTTACCGAAAAAGATGAAAGATTGGCTCATGAAGAAATGGAAGAAGAAGAGGAGGAGGAGGAAGAAGGGGAGGAGATGGAGATTGAAGAAGAAGGAGATGAGGAGGAAGAGACATCATTGGAAAGTATTGAATACCCTTTCACTCCTAATAATCCATCCAACAAGACACTTCTCAAAAACTAAAAGATTATCGTGGAAAACCAACGGATTCTCAGAAGATCAGTTAGTAAAAATTTGGACAAAATTTCCACCAATATGAACAAGTTCTTTAGGAAAGTGAGTCGTAAACATGGATTATCATCATCTTCATCATCCTCTATCGAATTCTAGTTTTCATTTCATGTTGTATTAGTTTGTATCTTTCGATTACTTAATGTTATGTATTGTTTATGTAATGTTAACTAAAATTTATCAATGAAAATCATTTATTTCTGTTCATTAGCTCTAAAATATCTCTGGAATGCTTGCTTTTATATTATATAAGTTTATATATATAGACTTGTACATAATATAAAGAAACAAAGCATATTTCCAAAATCAATAGGAGCATGTCGACACCCCCTACCTCCCATGTCGACATGTAACAGCCAGAAAGTAATTTTTATTTTGAATTTGAAATTGACATAACTACCTTGTGTCTTTTCATTTCAAACGACGTTCTATCTATTTAAATACCTGTTTCTTCTAGAAAAATGCACATGTTCAATTCTCCTTATTTTCTATTGAATTTCTTCATATTTTATCAAAAATGGCCTCTCTTATTCATAATCTAAGTGAGAATCTTGAAGAAACTCTCAAATCTTTCAAGAACATACTTACTTTTATCCTTCGCGATCAACGACACTCAGAATTAAGCCAAATGCAGATGATAAAGGAACAAGAAAGGCACTTCGATGCCATTTGATGGATTATTTCAGCCCTCAACAAAGAAGAACTTGAAGCGAATTCAGAAGGAACTCTGAACAAGTATAATGAAGAATGGGATGCTATAAAGTTAGATCCTATCTTCGGTGAAGAAGGATGGGTTGAAGTTCCAAGAAATGTTTGATTTGACTTGTATGGTTTGATTTACTCTGATTTGATTTGGTTTGATGTGGTTTGAATTGTTTGGTTTGATTTGACTTAATTTGAATTGTTTGAATTGATTTGAACATGGTATGTAATATATGATTGAAATGGTGTGGTTTGATAAATATATTGATTGATTATGTTTGAAATTTTCATATCTCGCACATTTATCTTACTATATTTTACTCATATTATTATCTATCTCATTTATATTCTACTATACTGTATTATTATCCTATATAGTGCTATAGTATAAGATTTAGGGGGAGATATGTAGTTTAGGATTAGTTTTTGTTGATGACAAAGGGAGAGAACTATAAAATAGGTTAGATAGGCTTAAATTAAGGGGAAGTTAGTAGATTAAGGGGGAGTTGTTGGAGTAAGGGGGAGTTAGAGCAGAATTAGAGTTTTGTGGAGTAGATTTTATAAACAAAGGTTGTCATCATCAAAAAGGGGGAGATTGTTAGTTCCTGAGATGATGGTTTTGATACAACAACCTTATGACTTGTTATAAAATATAAATACTAATATTCTTGTCTAGATATATATGTATATGCAGGATATATATGCAGGTATTGAGAATGAAGATTGTACAGTATAGAGATTCAAGATTGACGAATTCAAGATTAAAGAAACTAGGACTGAAGACTCATGAGTATCAAGAGTTCAAGATATCAAGATAAGTAATAATGTCTAGATTTATGTTAAAACTTCATAATAGCACTAAAATCTTTATTCGGATTTTAATTGTGGAATGGAATCCACCTTCTCACTTTAATAGTGGGATAGAACCCACGACCTCTTTAGTAGGATGGAACCCACGACCTTCTCTAGTGGAATGGAATCCACGAAATTTTCAAAATGATTTATTTTAAATATTTTTCAAAAACTTTTAAGAAGTCATCTCTCTCAGTTTAAATATTTTAGCCTTAAACTATTTTTATTGTCTTTTATATTTTGATTTCAAAATCATCTCTTGTTTTTAAACTATCTCCTGGATTTAATATTATAAGCTTTAAATATCAAAATTATATTCTATACTTAGTTTTTAATATTACTTTTAAATTATAGATTATATATTTTTAAGATTACTTTTTAAATCTCTTTTGTAAGTTTAAACTATATTCAAAATGATTTATAAACTTCAGAAATTGTTTTGATAAGTTTTAGAAAGAAAATCTCTTTTAAAAAAAACAAAAATCAATTTTCAAAATTTACTAGGGCATGCCGGCATACCCCATCCCCCCATGTCGACATGGTGACCGTAGAAATTCAAATTTCAAATTTTCAAAAGAAGTGTCTATTCGTTATAACCTTTCACGAATGGACATGACTGTTGTTCTTCTATAAACACCAGTTATTTTCAATTAATTTTAAGTTAGTTTTATTCATTTCTTCACTCCTACTTCTCCACTCAAATATTCTCTTATATTTCAAATGCTTTAACAAAACTCTGCCAAAATTCTAAGTGAATCAAACTCGATTGTCTTTAGTTTGATTCACTGCCACTCTCTTTCAAAGATCTCAATGTTATTTAGAGTTATAGGATCATTTATAATCAAAGAAGTGTATCGAGTCTCTCTATCTATCAAAGTGATATTGGAAACGGTGTGATTGTGGCCCGTAAATCAATTGGGTGTGATTGTAGCCCGTAAATCAATTAGATGATCTTGTAGCCTGGTTAAATCAAGAGAGTTTTCCCTAGACTCAAAGACGGGAGGGTGTATCTCGTGGCCTTTAAATCGAGGTTGTAATATCGACATTATATTTGAAAAGAAATCTACATAAGAAATTGTGTGGGACTGGATATATGGTAACTCTGAACCAGTATAAAATTCCGGAGTGTTCTTTCCTTTACTGCTTTTTATTTACTATTTGCATCTGTGTATGATTCTGTGATTGTCGCTGTGTTTGTGAATTGCATCTGTCTGTGTTTAATTTCAAAAGATTTCAAAAATGCCATAAAATCCATTAAACACTATTCACCCTCCCTCCAGTGTTAATCTAGCCTTAAGATCCGTAATCCGCATTTCCAACAAGCCCTACCATGACTAGAGTCGCGGTACGAAACATGGAGATCATAATTAGCACTGGCTTAGACAGTTTCATAGTTCGAGGACTTATACTCATAATCAGCCAGATTATACAAGAAGGACAAATCAAGTCTAGGCCCGAAACACTAGAAAATGTTAATTGCGCGTTGTCGACCAATTTCTGCTATTTTTATCTTCACTTTCTCTTTATAAAGCTCTTCCAAAAGAGATGTCCTATCGATCGAACCTTGAGAAACCATGATAGAATCTAATCTAGCCTCACACTCTAAATGTATATTTTGTTTTCTAGGGCATTTACTCACCACATAGCCACTTTCCTGGTCCTCTCAATTTCGTCCAAGAGGAACGCCCTTGACTTTTGGATATCTTTGGAGAAATGACTAAAGAACTCATCCTCAGTAGACCTAAACGGTGAAACCCAAGTATCCAGCGTCCCCAATTCTCCCTTATAATAATTCTCTAATTCTTTAATTTTGACCTCATAATAATCCTTCACATCTTTCTTCCATTTAAGGATCTCATTCGGGTATGCTCCAAACACGAGCATAGGAATTGCATCCGACCTGAGGGAGGTCTAGGTAGCCGAGATCATTAAAGGATCGTTTTATGCATTTATGCGCAATGCAATCTCTTTGTCCATCTCCACGATCCTTCTCTTTAGCCTTTTGATTTCATCCTTATATACAGCTCCATATATGCTTTCAGCATTCTTTAATAGACCTTTTAGTTCTGCTACTCTTCAGGAGAGTGGTTATCTTTGAACCCTAATTGAGAGAAGCTGGCCCGAAAAAAGGTTAAATAAATCAATACATATCAGAATTAAATAATACTATAAATAAGAAAAATGAAACCAACAGAAGTTTGCAATTTCTATAAAGAAAAGTTAGTCAACAAATTTCTATATCATTAAAAAAATTGTCAGATTGCAAAAAGTATTCTTCTTATCCTAAGACACTAGCAGTTAAGCACTAAAATGACGCCTAACGAGCACGAGGAAGAGGTGGGGCCATGCTAACAGAAAATGTCTAACGAGGATCATATCTTACTCCTGCCCCCATGATCCATAGGTTGGCAAATTGACACTTCAATGTCTTCCTTGTCATTCAGAAAACTTTGGTCCAATGTGGGGTAGAAGAAGTCCAGGACGTCTCGAGACCGTTATTGCAATGCCTTAGCCCTCTTGCTTTTAACTTTCTCTTGCTCAAGCTTATTCGAGTAAGAAGCAATCATATCTTGAGAAACCCGCAATGTGTCCTCGAGCTCATACACCTTTGTTACCGCCCTTCTCCTGGTATCATTTAGGATCTCAATTAACTGAGACTTTGTTTTCCTACTTTTATCTGAAAAATCATAAAATAATCTGGAAGCGATAATCTTCCATCAACACAAAGATGAAAAGATCTAGAACTTGTGGGAGGAATAGAAGCAGTATCCAGTGGGGCACCAAAATCATCCTCTCATATTCTGCAGCCTCTTGCTTACCAAGTAATCTGGTAATCTTTGCAGACATGTCCTCCACTTGTTTCTTGTATTATGCAATCTCTTCTCTATAAACAATACCGTAGATTTCTTTACCCACCTTTACGGTCTGCTCTATCCCTTCCAGCTCTAATTTGGCATCCCCTAACCATGCATGCAGCCTCCTATTGCAATCGTGCTGACGTTCGAGCGCGAGCTTGCAAGCTTGGCATTTGCAAGTTCTTTACGATTAAGCTTCAGCTCTATTTCAAGCCTCTCAATTTCGTATCTGAGTTGGGCAACTTCATCTTCAGAAACATCCTAGCAACAAACATAATTAATATTTAACAGAGTTTGAAAAGAACCAATATTTGGAATAAAACTCAGTTACTTAATCAGAACATAAAAGACTAAGTTTCAACACTAAAACATCCATTACTTATTTCATCATCTCTACTTGTCCACATACTTGAAAATCATATGTAAATTAACTAAGATAGGGAAAGGTCATTCATTAATTAAGAAAGGTCATCCGTTAATCAAGGTTCTAAAAATAAGCCTAAACCACTCTAGGTAAGGGCTATAAGGTGGAAATGAACCTTTTTCTAACGTAAATCGTAATCGGCACAACACGAAATTACTTAGGGTCTCTTTCTCCCGAACTACTTGATCTATTAGGGATAGTAATCCTTATGTCTTATCCTTAAGCTCCGCGAAAGTTTTTTCTAGCTCTTTTTCACGCCTACACATAGCCGCGAAACTTAATCCAAGACGATCTAAAGTTTATTTTTCGAGCCTAGCCTCAGTCTCACTCAACAGTTTTGTGAACACATTATCTCCAAAGTAAACAAAACAATAAGGAAAACACAATCATTCGCAAGAAGAATATAATGAATACCATGTTTCATCACACACACTGGAACAAACTCCAAAGTCTTAATACAACAATAGACAAAAGAAATTCGGGACTAATCATCTAATTCTATGGAAGAATGTGGATTAACTTTGCTTATAGATGTTGTATTCTTATCCACGGGTTGCAAGTTCCCTCAATCTTTATCAACCTCAGCCGTGTCCTCCTCGGAAGGGAGCCTAGAATAGTCTGGGCCAACATTTTGCTCTTCAACCTCTTTCTCCTTCCGCCTACCTTGGCAATACTCATAAATTGAAGTAGCCATAGACCGATCATCCAAGAAATAAGGCTTGACCTCTACCCCAAAATTACGCTTGGCCGAAGCATAAAAACCATAGGTCACATTTGAAGTGACTGTGTGAAGGTCTTTCTTCGATTGGGATAATTCCTTCTTCACTGCCTTCTACTCCCTCTCAACCTTGGCAAGCGCCTCATCCTTCTTCCTCAACTCTTACGCTTTTTAAGCTCGAGCATCACTACAACAAAATACCTCTTTTACAATGGGAAATACCTGTTGTAATAAGGATTTCGCAACGGGCCAGCGCTCGTTATCTTATGCGATATTGTAATAGATCCAGAAGATTTTACAATGGTTTAAAACCGTTGTACAAACCCATTGTAATAAACACTTTTACAACGGTCTAGAGCCATTGTAATAGAGTCTTTTACAATGGTTAATGCCTGTTGTAAATATGCAATAATTTCTCTAGAAAATATGATATTGTAACATGCATTGGCTGTTGTAGTACATTATAATACAATAGGCCAAGCCCATTGTAATTGGTCTCAACTACAACAGGCATAGACCATTGTCATAGAGTCTTTTACAACGGTTATTGCCTGTTGTAATTGATTACAACTACAACAAGCATGGACAGTTGTAATAGAGTCTTTTACAATAGTTACTACCCGTTATAAAAAGATAACATTTATTTGAAAACATAATATTGCAACGCGCACTGGCTGTTGTAGTACATTATAATACAACTGAACAAGCCCGTTGTAAGCATAAACCATCATAGTAAGCTCCATCCACAACAAGCACTAACACATACCAACTAATCAAAAAATACATATCAAGTTCTAAGTACAAACACATACCAAAAGGCACATACATACTAGGCCAAGGAGATGAAGTTTTGTGCCAAGCGACGGTTGATCCAGTGGCCTCTTTAATAATGGATATCTCTGAATTTGGCCTAAATAAAAAGGCTTCCGGTTCTCATTCACCCATACCTTCCAAGCATCTAGTCCAAACTTTAACAAAGTGTACCGAAGCATCAGGATCAGTGCTTGCTATCATCCCTTCTGCAACTATGTTCTTTTGCCAACTCAATAACATATTAACATGCACTTTCTTTTCACCAAAACATCAGGAGTTTCCCGATTTTGCTGATCTTGAGCCTGCATATTGTTACTATCATGGTGTGACTGTAAGCAAAGAAAAAATAGTTCATTGGCATATAAACAAGCCTAACCATTCATTGGCATACAAAACTTCTGTCACTTTAAACAGAAGCATATATATCTGGACATTATATGCATCTGCTTTAATATGATAAGTATTGTTAGCACTTAACAAATATGCCAAAATGAATCGGTGTTAAACTAGAGAACTGGAACAACAAAGTTAATTAGTAAGCAAACTCTAACTCATACATCTTGACAACAACAATTAATTCTTAGCAATTAGAGATGATCAGATGTTAGGTTATTAGATATGGCTGGTGTATATTTACATCAGAATGACTATCTGAGGTGGGTATATAATTCTTTTATTCATAGATTCAAAACTTTTTCAAAGATAAGTCTTTAACACATTAAGTTCAAACTAGCGTTATATTATTCTTGTACATATACTAATGTATAAAAGGAAATTTAGGTTGTGTGAGTCACACATTCTCAAAATAGAGAAACCTATTTAAATACTGATATTAAATTAATCAATTTGTCCTCAGTTATCGATTTAAGAATTTGACTTGCTGATTAGTCAATTTAGTCTATCACATACATTTTACTTCTGGTCTATCTATAAAAATCAAATTATTTAAGAATTGATATTCAGCTTTCATATATTATTAGATCTAAAAAAATTAAAGTATAATATAGTATATATAGTAGCCAGTCTCTCCTTATCACAACTTGCAAACATAGAAAGTGAAGGGATAGAAATAGAGTTTAAAGAAGCAAAATCTTCAATAGAGATTAACTAATCTGTAAGTCTATTTTGTTTCATTTTTGATTTCTTGTTTTGTACCTATATATGTATATGAGTTCAATAGAACAATTAGTTTTCCACACTAATCTCTTGGATGAAGTTCAATCTAGCAACCCAAAATCTGATCGATGGCTGCCTCACTGCCACTGTAACTACAAGCTACCAATAGACAAACTAAGACACCATCGTACTTTCCATCATCATCCGAATTTATCTTTGCTCAGTACTCCGAAGAAGGTGATGGGAAATGAACTCTTTAAGGTGAAGAACGTTTCACACAATGAAGGAACTGAAGAGCTACTATACAAATTATTAGTAGCTGAATTTGAGTTAATTATTATTTTTCTTCTTCTTGCAGTATTCTTAGGAATCTTTAGAGTTTTAACTATCATTTTAATTTGGATTCTTCGTAATCAATATTTATGGACTAATAACTGCAAAAAATTAATAAAAATTTGAATGCTTTTGGGAAATTATTTTGATAATATTTCACGCTCGGATAATGGCTATTTTAGCTATTAGGTGAAACTAAAGGTTCAATGCTACCAGCAACCCATTCAATCTACTTCTTTTTATTCTTTTCTAAATTGCTCAACTTTTCTGAGGTCAGCTGAAGATGAACTATATTTAATAACCACTTCGTAACCTAAGTCATATGTACAATCAAGTAAACATTCAACTTAACATATGTAATTAAAACTACCAATGGACCAGATATTGAATTGAGTCCTTACTAATAAATGGATCTGATTTTGATTATTCAGTTCGTTAGTGGAACAGTATCAATTAATCTGTTGAATTAACAAACGAGAAAAATACAAGTTACTCAGAAACAATGAATAACGTACCGACTTGTTTGCAAACATATTGGCAATTTTCTTTCAGCTATTAGTTATTTTTTGAAATCTTTCTACTGCACAAATTGCAGTGGTGAAAATAACAATAAATAACAAGGCACAAACAAGCCACATGTGTGATACACTGCACAAGTATGGATTCCATCTTTATATTTTCGAGCAGTTAATACTCAGCATATATGAAGAGCCGCTTTATATGGAATTTCATAGAAGTACCTTTTTTATTAGAGGCCATCAATTTCTAGTTATTTCATTATATATCTTGGTGAGTTCATAAAGTAAGCGTGAAGTGTTCTAACCTGAGGCGTATGAGCACAAGGAGTCTCCATGTCCGTCACATTATTATTTTGCCTTCTATTCATGCTCTGTAAAAAGTACAAGACATGCACTTAGTAGTTCATAAGCACATATCACACATTCATTAACAATAACTAATTAACTATAACTTACCGCCATGAACAAATCGGTCGGCTCTTCTACTCTAGCCTCCAAGTGAGCAACTTGGTTTTCTAATGCACACATCTTTTTTGAATTACTTGACTAAAAACTCGTTTGTGATGGTACAACACCAAATCCTAGTCCTCTCACTCTTCCCTTATATTCATTGCCAAAAACCTTTGACACTCCATCTCCACTTATCGATATCGTTCCTTGAGAGCTCTAAGCATTACTATTGTGCTCTTTTTTCTTAGCCTACAAATTAAAATAGATCCAATACTAAGAAATCAAAAAAGAAAATACTACACATATAACCATTTGTAGATACCATTTAATTCAGCTGTTCAAAAGATAATTTAAGGTGTACAAAAATAATACTTATTTACCGAAATTAAGACATGTGTTTATACTCAGAAGGCCCAAACGTTCAAATAGGCAACATGTGGTTATTGTTAGGAAGGGCAAAGTGTATGAAATGAATCATAAACTAAGCACTATAAATATATATTGATATTAAAGAGAGGAAAATAAAATTCAGAACAAAGAATTTAATAGCAATAAGTTTATATTTATTTCATCAAAGTACAAAAACATTTCTTTAGAAATTACAAATAATAATTATTTAAAGTGATTAATATTTTCTAATAACATGCAGTTCCTAGAAATTATTTTGAATTTCAACAAAAATAATTGCAAATTATTTAAACTTCCTAACAATGATCAAACTTGTAGTTCATAGATAGTCCATTAAAATAGAAGTGGGGCAAGTTCTAGTTGTGAACCATTAAATTAGAAGTGGTACAATATTTAGTGACCTTTTTCTGATTATTTGTGAATTGATAGCATGATGATGCTATAAAGAAGAAGGGTGGTGTTATGGTGAAATCATGTCACGATGAAACTTCACCTATGTTAGAAGAAGTCAGAGCTAGAATGGCATGATAATATATGTGTAATTTTTTATAAACTAGAGCGTAAAGTTTATCCTACTTTGAAACTGCTTATAGTAGATGTACTAATTGTTATATAAAAATGTCATAGGTATTGTCGTATTCCAAATCAGCTTATAATGTAATGTTATATGTTGATAGTTATCTGGACTATAAGTGATTCCGTCTGTAAGGAACAAGGTTAAGAACTTGATGAGAGAGTCAGCTTACCAAACATAATGTTATGAATAAGATTTGACACATTGTTTGAATAAGAATAATAACGGAACAACTGAGCATGCTTGTTGTGCTAGAGACTAAATTTGACATGTCAAAAGTTGGTACAACTACTGACAGAGTTCAAGTATTACACTCAGACTTCTAAATAAATGAATAATTAGGTTGATAATCTATAAGCAATATATAGTGTGGAAATATTATGATAATAATATAAAAAAGCCTACAATGCATTCGATAACAACAGAATTCGGTGGGTCACCATTTTTCTTTGTATGGGCTTTGAGCCACATATTGTCTCTACTAATATCCATTATTCCATTTTCCTTTTTCTGCAAATAATAATAATAACAAAAAATAATAATATAATCGATGTAAACATGCATGCATTCCTTACCATGTCCTCTGCCAATCTTGCGTAACATTTTCCACTCATTGTGTGTGGAATTTTATTCTTATCTTTTAGTGCTATGTATTTGTTGCTAGTTTCATACATAGGAGAAATTCAATAATAAACTATAATTTACCTTCTAATTTATAATAATAAAATACAGCTTATTACCTCAAATTTCTCCAACAGTTTTTCCTTTAAAAAGTCATTCCACTCTTGAATATTATCTATATTGTCTGTTTTTAGCTTGGCTTATCTAGAGGGAGAGTCACAATAAGTAGATGCTACTTTAATAGTGGAAACCAACCTTGATTTTGACTCTCTCCATCGTAGTACCAACATCTTAAGCAATAAATCCTTATATATTCATCCATCTTTAATCTTGTCAATGTACATTGGTCAAACAATGGTGAAATATCAAGTCAATTCTTCGTTCTAGTTGTTGACTAATCAAAAATATAAAGAATTATAGGAACTAACTCGCTAGTGGCATAATAGGTAAACCATTGTTCATAAAATATGATTTCTCTAAGTTGTGATGCTTAGAGAAAACTATTGTTCATAAAATAAGATTTCATGATAAGCACCATTGTCCCAATGGTTAAGTGATTCGGCTGTGGTGTGAGAGGTCACAAGTTCGAAACTTGCGTAGCGTGATTCGAACGTTTATTGACATGTGATATGTTGTCCTAGTTACATATTGTATATAAAGTACCATTTCAAAAAAAGGATTTCATACATGCTAATTCTAAGAAATTTTGTGCACCATATCTATTTTACACTATATCAGTTACAAATGCAATTTCAGGAAATCAGTTAGAATCTAAAATACAGATGAAATTTTTGCAGCAATTAAGTGGTTTGCATCAACTAAACATCTACCCATCAAGTTAATACTTCAATTAGCCCGTTGCAAGTAAGAGGTTTGAGTTTACGATTTTCTTAAATATGATTGGAGTCTCAGAAGAGAAGTCCAATAATTTGCCAGTTGCATTACTATTGTTCAGGTAATTGTATACTTTAAGATCCATTTTTGATATATCTTGAAAAGCTTTAATAATCGTGCATATCCTTTTTCTATTTTTGCATGTTTATTTTGATATTGGTCCATACTTAGTTCATAGCATGGCACACATCAACCATATTAGATTCTTAGATAAACTAGATTTTTACGTCCAAACATCATTACGTTAACTTATATTTGATATTTTTTGTTTTCAGTATCAGCATCATTATTACACATTTCAATTTCTTCAAATTTTAGTTGATCAAAGGATGAGCACTACTCGTTGATATGAAAAATATACTTAAATATGTTGGCATTTTGGCATAACTTGGATATTAATATAGACATAAGTTATTTGAGCATTTCGAATTTGATTACTAAAGAATCCAAGGTCTTTATATGCAACGACCCGCAAATTTATCACTTTGATAAATTATATTTATTTTTAAATAAAAAGTTGATAATACAAAAAATATTTTTTGAGTGATAATAAGTGATAGTAATCTTGTTTTGAGTAAATATTTACAAAAATATTTTTCTCGAAATCTAAATCGATAAAATGGCCGAAAACCGTTTTATAAGTAAACAACTCTATAATCGTAAAATGTCACGCACAGAGCTGGATACATACACTTATTTTTATAATTAAACAAGAATATGAAATAAATCAATTGATTTTCTTTTGGAAATAAAATATGTTTTTAACATTGTTAATAATGCCCTTAAATATGATAATTGATTTATTTAATTTAAATTGAGATCTAATGATTAAATAGTTATTATAATTATTCAAATAATGATTTTAAAATGGTTATAGTTCATTTTGAATAGTTATAAAGTGATAATAAATCATTTATATTAGTTTTATAAAGAGATATATTTGATTTGAAAATAAAAGGAAAAATCGATATCGCTTTATCGGTATAATAGCGATTTTTTTAAATAATTGTTAATATAAATTTATATGGTTTTATAAATGAAATGTGATCATTCTAATTCATTTAAAATGATAAGAAATTTATTTTGAAATTTTGTTTACAAATATATGTATGTGAAAGTATAAGTGAAAATGTGACTGGGAATCGGTTCTCCGATCGGCAACGGTTTATCGAACGAAAGTTGTTCGGAATCAATGCAACGTAGTTTTTATGTCATGTACACATATGTAACATACAAATGCATCCACTAACATGCACATGAACAAATGTATACATACATATATACTTATACATTTAAAAATACATACATAGTACAAAAATCTAAGGTATTTTAAGTAAAACTTCCTTCTTAAGCATAAACAAGTCAACATATGCATACATAAGTGGATGGAAGTGATGTTCACATGGGGGAGGGGTTATTTCCGTGCATTTTGAAGGGGGAGGTGTGTTGGAGAAGCTTGGAAAAAGTGGCGTTTACATATCTTCCTTTACACACTTCTTTTTTCCTATAAATACCCTACCCTCTTCTCTTTAACCATTCATCTTCTTCTTCATATTCGTCAAGCTTTTGCTTCCTCTTTAATGGATTCTAAACTAAAAGAAATAATGTCAAAAATTATTTCAAAAAGAAACTAAAATCATAAACTATAGTCATATATGGTAAAACACCTCAAAAACGATCCAAAGCTCTTCATTTAACTTTATTCTTCACAAACTCTTTTTCATTCCACTCTAGGCCGAGCCCAACCCAAGATACACCCTAGGACATGCACTTCTTGGCTTCCACAAAGTTTGGTCGAGACATTTAGGAGCTAACATCTGAAGAATAGTGAGCTTCGGAACTCGAATTAGCGGAGCTATAGCGGTTTTTTTGTGAATCATTTGAGATCCAAGGTGAGAACTCCTAATTTTTTATACTATATATTGGATGATGATATGATGTTGCAAATGAATGTTTAATATGCTTTGATCATCAAGTTTGGTTGTTTTCATATGAATGTTGAATATATATATATATATATATATATATATATATATATATATATATATATGGAAGTCACGAATATACACGTCGATAAACACAAAAGGAAATCACTTTCCTTGAATTAATGAAATGGTGTATATGGAAGTGTTAAACCTCTTATAAATGATTTATAATGTATTTGAAATGTTTTATAAACATTTAAAAGTGATTTTGTGAAGTTTTACAAGAAATAGAAAGTTTGGTAAAAAATAAGCGCGCGCGTAATGGTAGTTCGCGATTTTGCGCTATAAAAGTCAAACTAGTGTAAAAGTTGAAATATAGCTCAGAATTCTTCAAGATAAGAAATTTCCGAACTATTATGTCCATAGTTTTCCAACGAAGGAAGAAAATCGGGATTTTGATGAATAGATTTTGAAATATGAGTAAAACAAGTTTTTGAAAAATCCTGAATTTGTAGTCTAGAATCCAAAACTGGATTTCTTTGAAAATGATGTTTTTAAATTGTTTAAAAATATGAAATAAATCTTATAAATGTTTTAAAATGGTTTAAAAGATATTTGAAAAATAAAAGTGAGGTTTAAAATAATAAAAATTTATTTTGATCAATATAGCCTAAAAAGCACTTTTCACAGCACTCTTTCGCAACACTTTTCTATAACTTTTGAAGTATGATTTTAAACTTAACAACTCTTTTACAAATCTTTTGTAAATATTTTCAAATGAATTATAAATATTTTTAAAGATGATTTAAAATAATTTTTGGAATGATTAAAGATTTAGAGTCGATCTAATAACTTGACCGCCTTATGGGTGTTAGAGAGATAGTGTCTAGGCTTGAGTTTGGAAAGCCAGTTTCCTGCTCTCCCTGACTATCCGGACTGGCCCGACGGAGGGAGAGGTGAATTTGATTTACTCGGATCAATATCTTCCTAAAATAAAAATGAAACGATTTCGAGTTTATTCTTAGTAAAAAGAAGTTTAAAAGATTATCAAGGAATGTTATAAGAGAGGTTTAATATTTCCGTATATACCGAAAAGAATGTTTTATAAATGTATATCTCCAAAAGATATTTCGATAAAAGAACTTAATAAATTAAAGAATGATTCCTTATTCACTTGACCTCTTTTATTGATGATTGGTTCGGAGAAATTGGGGTCGGATCTGGGAAATCCCTATCCGAAAATCACTTCGAACCAATGTATGCATTCGAAAAATAAAGATTTGATGGATAGAATAAAGAATGAAGCCCAAGGATTTTTGGATGAACGGACCACTTGTTGATAATTCTGGTTAGCTCCCAAATACTAAAGTAGCAGTGGTCCCATCATTTTTGAAATTCTTTTGGTTGTAAGGACTTCTCGCTACTAATCCTAGGGTAAATTCCCGATAGGATGTGGTAGGAGAGTGCCTTTGGTTTCGTTCAGTCCTAGAACGAACTTGTATGGATGGATGTCTGACATTGCATTCTTGAGATTTACATCGTTGACTTTTATAAACGTACATCTGTTTGGTGGCGGAGAAGGCAACTTCTCCTAGCTTAACACCCTTCTCTGAGACGTATGAGCTTGGAGGTTGTATGTTTGTGGAAGTCAACAAGCGATTGATAGAATGGTAGTGTGACACTCAAAGGAAGATGATATGCTATGCAAAAAAGTATCGTTACCTCAGGCCTCACACCCAAAAATGACCGAAACGGGGTTGGATGCAGCAAGGCTATGTGTTTTGCAACCATTAGGGTATGCTCATCCCCTTCTAGATGTATTTCTTCCCGCTATGACATTAGGGATGTAAATTATTGTGAATGTATGCTAAGAGATGTCTCAGATAGGTTGGTAACGACTGGGGTGATGACATATTTGGTACTATCTAAAGAAAGGTAGGCTAGTCTTGTGTTGGTAGAGGTGCAGATATTCTATTGGCCTTGGTACATTCCTTTAGAGATGTACCGCCGGAAGTAGTCCCTTCACCTAGTCATTTGTATGGAATCCATTCTCTAATAAGTGCCTACCATTTTGTTTGTAGAGCCTAATATGCTGGAATTTAATAATGGTAACAATTTTAGCTAAGATTAATAAATTTATTTGTAAATGTTTTCAAAGATATGTCATTAAAAATAATATCAAGTATTTTAACGTAAAATGTTTTGGTTATCATAAGGTAAAAGCCCATTCCGTGTTTATGTGCGGCGTGGTCTTATGAGATACCCTTTTTATTTTCAAAACACGTACTTTTACCTCTCACGCCAGTCCCATGTCGGACCCAGAGTTTACTTTGTTTTCCCTTTAATCTCTGGGTACCCTATTTTCCCGGGTATCCAAGTAGTCAGGATTCTATTTAGAGTATTTTGGGAGGAGCATGCTGGAGGAGATTTTTGGAGCATGAATCTGGAGCATTAGATGGGGATATCTATCTATCTATTTTTGTTTTCCGCTATGTATAAGTTAGTAATGCCAGCAAGTGTGGGAGTAGGCAGTTATAACTGTTCCTGGCTGGGTTAGTGCATACAAAACTCTGATGTACCCTGATGATGGAAGTTGTACGTGCTATTTACCTATTTAACATAATGTGATAATTTATGTTTCTATCTTTTACTTTACTTTACCCCTGAAAATATGCCTCCCCGACACTTGGATTTATGGCAGGTGAATACCATGACTATGTTAATATCAATTTCCGAGAGTCGAGGAGACGGGTCTTCATATTTGGTATCAGAGATGAAGGTTAAGCGAGAACCTTGGCTTTGGTGGGGTATAACTCATTAGAGATAGGGTTAGTAATGCCCTAGAATGAGTTTAAATTTTTGAGAGTGCGCATTTAGAAATCTCTAAAAGGTGAATATATTTCCCGAAGATAATTTCATCCTTGTATTCTAATGTTAGCTTATTAAATCCAAGTAGTAAGACATGAGTACTCGTAGAGGACGAGGGTGAGGAAATAGCAGCACCACAATAACTAACGGTCGAGCTCCAACTATCGCTGTAGAAGAAATAGCTCCTGTACAACCCTATGTTAATTTTGCCACTCTGTGCAAGAATTATACCAGCTTAGGGGGAAAACCATTCTAGGGCACAGAAGCTATCATTGAAGTACAAGCTTGGACTAAATCATGCGAAAGGATCTTTAAGGTGTTGGATATCAGTAATGAGCAAAAGATGTTCTTGGCCTCATGGCAGTTATAGGAAGGGGCTTTGGCTAGGTGGGAGTCCATTACCCTAAGTGAGTTAGAAGATACTTTCACTTGGGAAAGGTTTAAGGAGGTTTTGGAGGAGCAGTATGTGCTAGCATCCGGAGAATCTCGTCTTTACCGAAGCTTTATGGATCTTAAGTAAGGCAAAATGACAATTGAGGAGCATGAAAATAAGTTTAATGAATTATCTTGTTTTGGGCCAGGTCTAATCGACATGCCTTTAAAGAAGAATGAGAAGTTTATTTCGAGGATGAATGAGAAGTACCAAAGCAGGATGACTGCCCTATTAAAGGGTCATTTATAGATTTGTTGGATATAGGATTCTGTTACGAAACATTGGACAAGAAGAGTTTCGTGATAGTTCAGACGAACAACAACGCCAACAACTGGAAGAAAAGCATGTTCAATAACAGTGGGAAGAAGCCGTGGTCAGGAAAACATGAAGAAGGATTACTCTTGTCGCAATTGTAAGCAGAAGGGCCATATTTTGAAGGACTGTAGAAGTCCAGAGGTCCAAGATTCCGTCTCTCCTGTGGTCCAAAGTAGCCTTTGCTATAATTACCATCAACCAGGGCACATGATCAAGGATTGTCCAATCATGAGGAAGGGAGAGCAAGCTCGAGTCCACACAATAAAAGATGAGCCTTCAACCTTTTAGGATGTAAAGGGCAAGGGAGTTCTAGAAGATAATTTTTTGTTGAAGATATTTTAGTTAGAGTATTGTTTGATACATGAGCTTCTCAAAGTTTTATTTGCTAAGGAAACTGTAGAAGAATTAAAACTTGAACCTAAAATAGTTGATACCCTTGTTTGCGTGACAAATCCTATAGGTAGTACCACTAACCTTTGCATGAATTGTAAGAAAGTCCATATTTCCCACTCTTTCCATAAATTTCCTTTTGACTTATTTGTCCTAGATTTTATTGGATTTGAGATTTTACTCGGTATGGATTGGTTGACTAAACATGAAGCTATTCAAGACTGCATGAAAAGGATAATTTTCGTGAATTAGGAAAGTTTATAGAAATATCTTGTGAAGATCCTACTTCAAGAAGGGGAAGTTTTCTTTATGCACTAGACTCATCCCAGAAAGGATTGGGAACCATACCCACTGTTAAAGAATTCTCAGATGTTTTTGAAGAAGTAAAAAGTTCACCCCCACATCGGGAAATCGAACTCCATATCGATTTGATTTCCGGTGCAATGCCAATTAAACAACGAGACCGAAGGATGGCTCCGAAGGAGAGTGAGGAGTTAGATAACCAAGCCTAAGAGTTATTAAAGAAAGGATTGATAAGGCCGAGTCGTTCAAGTTGGGGATCAGCAGTGGTTTTGTAGCCAAATCAGATGGATCTCTTAGGTTACGCGTAGATTACTGAGATCTGAATAAATAGACGATTAAGAACAAGTATCCTCTTCCTTGAATAGATGACTTGTTTGATCAATTAAATGGTGCTCGGGTATTCTCGAAAATGGATCTAGCTATAGGATTCCATCAGTTGAGAATCGCAGAAGAATGCATCCATCTAACTGCATCCAAAGGTCCAAACACTTTCTTTGAGTGGTTGCTTATGCCTTTTAGGCTAACCAATGCACCAGCTTATTTTGTAGACCTTATGAATAAAGTATTTAGAGATGTACTCAATAAATTCCTGTTAGTCTTTATCGATAATGTCCTTATCTATTCAAAGACAGAAGAAGAACATGAGAGACGTCTAGAAATTGTGTTGGAGATATTGAGAAATAATGTGTTTAAAGCCAAATTTGCAAAATGCCATTTCTGGGCGAAGGAGATAAGATTCCTTGGATATATAATGTCAAGGGATATGTCCAAGGAATGGGGTTTCGGTAGATCCTGTAAAAGTTGTAGCTGTTCTAAACTAGAAGCAATCACAAACTCCTAAAGAAGTTCATAGCTTCTTAGGTTTTTTAGGATTTTACAGAAGATTCATTCAAGACTTCTCAAAGATTGCCTATCACTTAACAAAGTTGACTATGAAAGATGCCAAATTTATCTGGACTTCTAAATGTGAAGAAGCATTCCAAGAACTCAAGAAGATGCTAACAACCGCTCCAGTCTTAGCAATCATAAATGGAAATAACAGATTAACTTTTTATACTGATGCTTGTGGCGAAGGAGTTAGTGCAGTTCTGATGCAGAAAGGGAGGGTGATTGCTTATGCTGGTAGACAGCTGAAGGTTCATGAGAAGAATTATGCAACGCACGACTTAGAATTATTAGCCGTGGTGTTCACATTAAAAATATGGAGGCACTATTTGCTGGGTAAGAAGTTTTCATAGTTTGTTTCAATTAAAACTTTGAATTGATCTTAGTAAATAAAAATCCTCTTTTAACTAGGTGAAAATTTGAGCTCTTTACGTATCATAAATCTTTAAAGTATCTTTTCACTCAGAAGGATTTAAACATGAGGCAACAACGTTGGTTGGGATTCCTCGCATCTTATAATCTAGGTATTTTATACACACCCGGGAAAGCCAACGCAGTAGCTGATGCATTAAGTAGGAAATATGCTACTATTTCTTGTTTGGTAGTAACTCCAATTCTTTTGGAAAGAATTACCACCAAACAAAAAGAAGATCAATTCCTAAAGAAGATTTTTAAGAATAAATACAAAGGGGAGAATTTAATCTTTGAAATAGATGGCCACGGAGTGTTACGATTGAACGGGTGAATTTGTGTTTCTGATGTGGAAAATCTTAGGCAGGAGGTGTTAGCGGAATGCCACAAATCCAAACTCAGCATTCATCCAGGAGTTAACATAATGTATAGAGATATGAAGCGCACATTTTGGTGGTGGAGTATGAAAAGGGACATATCTATTTATGTTAGCAAATGCGCCAATTGTCAACGAGTCAAAAGCGACCAACAGAAAATTGCAGGGTTGTTTCAATCTCTGGAGATTCTAGTTTGGAAGTGGGATCAAATATCAATGGATTTCATTGATGGCTTACCTCGAACGAGGAAAGGGAACGAAGACATTTGGGTTATCATAGATCGATTAACTAAAAGTGTACACTTCATTCCAGTTAAACCAACAAGGACCGCCACAAGCCTTGCTGATATATATATGAAAGAGATTGTAAGATTGCATAGAGTTCCGAGCAGTATAGTCAACGATCGGGATCCAATATTTACTAGCCAGTTTTGGAAAGCATTACAGAAAGATTTGGGAAAAAGGCTGAATATAAGTACTGCCTATCACCCCCAAACTGATGGACAGACGGAAAGGGTCAACCACGTTTTGGAAGATCTTCTCAGGGCATGTATTCTAGACTTTGGAGACTCCCGGGAAAATCATCTGTATTTAGTGGAGTTCTCCTATAACAATAGTTATCAAGCTAGTATCGAAATGGCACCGTATGAAGCTCTATATGGTCGTCCGTGCATGTCACTAGCATGTTGGATCAATTG
Organism: Allium fistulosum; assembly: GCA_030737815.1. Classification (NCBI taxonomy): domain Eukaryota; kingdom Viridiplantae; phylum Streptophyta; class Magnoliopsida; order Asparagales; family Amaryllidaceae; genus Allium; species Allium fistulosum. The sequence continues at coordinate 478,220,556 of CM060908.1, forward strand.
TACTTGGTCCTGATATGATACGAGAAGCTTCAGAGAAGGTTGTGTAATTAGGAAGAAACTAAAGGAAGCCCAGAGCAGAAAGAAAAGTTATGCGGATCAAAGGCTTAGGAATATGGAATTCTCAGTTGGAGATTCAGTCTTTTTGAAAGTCTTTCCGATGAGAGGGGTACTGATGTTTGGAAGAATAGGAAAGTTAGCACCTCGATATATTGGACCAAGTCCCATTCTTGAACGGATTAGCCCACTAGCTTATCGAGTGCAATTGCCAGAAAGGTTGGCAGGAGTGCACAATGTTTTTCATGTATCTCATTTAAGGAAACATGTGCATGACCCAGAGCAAATCATAGAAACAGCTGCTCAAGAATTGGAGGTGGAACCGAATTTGACAGTTATCAGATGACCTATTCGAATCGTTGCTTGAGATGAGAAACAATTAAAAAGGAAGGTAGTAAGGCTAGTTAAAGTTCAATGAAGTGGTAATGCAGAGGATTGCACTTGGGAAATAGAGGATAGGATGGAAAAGGCATACCTGAGTTTAGAATTGAAGAATGAACTATATCATTATAGTGTACTCACCGCCTGTGGTGTAGTCACTTATTCATACTTTTGTATATGTTCCATCATATCGAATATATTTCCTTTTGAACTATTCTCTCTTATCTTAATTTCGGGGATGAAATTCTTTTAAGGAGGGGAGTCTGTAACGACCCTTAAATTTATCACTTTGATAAATTATATTTATTTTTAAATAAAAAGTTGATAATACAAATAATATTGTTTTGATTGATAATAATTAATAGTAATCTTATTTTGAATAAATATTTACAAAAAATTTCTTCGAAATCTAAATCGATAAAATGGCCGAAAAATGTTTTATTAGTAAACAACTCTATAATCGTAAAACATCGCGCATAGAGCTGGATACATACACTTATTTTTATAATTAAACAAGAATATGAAATAAAATCAATTGATTTGCTTTTTGAAATAAAATATGTTTTTAACATTGTTAATAATGCCCTTAAATATGATAATTGATTTATTTAATTTAAATTGAGATCTAATGATTAAATAGTTATTATAATTATTCAAATAATGATTTTAAAAAGGCATAATTCATTTTGAATAGTTATAAAGTGATAATAAATCATTTATAATAGTTTTATAAAGAGATATATTTGATTTGAAAATATAAGGAAAAATCAATATCGCTTTGTCGGTGTAATAACGATTTCTATAAATAATTGTTAACATAAATTTATATGGTTTTATAAATGAAATGTGATCATTTTAATTCATTTAAAATGATAAGAAATTTATTTTGAAATTTTGTTTACAAATATATGTACGTGAAAGTATATTTGAAAATGTGATCGGGAATCGGTTCTCCGATCGGCAATGGTTTATCAAACGAAAGTTGCTCAGAATCAATGCAACGTTGTTTATTGTCATGTACACATATGTAACGTAAAAATGCATGCACTAACATGCACATGAACATATACATACATACATACATATATACTTATATATTTAAAAATACATAAATAGTACAAAATCTAAGATTTTTAAGTAAAGCTTCCTCCTTAAGCTTAAACAAGTCAATATACGCATACATGAGTGGATGGAAGTGATGTACACATGGGGGATGGGTTATTGCCGTGCATTTTGAAGGGGGAGGTGTGTTGGAGAAGCTTGGAAAAAGCGGTGTTTACATATCTTCATTTACACACTTCTTTTTTCCTATAAATACCCTACCCTCTTCTCTCTTTTTCCATTCATCTTCTTCTCCATATTTCTCAAACTTTTGCGTCCTCTTTAATGGCTTCTAAACTAAAAGAAATAATGTCAAAAATTATTTCAAAAAGAAACTAAAATCATAAACTATAGTCATGTATAGTAAAACACCTCAAAAACGATCCAATAGCTCTTCATTTCCCGTTTATCCTTCACAAACTCTTCTTCATTCCAACCTAAGTCATGCCCAACCTAAGATACACCCTAGGCCGTGCACTCCTTGGCTTCCACAAAGCTTGGTCAAGACATTTAGGAGCTAAAATCCGAAGAATAGTGAGCTTCGGAACTTGAATAGCGGAGCTATAGCGTTTTTTTTATGAATTGTTTGAAATCCAAGGTGAGAACTCCTAATTTATTATACTATATATTGGATGATGATATGATGTTGCAAATGAATGTTTAATATGCTTTAATCATCAAGTTTGGTTGTTTTCATTTGAATGTTGAATATATATATGCAAGTCACGAATATACACGTCGATAAACACAAAAGGAAACCACTTTCCTTGAATTAATGAAATGGTGTATATGGAAGTGTTAAACATCTTATAAATGATTTATAATGTATTTGAAATGTTTTATAACCATTTAAAAGTGGTTTTGTGAAGTTTTACAAGAAATAGAAAGTTTGGTCAAAAATAAGCGTGTCGCGTAATGGTAGTTCGCGATTTCGCGCTATAAAAGTCAAACTAGTGTAAAAGTTGAAATATAGCTCAGAATTCTTCGAGATAAGAAATTTCCACACTATTATGTCCATAATTTTCCAATGAAGAAAGAAAATGGGGATTTCGATGAGTTGATTTTGAAATATGAGTTAAACAAGTTTTTGGAAAATCTCGAATTTGCAGTTCGGAATCCAAAACTGGATTTCTTTGAAAATGATGTTTTTTAATTGTTTAAAAATGTGAAATAAATTTTATAAATGTTTTAAAATGGTTTAAAAGATATTTGAGAAATAAAAGTGCGGTTTTAAAATAAAAAGTTGTTTTGATCAGTATAGCCTAAAAAGCACTTTCTATGGCACTCTTTCGTAGCACTTTTCTATAACTTTTGAAGTATGGTTTTAAACTTAACAACTCTTTTACAAATCTTTTGTAAATATTTTAAAATGAATTTTATAGTTTTTTAAGATGATTTAAAAGAATTTTTAGAATGATTAAAGATTTAGAGTCGATCAAATAACTTGACCGCCTTATGGGTGTTAGAGAGATAGTGTCTAGGCTTGAGTTTGGAAAACCAGTTTCCTGCTCTCCCTGGCTATCCGGACTGGCCCAATGGAGGGAATGGTGAATTTGCTTTGCTCGGATCAATATATTCCTAAAAGAAAAAATGAAACGATTTCGAGTTTATTCTTAGTAAAAAGAAGTTTAAAAGATTATCAAGGAATGTTATAAGAGAGGTTTAATATTTCCGTATATACTCGAAAAAAATGTTTTATAAATGTATATCTCGAAAAGAGATTTCGATAAAAGAACTTAATAAATTAAAGAATGATTCCTTGTTCACTTGACCTCTTTTATCGATGATTGGTTCAAAGAAACCAGGGTCGGATCTGGGGAAATCCCTATTTGAAAACCACTTCGAACTAATGTATGCTTCAAAAAATAAAGATCTAATGGATAGAATGAAGAATGTAGACCAGGGATTTTTGGGATGAAAGGACGACTTGTTGATAATTCTGGTTAACTCCCAAGTACTAAAGTAGCAGTGGTCCTTTCATTTTTGAAATTTTTTAGGTTACAAGGACTTCTCGCTACTAATACTAGGGTAAATTCCCGACAGGATGTGGTAGGAGAGTGCCTTCGGTTTTGTTCAGTCCTAGAACGAACTTGTATGGATGCATGTCTGACATTGCATTCTTGAGATTTACATCGTTTACCTTTATAAACGTACATCTGTTTGGTGGCGAAGAAGGCAACTTCTCTTAGCTTAACACCCTTCTCTTAGACGTATGAGCTCGGCGGTTGTATGTTTATGGAAGTAAACAAGTGATCGATAGAATGGTAGTGTGGCATTCAAAGGAAGATGATGTGCTATGTGAAAAGTTAATCGTTACCTCATGCCTCACACCTGGAAATGCCCGAAATGGGGTTTGATGTAGCAAGGCTATGTGGTTCGCAACCATTAGAGTATGATCATCCCCTTCTAAATGTATTTCTTCCCGCTATGATGTTCGAGATGTAAATTATTGTGGATGTAGCTAAGCGACATCTCGGATAGGTCGGTAACGACCATGGTGATGACATATTCGGTACTATCCAAGAAAAGGTAGGCCGGTCTTGTGTTGGTAGAGGTGTAGATGTTCTGCTGACCTTGGTACATTCCTCTAGAGATGTACTACCGGAAGGTAGTCCTTTCACTTGGTCATTTGTATGGAGTCCATTCTCCAATAAATGCCTACCATTTTGTTTGTAGAGCCTAGTATGCTGCAATTTAATAATGGTAACAATTTTGGCTAAAATTAATATGTTTATTTGCAAATGTTTTCAAAGATATGTCACTAAAAATAATATCAATATTTTGGTATAAAATGTTTTGGTTATCATAAGTTAAAAACCCGTTCCGTGTTTATGTGCGGTGTGGTCTTATGAGATACCTTTTTGTTTTCAAAACACGTATTTTGAGTTCTCAGACCAGTCCCATGACTGGCTGGAAGTTTACTTTGTTTTCCCTTTAAACTATGGGTGCCCAGTTTTCCTGGGCAGCCAAGTAGTCAAGATTTTGTTTAGAGTATTTTGGAAGGAGCATGCTGGAGGAGATTTTTGGAGCATGAAGCTGGAGCACTAGATGGGGATATCTATATATCTATCTATTTTTGTTTTCCCTTATGTATAAGTTAGTAATGCCATCAAGTGTGAGAGCAGGCAGTTATAACTGTTCCTGGCTGGGTTAGTGCATACAAAACTCTGATGTACCATGATGATGGAAGTTGTATATACTATTTACCTATTTAACATAATGTGAGAATTTATGTATCTGTCTTTTTCTTTACTTTACCCTTGAAAATCTACCTCACCGGCACTTGGGTTTACGGCACATGAATACTGTGGATGTATTAATGTCGATTTCCGAGAGTCGAGGAAATGGGTCTTGACATTATAGATGATAAATTGATGGAGGAGGACAAAATAGAATAAAAGATAAAAAAAATAAAAAAATTAATTGACTTTATGATGTAATATGCATAGCTTTTAATGTAAGTGCCGTTTGAATTTTTTCCTACCTGAATACAAGTCCATAAATCTTTTTTTAAGTCCTTGTCGACTTTTTTCCACTCGGTAACAATCACTGGTATCATCTCCCTTGTTAAGGTACTAAGATAAGATGGCAAGTGTTTACAATTAGAACTTAATGGTTGACCCCGATTGTTGAATTCAACTTTGGCCTTCTCATTCGGCGTCAAAGAAAATGTTTTCATCATCATCTTTCCTCTTTTTTTGGGGACCATCTCTAGTTGAAAACCATCATTACATAAACTTGAGTTGTTCATGGCATCCATGGTGTTAGTTGAGTCGGTGTTTATGGGAGTAATATTTGGAGAGTCAATTGAATTAGGGTCGGGAACGACTTTTGGCTGAGTTTTGTCGGGTGGAGGCTACATTTCAGTACGCTAGTAAGGAGATCTTCTAATAATAGTGTTTAAACTTTGAAGAGTTTGAGCGACTTCAACTTCAGCATCTCTTGATTCATTAATTTTTACACCACTAGTCTTATCTTTTGCACGAAACGCTGCAACTGCAGCTAAGGTTTGCCTCTTCGAATGCCTCTTCGATACCTTTGATGTCCGAAATTAGCAGACACTTGTCATGAATATGAGGTTGAATTATGGCGTGTTATTTAATGTGAATTATAATAGTAAATAATGAACTTGTACATATAAGTACAACATCATATTTTGAAGAGAAATATGATGTGAACCTACTGCTATGAACATAGCAAAGTGGTTGAATCTAGTTAGTGAAAATAGGTAAGCCAGTCAAAATAGAATAGTGTTAGCAAATAGTTGGTGGGCGACTGGTTAGGTTAGCTAAAGATGATATGAAATTACTATTTTGTACCCAGTTCAAAATAAAAACAATTACGATCTCACGCACCATTGGCAGTGCCTCTTTTATATCATTATTACACATGCATATATATATATATGTTGATTAACATACAACGATTGTTAATTAAATGTCAGTTTTCGAGTAAGCATGCATGCGCTTGTTTTAAGACAATATGAGCAAAATAAATGTATAACTATGGACATACTTCCAAACTGAATATACATTCAATTTATTACATACACAGAGACGTAACAAATCAACCATAGCTCAGTTATTAATAATACGGTAAAATAATAAACAATTTGTAATTAAATCAAGTACAAGGAGGCATAGCTAACTCTCTAGCTTTAAATTTAGCATTCTATGTTCGTATATATATGTGCTATTGTATTATTAAAAAATAAAAATAAATACAGGGACTAAAATAATGCATGGGGTTGCCAGAGTCTCTGTATTGTATATCTACATGTTTTAGAATCAACCACATTAGCACAGTTAAAAAATACCAGTATAAATTATTTTGAATTTATTAATGAAGGCATATTTTCTATAAACACACACTGGAATAGTGATTGGAACATATTTTAAACAATATTAAAAATAACTTCGTAAACTTTCAACTTAAAAGCAACAAATAAAAAAGGAAGAAGTTAAACAATATACAGTAGATGGTCTGAAAGTTTGAAACAAGCAGATTGTGACTTGACATAAAAAATGAAAAGCCAGGCAATGATACAAGGAAAAAAAATTGACCTATCAATGGCAATAAAACCAAAACTAATGCAATTTTTCATGTTTGCGCCAAAATTGGTCACTAACACCCAAATCCAGATGAAAGCACCAACCAACGACCACATATCACAGATAGAATGTATGTAGAGAGTAATAATGTGAAGAACAGTCAAAATTAAAAAGAAAGCAGTAAGAACAGAAAAATTATATTGGTTCGGCTGACTCCGGCCTACGTCCACTCCAGAAATTTCCTTTTTATTGATGTTAGAATCAATTACAGTTACCAAATGGTAGAGTAGCCTTAGCCTTAGAAAATAAAAAGAAAGAAAGACGAAAAGAAGATCTTTTTTCTGCAGCCCCACCTGCTGTATTTATAGGCAAAGCCAGGTAACCGGGCTTTCTGAGTGACCCAGGGCCCGTTAGATCCATAGCCGATCCAGAATCCGTAGCCTTAACCAACTCCCTATCCAAATGTCGCCCACCCAGGAAAACCACCAAGGTGACTCGAAGTAACGATGCTTCTGACTCGAAGAAAGGCCCTGCCGACCCACACTCCTGTTGCCGATCCAGAACCCATGAAGCCGACCCGGGGAAACACCTTCAGGGACTCGAAGCCGCTCGCTTCTACATAGCCGACCGACATTCCAACTACGCCGAGCCACATCCCACGAAGTTGACCCGACGCAACAACTACTTGGACACGAGGCTGCCGAGCGATGTCCTATGCCGACCCACTTTATATCCCACTTAGCTATCGAGTGACAACCCGAAGCGAAGGACCTTAGGACACGAAGCAACCGAGCCCCATTCCATACCGAGCCAGTTCCTTCCATTCCTACCGAGCCACAATTACAACGTCGACCCGTAGCAGGAGACCTAATAACTTGAAGTAACCGAGCTGCACCTTCATGCCGACCTACTCTCTCAACTAAACGAACGAGCCATGTCCATGAACGAGCCACAATGATGAACCGCCTTGCCGAGCTACCCCGAACAAACCACAACGCCGAGCCACCAACACGACCGAGCCACCTATGCCGAACCACTTCCTACGTCAAACCACTTACACGGCCGAGCCAATCCAATGTCGAACCATGCTTGACCACCTCTCCTCGACCGAGCCATACCTCCCAGGCCGAACGATACCATCTAGACCGAACCATGCCTCCTAGGCCGAACGACACCATCCATGACTGATCATCTCTCCATCTAGTTGACTAAAACCCATCGTATTCCAGTCTTGACAACCGAGCAACCGGTTTAGTTAAATCCGCCTGTCTACGGCCTTGCCAAAAGGTGGGTTAACATTTTCCCTCCAAAACATGCCTTGCTTTGGAAGGTGTGTTTTGAATAGCCTTAGATCCGTTAATCGAATCTGTGATCTCTTTGGATCATTAACAAAATCCATGACTGTTCTGGGTCAATATCCAATTCCTAATTCATTCTGTATCCATTAACCGAATTCACAATCTCTCTGGATCATTTTATCCAAGCCCGGGACCTCTCCGGGTCCTATAATCCATAGCTGGGACCTCCCCGGGTCCATATCCAGAGCCGGGACCTCGCCGGGTCCTATAATCCATATCCGGGACCTCACCGGGTCCATACCCAGATCTAGGACCTCTCTGGGTCCTGTAACTCAAATCCGGGTTATTTTATCCTACTCCGGCCTCGACTCTCTGGTCAAGGACTTTATATTCTCCGGCCTCGACTCTCCGGTCGAGGATTTATATTCTTCGGCCTCGACTCTCCGGTCGAGGACTTTATATTCTCCGGCCTCGACTCTCCGGTCAAGGACTTTTATATTCTCCGGCCTCGACTCTCCGGTCGAGGACTTTATATTCTCCAGCCTCGACTCTCCGGTCGAGGACTTTATATTCTCCACCCTTGACTCTCCAGTCGAGTACTTTATATTCTCCGACCACGACTCTCCGCTCGAGGACTTTATATTTTGTTCGAGTCCATTCCATCGCTCTCCGGCGAAGGGACTCATACCTTACGATTACTGCCCCGTCTCTCCGGTCGGGACCGTAATCGTGTAACCGATATTATTTATCAATCCAAATCCAATTATCAAAAAATCCAATTAACAAAATAAAAGTACATACAATAAAGAAAATCAAATGTCCATAGTACCAAGCAAGAAACTAGAGTTCACAGAAAGATAGAAAAAACAAAATTTCATAAATTCGAGTATCACTGTATATCATCATCTCAGAGCATGCCTAGAGACCGTCCTCGATCCCATACATGTGTAAGTGACTTATCCACCATACTTTGGGGTTTACTAGTTGTTCAAAGCCATAAATCCATTCAGCTAATAATAAGGCAATGATGCCTAGATCCAGTGCCAGCTTCGTCTGATGTAGGTAGTGGCTGCTCCTGTTCCACTACCACAGGTTGATTCCTTATGTACTGTTGTAAATGACCATTCCTTATATGTTCCTCGATGATATCCTTCAAATGCCTACAGTCATTTGTGTTATGCCCATCCAGCTCATGGAATAGGCAATGCTTTCCCGATGCCCGTTCGTGTTCGAAGGGTTCCCTCTTTGCTGGCCTCCGATACTGGAGGCGTCCTTGAGTATCTAAAGAAATTCTTTCCAAAGTCTCATTCAAATCCGTATAAGAAGAGAATTTTGATTCCCTCCGTTGCCTTTTCGATGTGTTACCATGATCATTCATTTTCCATTTCCCTTTATCATCTTTGTCTGGAACTTCCCTAGGTGGACCTCCACCCCTTACTGCATAAGCTTCAGCCTCTCTCCCTTCTCTCTCAGTCTGCGCATCTTCCTGCCTCAGGAACCTTTCCGCCTCATGGTAGAACTCCCCGAGATCCCTCGGTGGGTTCCGTTCCAATGATATCTTGAAATTCGAATTATCTGCAATCCTTGAAACTACCGCCATCAAAACCATCAATGGATCGGGTCAATCCCTAAGCGACTCTCCCTTCCATTGTTTCATCGATGTTAAAGTCATCACGTTCTTGGGTCTGACTATGTGGACCCAAAACTGTCTCATAAACCTTTCAATCGGCTCCGTCCATATGCCGATAGAGCCACTCTCTAGCTGTCTGAACCATAATGATGCAATATCCGTCAAATACAAAGGGAAGCATCGTGCCATGACCTCCTTCGATTCCCCCAGCACTTCCATATGCCTCATGTACCTCGTTAAGTGAACAGTGGGATCCGTTCTCCCATCATATATCTCTAGTGTTGGTAGTTTGAAATCAGGCGGGTTTCTAGCTTGCCTGATCGCAGGAGCAAAGGGACTCCTATTCACATCCTCCAAGTCTCTATTCACCAATCCTCCCCTCATAGCCCGTTTGATTACGTCCGCTAACCTGTCATTGTCATCAAGTAACGGCTTCTGTGCGTTGTATCCAACCTGCTCCCCGAGTCCACGAGGGAATTCTGGAACCTGCCTTTCTGGATGAGCATCCACTTCCCTATTAACGCCAAATTGCCTAGCATCGCCTGGTATCCTTACTGGAAAGGAGCCTACATGATTCGGGGGCATGTCCTCTAGTTCAGGGGCCGTTCCCGATGGTCCAACTCTATCCTGTATTCCGGTTGCTTCATGCCCTTGGTCCTGATCCCGGGCAGCCTCCGCTCCTATCGCTCTAGCTTCGTGATCCTCATTTTTGGCATAACCTGCTACTCCATTCCTTTGGTTTTGCACTCCAACTTGTCCAACCTGTTGGAGTAGGTTCTGTATCATTTCCTCTTGTCTCTTCAGCATTGTTTCCATCTCGTCTCTGGTGATGAAAATCGAGGGCTGATTTGCTCCTAGGAAGCCTCCTGACTCCCTTCATTCTAACTCCTTTCAGTCCTTTGTCTTCTTGTCGATTGCCTTGCCATAACTTCCCAAGAATCCGAGTTCCTAAGCCTTTAAATCCAAAGACCAAGCTTTAGAATCCTTGAGTTCAATTCTTAGTGAAAGCACCAAAATGTTAGTGCCAAAATTGGTCACTAACACCCAAATCCAGATGAAAGCACCAACCAACGACCACAGATCACAGATAGAATGTATGTAGAGAGTAATATGTGAAGAACAGTCAAAATTAAAAAGAAAGCAGTAAGAACATAAGTTTTATAGTGGTTCGGTTGACTTCGGCCTACGTCCACTCCAGAAATTTCCTTTTTATTAATGTTAGAATCAATTACAGTTACCAAATGGTAGAGTAGCCTTAGCCTTAGAAAATAGAAAGAAAGAGATCCGAAAAGAAGATCTTTTTTGCAGCCCCACCTGCTGTATTTATAGGCAAAGCCAGGTAACAGGGCTTTCTGAGTGACCCAGGGCCCGTTAGATCCATAGCCGATCTAGAATCCGTAGCCTTGACCAACTCCCTATCCAAATGTCGCCTACCCAGGAAAACCACCAAGGCGACTCGAAGTAACGATGCTTCTGACTCGAAGCAAGGCCTTGCCGACCCACACTCCTGTTGCCGATCCAGAACCCACGAAGCCGACCCAGGGAAACGCCTTCAGGGACTCGAAGCCGCTCGCCTCTACATAGCCGACCCGCATTCCTACTATGCCGAGCCACATCCCACGAAGTTGACTCGAAGCAATAACTACTTGGACACGAGGCTGCCGAGTGATGTCCTATGCCGACCCACTTTATATCCCACTCAGCTACCGAGTGACAACCCGAAGCGAAGGACCTTAGGACTCGAAGAAACCGAGCCCCATTCCATACCGAGCCAGTTTCTTCCATTCCTACCGAGCCACAATTACAACGCCGAACCGCAGCAGGAGACCTAATAACTTGAAGTAATCGAGCTGCACCTTCATGCCGACCTACTCTCTCAACCAAACGAACGAGCCATGTCCACGAATGAGCCACAACGATGAACCGCCTTGCCGAGCCACCCTGAATGAACCACAACACCGAGTCACCAACACAGCCGAGCCACCAATGCCGAACCACTTCCTACGCCGAACCACTTCACTGCCGAGCCAATCCAATGTCGAACCATGCTTGACCACCTCTCCTCGACCGAGCCATACTTCCCAGGACGAACGATACCATCTAGACCGAACCATGCCTCTTAGGCTGAACGACACCATCCATGACTGATCATCTCTCCATCTAGTTGACTAAAACCCATCGTATTCCAGTCTCGACAACCGAGCAACCGGTTTAGTTAAATCCTCCTGTCTACAGCCTTGCCAAAAGGTGGGTTAACATTTCATAAATGCAATAGTGATGTCACCAAATTACATATGATATTAGAATAAAAGAACAAGTAATGAAATTCCAAATTTAAAAAGGAAAAAAGAAAAAACTAACCCAAATACAAAACTGCTTTTCATGAAAATACTTTTTTCCACATTTATGCCACTGGGTTAACCATGAGTTGCACTAAGATAAGAATTAGGAGCAGAATACATAGGTGTAACATCCCATATAGCCCAAAGCTAAGCGCTACAAATGTTGCAGTCATCTATAGTATTAACTTCCAATGACAAAATACGGTAATGTTAATGGTATCCATAATATCACAAGCACATGAATATGAAACAAAATTACAGATTCCAAAATCAAATTTTCCTGATTACATTTCAAATCCATGTTTTTGGATAATAAAACTATCTTAATACATCACAGCGGAAATAAAACTAAAAAGCTCCTATATAGCTATCCTTGCCTCGTACATGCCTTTGGAAGCTTATTCGTCCACCTACTCGACCTGTAAAACCTTAACTCCCAATTTACTCAAATTAATTTTGAGCACCCGAGAGTTTAAGGGGAAAACATAAACTTCGATCAAACATAAAGCCTGGTGTGAATAATATTATTACATCTCGATTTTCTGATATTAAGTGAGACCACGCTGCTTAGTGGAACAAGTTTACCCTCACTAATATCCCTTTTTAAAACATATCTCTTCCAAATAAGAATCCTGCAATCAAACTGATTGAAACAATAATCTCAAATATATAAATATGCATAAAAATCAGGAAATCAATGGACTATCTGTCCATACTGTAATTTTACCTGGCCGACTATTAACCACTGGCTAACTCGGGCCTTCCACACTTAACCAATATCTAACTTCTGTTAGACACAATTCTGGACCAACTACCCATAATTTCTAGGCTAACTGCCCTTAACTTTATTTCCTAGGATCAACTGAACCTAATGGTTTTTTTGCGGGCTTACCCATAACCTATCTTTTCCCTATATATTCGTTTCGGTGTGTAACCCCAACTTAATCCCTTCTGTGACAAGCCCTACACATTGGAATTTTGAACTTAATTTAGCTAGAGGCTAATAGCTGAAGTACAGGGCGTGACCCTACACCAGTCTTGTCTGGTCCTCTAATATCCGAGTCATAAATTTAGGATTAACTACCCTTTTTAAATATTTCCTATCTTAGGGTTAACTACCCTGTCAAAAATTTATTTCCTTGTACACATCCTTTACAAATGATTTACACCTGAAATCATACTTTTATAAAATAAGGAAACCATATACTTTGCTTTACTCAAAACAATTAAGCCATGATATACATACTTTACACAAAACAATATTGATAAAATCTATTGGGATTATCTATCCCTCCAAAGTAAGTTAAAACCCTTTTTAACTTAAATGATCTTGGGCCATGAAGCCAAGGTAAACCATTTGGAACCTTTGTTTAAAAATTTAAACATCTCCATTCGAATACATTGAAAGTACCTCTTTCATAATAAGTTGACTACTTTATCTTGAAACACTAGGCCGAAAGGCCAAAACATACCTTTCGAAACCCTTAAAAATAGATCTTTCGAAACCATTGAGAATAACCCTTTGAAACCTATATTAAAACCATAGACATCCTCTTTTCAAAACACTTTGAGCTTGTCATTCAAAAACATCGGAAACCTTTTATTTGAATGCTCTAAGTACCTTTCGAAAAAACATTGGGGTACCTCCCCTTCAAAACCTTCATTATATACCTTTTGAGAGCAATAAATGTCTTACTTAAAACATACCTTTCAAAAGTATTGGTTTCAAGTAAAAATTTATGGAACATAGCTTCAAAACCATTTAAAACCATTCCTTTCGAAACCTTCGGGTTTAACTTTCAATACATCTATGGCTCTTAAAAGAACTGGGATGAAAGCATCTCACTCGAAAGCATTATTCCTAAGTAAAAGAAAGTGGATGGTTTCAAAACCAACACTTTCGAAAGCATGGAGAAGCGACTTCAAAGTCTAAAGACAAAAGAACCCTTTCGAAAGCATTAATTCGAAAGATTGAATGCGACAACAGAGTTTCGACCCCTTCGAAAGCTTTATCTAAAAACAAAAGGCGGCAACCTCTTTCAAAAGCCCTTTTTCTAAAACAAAGGCATTTTTGACTAAGTCAGAAGCTAATTCCTTCGAAAACCTCTTTTTGGTAACCCAATTAGTTTTAAGTTTATGAAGACTACTTCTACCCCTTCGAAAGCACATTTTGACTCTATACCTTTCGTCTATCTCCAATCCACCATGTACCAAGGCATTGATACCATGCGTATTGTTTTTGACTTTGTTGGAGGTGGCAGTACGGGGTCGAAAGGTGGTTGCTGTAAGTGGGGAGAAATAATACTTTGCAAAACTAATTTTTATCCTTTAAAAGTAATATCTTTCCAACTAACTTGCCCTATTTGTTAACATATAATTGGTTGTCCACTTGTTTTCAAAATCTTTTTCTAAAAGGTGCTGCCGAATTCAGTAGTTACAAATTTTAAAGCATTTAACAAATTGCCCCTTCTCCTTTGTACACATATAAAACATTTAAGTCTCATAACTTAAATAATTTTATATCTTTAATAAATTAATTAGGAAAATTCACCAAAAATTCCTGAAATCAATTTTTTTATGTTTTCTTACATATTTAAATTTCAGACCCAAAGCTAACATATAATAGCCAAGATTAATTTAAACCCAATATAACTATTTTCTTTACAAGAAAATTCATAATAAATCCACAAAATCTCATAAAATTATCAAATTTGAAAACCATCTCTAAAATAATATTTCTAACCTTATATCAAAAAAGCAAGTTATAAGGATGTTGTTCAGTAGGTTTTCCAAATCAAAACTATCATATAACCAATATGAAGCATCATAATTCATCAAGAAGTATATATCCATTTAAACAAACAAATCATGGCATATAATTTGTAGAGCAAATTCAGACCTTAGCTAGAAACCGAAACCATAAAAATGAGATGTAAGAACTATTATTCACCTTATCTTTTTGTTAAGGAGGTTGAGATTTGCCCTTGGATTAATTTGTTTAAGCTTCCTACTTGCTTTCTTGCTTATCTTCCTCTTGTTTTCCTTCTAATGGTTGGCCGGCCAAACTTTAGTAACGTGATAAATGAAAATGGAATAAGGGTTTAGGGTATAAGGATATAACATATTCCTATTTTCCCTTAGTTTACCACCCCTTCTTTCTTCATTTTATATCTTCGTTTGTTTCTTCATAGCTTAAGGCACGACTACCTTATAATTTTACAAATCTCAATCTATTAACCATTCTAACCTTTACATTATTCTATTTAACTTATCTAATTAAATCTCCTAAATAATGTTATTAAAATTAGGGATGTTACAATGGGCTTCCTCAAATCAATTCACAAGAACAACCAAATGCACAAAAAAAGAAAAAACAATTGCACAAAGTAGATGCAGACAACAAGTGAAATGCATAAAAAATGAATAAATGCTCTTTTTTGTAAAGTTTCTTTTTAACAAAAAGTAAAAAAACTATGAATGTTGTTAACGGTAAAAAGTGAACGCTAACACCCAGTGTGTGTAATAGAATTGTGAAAGCACCACCCGTTGGTACGGGAACAGAATATAAGCTGAAAATAGCAGAAAAGCAGTAAATGAACAACAGATTTATAGTGGTTCGGTCCGTAATTGAGCCTACGTCCACTTTATAGTCTTTTATTGCTGATTCGGTTACAATTTGATACAATATCCTTTAATATACAATACAACTCGATCGTGAAAGCATTCTTGACTACTAGCTCGATCTTTGATGATAAAACTCGACGAATCCGTGTTGGATGTAAGGAGCTCTTCTCGAAGATTGTTGTAGTGTCTCGAATGCGTGAAGATCTTTGATTGCTGAATGAGAGGAGGCTTGGACAGCGTAACGGTGCTTGGAGAAATGAATGGCCAAAGTCCTTTTCATGTTGGAAGTGGGGGCCTATTTATAGGAGCAGATTTCTGAGCTCTTGGTTTGGCCAAGTCATGAGTCGTGACCGACTCATGGTAAGTCATAAGTCGTATTCGACTTAAGATGTCTCGTGGGCGCCATATTTGGTCCATCTTGTGGCTCAGTTGGAAGACAAGTGCTAAGTCGTAGTCGACTCATCAGATCAAAGTAGCGCAGGCAAGGGCTTTGGATTCCAGCTTGATAGCCTTTAAGTTGTAAGACCTCATGAGTCGTAAATCTCCATGAGTCGTAAGCCTGATGAGTCGTAAATCTCCATGAGTCGTAAGCCTGATGAGTCGTAAGACTGATGATTCGTAAATCTTCTTGACTCGTTGAACCTAATGAGTCGTACATACCTTGTGAGTTGTAAGACCTCATGAGTCGTAAGAAGCTTGTCTCGTTGAGTCATGAAGCTCTTAAGTTGCAGGCCACTTACAGCAAATCATGAGTCGCAGACGACTTATAGTAACCATGAGTCGGAGACGACTTATAGCAAACCATGAGTCGTAGACGACTTATAGCAAACCATGAGTCGAAGACGACTTATAGCAACCATGAGTCGGAGACGACTTACGGCCTTCCAAATAGTTAGGTCGCTCGGCAAGTTAAGTCGCTGAGTCTCTTAAGTCGTAGAAGAGTTAACTTGATGAGTCGTAGCATGTTAAGTCGAAGCCTTCTTAAGTCGTAGAGACTTTAACTCGGGACATTTCATAGCTCGGTATTGTTAGGTCGGAGCAGAGCTAACTTGCAATCTTAAGTCGACCACTTGTTAAGTCGGTTGGCTTCTAGGTCGGCATACATCTTAAGTAGTTAGGCCGCAAGCTCCTTTAGGTAGTTGGGTCGTAGACTCCCTTAGGTCGTGGCTCCCTAACCCGGTAGGTCGTAAGTCGTTCACATCGTAGATTCCTTTTCAGCAACTAAGTCGTGAGTCGTTGGGTACACAGGTTTTAGGCTTTTTAACTCGTAAGTCGTTGCGAAAAGGGAGTTAACATTTGCCCCTCGAAGTATACGTCTTAAGTCGTAAGTCGTGTGCTTCGATTTCCTTAGCTCGCTTCTTGATGAGTGCGCTAGATCGCGATCGACTTAAGATGAGTCGTAGGTCGCGAACGACTTAGTATAAGTCGTAAGTCGGATGTGTCGATTCATCTTTCACTGTCCCAGGGCATATATAGCTTCAGTCGTTCCTTTTCCTCCTTCACCTGTTCTTATCATCTTATTCTGCCATTTGCAAGCATTCTAGCTCTCTTAAGACGAATTCAAATATTCGATCGCCAGTTATCCCCATCGTTATATTGCGTAAGTGAACTTGATTATTCAATCCCCGACTATAACTGAATTATGAATCCCATTTTCGCCATCGACCCCCCTTTTCTCATGCCGTTCCAATCGATCATTGATGGATTCAAGATGATTTGTCTTAGCCTTGGACAGTTTTGTGTGAACAAGGCGATGGATTGCGGCGATTCAGTTTGACCGATTTGTTATTTGTGATGGAATATCATTACACTAGGTGTATGGTGATTTCGAGATGATTGAATGCGTTGAGGGGACGAGAGTTTTGGTTGAAGGAGAGGCTAATGGGTTAACGGGTTAGGAGTTCGGCGAACCGATGTACTGGGGAGAATGAACGTCTTAACACCTTTGAACAGAAATCGCGACTTAATTTTTGACGACCTTAAGTAGGTCGTAGGTCGTAGGTCGTAGGTCGTTAACGACCTAGGACATTGCATTTTTGCATTCAGACTTGAAACTTTTCCTTGCAGTGCGACTTAAGGACTGACGACTTGATTTAACTCATAGCTTGCCCCTTAGGTCGTGGACGAGTTAGCACTTAAGGTTTAATCTTGCAAGCACATCTGAATGACTAGGTCGTGGATGAGATAGCCCTTAACTCGTAACTCGCGAACCCATCCGAACGACTTAAGACTTAGATGATTTTGCACAGAAGTTGGCTGAACTCTTGAATTTGAACTGTGTTGTGTTACCTCTCACACTGTCTTGACTTTAATGCTAATAACCTGCTCAACACAACATTCACAGAATACTGGGACGAATATACTGCCACTGACTGCCCACATCGAATGACAAATTAGTTGATAAAGAGAAAATTAAATGAACTGTATGAGTGAAATGCTACACAATAACCAACTCAAGTGAAGTATTAAAGCAAAATCGTAATGGTAAACTAAAACTGATTTGTCTGCATCAACACTACACTTGAGTATTAACAAGTTCTGAAATCTCGTATTTGCCTGATTGTCAGTTAGTTTAATTCCAGTTATACTTGTTTTTTTTTCTTTTTCTTGTTTTCATTAGTTTTGCACATCACTTCACACTTTTAGGAAACGTGCACCTTCACTTTTGAATATTCAGCTGATTGTGTAGAATGGCATCTCATCAAGAAGACTTGGAACCAAGTGGAGAAGCTTTTCCAATTGCTACTCCGTTGAATGATCCCCCGGAAAAGACTCCTACCACTCTGAGTCATAAAGTCTTCCGTCAACTATGCACCCAGTTTGGCATTGCTGAATCTGACGCTTTGCTCCCTGGAGTAAACGATACTGCTGATAGGCCGCCCCACGGCTTTGTCGCAGTGAACCGCCAAATGTGCTTGAGTGGAGCGATTCCCCCGTTTAATGACTGTCTTCGAGAACTTCTCCTTCGATTATCTATCTCCCCTTTTCAACTACATCCCAATGGTTACGCCATCCTACTGGGACTGTGTGTGCTTTTTAGGAGAATGCTGGACCGTTTTCCCAGTTTTGGAGAAATTTGCTTTCTATGCTCATTTACAAAGACCAAAGACCATCCCTCTATCACAGTTGTAAGGAGTGCCAGGAATCGTAAACTGATTATTGGTCTTCCCGAAAGCGTTCCTGGGTTTCTGAGTCAATTTTTCTTTGTTCGCTGTCCTCCGGAATTTTACGCCATTTGGAGAGTGGGAAGTAAGACTATCTATCTTTTCCCTGTGTTTTTCTAAAATTCTTTGAAGTCTAAATTGTCAAATGTTAACTTCTTTCTCTACTGTTTCAGCGCTCCCTCCCCCTCTAGGGAAACTCGTCACAAAAATACCTTCGAGAGGCTTATGGCCATGCCGGTCGAGGAGAGGAGTGTTCAATTTCTATTGAGAGATGAGTTCCTCCACGAATTTGGACTCTTACATCCTTCCCGTTCCACTCAGCCACATGAAGTCCCTGATTCTCCTGCTGAGGAGTCAGATGCCCCTGTTCCTGCTAAAGAACTTTTACCGCAAGAACTTACCGCTGAGACTTCATTGGTAAAGTGTTCTACTCCTACCGACATTGCTGGATCGTCCAGTAAGTTAGCACTTGCCCCGGTTGTTGAAGAGAAGGAGAATCTTCACACTCTTGAAAAGACGGCTGAGGTGGAAGTTGAAAAAGATAATTCTCCCATGCACCATGGCGATGATACTTTTGACAGCCTGAGCGACATTATGATAACCTCTCAGGAGCTCTTTAAAGATGATGTTTCTAAAGCGGTCCCTCCCGTTATCGAAGCAACTTCTTCCTTGCAACAAACCACAACGCCTTCTATACAAGCCGTCACCATTTCCACACAAAAAAGTGGTTTGTAGTCCGACGCGCATAGCCCACACGCCACACACACTTAGGACTTTAGCACTTATATGCACTTAGCTCCTTTAATTTGAAAATTTCTAAGACTTGCCTTTCTTTTCCAATTTCAGGTTCTACAATGGGACGCTCCGGCTCATATTATGACTCATTTCAGCGTCATGGAGGACGTGGATCCTATGACTTCGGGAAATATCTTGGTGGCCAGAGAGAGACAGATGAGGAACGGGCCGAAAGGAAGGCTCAAGAAAAATGGGATTATGAGCAACGGCAGAGAAGAAGAGATGCTGATCGATATGATTCTTCTTACAGAACTCACGATTCTCATAAGCGAAAGTCTTATGATGACAAAGGGAAGACTCAAATTACTGATGAATCGAGCAAACGATCTAAGCCAAGTGACGCGTCTGCTATTTCTGAGAAGACTAACGCTCCCATTTCTTCTGACATTCCGGCCAGTTCTCCTCCTCTAAAGGGATCTGATATTCAAACCATCATTAACAGGCCAAAATATCAAGTTAAAGACAGCCCTCCAACACTTCAGAGCCGATTTCCGAATTGGTGTCTAAGAGGAGTCCGTTTTGACTTAGATTTGGTTCCTATTGATAAGCAGGCAATGCTGAGAAATGTCGATGTTGTCAAGCTTGATATTGAAAGAATGTCTGGATGGCAGAAGTTGGTTGATGAACTTCAAAGGGTCAACCATATGAACCTTGAGGCGATGATGACCATGGAGAATGATAAATCTGAGTGGGACAAATGGCGTAAGCAGCATGATGCGGAGATGACGAGTATTGCAGACGACAATACAAGGCTTGCGTCTGAAGTTAAGCAGCTTAAGGAAAATCTCGCTTCTTCTTCTGCATCATATACTCAAAAAGAAGAAGTTTTTCAGAAGCAAGTGCGGGATGCACATGCTGCACAAAGAGATGTAGAAATGAAGCTTGCCGCCGAACAGCATGTTAATGAGAAGTATCGCGCAGAAAACGCCGAACTGCGGGAAAAAGTCACCTCCCAGAACGTGGAGATTGAGTTATTAAAGTCTCGACTCGCTAAAGCTGAGGCAGCTCGTGATGAGGCCATTACTGGTAGGGTTGCTGCCATTGCCGAAAAAGAAGCGGCTGAACAATCACATGAGGCAACGAAAGCAAACATCAGTTCTACCTTATTCGACTTTTATTTACACTACGTTCTGGGTCGTGGGAGCCTTGCTTTTCTGGGTCCAGATTATGAAATCACTCTGGCGGAAGTGTGGGAGGCCGCACTTGATATGTTTAAAGGTGCCGGCTATGATGAAGCAAAATTTGAGGAAGCAAAATTTGAGGCTTGCTATCTCGATGATGAGGCTCGCGCCGCTCTGGTTAGAGGGAAGGAGCAGCTTGCTAAAGCACGTGCTGAATCACTGGGAGAAGAGCTCTCAAAAGAGGAAGCTCTTTTAACTGCCCCTGTTCATACTTCCACTTCGGCTGATGCAAACATTATGGATTCCAGCTCTCATCCTTCACATCCAGTTGTGACCACTCCTACAGAAGAAGAGGCAATGAAGGATTTTCAGGCTCGGGAATTTGAGATTGATCTCGCCAAACCGGCTTCTCCAGGTAACCTTGACGATTCACGGTCTTCTTTTTTCTCGGAGAATACTGATTTTGATTTCTTTTATTATGAAGCAGTCGTGACGGAAATTGCACCAATTCTTCCTTCTCAAGTTACTCCTCTTCCAGCTTCTCAACCAGGTTCACAGGAAGAACCGATAGCAGCCCTTCAAGGTTTGGACGAACCATCTGCTTCCGAGGAACAGAAAGCAGAAGATCTGGAAGATAGCGAGAAGACCCCGGAGCGGTCTTTTGACTACGACACAAAGCTTTCTACATTTCTTGCTCCGGAGAGCGAGTCTTCTTCCAAGAAGAAGGGAAAGCGTGCGGTTTCGAAGAAAGGAAAGAAGAGTTCTTCTGCTGCTGGGGATGAAGCAGAGATTGATCCGGCTGAGTCTCTTTCTCCTTCTTCTCCGATACGGCCTACGAAGCTAATTACCAGGCCGGGTAAAAGCTCCAAGGGTGGGAAGAAGGGGAAATGAGTTTGATTTTGTCTTTTCTGCTTTTTGTATTGACCGGGGATTGTGCGGATACCGGTCTCCGCTTCTTTTTGTAACCTGTGTAATGTAAAAAATTTCTCATAGTGTTGAAATAAATAGATATTTTTCTTGTATAAATCCTTGTGTATGTAGGAATACATCTGTTTTTCATTTGAAGTGTAGAGTAAACGATTCTTTCTATTTGTACAAACTTTTTGTCTGTGTTTCAAGAACGCATTTACTCCACATCTTTATTACGTGATATTGCAATGAACTTGCGGTATGTCGCTTGTATATTACTTTTATTACTGTAACTGAATTGTATAATACTGCCCCCATACCACAAGTATACTGTAATACTTCTTGCTTTCACAAGACCGATACTCTTATTTTAGAGAATAACTTTCCACTTTTTCAGGGAAGAATTATTCTGCTTTTTAATAGAGTATATCTTGTCTTTGGAGAAATTTTTATTTTCTCTTTCTTCCTGAAGAACACTTCAACTTTCGGGAATGATCACTTTTATTTGTTTAAAGGTGAATTTTCCTGCACAGTGAAATGAGCTTCTGCAGAAGGTTTTGATTTTATGCCCCAGCAAAGGGTTTATTTTTGATACTTCAAACAAGGTGAAGTACGCCTCTGAAGAGGTCTTTTGGTCTCTGAAGAGAAGCAATTTTGGTCTCCGAAGAGAAGCAGTTTGAACTTCTACACGGGTGAAATGTGCCTCCGAAAAGGGCTTTTGCCTCCGAAGATGGCTTGTGCCTCCGAAGAGGGCTTGTGCCTCCGAAGAGGGCTTGTGATTGCCTGGAAGTTACTTTCTCATGGTCGGAGGGGTCCACGGGACAGGCGCAAGTTGCTTGATTGGATGTTTGTTTGTACAAACGATCGCAATCAATTAATGAGGTGCCCCTTCGGTGGTCCTACCAATCTTTTTGATTGAGTAAAGCACTCCCATTTATTGGCGTGCCTCGTTAGAGGGCTTTGTAGTATTTCATCTCTGGTGAAGTGGGTCTCCGAAGAGAAGCATTTTGCACTTCTACACGGGTGAAATGTGCCTCCGAAAAGGGCTTTTGCCTCCGAAGAGGGCTTGTGCCTCCGAAGAGGGCTTGTGCCTCCGAAGAGGGCTTGTGCCTCCGAAGAGGGCTTGTGGTTGCCTGGAAGTTACTTTCTCATGGTTGGAGGAGTCCACGGGACAGGCGCAAGTTGCTTGATTGGATGTTTGTTTGTACAAATGATCGCAATCAATTAACGAGGTGCCCCTTCGGTGGTCCTACCAATCTTTTTGATTGAGTAAAGCACTCCCATTTATTGGCGTGCCTCGTTAGAGGGCTTTAGTTGGTGTGCCAGGAAGGTTGCGTCTTAGGGGCAAGTAGATCCATGGGATGGACACAAGCTGTCTGATTGGATGCATCACAATCAGTTAGCGAGGGTCTTATTCCTTCTGCTTGGGAAGGTATCCCTTTAGTGGATCTACCTACTTTCCTGTTGAGAGGCATACATCCCTTTGGCTGTTTCCATGTTTACCCGCTCATGTTGTATCATCATCCGCCAATCTGCGATCCTTTATCATCGTTTCCAAGCGCGTCTTCCTTTCTTTTGCAAGTAAATTGCTTTATCCGAAGAAGTAGACTTCACTGTTGAATGACTCCACAGAGTAAACGCAAGTTATTTGGTTGGATGCCTTTTTATATCAACGATCGCAACCAGTTAATGAGGGCTTGACACAGTGGAGCCGTCAACTTTTTATGTGAAGTTCCTCTTGTAGGGGATTTGAGTTTGGAATTTTTGTTGCTTGAAATTTGCTTTAATAAATGATTTGTAAGGCTCGCTTAGCTTTGCGATGGGTGGGCTTTGCTTTAATGACCTGCAGTATT
This sequence comes from Allium fistulosum, assembly GCA_030737815.1. Lineage (NCBI taxonomy): Eukaryota > Viridiplantae > Streptophyta > Magnoliopsida > Asparagales > Amaryllidaceae > Allium > Allium fistulosum. Next base: position 478,243,879 of record CM060908.1, read on the forward strand.
AGATCGACATTTTAGCAATACATTTAGAGTATTTACACATCGAAATATAACAGGCATTTTATAATAGAAAACACAGAATGCATGGTTTTTCATTATTGAGTCACGCTGATTTCTCAGCGGTTTACAATGCAGAAGTTACACATCCATCATTATCTTTACAAATTCAAGCAATGCTGTTAAGTAAAAAATGAATGCTAGTTATTGTTGTTTCAGAATCTCCAAGCTGGATTTCCATTTGTGCTTGATTCATAGCTTTTGGATTTTTATGCCAGGGAAAGTGAGAGATGCCCCAGCCGCAGTTTTGTGGGTAATTAGTAGTCATCCCAACTTCTACTTGCTGGGTATGGTCCCCCTGTGATAGCATTAATGACAAGCTTTTCTGAATCTTGCACTGCAGTGTTGTTGTGAGAATCGGATTGATGGGTAGGGTGTTGTTGATCCCGAGTGGATGAGGTTGGATCGACTCCGCTTCTCTTAACGTATTGTTGGAGTTTACCTTGTTCCAGCAATTCTTCAATCACTTTCTTTAACTGGCGACATTGGTCAGTGTCATGGCCAGGTTGATTGTGAAATTGGCAGAATTTTCCATTACTCTTTGCACCTTTCGTCATCTCAGGTGGCTTAGGATACCGGACAACGTCTTTTGTTGCAAAATAGATATTTCTTGGTGTATCAGTTAAAGGAGTATAATCCGAAGAATTAAAGCGGCGAGGTTTCTTTTCATTTCCCTGGCTCTTTCCTCCTTCATTCTCCCTTTTCTAACTTTCAGATTCTCTTTTCTTAGATGGGACACTGTTATTATTAGTTTGGGCAGCAACCACCTTCGACGTCGTAGAAAGGCTTTCAAGGCGAATGAACTCGTCGGCCTTTTTATAAAATTTATCAAGTGAGTTCGGTTCCTTCATCTTTAGCCATATCCCAAATTTACTCGATTTATCAATGGCTCGCATCAAATAAGTCAGGATCATGCGTGGTTCTACATTTTCTACCTCGGCCAAAGCTATATTGAAACGGCTCAAGAAAGATTTGATTGATTCTCCGGGCGCTTGTTCAAGGTTAGACAGTGACATTATATCCTTAGCTTTTGAAGCATACAATCTGAACTGTTCTTTAAACTTTTGCGTTAAGTCGGAGAACTTATCTACAGACCGAACTGGAAGCTTTGTAAACCAAAGTAAAGCCACGCCTTCGAGGTATACCGGAAAGTATCGACACTTGATCTCGTCTGATGCTCTTGCACCGGTCATATGCCAATCGTATTTGTATAGGAAATGATTAGGGTCAGTGGTTCCCCTATAGGCTTGGATAGTAGGAGGTGCAAATTTCCTTGGAAATTCCGCTCTCAGGATCTTTTCAGTAAATGGAGTTCTGCTTGGTGCGAATCCCCAGTCAGGATCATCCTCTTCCCTTTGCATGCTCTCTTTCATGATGCGGCCAACCATTTCAGACAGGTACTCTTTATTGTTCAAAGACACCTCCGGGCAAGCACCAGTTCTTCCCTCGGAAGTTTGCCCGGGCATATGTTCATGATAAGTTGGTTGCGGCATAGAACCATCAGCTTGGAAAGGTGGCATTTCAGGAAGGGTGGTTTGATGGTTTTCTGGTTGACGATTTGCCCCGAACAGGGCAGTTATTCTATCCATCATCAAAGCATTTTGAGTTTCAATTTGTTGGTATAATCCAGAAACTGCGTCATCCAATTCAGCCCTGGTGACTCCAATGGTTGGAGTTGCTTGGTCTGTTGTTGGGGAAGCGGAAGTTCCTTCGTGAGCATTTCCGGATCTGATGGGTCTACCTCTTCTTCCAGGGGCCATTATTTCGGATCTGGTTTTTAAGAGAGGTTCTTTTTATGAGTCTTTGCGAAGCAATGGTGGATGATCGCCTGAGTTGGGTTCTCAGTGAAAGCACCAAAATGTTAACGGTAAAAAGTGAACGCTAACACCCAGTGTGTGTAATAGAATTGTGAAAGCACCACCCGTTGGTACGGGAACAGAATATAAGCTGAAAATAGCAGAAAAGCAGTAAATGAACAACAGATTTATAGTGGTTCGGCCCATAATTGAGCCTACGTCCACTTTATAGTCTTTTATTGCTGATTCGGTTACAATTTGATACAATATCCTTCAAAATACAATACAACTCGATCGTGAAAGCATTCTTGACTACTAGCTCGATCTTTGATGATAAAACTCGATGAATCCGTGTTGGATGTAAGGAGCTCTTCTCGAAGATTGTTGTAGTGTCTCGAATGCGTGAAGATCTTTGATTGCTGAATGAGAGGAGGCTTGGACAGCGTAACGGTGCTTGGAGAAATGAATGGCCAAAGTCCTTTTCATGTTGGAAGTGGGGGCCTATTTATAGGAGCAGATTTCTGAGCTCTTGGTTTGGCCAAGTCATGAGTCGTGACCGACTCATGGTAAGTCATAAGTCATATTCGACTTAAGATGTCTCGTGGGCGCCATATTTGGTCCATCTTGTGGCTCAGTTGGAAGACAAGTGCTAAGTCGTAGTCGACTCATCAGATCAAAGTAGCGCAGGCAAGGGCTTTGGATTCCAGCTTGATAGCCTTTAAGTTGTAAGACCTCATGAGTCGTAAATCTCCATGAGTCGTAAGCCTGATGAGTCGTAAGACTGATGAGTCGTAAATCTCCATGAGTCGTAAGCCTGATGAGTCGTAAGACTGATGAGTCGTAAATCTTCTTGACTCGTTGAACCTAATGAGTCGTACAGACCTTGTGAGTTGTAAGACCTCATGAGTCGTAAGAAGCTTGTCTCGTTGAGTCATGAAGCTCTTAAGTTGCAGGCCACTTACAGCAAATCATGAGTCGCAGACGACTTATAGCAACCATGAGTCGGAGACGACTTATAGCAAACCATGAGTCGTAGACGACTTATAGCAAACCATGAGTCGAAGACGACTTATAGCAACCATGAGTCAGAGACGACTTACGGCCTTCCAGATAGTTAGGTCGCTCGGCAAGTTAAGTCGCTGAGTCTCTTAAGTCGTAGAAGAGTTAACTTGATGAGTCGTAGCATGTTAAGTCGAAGCCTTCTTAAGTCGTAGAGACTTTAACTCGGGACATTTCATAGCTCGGTATTGTTAGGTCGGAGCAGAGCTAACTTGCAATCTTAAGTCGACCACTTGTTAAGTCGGTTGGCTTCTAGGTCGGCATACATCTTAAGTAGTTAGGCCACAAGCTCCTTTAGGTAGTTGGGTCGTAGACTCCCTTAGGTCGTGGCTCCCTAACCCGGTAGGTCGTAAGTCATTCACATCGTAGATTCCTTTTCAGCAACTAAGTCGTGAGTCGTTGGGTACACAGGTTTTAGGCTTTTTAACTCGTAAGTCGTTGCGAAAAGGGAGTTAACAAATGTGATGATATTATAATAAAATATTAGATAATAATGGTTATGATCTAACCAAGGTGAACCTTAGAAAATTACACACATTGATATAAAGTATTACACTTGCAACTGTATCAGCAAGATAATTTGGTAACAGTCCAGAAAAATCAGAACCAAGGTATAAAGTATTACACCTGCATTGGATTGTTTGATTTATGATTACTTCTCCATCTATATAAGCTTTGTATTCAATTATTATTATATATATATATGGGATAGTTATATTTTACCTCTCTTCGATCTTGCTCATTTTTACTGATTGATGCTTCACGTACAATTGTCTTCTGCTAAATGAGAAACCTGGAAAAAAATCATAATGTACAAATAATTAGAACATCATACTAATTGGTCATTATTATAAAATATAAAAATCATAATACAAAATGGCAGTAATTTGCAAAAGAGTGATTATTTTTTCCTAATTTTACTAATCTGAATTGACGATTAATTAATATAACTATGTACAAAACTATGTATATTTACAGTCTTTACGAATATAACTATGTATAAAACAAATATCCATAAAGGATGCTTATATCACACAAAATGCCATCACAATCCTTTCTTATATAACTTTCATCCCCATTAGAACCATTTCTATCATCCCCAATAGAACCATTTCTATCCTCTTCATCATAGTTTTCCAACTCATGAAAATATCTAGAGGGTGATCTTAGCACAACGTACCAATTTGAAAAACTACTTTCTCTAAAAAAAACACTTGTACAACTTGCGTTGCTAAAATGAAAGGATCGCTTGCAAATTGATTTTGGAACCGATGTAAATTGAGTAATCTAAATCCATCTTCAACCTTAACTCCACGATCAATATTTGCCTAATCACACTTAAACAAGGTAATTTGAAACCGACGGTAGTCTACCAAAAATATCTCACGTAAAACCCTATAATATATTACTTTCTCAATGGATCCATCTACATAAACAATACATGCCTCAATGGAAACAATGATATTTTGTGTAGACTTCTCGTAGTCTTTTGGATGAAAACACTAGCCATTAATAATGTAACTAGTATAAAAAATTACTTGACGGCGAGGACCATATGAAAGTCAATTTATTATTTTGCTAACATCAGATGTTTTTCTACCATCTTTAACCTAGAAAAGCATAACATTATATATAAAGACTGGTCACGATAATATATACTTCTATATCAAACTTATCCATCTTAAAAGAAGATATAACACTTTCAACCTTTTTTTCAAACAATGACTAAAAGTCTCTAAATGCAGCTTTGAAAGTTCCACATCATCTCATGAAAGCCGGGGATGAAAACGTTTCAGATCCTCGTTGTGCATCCTATATATGTAAGTATGCAGGTCAAAATCTAATTTATTTCACACATGATAGTTGAATTGAACTTATACTTATTTTATATAAGGCTCCACTTGCTCAATATTAAACAACACATACCGATGAGCAGCGTCAATTGTAACAACCTAAAATTTTAGTCATTGAATTTTAAAATGTTTAGTTAACTTTAAATATCTAAATAATTGGATTTTGAAATTTAATAACTTATATTCAAATATGAGGATTATTTAAATATTTGAATTATGGAGTAGATAATAATTAAATGAATTTAATAGCCTTATTTAACTCTCTTAATTAATAAATGATAAAGGTGAATTCTTTTTATAAATCTATCTACAAAAATAAATGGTTCGAATATATTAAATAATAAGAAAATCGAATTGCAATAGAATGATTTGATTTTTAATAACGTGTTTTTAATTTAATTTATTAGATTTCTCGATAATTTTAAATTTGGAAAATATTTAAATTTTCATTTGACGTTATTTTGGCAAACGATGATATGTTTAAGATTTCATCGAATGTAATAACTAGAGAATTTTATTATCGATTTGAGATCATGTCGCATTTCTGAGCATGACCATTTTTATTTTCATCATGCACGGTCCATACGCGAACAAATTCATGTGTAGCGAAGTATCGGAAAAATTTAATTATAACCTATCTTTAAACATTTAGTACAACCAGCATGCCTTTTTGTTGGTTTGTTTGCCTCTTCTCTCTCGTTTGTTTATCGTTCTATTCAAAATCACTTGGAAATTGAAAAAAAAAAGAATCCACCTCTTGTAAATTCAATAACAAATCCAATAAAATACTAAAATTTATAAAAAGGGTGTTTTTGATCTCATGTGAGATGGAGCTTCCAATCGAGGATGGTTTGGTGCGTTGTGATGGCGATTTAGGTTGTTTGACTTCTGACGGTCGACTTTGGGTTTGGATAGGCGGTGGTTATAAGTGGGATATGTATTTTGGAGGGTTTTTTCGAGTTCGTGTGGTCGAATGGTACCGGTGGTGTGCTTTTGGAGGCGTGTAGTGGATGAATGGGAGTTGCAATATTTTTGGGTTCACTCGGATAATTGTCATGTAGCGATGGGTTATGCAGGCTCGGGTTTGGTTCTGTGGTAATCGACAAGTCGAGGTGGAGGCCAGGAGTTTGCACGAATTGTCATATCTTGGTTTTGACAAGGGGTGATGGAGAAATGGGTGGTGCAAGTAGTCGGCTTTGGGTCAGTGTGCACGTATGAGTGGCGGGTTGATTATTTGTTTTGAGTGGTAATTATTTATTAATTGTGTAATTAATGGAATAATTATATTATTTAATTTCCAAATCTTATAAACCCAATAACTTGTCCATGCTAGGTCCAAATCGAACGTGGCTAGTTGCGTTAGGTTCGTAATGACGACGTCTATGTTATGGAATTGGATTGAAGGAGTTTGGAGCTTGTAGAATATCAAGCTAAAATCGAATGCCCATTCGATTTTAGTTCAAAATGGAACGATTCGACGATAACTAGAATTTCTATAAGTTTACTCATCTTCATATTTACTATATAATATTTGTAATGCTATAAATTTATTGTTGAATGCTTGGTTGATAGTTTAGATATTATTGTGGTTGTTTGATTGCTTGCTTGGTTGAAAATCCCATTTGGAAAATGGATGACATATTAACTTGATTGTTGTGAACCCATACGATTATATATATTATCCATAACCATTGTTTTGCAGAGAACATTTATAAAGAGACCCGAAGAGGTTTCTCGCCAATAATTTATTGTTTATCCCGTAAGCTGCCTATATTCAGGTTTAGTTGCAATTAATCGTGATATTCTATTTAAATTGTTTAAATGTCGTTATAGCAATTTTCGCTATATCGTCAATTATTAAATATCATCTCCTAAACCCTTCGCATGTGTTGTCTTGAGCTTGTATTTTCAAAAAAAAAATATTTTAATTCATTGATCATTTTTATTAATGATATTTAAATTAATTAATTTAAATTAATGATTATTTGAATTTAATAAATCGCTTTAGTTAAAGACGTTTAAAATTAATTAATCGTTTTGATTAATGATATTTAAATGAATTAATCGTTTTAATAACGGTTTTTGAGTTAAATAAATCATTTTAATTAATGATGTCTAAAAGTAATTAACCATTTTAAATGTTGATATTTGAGTTTAATTAATTATTTTAATTAATGATGTGTTAAATTTAGTTAATCGTTTTAATTAACGATGTTTGAATCTAATTTATCATTTTAATTAATGATATTTGAATTTAGTTAATATTTATAATTAATGGTGTTTTAAAATTTAATTTACCAATTTACTAAAAAAAATTAAAGTAAACTAATTGTTTAAAAGTTAGTCAACTGATTTAGTGTGTTAAAGTTAATGAACCGATTTAATTATGTTTAATGGTTAATTTACTGGTTAAATAAAGGGGTTTTGAGATAAATAATTATTTAATAAAGATATTTGATTGGTCTATTAAAAGGGTTTAAAATTTGATAAAATATCTTTTGGGATAATTTATGTTGGTTTAAATTTATAAAAGGGATTTTAATTTGATTTACTTTTTTTGGAAAAATTAATGTGGTTTAAAGGTCATAAAAAGGTTTATAAATTATTCTTCTGAATGATTAACCTTTAATTTAAAATTTATAAAAATATTTTAGTTGATTTACTATTCTGGGATAATAAATAATGTTTTAAAATTTATAAATAATAGTTTATAAAAAAGAAGACCTTTTTAAAAGGATTTTTTTAATTAGAGCTGAGTGTAAATTGTTTTGGGTTATAATAATAATTCTTTGACATTTTTTTAGACCTTAGTTTTAATACACTTAGAAAATTTAATTTGCTCATTTAAAAGAATAGTTTAAAGTGTAATTTTAAAGTATTTTTAAAAGTATCGTGATGTGAAAATCAAGCACAAGTGAAACAACCATCTTATCGTTCTCGATAGTGGATTTATCAACTATCGCCATTGATTCTGTTTTAAATTTCGTCAATCTAAGATGTTGTTTTGCTCTTTGAGCTTTATTATCCTTTGTTGGAAATGATTAAACAAAAAGCACGAAAGGGGCAAGCTATGTGGGGTTGCTCCAATTAGTGTATTTCACATCTCGTCTAGATTTTTGTGTGCCGTCGCGTGAAAAACAATCAAGATTTGGATGTGAAATATTCGGTTCTCGGTAAGGTATGGCGGGGTTCGGTTTGGAGATTCTCGAGAAGTGTCACACAAAATGTGACCGAGCTCAGAAGTATATTACTATAGGTATACTTCAAGAGGGGTTTACCTTCCTAGTTATTTGTTGGAAATTTTCCTTTTCTTATTTTGATTCGAATCCTTGAATCTGTTTGCCTTTAAATTGCCATGAGAAGAGTCAACCACTCCTCGCGGTGTTTAAGTATTGATTTTGTCCATTCTATCAAGCTTGGACAGTTACCTTAATTCTATCCATTCTGTCAAACTTGGTCTGTTTCCTTGTTTTATCCATTCCGTCTAGTTTGGATTTTACTCGGGTTATTGTCATTATTTCAAGTCCGTTTTTAATATTATTCATGCCCATTCTTATTTGGATTTGTTTCCTGAGGTTTGTTTCTGTACTTTCCTGTAGGTAAAACCCATTCAGCGTTAGCGGTGTAGTCTCATAAACCTTTTATATGTTCCACGTTATTTGAGTTATCTCACACAGGTATTTCCAGACCGATCCAGGAGTTATTTTATTATAATTCACGGGTCAAATCGAGTATTTTCCAGGTTGCCCTTGGTGTTAAGGTGATCTTAGAGGGGAGCTAGAGATTCACCTATCGTAGTGTTTTATTTTCGCTGTATTAATGGTATCCTATCAGCATTTGTAAGGTCAGGATTTTATAACCGTCCAGTTGATAAGGTTTTTTTTTGCTCTGCTGTACTCTGTATTTTGAAGTGGCAATTTTTACTGTTCTTATTATATTATATGTTGTCGATTCCGCTATGAAATTCTGATTTTCTTTATTCCATGTTAATTTATTTTTAATTACCCTAGTAATCCGCCCTTTTATCGATTAGATATGCGACATTTGAACATAGTAGTAGTGTTCGGTGTCAACTTTCGATGGTCAAAATGGTGGGTCGTTACAAAGTGGTATTGGGGCTGAAGGTTAAGTGAGAACCTTAGCTTTAGTAGGGTATGGCTCACTAGAGATAGGGTTAGTAATACCTTAGAGTGAGTAATTCATTAGGTATAGGGTAAGTAACACACCAGAATGAGTTTGAGAGTATTATAGATATATGAGAGCGTAAATTTTATTGTTATATATGTTAATTGGTCTGTTGAGTTGTTTATGAATTCTAGTCGAGACATGGGATGCCATGGTATCCATAGAGATTTCTAAACACTTGAACAAGACGAACAAACATAATATTTATTTTTGAAAATTTGGTAAATAAAATATTTTACCTCTATTTTTATATATAAAGGAATAATTTTCAAAAACTTATATATAGTTATAGAGTGTGTTTGTTTATTTGAAAATGATAATATCTATTTATTATCACTATTGTTTGATCAGTCGTGCTTTATTAATTTAAAAGCTTTGATTGTCATTTGTTGAAGTATCGATTAATTTTTTTTTGGAACTAGGGAAACCTGGTCAATCACTACCGACATGCGATTCCTGAACAGTAAACCTAGGGAATAGACGGCTGGCCCGCCACAACCGCTATTCCAGGCTAGCTAGACCTTTCAGTTGACTTGGTCAAGGAGGCAGAAAATGAACCTCAAACCTCCCATGTGTAAAGGCGTATCTCCTCCCACACTCCCCAGATGGGACTCGAACCTCAAACCTCTCACTTGGGAGGCGTATCACCCCACCACCCGACCAAGCCCGCGGACAGCATCGATTAATTATGTTTAGCTTATTTATAAGCATTTATTGTTTGAATTTATAAATGAATCCCATGTGAATTAAGTTTCACAATTTGACTATAAGGTGTTTAGTAATAATGATATGTTAAAAATGAAATTTTGATAAAAGTTATTTAAAATAATCGAAATGGTAGGATAAGTCATTTGGAGAATAAATATTTGAAAAAAAATTATTATAATAAAGGAGAATTATTATAATGTGAAATGATTTTTATATAAAGGTAATTTTATATAAATTTGATTTATAAAATGTGTTTTTAAAATGATTTTTGAATTTAAATCCCGTAGTTGTTTGAAATAATTTCAAAAGTTTTTTGATAAAAAAATATAAAGTAGTACTAGTTGAATGTATTTCTAAATAAAAATATTTTGGAAGATAAATTTTAAAAGGAATGCATTTCCTTCAAGGTAATTCAAAGGAAATTGTCTCGATTAGTTTTGTGGTAATTTGAATAATTTTCTAAGTGACAATCAGATGTTTACTTAGAAAAATGCCATGGAGTACTTAGTAAATTATTCTTTTATCATTGTGCGATCTAAATGAGTTCAAATCCGGCAAACCTAAAATGAGTTTTAGTAAATAAATTGGTTGAAGTTATTTCATAAAGAAATATGAACATTATGTTTCAAAGGTGGAGATTGAAATAAAAGCCAGGTATTTAATTTTTAAGTTCCTTTAAAGGAAATCGGTTTAAATAAACGTTATCTTGAATAATAATGTGACAAATGTCAATTTTAAAACTCTTACATAGACAAGAACTAATTTAACTCAAGTTTTAAATGGCTTAAATTAGATAGAGAGGTTTCGGAAAAATTTATTTAATTAAAAACCATAGTTTTTGTTAATCAGGTAAGTTGTATAAATTATTTAGTGATATCAACCTATGGACATTTTCCTTAAAGCACTCTAAGGTGAAGAGATCGAAGAGTTGACTCAATTTTGAAAACCCGTATTTTGTTTGGACTTTCACTTAAATTTTGAGAAAAATTAAATAAATAAATAACAAATAAATAAAATAAAATTGATGTTTTGTATATACTCTTAGGATCTAGAAGGGTATCATACAAGTAAATAAAATAGAGTAAGCTTTTATGTGTTGTTTGAAAAAGAATTGTCTTTGTAAAATGGTGGTAAACTTAGGTGAAAATTAATGAAGTAATTCGTAAAATAATTTTAATGTTGAATGAAATACTAAATGGAAATTATGAGTGATTTAGAAAGAGATTGGTATAACTAAGAAACCCATTGAACTAAGTACGTAACTTATACTTAGATCATTTTATTCGTATGGGTTCTGATCTAGGATTCGAATACATAACTTTGGGTGATTCTCACCAGTTTGAAAATGGGTTTCTCGCTTGATTCTTGTCAATGAACACTTGATTCAGATTCTCGATATGACACTGAAGTTGTCTATCATAGTTTATGGCTATGCAAGGAAATCGAGGAACCTGATCGGAGTTTGCTCTAAGTGAGGTCGAGTAAGCGATACCAGTTTGAAAGTAGAAGTCTATGTATCCAAGCAAGTGATCAGATCAAATATAGCGTACAGATGATTTATGTATATCATAAGGACTTAAGTATAATTGTATACTTAGTATGTTGCTTAAGTAAAATTATGAACTTAAGAAAAATTCTAAATCAGGTTTCTAGTCATTTAACAATTTAAAATAATGTTAAGTGTTTGATTTTTCACTATCGAATTTGATTGGTTGATAGTTTTAGCTTATTACTTTGTAGAATTTGATTAGATTCGATTGTTTGGTCGTGTATTTTATATACCATAGTTTATAAAGTTTGAATTTACAAACAATTTTTTTTAAACTGTGGTTTATTAGGAGTTAAATCCCAGTGGTTTCGAGATAGTTTAAAGGAACTTTTAGAATGATTGTGAAAAGAAATAATAATAGTATGATTTGAAGCATTTGAGAAATATTATTATTCTAAAAAAAATAGAATTTGTTCCAATAGATATTTACGTAAATATTTTTATTTATTGCGATGAATGACTAAAATCAAAGTGCCATTGGGAGTTTCCCCATTTTGAGACTCGCTAGGTATATTTACTCTATCATTTTTAGGAGGTACCAGTATATATACCACTTGAGGCTCCATTGTTTTTGTTTAGAGTAATACCATGCTCGGAAAAGGGGCGCACCCTCCTAGTCATGTTGGATGTAGTTTTGAGATATTTCTTTTTGAGGGAATTTTAAAATATGTTTTTGAATATAAAACCCATGTATTTGGTTTTAAGTTTATAGTTTGAAAATATTGGGTGCATAGCATTTGTTACAGGAATTTTTTTGTATTTTGTTGCATATGGTTGATATGTTGTTTTTGGTTGCATGTAGCTTTATTCTATACTTGAGTTATATGTAGCTTTATATCATGCTAGTTTTAACATGTAGGGTTGCCTCATTATTATCAGTTGCATCATTATTCGTTGTTGCATCATCTTGCTTTATTGCATATAATTATTATATTTCTTATGCTATTTGAATTTATGACAGAGATAGCTAGTACATTTCTCTTTTATCAGTATGACTCTTTTGATTATGTAAGTACAAGGAAGCAAGAGATTTTCTAATTAACTTCTTGCTCACCTACGTTTGCATCGAGATAATAAACTGCTTGCTATAATATAAATTAAACACAAAAAGGTACATAGTAGATTTAAAAATTTGAATTATTAATGATTTTATGCCCCGGATATGGAAGGCCACTTGGCTTTTGTTTTCTATTGATTGGTTTAGGGCCCATAGTGGCAACTTGTAATTGTCCCAATTGAACCGCGCAGAGGAGACGCTACCGAAATTTTCCAAAATTTTAAAACTTAGAAAATTTTATTAAAAAATTGCAACTAATTGTTTTTTTTAATTTAAGGGTTTTGACGCATCTTTCCTACCTTCGGAATTTCGGGGACAAAATTCTTTTAAAGGGTTAGAATGTAACAACCTAAAATTTTGATCATTAAATTTTAAAATGTTTAATTAATTTTAGATATTTGAATAATTGGATTTTGAAATTTAATAACTTATATTTAAATATTGGGATTATTTATATATTTGAATTGTGGATTGGATAATAATTAAATGAATTTAATAGCCTTATTTAACTCTCTTAATTAATAAATGATAGCGGTGAACCTTTTTTGTAAATCTATTTATAAAAATAAATGGTTTGAAAAAAAAAAATCAAATTGCAATAAAACAATTTGATTTTTAATAACATATTTTTAATTTAATTTATTAAACTTTTCTATAATTTTTAATTTGAAAAATATTTAAATTTTCATTTGATGATATTTTAGCAAACGATGATAAGTTCGAGATTTCATTGAATGGAATAACTAGAGTATTTTATATCGATTTGAGATCATGTCGCATTTATAAGTGTGACCAGATTTTTTTGTTTGATCATTCAAGGTCCGTACGCGAAAGAAATCATATGCAATGAAGTGTTGGAAAAATTGAATTATAACCTAACTTTAAACATTTACTACAATCAACACATCTTTTTATTGGTTTGTTTACCTCTTCTCTCTCATTTGGCTATCGTTTGATTCAAAATCACCAGGAAACGAACAAAAAAGAATCCACCTCTTGTAAATTCATTTGAAATATCATCCCGATGGATGAGAAATCCATATGTAATGAGATGTTAACGAGCTTTTATAACGATTTTTATGCTAAATTTATTAAGACGGTAATTTTGAATAAATTCCACTGGAAATTTGGCTATGTATGTTATTTTCAGATTTAATACGTGAAAAACTCTATTAAAAACATGTTTTAAATTACATTTTCAATTTTAATTTGGGTAAAAAATAATATTTTTTGAAAATTAAATTTGAACATTATTCGTATATTTCAACGATTAAAGCATTTTAAAAAAATATATAAATATTTGTGGAGTTTTTCATAAATATTCTGAAATTTAAAAATAGTTTTTTTAGTGAAACTGGAGAAAAATGTCTTTAAAAAAGTAACTTGAATTCTATGTGATGAGACAAATTTATTAGTTTCAACATTTAGTGAAGAATGAGATTTGAATTATTATTAAGCTTCATCAATTTTTATTAGTTGCCATGAGAGAGTTGTTGATATAATAAAAAAGTGTTGAAGTGAGTATTAATAGTTACTTCCTACCCAACAAGGGTATCTATTGGCTATTATCATACAATTTGTTGCGTTATTGCTATCAGACAGCATCATCAGCCTTTAGTAAGCAGATCAAAGAAAATAAGAAATTGGAATCAGTTTGGGTTTTTAGTTTCTTAAATAACACTTCTAACAAAATGTACTTTTAAATTCAAATTACATTTAACATATGCAGATACACTCCCAACTTAGTTGGAATTCAAAATTTTACAATTCATTACTTGATCAATTGCTCTTATCTTTTAATTAAAGTGGAAACTGTTCATACCTTAATTAAAATGAAATTTTATCGTCTATTAAAATCAAGTCAATCAATTATATCTTAATTAAATTTTAAATTAAACTGCTTCTACCTTAATTAAAATGCAAATTTATGTATACTAAAACTAAAGCTGTTTGTTTGGATAAAAAAGGGCTGAATGCTAATCTCTAATTCTCTAATATTAATAAAGAAAATTTAATCAACCTGATTTATAGGCGTCTTTTTGAAATTTCAAAATTACCCCTCTTTATTAATGGAATCTTACCGCTCTTGCCGACTACCCATCAAGGTAATATTTTACTATCAATTTATTCTCAATATCACCAACAAAACAACTTGAAATGTGTTGTGACTACAAAAACATTTGCACTTAAAACACACATCAATTCAAAGTAAACATCTTTGGATATTAGATGCACGTACGTGCATTATATACTAGTAATAATAATAATAATAAACTAAGATTCATAATAATAATAATAAGTTAACTAAAATTTATAAATAGAAATAAGTTTATAAAAATTAACTAGTATTATAAAAATTTAACCAAGTTAACTAAGTTTTATAAAAAGTAGCAGGTTTAATTTATAAAAATTAACTAAGTATATAAAAAAGATAAAATATAGCTAAATCTTCTATTATAATAATAATAACAATAATTATTATTAACTAAGATTTGCAATAATAATAAGTTAATTAAGATTTATAAATATTAAATAAGTATATAAAATTAACTAAATATTATAAAATTTTAACTAAGTTAACTATGTTTTATAAAAATTAACAAGTTTAGTATATAAAAACATATAATATAACTAAATCTTCTATAATAATAATAAACTAAGATTTATAATAATAACAATAAGTTAACTGATATTTATAAATATTAAATAAGTTTATAAAAATTAACTAAGTATTATAAAATTAACTAAGTTAACTAGGTTTTATAAAAATTAACTAAGTATATAAAAATATAAAATATAACTTAATCTTATATAATAATAATGACGATTAACTAAGATTTATAATTATAATAATAAGTTAACTAAGATTTATATAATAATAATTAACTAAGATTTATAATAATAATAAGTTAACTAAGATTTATATAATAAAAATTAACTAAGTTTTGTAATAATAATAAGTTAACTAAGATTTATATAATAATAATAATAAGTTAACTAAGATTTATAAATATTAAACATGTTTATAAAAATTAACTAAGTATTATAAAAATTTAACTAAGTATGATTTATAAATATTAAATAAGTTTATATTATTTTGTACCGTCTTGATTGATTAAATATAAAGATGGAGTTCAAAGTACAATGTAACGAGCTTTCACTATGGTTGAATTTAGTAGGAATTCAAAGTACTAAGAAAGCCTTTCTAATGTTTTTATTCAGTAGGAGTTCGTAAATTTAGGTTTATTATCTATGTGTTTCGGTAATTTTAGGCATGCAGCTCAGCATGGGATGATCAAGCAATGCTAAGGTTGCAACTTTGCTACCTAAGAAGACAGGTCCGGATATCGTCCTACTGCATAGATGAATGGATGTAAGTATATATTTGTGAGTCATTATTTCTGTGTTGAGTTTTTATGCCCTAGAAGATAGGTAGGGATATCTTCCTACTGCGTAGATGAATGGTTTTAAGTTTGTTTTTGTAAGTTTATTCAGGCCGGTTTGCATTGCAAAATTCAACAAGCCCCATACACATACAATTTGCCATCTGACATTCATATATTTTTCCATTAAGACCTACTTGTGGATGATAACTACTATTTTCTAGCTTCTATAAAATAAACCAAATAGTTATGCAAATGGGCAAAGTCTTTCAATATATGATTACTTCAGTCGCTTTGAAGGTTTCTTATCATCTTCTACATCATAATTTTTTATGGTTTTATAGTGTTTCATAGCTTTTATAGTGTTTCATTGATTACATGAGTATATTTAATTGGTTCTAGAATTCTATATCTTGAAGCAATTTTTATTATAATGAGGTTACATAAATTCTATAACATTTGTGGTTTGTTAAGTATGAATACCTTTTAACATGTACATCTTGTATTTACATATCAGGCATTGCCGAATGTGTGTCAATGTATACTATGTACCGGTGCATGATATAATCTAGGATATATTTGGTTGATACAATCAATTCCGATAATTCTTTTTTCTATGATTTCTGATGTAGGATATTAGCAGGGAAGTTTATTTTCTTAGATCATATATCTGGAGAATAAGTTAGTTGTATGGAAATTACAAAGTTGGATTTGGGATGAAAATGCATGTCGGCATAGTTTGAAATAGGAAACGCTGTAGTATTTCCATGTTTATTGACAAAGAGTGATTGATTTTAATTTTGATTTGAATAATCGTCCACTACAAAAAACATTGAAGTAAAGACTGAAAGATTCGGTCTTTAGTTAAACAATTTAGTCTTTAAATGACACTTAAAGACTGAATAAAAACCAAAATATCAGTCACTATTTCTCAAGTCCCAAAATATATTTAAGACTGAAATATCAGTTTCAAAATTTAAAGACCGATTAATCGGTCTTAAATTACTTTAGAAACTGTATTTTACAGACTGAAGTACAGTTTCTAATCAGTCCCAAATTATAAATATAGTTAAACATTCACACTCTTAGTTAGAGCACAATATTGATTAATCTTTGCTACAATTTGAATAACAACACGGGGTTTTGGACCAAAGGTCCCTATTTTCAAAGCTCATGCACAAAAAGTCCCTGCTCATAAACACATGTAAATTTGGTCCCTATTTTGTTATTTTTTTACCAAACTATCCTCTTTTAGAAAATCAACTTAGCATTCTTTTCAGGGGCAAAAGCGGTATAAATTAGCCAAAATCTAAAAATAGGGACCTAATTTTCATAACTTATTCGGGAGGGACCTTTCTTACATCATCTTTCAATTCCAGGAACTTGACAGCGATTCCTTGTAACAACAATGTTAACAGCATTTTGACTCAATGTAGTGCAAAAAATACCTTCCGTTAAAATACAATAACATCACATCAAACATTGTCATAAATATATCAAATTTAATTTCTTACGAACATAAATAAATATATATGATATTTCATACACTGATTAATTTAACTTGCACACTGTTAACATCTAATGGACACGTTGAATTGCAAGTACGAGCTAAGTAGCCTAATTCCATTTGCCTTCCTAAATGACATTTGGCCTTGGCTTTTCTCCTACTTTGGTTCATTTTCCAAGATTGGCGCATTTGCAAACCAACAGCAATTTACTTACGAGCTCCAAGCTCTAATTCAACTTTTCATGCTAGTCCCAAAAGAATTGCTTCTAAAAGAAAGTTTATAAGCCACAAATTCCTTGAAATTTGAATGAGAAATTCTTCCAGAAATTGATATGCTTTTGAATGCCCAAACGTGTACAGACCCACTACTTGTCACTTTAAACATAGCTCTTCTTTTTAGTCTTGTCGTGGACTCCCATTGGAAAATTTGCTTATGACTTATTAGATGATGAGCGCTCGTTAACAAGCTTGGAATAATTGCTAACAGTGCAAGTTTGCAAGAAACCAGAAGTTAATTTCAGGCAAAAGCCTAATATTTCCCTTTTAAAGGACAGTGAAGGTTGATTTTGTGAGTGAGAGGAAAGGTAAATAGGAAGTGTACAAAGTTTGAGGTGAAAATTAATTGATATTCAGATTTTACTAGGAGGAGATCTCATGCTTTTAAGTATTAAGAAGGGAAGAATAGTTACGTGAAGATGGAAATGGTTTGATTTGCGTGCAGAAGAAAGAAGTTACTTAATAATGGAGGAGGTGGAGTGTTTAACGGTGAATGGGCCTTAATTAAAGGACGTGATTTAAAAAATTTTAGGTTAACAAAATTATTTATTTCGTTTTAAGATTACAGCAAATATGACATGGATTACAAATCATAGCCATTAGATTCAAAGATCAAAATAAAAGGCAGCCATTGGATATTAAACAATTTAACTACCGATTAGACCTTAATTAGTATATAATCAGTTCCAAATTATACAAACCGATTTAAAACTGATTTTCGGTCTTTAATAACAAAAGTTAAAGACTGAATTTTTCAGTCATTGATCTGTCTTTATTCAAAGACTGAATTTTTTCAGTCTTTAGTGTGTAGTCTTTAGTACAGTATTTTTTTGTAGTGGTCGATTTAAAATTGTTTACTTATACATAATTATAATAGTCACTTATCTAGTACATCACATCAATTTTTTAAGACATATATTCAACCATCATATCGATGTTTTTATCCTAACTTTTTGCCCTAAACTTTTTTGGCTCATCAGAACTAATATTTATGTTTTGAGTTAAGCCTATGTTTTTTTGAATGCAAAGAAAATCAGCTCTAATATTTATGTTTAGATTTGACTAAAAATCCTAAGACATTTATAGTTAAAAAAATCATGTTTAAATATGCGATAACTTCACGGAATGAGATCCAACACATAAGCAGTTTGCTTTTTAGTAATATAGCTGTAGAAATAAATCAAATTTATATTATTAATATTAAGTTGTATAGCTAAATCAGTATGAATGCATGCTCAAATAGAATAAAAAATTATGTGGCATAGGTGACATTTGAGCCCTAGTATTTTTGTTGGAACTTAAAAGTCAGATTGTGAATAATAGTAAACCTTACACAGAAAGAATAGACGCAAGCATGTACTGTAGTGAAAACTCTATTCTGATTAGACCTCTGATAGAGGTATTAAAACTTAGGTCTAGGCCAGTGGATTTGGTATCACTTTCTTCCAACTCATAAATAAATATCAAAGTAGAAGCTCAACCGTGGCATGGTTGTTGATTTTTGTGAAGTTATATACAGTTAGTAAACATAGTGAGTTAATGCATGAAAGCTGATTGCAAATAGTTTAAAAAGTAAGATATTGAAAATGATGCTGGATGCGAGAACAAATCTTGCATAAAATCATCAAATTTGGCCTTATGTTACTTATAGACAAATAATGAAACTGGATTTGATTGTCTCTATCCATTTTATTTTCTGAATTTCTGACTAGGAACTTGGTTGAAAATTTCGTGCCAGCATGGTGATTCTGTTCAAGGATTCAAAAAAATAAAACGATGTTATAGAGATGATCATGATTTTTTTTCAATTTAATTTTTAGTTAATATTTAGACTATTCTATCCCTTTATATCATACTAGCCATGCTTCTCAAGCATTTCAGGCAGTCCCTCATCCTTGTTAAACCTAGCATAACAAACTCAAGACTGTTGGCTGAAGCATTTGTGCAGGTAACATATATTCTCCAGATATATGTGGAACTAAGCAATCAGAGAGCTACCATGAATAATGCAGGTTTCTAATTAAAATCTAACTTCCATATATTTAGCTTTCTGAAATAAGTAATTATTTTATGGTTTATGATGAATATATAATGAAAATTAGAACATTTTATTATGTTGCTTTATGTTGAAACACGACCAGGTTTCTTAGAAGCAATCAAAAGGGCTGTTGATAGAACTTAGATGCAAATGCAGAGGCAACCTTGCATAAGTGCATAAATCCTATTTACAACTTTGTTCCAAACAAGAGGTTCAAACACTTGCAAAATATGACAGTAAGCTTTTAAGATTTTCTGAAGTAAATTTGTGTTTTTTGAACTAATCTTGCATACCGTCTCATAATTTCTCATTAAGCAGGTAGGTAGAAGCCTGTAAATGTCCCACCTCCAAATTCCCGGCTCACATGCTAGAAATTGTCCCAGGTGGTCATCAAAACTACGAATGACTTGGTAAAGATCAATTAAGTTTTATACTAAGCATTTAACTCTTTTATAGATTTGCACCCTAATTATTCTTTTTATTTTTCTATATAGGTAAAAACATTGCTTTGCTATATGAAAGATTGCTAGCTAAAATTGCTAATAAAAGGTATGTTTTTATGTATTTAAATATGTGTGCAATATGGTGTATATTTTTTCATATATAATATGAATCCGATCTTGTTCTGATCGTGTAAATATATATTAAATTATGGTGCGCGGAAAAGTACTAACCACAAATCCGATCTTATTTTGATAATATAAATATATATTGAACTAAGATGTGCGGAAAAAGCACTAACCGCACAAAGGAGGTGTTAGAATTTTATGAAATCCAATAAGTTTATAAAAATTAACTAAGTTTTATAGAACTTTAACTAAATTTATATAATAATAATAAACTAAATTTATATAATAATAATAATATAATAATAATAATAAATTAACTAAGTTAACTATGTTTTATAAAATATTTATTTTTATACAGATAATAATAATAATAATAATAAATAGAGAGTTTATTCATCATATGTTGCTTGCCATGGGTTTTCCAATGTCTTTTGCTAATCTCATATACGAGTGTATTTCTACTCCAACTTTTTCTGTGTTAATTAAAGGAATCCCCTTTGGTTTTATTGAGAGTTCAAGGGGTTTAAGACAAGGCGACCCTCTATCTCCATGTTTGTTTGCTATAGCTATGGAGTTCCTTATAATCAACCTCGATTTGGAGTACATAAAAGGTAATCTATCCCCTATTCACAAAATTGAGCCCATAATCACCCACTTATTATATGCAGATGATATAGTGATTATGGCCAAAGCCAGCAAAGCATGTGCAGAATGTATTATGCATACACTTCATATCTTGAAATATTTTGCTGGCCTTGATGTTAATGAAAACAAATCCACTATCTATTTTAGTAAAGGAGCCAGAAACAAGCATCCAATAACAGACATTCTCAATATTAGTATAGGTAATTTGCCAGTGCTTTGTTTAGGCATCCCTCTTTCTAACAATATTCTTAAAAAAAGAGACTTTGGTTGCTTAATAGATAAAATCAACAAAAAGATTAATCATTGGAATAGTAAATTACTGAATATTAGTGGTTGGACTGAATTAGTGAAAACAGTCATTCATCCTATGATTCAATTCTGGTTACAATTCTCACAATTTCCTACATCTGTTATTCATAGAATTAACTTTATTTGTGCTAACTTCATTTGGAAATCTAAGGCCCATAAACTGTCTTGGGATGATGTTTGTAAAACCAAGAATGAAGGTGGGTTGGGTATTAGAAAAATAGAGGATATGGCAAAATCAGTGGCTGCCAAACTGCTATGAAATTTGTTACAAGGGAATTCTACTTGGGAAAAATGGATGATTGATAAATATTGTTACAATTCAAGTATTTGGTCTGCTGACATATCTAATGGTGCATCTCATACTTGGAATTTACTGCTCAAGGCTAGAAACTGGTGCATAGGGTTACTTAACAGGATAATTATCAATGGTGAAAACACAAACATCTGGACAGACCCATGGACAGACCCATAGATCAATGGGTATTCTTTAGTGGACAAATGTGGCCAGAATTGCATGGACATCTATGGTGGCAATAATAGAAATGTATCATTTCTTATTACTGATAATGTGTGGGAAAATCATCTTGAATATATTCCTTGTCAATTCCATAACACAATGCATAATATCAAGATTGATAGTCAGAAACAACATGATTAATGGTGGTGGATGCCTAGCAATAATGGTAAATTTAATTTTAACTAGGCATGGGACCAGATTAGAATCAAACATAATGAAGTTCAATGGTCAAAAATCATATGGGATAATAAATGTGCTTTCAAAATGTCCATATGTTCATTATTGACTATTTTAAATCGATTGAACACAAAAGATAGAGTCAGCAGGTGGAACAACAATATCAATCAAATTTGTGTTCTTTGTTCAAATCATAACGAGGACATGAACCATTTATTTTTCAATTGCTCGTACTCCAGACAAATTATTGAAGATATAATGCATAAACTCAAAATTAGCATCAGCAATTCCTATGATATCAATCAGATTCTGGAAACTATGTGCCGGATTCAACTCAGTAATAGCCTATATTATCATATTATGAACATTTCGTTTACCACGATGATATGGCGTATATGGTGTAAGCGGAACTCGAGAATTTTCAAAGGAGTTGAAATGCCAGCTAATGTTAGAAATATACTTATTGAACAAGATTGCAAACATTTATTGGAAAACTCAATGAACTTGCAGAAGACTTCAAGAGAGTTAACACTTATCTTGTTTGATTTTGAGATCAAAATCGACTAGAACTTGGAGATCCACCCTCCTTGAGTTCGATTTTGGAATGTTTTTGGATTTTCAGCGGCGTTTGTTAATAGAGATTTTGCCATCTTCATTGCTTCAGCCGCCATTTTTAATGCTTATCTGAGTTTCATTTAGTTCTGAGATATTTTGCTATCTCGTTTGGAAGCTTCCGCGTTTTTGTGTTCTCGCGTGCTTTCTTAATGGTTCTGCTTGCAGTTTCGTGTATGGGTTGGAGAATCACGTACGTGTCCGTGTTTTGATTTTTTTATCCCTTTGTGACATTTGTTGTATTTTTGTTTTGCTTTTTATTGCCCAAGTTGCACATATGGATGGTTTTGAGTGCGTGGTTCTCTTGTTTTTACTCCTCCATTTATTAGTTAACTTGGGTCTTGGCATTTGTATTGTTGTACTGTTAATATATGGGCATGATTTGTACACTTTTTTCTAACAAGGCACCCATTTAGGTTAGGGGGATTGCTAGGTTTCAATGAGGCATATCATGGACATATATGTATTTTATTATTTATAAAGTACCCTTTTTCATAAAATAAAAATAATAGTACAAATAATACTGATAATAATAAATTATAAAATATTAACCAAGTTAGCTAAATTTTCTAAAAACTAACTAAATTTATATACAAATCTCTACTAATAATGAGAATTCCTTGAATAAGAATTCAACCGTGTCTTTTTGAAATACCAGAAATACCCCTCTAAATAAAAATAGAGATAAATCATTGCAGTTCTGGCAGTATTTAAGATGGTAAGAGAAATAACCAGTGGAAGGCGAACAACGCATATGCCTTGAGGCATCTGGATAGGAGGAGGGCCAAGAGGTGGTGGTCCAGGCAAATGGGTCCCACCTACTACCCTATTGGACAAACCTGGTATCCAGTGTGAACCGCCTCTTTCTGCTTGCATATTTGGTCTCAGTTGATTGTACTCTTGACCTACATGAGGACTTCCCTGCAGTGAAAAATAATTATATTATGGTGTGTTGTGTTGTTTATAATGATGATTGCTGAATGTTTAATGCTAACTGCTGAAAATGTTTGTTTTCTTATTTTATAACATTTGATTAGGTTTTTGTTTTCCCATTAAATATCTATCTTTTTGCCAGCTTTTCCCTCAACGTCAATATTACAAATTATATCAAATTCATATGAACAGATCTAAATTCATTGTGTTTTTCTCAGAACAGAATAAATTCACCGTTCATTGCAAAAAATTCTGACTACTCTGACCTGATGAAATATGTACAACACACACTCTCTACAGATTCTAAATATATTTGTAATTATACTGATTGGTTAAGTGTATAATTATTTAACAAGAACTCAGAAGCAAGGAAAAACAGTAGATCACCACTTAATCACAATTTGCTGAACATGAATACGATTTTCTTAATGCTTTTCCAGAACTAACAGGTTCTACTCTTTCAAATACTGATGCACTTACTGAAAATAACACACCCTATGTGTTGTTAGATACATTAAGAAATCTTTATTAATAGATGGGATAGAAACATAAATTTTGGTCCGACCACGAAGTACAAAAATGCCTTTATATGCAAACAAGAAGGAGGAGTTCGAATCCCATAGAACAAAAATTAACATCTATTTTTAAATGGAAACCTTGAAACGCAATTAAGTTTATAAGTTCAAAACTCTGTTCTAGCAAAAATAAATTACAATTTTATTATTTATATTTTTCAATTAACTTTTATCGAAAATACGTAGAAATTTAAAATTTAATACTTTTACAAGAGTTTATATATTTGCACGTGCACTGCATATGTCATAAATTTTTTAATAATGGTTATAATACCTTTGATGTCACACTTTTTTGGTGTTAGCGTGAACTACCAAAAACACTCCTCTATAGGTATTATCAGATCTTAATATCATTTAGAAATAAGATGTAACGAATAAGCTTCATTTACAAATTCAAAATATCCAGTTATAAATATTACTGAATCTTACTATTACTTAAATATATGATCCAATAAATAAACCCCCAAAATAGGATCTAACAACTAAACTTCTATTACAAATTCGTTCTCTATTAGTTAACAATAAAAATAAAAATTCAAACTAAAAAAATAGATATTACAATATAGAAATGAAAATTCAAAATAAGCAAAAATATGACTAAATATTTTTGCAAACCACTTCTCTTGAGAAACAAATCATGCGCAAATCGCGTGCCGTAACGCTTGTACTAATAATAATAATAATAAATTAATTAAGTTAACTATGTTTTACAAAATATTAATATTTTATTTATCAAATTTAACCATGTTAAATAAGTTTCGTAAAAATTAATTAAAATTTCAAAAATAACTAAGTTTTTAAAGGTTAACTATCTTTTATAAAAAAAATAATCAAGTAGACGAAGTTTTATAAAAAGTAATTATGTTAGCTAAGTTTATATAATTTAACTAATTTTATAAAAGTTAACTAAGTTTTATGAAGAACGTTTATAAAAATTATTTAAATTATGTAAAAATTAACCAAGTTAACAAAGTTTTACAAAAATTAATTAAGTTTACAAGAATTAACTAAGTTTTATAAAAATTAACTAGATTTTATAAAGTTATTGAACATTAAAAAAATCTTATAAAAATTAACTAAGTCTTATAAAAATTAAATAAGATTTATCAAAATAAATTAAGCATTAAAATTTTTAACTAAGATAACTTAGTTTTATAAAAATTAATTAAGTTATATGCAATACCTTTAATGTTGACATGAATGTTGAATCAACACCTTCAATGTTGACATGAATGTTCATAAAAATTAACTAAGTTCTATACAATACCTTTAATGTTGACATGAATGTTGAATCAATACCTTTAATGTTGACATGAATCAATACCTTTAAAATTAACCAAGTTCTATAAAAATTTAATTAAGATTAATTTTTTTTGAGTGGTTACTGTTGAATCGGTACCTTTAATGTTGACATGAATGTTCATAAAGGCTCATGAAATGTTTCTTGAATCATTATTTTCTGTAATTTTAAATGATAGATGTTAATTGACAGCATTGATAATATCGATTTGTTTGCTTCTTTCCGTCAAGTTGGATGGAATGAGATATAAACAATGTGGATTTCTACGTGTCTTCTACATTATATGATTTAATTATCTATACGGAGGTCAAAATTTCTATGTTTAAATTAGCATTCAGTAATTATTAAACCAAGGACAAAAGGATATTCATCTGCCTACAAAAATATGATTTCATTAAACTAACATTGAAGTAAATATGATTTTTCTCATGTTTGATCCATCCTTAAATAAGAAAAGAATACCTGAGGATGTACTCAAGATTCGGCAGCTGTGGCTTTCACTGACAATTGTATAAGTTGCATTTGTAGTGCTAATAGCACATATTTTTCAAAGCTATAAATATATAACACAAAACAAATCAAACGTGATATATCATTCAGTCAATTTAGTGAATTACAATACAAGTACACAAACACATAGTGGTCAATCAAATGTTCTCAAACATCAGCCTAACAAAAGACGACCAAATTAATTACATTATCACATTCTATCTTTGAGCAACTCAAAAACAGCAACCAAAAACACAGCATTCAACTCAAGTTTAACATTCTTCATCTCACTAACCAAATTAATTACAATAAAGCCTCTATCTCTATCTCTTTATTAGTGCAGTTATCAATAATATTTTGATGTTTCAGTCTTTTTTACACCTAATCAAGTACACACAACTAACGAACTTTTAATCTGCAAGTGGATAGATATATTTTGATGGAAAAAAGTAGCAACCCGCCACAATAAGTTATGGGTTCGAAGTTACTTTTGATGTTAACTACATTTTGATTTGTATGCTGTTATGTATTACTACTTTTAGTCACTTCACGGATTGTTCTACATTATGGACTTGTAAGAATTTGATAATTGATGTTTTATTATGTGGTGTTACATTCTGATTAAAAGATTTAATATAATATGTTGATTATAAAGTGTGTGATTAGTATGATATATATGTTCATTTTGAAATATGTGTGTTTATATAAACCGTGTTTACAAATAAATTGTGCCTGCATACCGAACTGTAATATGCATATTGATGGGGAACTATGCAAAATACAAAAGCGTTTTACAAAATGCTGTTAAAAGTTTCTACAGCGTTATTAAACGCTGTTGAATCAGTTCAACAGCGTTTTTCAAACGCTGTTGAAACCATTAATATCGTTCAAAATGGGTTGTGAATATTCATCGTGGCAACACTTGGAAACGCTGTAATAAGAAATCACAGCAACGAAAGTTAACGCTATCAAAAGTTAATACACCTTACTATAACCGCTATGGAATATATTTCTTAGCAAAGATGAAATGCTATGGGAAGAAATTTTGCTTATCAACAAAATGCTGTAAAATGTAGTGATGGCATGCAATAAACGCTATAATTATATTGATTCAGCATTTTTTATATAACTATGGTAGATGTCTGATCTATAATGGCAGGTTAATATACAGCGTAGTTAAAAACGCTGTTAAAGCTTTTTATAGCGTTTTTAAAACGCTATTATAGGTGCATTTTGTTATAGTGTACACTTCTTTACAAAAGGTTTTGATAACATCGTCATGAGCTATACATTTAAAATTTCGAGTACCTCACCCTGGTTTATCAAGCTTGATCCAGGTATTTTTAATTCTCGATCAGATCTGAGTAGTTTCAAGATTAGCTGAAGACGCTTGGAGTGTCCAGAGGAGAGTTGGAGATCTTCATCCTTGTATGGACGTATTCGATTATCCGCTACATCTATTGCATTTTTTTTTTGTTTGTCAGCATTTGTAAGGGCAGGCGTTATAACTATCATGGTTGAATCTAGGTTAGACTCTAATATATGTTTTAAAATTTTCCGCTGTAAAGATTATTGTTGAAATAATATATGTTATTTCATTTGTGTGAGGTTCTGTTTTTCTGTTTCATTCTATCTTTATTTTTCTTTCTACCCTTAATGATCCGCTTGTTCGTGCAATTTAAGTTGGACATTTGTGGTTTATTGTCGATTCAAAGGGTACGGAAAAATGGGTCGTTCATAAACCGAATAACTTATCCATGCTAGGTCCAAATTGAACGCGGTCAGTTGCGTTAGGTTTGTAATAACGACGTCTACATTACGGAATTGGATTGAAGGAGATTGGAGGTTGTAAAATATCAAGCTAAAATTGAATGCCCATTCGATTTTAGTTTAAAATGGAATGATTCGATGATAACTAGAATTTCCGTGAGTTTACTCACCTTCAAATTTGCTATATAATATTTGTGATGCTATAAATTTATTTTGAATGCTTGGTTGATAGTTTAGATATTGTTGTGGTTGTTTGATTATTTTCTTGGTTGAAAATCACAGGTTTGGAAAACAGATGGCATATTTACTTGATTGTTGTGAACCCATATGATTATATATTGTACATAACAATTATTTTATAGGGAATATTTGTAGAGAGACCTTAAGAGGTTTCTCGACAATAATTTGTTATTTACTCCGTAGGCTGCTTATATTGATGTTTAGTTATAATTAATCGTGATATTCTATTTAAATTGTTTAAGTGTCATTATAGCAATTTCTGCTATATCTTCAATTATTGAATATCATCTCCTAAACCTTTCGTGTGTGTTGTCTTAAGCTTGTATTTTCACAAAATAGATATTTAAATTCGTTAATCATTTTTATTAATGATATTCAAATGATCATTAATTATAATTAATGATTATTTGAATTTAATAAATCGTTTTAATTAAAGATGTTTAAATTTAATTAATCGTTTTGATTAATGATATTTAAATGAACTAAACATTTTAATTAATGATGTTTGAGTTAAATAAATCATTTTAATTAATGATGTTTAAAAGTAATTAACCATTTTAAATGATGATATTTGAGTTTAATTAATTATTTTAATTAATGATGTGTTAAATTTAGTTAATCGCTTTAATTAAAGATGTTTGAATCTAATTTATTGTTTTAATTAATGATATTTGAATTTAGTTAATATTTTAAATTAATGGTGTTTTAAAATTTAATTTAATAATTTAATGAAAGAATTTTAAAGTAAATAATTGTTTAAAAGTTAATCAACTGATTTAGTGTGTTAAAGTTAATGATCTGATTTGATAAGGTTTAAACTTTAATTTGATGGTTAAGTAAAGGGGTTTTGAGATAATTAACTATTTAATAAAGATATTTGATTGATTTATTAAAAGGGATTATAAATTTGATAAAATATCTTTCGGGATAATTTATGTTGGTTTAAATTTATAAAAGGGATTTTTAGTTTGATTTATTTTGTTTGGGAAAATTAATGTGATTTAAAAGTCATAAAAAGGTTTATAAATTATCCTTTGGGATGATTAACCTTTCATTTAAAATTTATAAAAATATTTTAATTGATTTACTACCCTTTAGGATAATAAATATTGTTTTAAAATTTATAAATAGTAGTTTATAAATAAGAAGATATTTTTAAAAGAATTGTTTCAATTAGACCTAAGTGTAATTTGTTTTGGGTAATAATAACAATGTTTTGACATTTGTTTAGACCTTAGCTTTAACACACGTAAAAAATTTAATTTTCCTATTTAAAAGAATATTTAAAGAGTAATTTTAATGTATCTTTAAAAGTGTTGTGATGTGAAATAGGATGCCTTTTGGGTATGGAATCGCTTTGTTCCACTTTATTTATATTTTTCCTTTGTCCAAATTCTAATGCATCTTTAATATGTCTATAACAATACTTCATGCATTCATTGGCAAAATAACGCTAAGCTATGCACCCTTCTACCCATGCTTGATTTTTAACATACCCCTTCAGTGTTTTCATATATCTATAATCAAGATGCATACATAAATTACTTTCATAAGCACATATACCATTAACTACTTTAAGTACTCATGCTAAATTTTACCTCTCAAATGGATACATCCACCGATATTGTACTGGCCCACAAATTCTTGCTTCCCTCCCTAAATGTATTGTCAAGTGAATGATGATGTCAAAAAAGGAAGGAGGAAAGAATCTCTTAAGATTTCTTAGTGTTAATGTGACCTAATTCTCGATGGATTCTGATTTATCTTTATCAGGCACTCTTTGATAAATGTCATTATAAAAAGAACATAGTCATAGCAATGCATTCCTTGTCCTTTTAGGTAGAAGTCCTCTCAGTAATATAGACAACAGTTGTTGCATAAAAAAATGATAATCATGAAACTTAAAACTTGAAATTTTGTTTTATTTTGCAAAATAATTCCCAATATTCGAGCTATACCCATCAGATACTTTCAAATTTCTCATTCTATTGTAAAAGATCTTTTTTTCTTGGTCAGTTTAGGTGCATGAGGCAACTAGAAGTAATGTTTGGCTTCCCATGTCTATAGTACTTCTAGATCTTTGCGTGAGTTAATGCCATCTTTTGATTTTCCTTTAATATCAAGTAAGGTACCAAGAATACTTTCACCATTATATTTTTCAATATGCATCACATCTAAATTGTGATGCAAAGGAAGTACCTAAGAAAATTAAAATTTGAATATAACTAATTGATAATAAAGTATTGATTACATAGAAAAGAAAAGGCAATTTTGTTTCGAATTAAATTTTACCTGCCAATATGGAAAATCAGAGAAAATAGACTTCTTCTTCCACATTCGACTTCCCTTTTCCTTCCCATCTTCCATTTTCCTTTCCTCTTTTCTTTCTCTTGCTCTTTATCCTTCTCTTCCTCCTATGGTTTTTCCCTAAGTCATTACAAATATCTTTATCAATATCAAATACTTGAGAACCGATTTGTACTGGAGGCATTTTTCTATTCTACATGGTTCCATCAAACAAGTTTTTTCGTTGATGATATTTATGGTTAGGTTCAAGGAATTGCCTATGGTCTAAGTATGCAAACTACTTACTAAATGTAAACCATATTGAGCATGTATTAATGCCACAAACAGGACATACCCTCTTACCCTTTACGTTGCAACCTACTAAATTTCCATAAGCTGGAAAATGATTTATCATCCACATCAAAATAGCATTTAATATGAATTTTCTACGAGGGTATGCATCATACACCTTCACCCCTTTATCCCACAATTTTTTTAAATCTTTAATAAGTGGTCATAGATACACATCATTCCACGATTGTCGTGGTCTAGGAATTAGAAAAGATAACATTATATTATCTTTATGCATACAAAGCCATTGAGCGAAGTTATAAGCAACAAGAAACATTGGCCAATAACTATATGTACAGTTCCAATCACCAAAGGGATTAAAGTCATCATTTGCAAGTCCAAGCCTTAAATTTCATGGATCGGATGCAAAGAAAGGATGCATCTTATCAATTGTAACCCATTGAGAAGAATCTACTGGATGGCGTAATTTACCATCTTCACTCTTATTATTGCTATGCCATCTTAATTGCTTTGATGTTTCCAAGGACATAAACATTATTTTCGGTGTTGGTATTATTGGAAAGTATCTCAAGACCTTTGCAGGTATTTTGGCTTGCTTTATGTCTTCCTTTATCTTGTTCTTTTTCTAACTAGATTTGCCACATTTTGGACAAAATTACTATGTCGAAGCTCTTTTCTAAATAGACAATAATCGTTTACACATGCATGTATTTGTCTATATCCTAAACCAAATGATTTAAGCAGCTTCTTTGTTGCATATGTCGAATTAGGAAGCGTGTTTTCCATAGGCAGCATATCCTTGAGGATTCTAAGAAGTTCCAATAAATGCTATGTTAGATACACCATTTCGAGCCTTGTGTTTGTAAAGAAGTATTGTAGTTGACAACTTTGTGTGGCTTGCAGAACCAGGATACAAAGGAGGTTCATCTCCATCATCTCCTTAATCCTTACCCTATGTCTTACATTAGCATCATTACAAAGTACATTCTATATGTATCTATCACTTCATCATCTTCATTTTTTAAAGGGCGTGCTTCCTCATGAAAAATCCATACATCATATGTTTGGTTAATTCCAGAACAAATCAAGTGTGATACAACATCCCTTGACGAATGACGAAAAGGTTCCTGCATTTTGAGCAAGGAAAAATAGTTTTTTTCTGGATTTTCATTCCTTTTTGCATGCCCATATACAAAATTCCGAACGGCTTGCCTGTATTCTTCTGACATTCTATGAAATATGAAGATAGCAATAATCAACCCTAAATAATTACGAGTATGAAACTAATAATCAAAATTGATGAAACTTTGGTAGGTGGATCCATTCTTTGTCCATCTTGATAATCCTCTAATGTTTGAACCTAATGAAAAGACGTTATGCCCAACAAAAACATGATTCTTTGTCATGATGAAATATCTCTTTAGGCATTCCTCTTACTATATGTATTTGTGATATTTGAGATGTCATCCGCTTATTTCTATTAGAATGGCACTGACGTGGATAAAAGCAACCTTGTAAATAATTCTGAAACTAGCCCAATTTTATTACTTATCCCACGATTTAGTCATGTCTTGGTTGTGACGACCCGGCTTTCATTGACCAGAAAGTCGTATCGCTAATAAGAAAGAAAGGGATAGAAAGAGAAAAGAAGAGAAGAAAGAAAGGAACAATAACAGAATCTAAACAGCGGAACGAATAAATTATATTAATAACATAAACTATTACATAGTATCATATACAACAACTATCAGAGTTACACAACATATACAACACATACTAGACAGTTATAAACACCTGTCTAGTTTCTACAATATAAGATACAACACAGATAACAATGACTCAGAGATCAACACAGCGGAACTACTATATCTCTACAGCGCTGAAGCCTCCTGCTCCATTGCTCCTCCAGATAACTCGTCAAAGCAAACCTGACTCTCTTGGCTACTCGTAAAAATTTGAGTACCCAAGAGTTTATATAAAACAGAAATAAACACTTGGGTCAGACATGGGTCTGGTGTGAGTAAACGGGTTAACTTACTTAACTTCAAAACCTTTGAAATCAAAAGGTATCACGTAAGACTCCCCGCACATAAACACGGAAAAGTTTTTATCTTACGATAACCAAAACATTTATAGGAAATCCAATTATATTATAATAGGGTCTAGGGTTTTCAAGTAAAATACAGAAATAGCTGGAATGCTTACATCTCACGTTTCAACATAGTTGGGCACAACTAATACGTACGGCACTTATTGGAAGTTGGATTTCCATACAATGGCAGGGCTACTGGGGTACCGCCCGTCACAGTACGTGGCCTAGATCACCGTACCGAGGAGTACGCCCGCTCCCCTGCAACACAAAGCCGGAACCATCCCTTACTGGATAATTCCGAATAAAATCACCCCACGGTTGTGTACATCAACCGCACCACTAAGTCGAAAATAGAAAGGGACATCTAGACAGGGATGACCTTACTCTCAGTGGGCGCTACCCACGAAGCCTTGCTGCACCTCCCCTGTTTTAGCCATTCCCGGTTGATGAGGCTTGAGGTCACGATTACCTTTAATCAGAACACATCACTTAGAATGCTCATCGTCCACCTGACGATGTTTTGAAAGCATTCAATCCATACAAGTTCGTTCCGGGTTCGAACGAAACCGAAGGCATTATCTCGTTACACTCGTTTTGGAATCACCCTCAGAGTTAACGACAATAACCCTTGCACTCTGAATCTTCATCTTCACTTGAGATTCACGACCTATCGTTAATTTGGATCGATGTGGTATTCGGGTCTCCAGACCTGGAAATCCGGTATACGGAAACCCGATCCCGGTCTCATCGAAATCCAAAACGTATCTTTTAAGGCCAAGTTGTTTAAAGGTTTAAACAATTCAATTCAATTTAATACTTGAATTCACATAGCATTAACATAGATAAATATCACACATTTATCACAGATATATCAAATATCATATCACAGAATATCATAGTATATCATCCAAGAGATATCAACCAAATCAGACATTCTACTCAAACAATCATCCATAAGCAATCATTTATTAATCCATATTATAATCAATTTAATCAACTTAAATTAAATTAATTACTTAAGAATTAATTCCTATCCTTGCTTAATCAATCATTAATTAATTACAACCTTTTAATTAATTAATCATTAAATATTAATCACTCTTGATTAATTATTCATTAATTACATAAAGTAATTATCCTTTAATTAATTTAACAAATTAATTATCCTTAATCATTTATAGTAATTAACCTTTAATTACTCTCATTAACTACAATAATTAATGATCCTTAATTAATTACATTAATTAATTAATTAACTATAATTAATTACATTATTCCTTAATTAATTACATTAATTAATCATGCATTAATTAATTACTTCCATTAATCAACCTTAAATAATCATTAATAGTAATTAACTATTCTTAATTACTTTAATTTCTTTTATAAATCCTTTTTGATTAATTAAACCAATTTCATACAATAATTCATTTATCAATTACTTACACTAAGTAATTACTCTTATCCAATCTTATTAAGTAATTATACTTAATTACCAAGTGACTATCTTTAATTAATTAACAAATTAATTAAATTAAATTAATCACATTCATTTCATAAATCATAACCGAGTAATTCATCCATAATTACCCTTTAAACAAATTAATTAATTCTTGATTAATTATTCTTTAACTATTAACTAATAAACCTTAATTATTAATCAATATCCTTTAATACAAAGTAATCAATCCCTAATTACTTTTGTAATTAATTAATTAACCTTAATTAACTAATTAATTACCTCTTAATTATTAATTAATAAAACTTAATTATTAATTAACAACCTTAATTACCAATTTAATTAATCCATAATTATCTATTAATCAATCTTTAATGACAATTAATTAGTCCCTTCATAATAGTTAATTAATCCTTAATTAACTTTTATTTTAGATTAATAATTTCTTAATTATAAATTAAGAAAACTTAATTATTACTTAATAAAACTTTATTAAGTACTTCTTAATTACCATTTTAATTAACTTTAATCATTAATTAATCCTTATCAAAAATTAATTAAATAAATTAATTACTTAAATTTCTTAATTAACTTGGTTCATTTCAACTCTTTAAAATCTTAATTAATCTTAAGATAAAAACATTATCATTAAAAACATTTGATCTTAGTAATTAACTTACTTAATTAAAATCATTAATTAAATTAAATTAAATAATCATTAATTACTTATCCTTAATTATTTATTAACAATCCTTAATTACAAATGAATAAAACACTTGAAACTTAATTGTTAATTCTACTCATCCTTAACCATTAACTAATTAAATTAAATCACTCTTTATTTATTTATTATCAAACTTAAATTAAGTTTTTAAGATAAAACATTTCTTTATTAATTACCTTATTTCCAAATTAAATTTGAAAATAACTTAAGAATTTGACTTAATATATTTAAGTTAAATAAATCATACAATTTATTTTATTTAAACAATTTATTTCGAAGTAATAATTTTCAAGGGAATTGATTTAACTTAATTATTTAAATTTACAACTTAAATTAAAAACTGGTTTAACATTTACTTTTGGGTTTAACCCATATGTATTTTAATCAAACAAACACATCTTCTTCTTCTTATTCCTCTTCTTAAAACAGAGTTTTTGTTTTACATTTAAAACTGTTTGATTTTAAAAGAAAATTTAAAATCTTTTTAAAAACTGTTTCACTCAGCTCACAACAACCCGAAGGCAAACCCGAGCCAGCTCCTAATCTACCCGAGACCTCCCCGAGAATTTTAAAAACTGTTTGTTTGCAACTTAAACCTGTTAAAACAATTCACTCAAACACTCGCGTATCTCCTTATAATATTACTCGAGCCAAAGGCCTTCTTCCCCGAGACCAACTTCGAAGAAAACATCCACGAAACCCAAACTCAAATCAACTGACACGCTGACACTAGGTGCACATGCACCGCCGATCGCCGGAGTTCTGGCATCTCTGACCATTCCCAACAAGTCGACTTCGTCGTGCTCTATCCATCTGATCATTCTTCATCCTCGATTGACCACATCAGTAAAATCGAACCCATCACAGCTTCCTGGAGCCAAATTCGAAAACCAAGATTTGCCTCGTCAAGACGATTCCGACCACCAGAACCCCCTCGACTTCTACCAAAGCTTCGTCTCCGTCCCATGCTTCCATTCCCCCAGGTGCGATAGTCTCTAGTTCATCCATGACATCGAAAAAGATCGCGATTTCAACCATGCCCAAAACCATTGCTAAACCCTAAAACTCCATCGATTGATCACCACGACGAATAATAAATTCATCCACTATTTTTCCCATCATCTACAGCCTTCAACCTACCTCCGACATCAATCACGATGGACCCAGCCCCATCGTTTGTCTGAAAATGAAGAAAATGACATTTCCGTTCATCTTACAATTTCTCCACCATTTCTATCTTAAAATTCTTGAATTCTTTTTCTAAATTCATCATTTGTAATTACTAAACAGATTTTAGAATCAAAGTTTAAAATTAACATTTTCGAAATTTACCCATTTCATTTAGTTCTACTGTAAACTTTATATTTTGGGTTAAATGTCTATTACATATCATTGAATCTATTTTTACAACCTAAAATATATAGTTAGAAACCTTTTTCATTAACACTACCTAGACTAAAATCAAACAGATGTAAAGATATGAATTTTCCTAAAAATTTTGAAGCCTGTATTGATATAAAAACAGAGATATATAGGTATACAGACCTGCATATAATTATTCCTACCTATTTATAAACATGCAAAACAATTTCACTCAAACATTCAAGTACATCTCATATTATACTACTGGAATCAAGAGATATATATATATATGGTACAAGGTCTTATAAAGAAGATATTACTCGATAGAAGATAACAGAACAATTATAAATGAAACCAGGCATACATACTTCAATTCTCACATACAAACAGTATACACACATGAACATGCAAATATACTTCATTCAGAAATCATTCGAAAGCAATTTAATTTCATTTTAACTTTTGAAAAAGATGTTTACTCACCTATTTACTGTTGAACAGAGAAATTATAACTGGAAGCTTTTCGAACTGCACTTGCTTTTGATTTCTTTTAAAACTGAAAAGCTTGTTTTGATTCTTCATCTGCTTGTTTTTGAAAACTTGAAAACCATGAATTCTGGAATTTGTAAGCTTTGAAAACTTGCATGCACTTGTAAATGATGACTGGTCTTGAAAGAACAAATGGTTACAAATCTTTGGTGATTTACAGAGCTTTGATATGATCTGAAATGTGGTTTCAGGCAATTGAATCTGAGTTTGAGCTTTTGAAAATGAATTCAGGTTTGAGGATAATTTCAGATTTGTAGATAAATGATTACAGAGTAAATTGTTAGAGGAGATTTGATTCTGGTTTGAGTGGAATTTCAGATTTGTTTGTGGAGATTTCAGATTTGGTTTGAGAATGATTTCGGTTTGAATAATTTCTGATTTGGTTTTTGTCTTGTAGATGTGAGAAAATAAACAAGAAAAAGAAAGAGAGGAGGATATAGTTTTATAAAGATTTGTTTTTAAAAATTAAAGAAAATAAAAATAAACTTATGACACTTGTCATATACCTTAGCTAATTATCTCACACATGTATTTAATATGTCTAAAATTTTAACACTTGTCCTTAATCTTTTTATATTATTTTTAAAAAGAGTTTTAAAAAGCTTTTATATTTATTTCCTAAATAGATAAATACATTTATTAATCATAAATGCTTTCCTATATGATATATAAATAAAACCTTTAAAAGAAAAACAATAAAACTCATTTATATCCTAATAAAATTATATACAATATTTTTAATTCATTTTTAAGTGTAAACATATCTTTTGTATTTATTTACTATTTAAATAAACACTTTATTTAGTTTGAAATTGATATAAAACAACTCAAGACAATATATATATATATATATATATATATATTTAAACAATACTTATTAATTTTGGAAATGATAAATCTATTTAAAATCAAATTTATAAAATAACACAATTTAAAATAATTATTCTTATTATAATTCAATCTATACCATAATTAAAACATCTTATTATTATATTATTTGGTTATTTATATTAGAAAATAACAATTTTATCAATTTAAATTAAGAGATTATCACATTTTAAATTCCTCGAAATCCCGGGATATTACATTGGTGTCAAAATCTACAATCACTTTCATTTTCAAAATACATGCATATCAATTAAAAATAAGTTGTCCTGGTCAATCTAACAAAATCTTATTTGTAAGGATAAATGAAAACATAAACAGCACATTCTTTAAGTTTTCAAATCATTACATTTTAGACTTCACCGATTTCCTTAAAGCAATTATTCAAAAAATGAAGTGAATCTAAAAGTCCAAAGGAAAAAAATTTAAAGATCAATAGAATCAAGTTTTTTTATTATTTATTAATGAATGTACATTTAGTTTGTTGTGGTAATGAATACAAACATTAATGTTTGATGCCTGACTGTTTGAATGAAAATCAAAGTTGAATGCTACCCTATTGCAATTAACTTGCTTTAACATGAATTCAACAACCTTGAATCATAGATTGTTCAGATAATATTCTAAAACTCAACCCAAATGTCTACTGTGTATTTCTAAAATGGAAAAATGCTAAATAAAGACCGAACAACTGTCCTTTTCCCTTTATTATTTGATAGCGACAAATGTAAGTGACTGTATTGATGTGTGCCAAACCTTGGTGTACAACATCACTCTCCTACACTTATAACATAATATCCAATGCAAAAAAAAACAACTTAAAAGGAACAAGTGATTCAACCTTCTTAATTTGTTGAGCAGTGACACAATTATTTGAAAAAGAGACAAAGTGATTATATGCTTAAGATAATCTTGTATTGAAGTAGTATCCTCCAAGCTTGAAAAGTCACTTGTAATAAATTATCTAAATTAAATGACAGATATATCTGCTGCGTCCAAAGGAAAGAAAAGAACAAATCTATACTATTATATTATTACTGAATTGCATTTCAGGAGCACAGAGGCCCCTTGAGTATTTTGTGAACTGAACAGTCCCGCCTCTTATCTTTTTCATTCGTAGCATGTCTTCTCCCCTTCCTCCTTTTTCCTACCCTCCCGAATTTAGTTTTGCTCTTCTTCGATCGCTCTTCCCTTCGCTCAAAATCAGTTCACTCAAAATTTAGTTTTGCTCTTCTTCGATCGCTCTTCTTCAAGATTCAATTCTTAAGTTTGGTTTTTAGCTATGGTTTCAACATGAAAATTGTGTGAGTTTTTGAATTGCGAGCTCATCAGCTTCTTTCGTCCCTTTTTCGTCTTTGTTTCTTCGTTCCCACTCGATGGAAACTTTCAATATCTCCAGTTTCACTCCTTTGCCCGCCGCTTTAGCTAAATCTCCTTAGGTTTTCGAGCTCGGGCTTATGAAATCGGCTGTTTCTAGCGTGCGGTCATCAGGTTACTGCTGCCACAGTGGAGAGTTGGGCTGCTCTTCTTTCTTTGGTTAGAATTATAGATTTTCTGTTGGTTTATTCTAATATATATCTGGAATTGGATCGACATGCGGTGATTGTAATCTTGAGTCTTGGTTTTCATGATTTGTAAGTTAGGGATGAAAATGCTAAGGGAAATAGTAGGTCAATGGGAATGCTTAGAAAATTGGTCAATTAGAATTCTTTATTTTTTGTCTTTGCTTTGAGATTTTGAATGGTAAAGGGAAAAGATCTATGGAATAATAAGATCGGCATGATCATTCCAAATTGATTAAGCTCTTTCTTTTCGTAAGTTTTCCATAGTACATGTACATTTAATTTGTGCTCTTATCTGCTCTTACATGTATGTTATCAAAATAAATTATGTTTTCATTACCTTTAGATAAGAAAATGCTGATCCAAGACCAATTATTATGCTAATAGTGTGAACTACTGAGAGTTTGGCAACAATGTAATGTATTTTGCACAGTAAAACAACAGGTTTATACAACCTCATTGGCATAAGAATTATTTCCTTAATTTGTGAAAAT
Organism: Allium fistulosum; assembly: GCA_030737815.1. Lineage (NCBI taxonomy): Eukaryota > Viridiplantae > Streptophyta > Magnoliopsida > Asparagales > Amaryllidaceae > Allium > Allium fistulosum. Next base: position 478,283,205 of record CM060908.1, read on the forward strand.
GTTACATAGTGAAAAACGATAAGTCAAATGGTAGGGTGGATTTTGAAGTGTTAAGGTGCAAGAATTTATTATGGGTTTATTACACTTAATGTTTTTGGATTACGCAAGTGGTTGAGAGTATATATATTAACAGAAAGGCAATATTACTTCACTCATTAAAATGCTGAACTAAATCAAGAACATTTGTTAAAAGATTTATTGATTACTAAAAATAATCAAAAATTTAAAATGATGTCGCAAATATATTAGCAATTGTTGTACGTAAATTTTCATCTTGCTTCATCCTTAAAGGTTTCAGTTAGTTATTCATTGTAAAAATAATGTTATTAAAATGGGATTTGTGTTCTTACTTGAATGGTATCTAAATAAATTATGTTTGCATTATCTTTGGTAGGAAACTGCTGATCCAAGGCCAAATATGTTGATATGGTGTGAACAAATGAGAGGCTGCCAACTATTTCAAACATTTTATGCAACACAGGGAAAAGTCTCACTCTTTCTCAATTATACACACATACACATGTTATGGATGTACGTATGTAACAACCCGCATATTTATCGATTGTATATTTAAATATTTTATTTAAATATTTCATCGTTAATTGGATTTTAGTCCGAAAAGCTATTTTTTGCAAACAGTCAAATTGGGACTCGAGACCACTTCCATTGAGTCCAAAATGGCGTTTGCGACTCTTTTGAGTATAAACATTGATATGTTTGGAGCTAGCTAAAAATTTGACCTTTTTCACTTTGGGTTTGGGTTCAGCCCACTAGCCCACTTAATACCCAAAACTGAACCACCTCTCTTCATTCATCCCCTCTTCCTTATCTTTTCATTTCGAGAATAATGGGGGAAGAGAAAGAGAATTAAAAATTCCTAAGCCCTAGTTTCCAATTTGCAAATCAAGTTCTAGCTCCAAATTCAAAAAGAAGTTTTGGTAAGCCTTCTCTTCTTCTTCCCCAACTCGTTCTCCTTTCAATTTCAGAAATTCCTAAACCTAACTTAGGAAATGTTTCTCTTTTAAGCTTAAATTCAAGCTTCTTGAGTTGGGATTGAAGAGTGGTTGATCCTCCTTTGTTTTCAAGCTTCTCCTTCCTTGTTTTTGTGTAAAAAGGTGAGATTTTTATCTCACATCTATGTCTATATTTATCTTTGATTGTTAGGTATGAATTCCTAACACTTCTTCATGTGCAATTGCTCTTGATTTGGATTGGTTTTGTGAATATTTCAATTTTTGGTTTTTGAAGTCAAATTTGTGTGTAAATCCTTTTATGGATGTTTGATCATGGTGTGGTAATGCATCGAAGAGCTTATAGGGCCGGGTCGTCGATTGGCATAAACCCTTAGCGCCCATTGCTCGTCCGGTTGCATTTGCGAAGAGATTGCCTCTTCATTTTTAAGCTGAAAATATTGGAAATCCCAGTTCAGTCGACTGACTCAGAGCGTTCAGTCGACTGAGCTGAAGCCAGGAAATTTCCTGGGCCAGTATCAGTCGACTGAAATCTCTGTTCAGTCGACTGAACCTGGATCCCGAAAGTTCCCAGGCATGATTCAGTCGACTGAACCTGGAAATAGAAAGTTTCCAAGACCTGAGTCAGTCGACTGAAATCTCTGAGTCAGTCGACTGAAATCTCTGAGTCCGTCGACTGAATTTGCTATTTCTGCCCAATTTGCCTTTTTGGGATTGAATTTCCAATTTGAATCGATTCGTGATGATCCTATTTGTTGTTATCATTTATTATGACTTTGATGACTCTTTTTTCGGGATTTTTGAATATCCATTTCGATGGATTCTTTATCGATTTAAATGGATTTGATTCACGTCTTCGTATGTGAATTTTTGATGATTGATTGTTTCTACAATCACTTCTATGATTTGTCACTTTAAAATATAAAGGTTTTCTATACTAGTAGTAAATATCAAAACTCTTTCATCAAAATGATTTCAACTCTATTTTTAATACAAAGCTCGTTTATAAAACAGTTTTCTAATCTATTAGTATATACAAACCTTTACCTTATTCGTATGAGAAAATATAATTAAACGGCTTAGCAAAACAAGTGGTATGAAACGCTTGCGTTTACTTCATCGGTTAATTCTTTGACTTGTTCGATTGAAACTCTTGTGACAATTTTTTGAGTGGAAATCTACAATTTGTTCGTAAATATTTAAGTTAAGGTAGTGGTTATGGGACATGAAGCTAAACTCTTATATTTACTAGCTTAGTGTAATCGATACTTCTTGATGATCGATGATGATCATTTTATGGTTTAGACTAGCAATGTGCGATGTCTCTTTGTCCACGTGGGGGACAGTACCTCATCCTAATGAGCTTCGTCTCATTTTTATGGGCTAGCGACCCATGGTCTTTGGACCGTTCGTGGAGCAATCAGCTCAATAAGTCGGTGCATGGGGTGTATCTTTTCAGGTGCATCGATGTTCGTCTATGCATGGGGCATATCTTTTTAGGTGCGTCGATGTTCGACTTTGCATGGGGCGTATCTTTTTAGGTACATCGATGTTAGACTAGGCATGGGGTGTATCTTTTTAGGTGCATCGATGTCCGACTATACATAGGGTGTATCTTTTTAGGTACATCGATGTTAGTTTATACATGGGGCGTATCTTTTCAGGTGCGTCGATGTTCTACTGTGCATGGGGCGTATCTTTCTAGGTGCGTCGATGTTCGGTTTATGGTTAGCGACCATGGAATAGCGTTCTGTTTGTGATACACGTGTTGGTGAGTTTTCATGCTCCCGTTTGTAATAGGCCTCCCCCTTGTGATTTCTGGATTTCTCGTTGTGATTTCTGGAATTTATGTTTCACCACCTTTTTCAGTTGGCATTGATATGTATGTCATTTATTGTGGCTTGGTGAATTAAATAAAGAATATGACATTCTTTTTATGCTATGAGATTTGTGAGATATTTGTATGATTTTCCTTTGTTGATTTTCTAATGTATAATGTCGAGGTATGACATTTTTGGTTATCATACATTTTTATTATATCTCTTCTTATATCTCATTTTATCTGATAATTATAGCTAGAGTGATCCGTTTATTATTTTCTTATTAAATAATACTCGGGTCAGACTGAGATATTACAGGTGCTTCCTCTTGTCTTCCTATCTGGAACCATCATCTGACTTTTGGTTAAATACTTAGCTTGTAGTTTTTGTTGTATACATTTGAGATTTAGTCTCCTTGATGTATACATATTCTTTTGTCTAGCACTTGTATCTATTCTTTTGTGATATTGTGGATCTTGTTTGACCACTACTCTGATGTACACTTTCATGTGTTATATTCATATCTATTTCCGCCTTTGTGATATGAATTGTCTGTGACTGATTTGTGTTATGTTTATTTCTATATTTGTTTCTGAAGTATATATACATAGCCATCGTGTAGTAGCTTTGAGTTTGTATCGGTATGTCGGATTCCCTCTTGAGATGAAAAGTTATATTTTTATCTGGCATATCGGTACTCGCACAAAGCAATTACATGGATGGTCGCTCCTCAACAGCCTTATTCTTCGTGCTAGTTGACGGCATTACTCTGTAGTGTCCTTAGCTAGCGTGAGTATAGAGGTGGGGCGTCACAACATACGTATGTATATATTTATACACATATGCATATATAATTTCCACAATTTGGCTGAAATAACAAGATGTTAAAAGAGACAAGTCAAACAGTTTGAATAGAACATTTTATATTTTATAGAAGAGTTATAAGGAAACAAATTATTTGTGTTCTCATACTAGATATTTTGAGCTTACATGTTTATCATTTTTTTCTTTCTTTTTTAACTGAAATATTTCATAGATTCCACGTAATATCATACTAGCATGTCTGAAATAAACAACTAAAGCAGCATGCATAACATGCAAAAAAATTCCGTATTTATTCACTAATTCTTACTGAATTAATCATGGTATGCAACAACAAGTCAAGTTCATTACAAACAACATACATCCACCCATTTTAAGGTATCAAAGAGTGTATTATAGTCAAGCATTTACTTTTGGCTGCTGACCAGCAATGACAATCTCTCTTGCAGCCTTAGTCTTTTCAAATGATTCCCGACTAAACATGAGATTCATATAAGCATTAACATTTTTCAAATTGTCAGGAATCATCTAGCCTTTGAAATGATCAAGTGCAATATTGAGATGATGTAACATAGGTCCCAAGCTCAAGTCGGCTGCAGGGAAGCTCTCACCATTAACTAATAGCCCATGAGCCATTAGATGATCATCTAAAGCTTGCAGTTCAAAGCCTACTATGTTCCATCATTAAGATCCTTGCTTTTCAAGAATTTAATAAAAGAAGAAAATATATTTGACCCCATTGAAGAATATTCAGGTAGAGTAACTAAAAGATGGATCAAGAAACTTTTCTTCAATGACTTTGGTGATCACATTAGAATCTGAAATTCATTTCCCTTCATCATCTTTATATACGGGAACTTCTCCATCTGGATTGACTCCCAAGGACCAACTGGGTTTATTGCTGAGATCAACCAGCTTATAATAATATGGAATTTTCTTCTCCTCGATAGCGAGAGCGACTCTTTGACAAAACAGAGTCTTCGAGGGTATCAGGGCGACTGGTGGCCGCTTTGACTAACAATTCGACAGGAGCCACTGAGGGTGAAAAGTGGGCTCGAAGGTTTATTAAATATTGGAATTTGGAGAATGAGCTTACATGTTTCTTTAGTAGAGGAAAGAAAAAAATTGAAATCTGGTACATTTGACCATGCATTTAATATATGTTTATCAGAGATGACATGAACACTCGGGTATGCAAAATTATGTGTTTGCGCCAAAATTGGTCACAACCACCCAATTGCCAATAAAAGCACCAATTCACAATCACGGATAAAAAGTATGTAGAGAATTTAAAATGAAGAACACTCAAAAAATTTAGATGAAAGCAGTAAAGAACACATGGTTTATAGTGGATCGGCAATCCGACCTACGTCCACTTTGAAGTTGATAATTTTATTGAAGTTTGCTTGTTGATTACAACGAGTTACAACTAATTACAACTGCAAAATCCGAGTACAATGATGAATCCGGCAGAGTCTGGACATCGAAGAGCCAAAAGTCCTCTTTTTCTTAAGCCATTGGGATGCTATTTTTAGCCATAGGCTGCAAATATCTCACTTAGATCTCGGGAGGCCTCTTCTGGCACGTGGGCGGATCCACGCGATCGATCCCATGTGGTTTGCACTCGATTCGTGATCGATATGAACGAATTTCGTATCAATCAAGATTTTTCCCAATCGAGTCGAAATCGAGCATGAAGATTCTTTAGGTTGTACATAAGCTCCAGTGAAAATTTTGTAGCATTTGGACTTGTAGATTGTGAGATATGATCGATGCAAGTTTTTGTTTTTCGAAGGCCGTCTCCTTCGTATCGACCGCTGTTGCACTGTTCATACTCGATCGATGTTGCACTGTTCGTACTCGATCGCTGTTGCACTGTTCGTATCGATCGCTGTTGCACTGTTCGTACTCGGTCGCTGTTGCACTATTCATATCGATCGTTGTTGCACTGTTCGTACTCGATCGATGTTGCACTATTCGTACTCAATCGTTGTTGCACTGTTCGTATCGATCGTTGTTGCACTGTTCGTACTCGTTCGATGTTTCACTGTTCGTACTCGATCGCTGTTGCACTGTTCATATCGATCGATGTTGCACTGTTCGTACTCGATCGCTGTTGCACTGTTCGTATCGATCGTTGTTGCACTGTTCGTACTCGATCGATGTTGCACTTGATGGATACGAACAACAGAAGAATGATGGATACAAAAAGTAGAGGATTGATGGATACGAACAGTAGAGGATTGACGGATACGAACAATTGGTTGCTTAAATTGCATCGATCATATTTTGAGCATACGAACTCCGATTGGCCTAAAATTTGAAACGTAGCCTCTCCCAGCCTTGGTCATCATTCCCAATCGATCCCTTCTTGATTGGAGCCCAGTCAAATTTTGACGACATCGATCATAGCCTTGTTTTCTATCGATCTCTGATCTTGACATCTATCCTTTCCAACTAATCTTTTGATATCCCGGCCTTGACCAAAGGCTGGATAACATTTGCCCCCCAAAACATGTCTTGTGGTAAGAAGGTGTGTTTTGAAAAGCTTCAAATCCGACATCTGAAGTGCATCTTTCATCCATAGCCATATCATCCAGTTCGCAATCCAATCCACTACCAAGCCATTCTATCCGAGTGCCACGGCCATAACTTGATCCAAATCCGCGACTGCTCCGAGTCGATGTCCAATTCTGAAACCAAGACCTCTCCGGGTTTGACTTTAAATCCATAGACCTTGCCGGGTCGCGTTATCCTGCTCTGACCCCGACTCTCCGGTCAAGGGCTTTTATGCTCTCCGGCCTTGGCTCTCTGGCCAAGGACTTCAATATTCTCCGGCCTCGGCTCTCCGGCCAAGGACTTCAATATTCTCCGGCCTCGGCTCTCCGGCCAAGGACTTCAATATTCTCCGGCCTTGGTTCTTCGGCCGAGGACTTTGATATTCGCCGGCCTCGGCTCTCTGGCCAAGGACTTTGATATTCTCCGGCCTCGGCTATCCGGCCGAGGACTTTGATATTCACCGGCCTTGGCTCTCCGGCCGAGGACTTTTATATTCACCAGCCTCGGCTCTCCGGCCAAGGACTTCGATATTCTCCGGCCTCGGCTCTTTGGCCATGGACTTTTATATTGTGCTTTGAGTCAATTCCATCGCTCTCCAGCGAAGGGACTCGTAATTTGCGATTACTGCCCCATCTCTCCGGTCGAGATCGTAATCGCAAGACCTGCATAATTTATTACATAAATCCAAATCCAATTATCCAGAGTAAGAGTTTTTACAGCCAAGGAAAACTAAATAAGTGTCTGTACATCCAAGGAAGAAACCAAAGTTTTCAAGGAAAAAGAAAAACAGGATTTCACAGACTCGAGCAACATGGTTTATCATCGTCTCAGAGCATGCCTAGGGACCGTCCTCGATCCCGTACATGTGTAAGTGATTTAGTCGCATTACTTCGAGTTCTATTACTTATTCCAAGTCATAAATCTATTTAGTTGATAACAAGTTGACGTTGCCTAGGTCCAGTGCCATCTTCGTTTGAGGTAGGCGGTGGCCGTTCCTGTTCCACTACCACAGCTCGATTCCTTACATACTACTGTAGATGACCATTCCTTACATGCTCCTCAACGATATCACTCAAATGCCTGCAGTCGTTCGTGTTGTGCCCATCTAGCTCATGGAATAGGCAATGCCTTCCTGATGCCCATTCGTAATCAGAAGGTTCCCTTCTTGTTGGCCTTTGATACTGGAGGCGCCCTCGAGTGTCCAAATAAATCCTTTCCAGAGTTTCAGTCAGATCCGTGTAAGAAGAAAACTTTGACTCCCTCCGTGGCCTTTTTGAAGTGCTACCGTTGTCATTCATTTTCCTTTTGCCTTTGTCGTCTTTGTTTAGGTTTTCTATGGGTGGACCTCCATCCCTTACCGCATAAGCCTCAGCCTCTCTCCCTTCTCTCTCAGTCTGCGCATCATCCTGCCTTAGAAATCTTTCCACCTCATGATAGAACTTCCCAAGATCCCTCGGTGGGTCCCATTCCAATGATATCTTGAAATCCGAATTGTCTGCAATTCCTGAAATCGCTGCCGTCAAAACCATCGACGGATCAGGTCGATCCACCGAAGCCACTGCCGCATTGAATCTGGTCAAGAAATCTCTAAGTGATTCTCCTTTCCATTGTTTCATTGATGTTAAAGTCATCACATTCTTGGGTCTGGCTATGTGGACCCGAAACTGTCTCATAAACCTTTCAATCAGCTCCGTCCATGTGCCGATAGAGCCACTCTCCAGCTGTCTAAACCACAATGCTGCTATATCTGTCAAATACAAAGGTAAGCATCGCGCCATGACCTCCTCCGATGCCCCCAGTGCTTCCATATGCCTCATCTATCTCGTCAAATGAACAGCAGGATCTGTCCTTCCATCATACATCTCTAATGTTGGTAGCTTGAATTCTGGTGGATTCCTAGCTTGCCTGATCATAGGAGCAAAAGGAATCCTATTCACATCTTCCAGATCTCTATTCACTAGTCCTCCTCTCATGGCTCGTCTGATCATCTCCGCTAATCTGTCACTGTCGTCAAGCTGTAGCCCTTGTCTGTTGCCTCCGACCTACCCCCTGAGTTCGTGAGGGAATCCTGGAATCTGGTCTCCAGGACGGGCATCCATTCATCTACCAAAGCCATGTTGAATAGCTCCACCTGGTATCCTGCCTGAGGTTGAATCAACGTCCTCCGGATGAGTGCCTCCAAGTTCTGGTGTTGCTCTTGACAGTCCTGCTCTATTCTGGACTCTGGTTGCTCCAGGCTCCTGATCTCTATTTCCAGCATCCTTGCAGTAGCGTTCCCCTGATTCTGCATTCTGGTTTGTCCAGCTTGTTGGAGTAAGTTTTGCATCATCTCTTCTTGTCTTTTCAGCATTCCCTCCTGCATAGCTTCCATCATCATCTCCATCTTATCCCGGGTGATGAAGATTAAGGCCTGATTTGCTCCAGAGGAAGCCTCCTGACACCCTTCATGTTGACTCCTTTCAGCTCTTTGTCTTCTTGTTGATTGCCTTGCCATGGCTTTCCAGATCCAAATCTTCAAGCTTTCAGATCCAAAGTCCAAGTTGCAGAATTCCTGAGTGATAGCGTTCTCTGTGAAAGCACCAAAATGTTTGCGCCAAAATTGGTCACAAACACCCAATTGCCAATGAAAGCCCCAGTTCACAATCACAGATAACAAGTATGTAGAGAATTAAAAATGAAGAATACTCAGAAAATTTAGATGAAGGCAGTAAAGAACACAGGGTTTATAGTGGTTCGGCAATCCGGCCTACGTCCTCTTTGAAGTTGATAATTTTATGGAAGTTTGCTTGCTGATTACAACGAGTTACAACTGATTACAACTGCAAAATTCGAATACAATGATGAATCCGGCAGAGTCTGGACGTAGAAGAGCCAAAAGTCCTCTTTTTCTGAAGCCATTGGGATGCTATTTATAGGCATAGGCTGCAAATATCTCGCTTAGATCTCGAAAGACCTCTTCTGGCACGTAGGTGGACCCACGCGGTCGATCCCATGTGGTTTGCACTCGATCCGTGATTGATACGAAGATTTTTCCCAATCGAGTCGTAATCGAGCATGAACATTCTTTAGGTTGTACATAATCTCCAGTGAAAATTTCGTAGCATTTTGACTTGTAGATTGTGAGATATGATCGATGCAAGTTTGTGTTTTTCGAAGGTTGTCTCCTTCGTATCGACCGATGTTGCACTGTTCGTACTCGATCGCTGTTGCACTGTTCGTATCGATCACTGTTGCACTGTTTGTACTCAATCGATGTTGCACTGTTCGTACTCGATCGCTGTTGCACTGTTCGTGTCGATCGCTGTTGCACTGTTCGTACTCGATCAATGTTGCACTGTTCGTACTCGATCGCTGTTGCACTGTTCGTACCGATCAATGTTGCACTGTTCGAACTCGATCGCTGTTGCACTGTTCGTATCGATCGCTGTTGCACTATTCATACTCGATCGACGTTGCACTTGATGGATACGAACAACAGAAGAATGATGGATACGAACAGTAGAGGATTGATGGATACGAACAGTAGAGGATTGACGGATACGAACAGTTGGTTGCTTGAATTGCATCAATCATATCTTGAGCATACGAACTCCGATTGACCTAAAATTTGAAACGTAGCCTCTACCAGCCTTGGTCATCATTTCCAATCGATCCTGTCTTGATTGGATCCTGGTCAAATTTTAACGACATCGATCTTAGCCTTGTTTTCAATCGATCTCTGATCCTGACATCCATCCTTTCCAGCTAATTTGTTGATATCCCGGCCTTGACCATAAGGCGGGATAACAATATGTTTACGTCATAAGATGATCAAATATCATTTGAGTACTTATGAAACTAATGGATATATGAAATTCAGAATGGAATTGATGTTTGTAAAATTGTGAAAAATGTGCAATTAACATTAATCAGCCAACGGTATGGTTGTGGTGAATTCCTTAGAATACCACCATTATGTATATTTGATGTAGATGCATCACCTAACACACATGTTGGCAAAGTGAGAGTCCGTACAATGAATTAACAAAGGTTGTACCTTATAACCTGTAAAGTGGGATTTTAGATTCATTATAAAAAGTTATTGCCTCTTTCATTTGTTGTTTAATCAAAATTGGCATTTGTCAACTTGTCAAATTACTTAGTTATAGTTTTTATATGCTCTTAAATAGATAACAAATGGACTCCTAAATCAAATAAATAAATAATATCAATTAGAGTTTGGGTTTCTCAGAAATTTATCAGTTTTACTTAATTGAGATCTACTGTAGCTATTGTCGTCGTTACATCGTTTCCTTTTATAATCAAATATCATACTCAGAATCCATGATGTGTAATTTACAATACATTACCCTCATTATGTTCAGCTAAATAATTTTATCTCCTCCTTTTCACAATATATTTGCTATTTTCCAATGATCAGATTCTGGTGTTCCCGTTAAGAGCATGTATCAGGTGGCTATTTGGCTAAATTGTATGTTCTCCTTCATTTTCTCACTATAGTTCAATTACTATATTTTTTGTGAGTTGGATTCATTTTCACATTCATCGGGTTAAAATAAAATCATTGTTACTATGTATATATTAATTTATATCCAACTATTCTCCTAATTTTGTCTAAATGCTTACATTTTGCACTTTTTTTTATTTTTAGAATCTAATGCGCGGTGCATACTATTTTTCCATACTTATAATTCGTTAAGAGCTGCTCTTTGCAATACAGACTATAGATAATTTCTAACTTTATAATGTGGCAATGATTTTGCATTATCAAATGAAACAGATGGAATCATGTCTACCTTATTTTCAATCAAGAATAAGAACTTATGGTTAGTCATTAAATATTTTCTTTAACATATGCCATGTCATAGGTATAAGATAAAGAACCACTCACAAAATCCCCAGTCCATAAATATCATGTAATACACCCTTAAAGTACTCCTACAAATATATTTCTTTGTAAAATTCAATTTTTTTTTCATTATTTCATACAGAACTCACAAAGATGATGATTAATTCGATCAATTTGAATTAAATGGTTTATATTATAATTGTTATGCTATGGACAGGAATAATAATAGACAAAACTAGGGTAATACAAGAAAAATGTTGTTCTGATAATAGTTTGATTTACACCCATTGATATTTTGAGCTGCATAAATATCATGAAATTATTTATTTATATGTTCGTGCATTTGACTATGCACTAAATGGACTTGATAGTAGCTTGTAGTTGCTCGTCTGAATGCGCAAACAAATGTCGAACTGGACCAGATTCATTATCTTGAACAACTTCGTTAGTTTGTCACTTGGATGCTTCAGCCTAGCCATACAGTACAACCATATATTAATGATAACATTGCTCATTTTGACTAGCTCATTTCAAAATCTGCTTCATGAAGCTCAAGTAAAAACATTATACTTTCAGTTTATATTTCATTACAAACATCACTTTAATTCAAATATAAACCCTTTTAGACTTTGTATATTAGAAAGTTTGCTTTTTAAAATTTTCCATATCATATCTAGATGATACTTTGATGTTTCTGTAATGGATATGTGACTGTCTTATGGAGTTTGCATACCTCAAAAGTGAATTTATACAGATATAAAATTATACAATATTTGGAAGTTTTACCAAAGTGAGATACAGCTATAGAGATACTTTGGGCAACACATGTTTCAGTTATGAATAAATTACACTGTCCTAATATTGTATCTGCAACACACATTATAGTATAAATTTTGAACTATACACATTATATATATTTGGAGCAAGAATTTATTGCTTAGTTTTAGTTTCACATTATTTAACCTAATTTTATTCTATGCAGATTAAATATGAATAAGGAGGCAAATTTTGGTAACTATACAATCGCCACATCGTTGCATACCATTGCAATGATCATCAATGCTACTAAATTAGAACGCCAGCGAATAACCTTCTGTTAATGTCGACATTTTTGAACGATCTGAATTTGATGGCAGTACTTGCAAAATTGATAATGTACATGTTTCAAAGAGATGAGCACTTGAAGACACAACAAATGGAATAACTATTGATATTTGTATAATTTTTCTTGCACACTGTTAGCATGGATATCTAAAGATAAAAGATGTTAAAAGCGAATTATAGGCAAGTGTATAAAAAATTATGTTTTCCTACCAAGGTTTGCAACATTTCAGTTGCTATATTGTGCAAATAAAATACAAGTTGTCCACCATACTAATAAAATATCAATTTACAAATTGAGTTCCAAGATTGTTTGTACGAAATTATCCTAAAATTTTATGGTACTTTTTTTTTATTTCGTGTTTATGTTCTTTACAGCTTTTAATTTGGTGAATTGTTTTTCCCTTTCTATCAGTTTCTCATACATATGATTTCATTTCATGAATAATGTATGATTATATTCACAAACCATGTTGATATCAAAGTAAATTACTGTATTAAGGTTCGGGTGCTTTAAAACTACTTCATGGTCATTATATTTTGCTACCGGTGTTAATTGTCCAAGTTCGCACGTAAAGCTTTTTTAATAACTATCAAGAATGAAAATGTTTTCTACAGTATCAGATCTTCCTTAAAACAAATTATTAATGTAGAATAATGATATAATTTATAAATTAATTAGAAATGTATGAAAAAGATGATTATAACATGAAAAAGATATATGATCAACCCATAAATAGTATCATGTTCATTTAGCTAAAACCTTAATCAATGAATTATTTACTCATATTTTATGCAATTCGTGTGCTTAGCACGGGTTCATACTAGTAAAAGAATAATAGTAGAAGTCCATATAAATATTATTTCAAATCAAGAAACCCAAATTCAAACAAATTTCCATTCGCTTTATCATATTCACTTCACCGAACATTAACATTACATATTACCGTAAATAATAATCAGTTAACATCTATATATAATGATACAAAAATGGAAGGAAAATGCAGATAATACTTACAAGCACCGAAATAAGTTGAAGACAACTTCTGAATGGCATTTGCTTTGCCTGTACTATGATACCTCTTCACCGATTTCGCCTAAGCTTTTCAAATTGGAAGTTGATCCATAATCTTTTCCCTGATTTCGTTGATTTCACCGCCTTGGAGAACTGAAATTCGATTTGGATTTCACGTGCCCTAGGTGGGAGAAAGGAAAGAAATCGTTTTATTTCTATGGAGGGTACGAAGTGGTAAAAGGCGGCAAGGATATGAAGCACAGGTCCTTATGAAATTTTTAGCACGTACTTAATCAAATATTGCATGAACTCATGTTCATGGCAACTAAAACAACTATTACTTAACCAAATATATAGTATTACTTAACTAAATATTTCGTAAATTCATGTTTATGGCAAACAAATATATGTGAAATATTACTTAACCAAATATTTGCAACCAAACATATGTGCAATACTACTTAACTAAAAATCTAATAATTAATGAAAAAATAATTTTGTGGCAACAAACTCATGTTGAAAAGTATAATAGGATAATTTCTATATAATTTTATAAAAATACTCATATATATAAGAAAATATTTCTATCAATACTTTAGTACATACATTATCCTATTAAATAAAATTATTGTAAGGTGATCAAACAAAACTGCTAAAATGATTACGCAAACATAATGTTTAATAAAACATGAGTTTCTTAATTTTGATTTTTTTCCTTTCGAATATGTTATTTTTTAACACAATGAATTGTTAAAACATTCTCATTATATTTTATTTTGGAAACTTTGTATATAATTACTGATAATTGGAAATTAAAATTAATTCGATTGGAATACTGATTAAATCTTCCTTACGACATCTAAAAAAATCAAAGATAACGTTGGTCAGTCAATAGTTGTTGAAAATTGACATTTAATACAAATGGTAAACTAAAAAGGCTGTAATATGTATCGATTACAACTAATAAAAAAAAAGAGTTGTGAAAATTGACATCTATTACAACCGACAAATGAAAAATGTTGTAATAGGCATCTATTAAACGGGAAAATGAAAAATATTGTAATAGGCGTCTATTACAATAAGCAAGTAAAAGAGTTTGGGAAAACTAGCGACAATTACAACAGACTAGACGAAGCCGTTGTAATAGGCATCTATTACAAGGGGCTTTTTTGGACCATTTTATCGTGTCATTGAAAACTAATGTCTATTACAACAGACTAGACAAAACTATTGTAATAGATACACATTACAACGGGCTTTATTGGACCGTTGTATTGTGTTGTTGAAAACTGGCGCCTATTGCAAAAGACTAGAAGAAACCATTGTAATAGGTATCTATTACAACGGGCTTTTTTGGACCATTGTATTAGGTTATTGAAAATTGGTGTCTATTACAACAGACAAGACAAAACCATTGTAATATATACCTATTACAACGGGCTTTATTGGACCATTGCATTGTGTTGTTGAAAACTGGCGTCTATTACAGTAGACTAAAAGAAACCGTTGTAATAGGTATCTATTGCAATGGGTTTTTTTGGACTGTTGTAAAAGTGCTGTTGTAATAGAGTATTTTTGTTGTAGTGCATCCTCAACAGCTTTGGCTTCTCTCTCGACCCTCTCGATCTTCTCTTGAAGCACCCTAACCTCCTCTTCAGCCTTGGCCCTAGCAAAAGCCTGGGCTGTCTTCCCAGTATTAGCTAAAGCAAGGTCAGCTTCGATTTTAACCATCTAACTTGAAAGCATGGTTTGGGCACTTTCCATCTCACATGCCTTCACCATCAAGGCCGTAGACTATAGGAAAGTGAAATATTCGAGTAACATAAGTAACAAACTAGCGACTTAAAGAAGAAAAAGGGAAAAATATGATCACTTACATAAGACCAGAGCTTCTTAAATTCAGATAGGACAGCAAAAGGAGACATCTCAAAAGCCAGAGTAGAGAGGAGAGGAGGAATTTGTGCAGTTCTTCCCACTGTCTCTATCAATGCAGAGATAGCAACTTCTGATCTGGTCAATCCGCCCATATTGTGGGTAGGACCACCAGGCAGGGAAGAAGCAGTCGGTCCAATAGATGCGAAAATAGGAGGGGGAAGATTCTCTATGACTGAAAGAGGTGGAAAATTTGAAGCAAAAGGAGAAACATTTGATCTTTTCGAAGCAATGAGAGAATCAATGGATCCCTCGGTTTTCCTTTTTGAGTTTTCCTTTTTCTTTGTCCCTATCAAGGAAGCATGAAATTTAGCAGTAGCCTCAATATCCATAGTATCTGCACAAGAAGAAAGATGATAAATTAAAATCGTAGATATGACAATTTTCAAAATCTATTACCAGCAACTGATACCCATGGATTAAGTGGAGGAGGAAGCTGGCTTAAATATGCTATGAGAGAATGTATGGTGAGGATGCAGTAAACGATGCTCAATCAATTTTGGCTTATTGAAAAAATTATTTATCTTTCTAACATTTTCCGCCAATTGCAAAATCTATTTCCTATGAGAATTATACAGCTGCTCATTTTTCTCTGAAGAGATGGTATAGACAGAATAATGATGAGAGAAAGAAGGAAATTTGTCAAAATTCGAAATAAAGAAATAGAATTCGGTGCTTTTTCTAGTTCTAATTGGGACATCAAGAAAAACCGATGCCATGGATTGGGTATAAAAGAAGCCATCACCTTCTTCTATAGTATTCTTTCTAATTTCAAAAATAAACCAAAGTTCCTCACCAGTGAGGTTGATACCATTTTCATCGTAAAGGACGAAGGTGCCCAAAATAATGGTATATGAATAAGGAGAAAGTTGAGCTGGAGCAAATATCTAGTATAACAAGCCATTGACGAATAATCGAATGCATAGGAAGATACAACCCACGCCGCATATGTTCGGAAGTGATGGCAATATATCCCTCCTGTGGTGTATTAATGCATTTGTGAGACTCCGAAACCCTAACTGCAAAGCCGGAAAACCCAAATTACCTAAGCACGCCAATAGCCTCCTCCAAACGACTGATTTTGGAAGGAGGAAATGTAAAGGAAGACGAAGAAGAATCCATGATAAAGTTCTAAAGATTACTTCTAAGAAGTGACGACCGAGGATCGAAATAATTTCTCCTATGGTCAATCAACCAAAATACCTTAAAATTTAGAAATTAACCTAATATCAATTCCTTTCAAATAAAAGAATACAAAAGGATAAAAGAAAGTTTGGGGAAGATGAAGAAAGAATGTACATACCTCAACTTGAATAATGGCCACACGATTGAAGTGATCAAAGATTTTTATGAAGTGATGAGTGCAAAGATTTATAAAAATCCACCTTGAAAAATGAAAAGCCAGAGTGAACAGCAGTTTGAAGATGGTCTGGCAAGGGAATGGCATGTATACAAGAGCATTAAATGTGAGTATAGCTGAATACAATTTCTCCCAGCCCTGAAAGGATAGATTAGACAGAACTGATTAGACACACATGTTGGGTGTTTAAGACAACAAGTCTACCCCGACCTATAATCACCGTAGACTTAGGGGCAAGAGTTACACCCGTTCTTAACCACGAACTGCAATAAAGGAAAATTGGGTAGAACATAAGATCAGGGAAGCCACCCTCATGTCAAGAAGTTTGTACTGAATAGGGAACCGATCTGAAGTCACAACACCTAACCTGACCCGTGCCCTACAACCAAGGGACCGCAGCAAAAGACAAACATTGCATGCATCAAGAAATAGAGCAGGCCATAGTGGCCATATCCAAAATCAAAGACATAAAATGAACTGAGGCATAAGAAGCAATTAGATGTACTAAGGTAACCAAACTTTCAAATCTCATATTTCATCAATGCCTACAGGAACATGTCTGCTCCAGCACATACCGAGGGCAACCAAGATAGTGCCGCATGGAACCAAAAGCATTCAAAAGGGGCTATCTATAGAGCCACTCGGAATATGCCTCAATGCAGAACTAAACTTACATGCAAACGATAGGTGTGAAGTTCCTTTTCCTTCATTAGCAGTCAAAGCATAATTTCTTAGAGGATGACTCAAATTACGAACAGCCATAGGCATGTTCCAGGCATATGCCAATTCAACACTCAGACAAAATGAGAAAATACTACTCCATTCCGACCTGACATGTTATTAGGTTAAGCAAAGATGTCAAAATTATCAGCAAGACAATGTAAGTTAAACACTAGGCAATATTCACCACCACACCTCTTCATATGCATCAACAACACCGCGAAGCTACAGTACAGTCCCCTACTATTCCTCTTAAGACATCTGCCATTCCGAGAGAGAGGAGACCAACCCATACAGATTTTGGCTTCTTGCCCAAATGTTTCAGGCATCCCACTTCAAATTTCCAAGATCCTGCCAAATTCATGATTACCAGCCAAAAACCCGCCATCAATCCAACCACAATGAATAGGCATTGTAGACGAATGACAACTGGCAAAATCTAAAGGTGGAGACTGAAGAAAAAAATCAAGGACGGTCGCAACAACCAACAATGCACTTTTTATACTATAAAAGGAAGTATTAGAGGACGGAGAAAGGGGATCTCCATTTTCAGCTTCTTTTTCTTCCGAAAATAAGGAAAATCAAAAATATTGTAGGCTACTGGGCTATTATAATTTGTGTCAAAAATACAAATATCTAGTGGATTATCCTATAGACATAGGTTTGGCTATAATCCGAAACAAGTAAAAATTTATTTGTCCTTTATTTTTACTATTCTTCTATTTGATTTTGATTTCATTTGCTTACAACACTTTGACATTTCGACAAACATTTAAAGTGCGACTACAAGGCTATATAAGCATCCGACGACATGGCCACTTCTCCAAGGTAGATTTAACACTCTAGATCCGTTGATTCAAATCATGAGGAAAATTGGCATCTAAGATTTATTTACGATCTAGTTGAATGTGGAAAGACGAAATACTTCACCAAAACTAGTAGCACTCGTTGTAAATGGGTACGGGGCATAGGGTAACATAACTGCATTTTAAGGCACATCACCCCTATCCACTTTTAATGTCCTTTGTCTCTATTTTTGTTATATGAATTTCATTTTGTTTGTGTTTTAGAACTTATCTTGTAGTTTAAGTGGCAAACCAAAAAAATATTCATTTTCATTATACCATACGAACGTCACAAGCTCAAATCTTTAAATTGCGCTAGTCACTTAGTTCTTTTGAAAAAAAATACTTTTCTTATTATGTCTTTTCTTGTTTTAAATTTCTTTCAAAATTTAAGCTCAAATCCTATAACCATGTATTTTGTGTCTATTTTGAATAAATAAGCATCATTTCTGTAACACCCCATATTTTTTATAACATTATTTAAGATATTTAATTAACTAAACTAAATAAAATAATGTGTTGATTAGAGGATTGAGATTTGATTTAATCAAGGGGTAGCCGTGCCATTTAACCAATGAATTAAAAGAAGTGTTTAAAATGAAATATAGGAGGGGTAAAATAGGAAAGAAGCCATTCCTATATCTTTAACCCTGGGTCGTGTAATGCATACACATTCATTTCATTCCCAAAATTTTAAAGTTAAGGCCGGCCACCATTAACAAGAGCTAGAGAAAGAAAGAGAAAGAGGAAGCTTTATCAACATTAAATCCATTCAAATCCCATATCCTTAATCTCTAAAGCTAAGGTGAATAACATTTACATCTCTAGTTTGTTTTTTTCGGTTTAAAGGAGAAATCTGAAATGTTTTGCCGTGTTTTTGAATGATGGAATGATCATATATACTTGTTGAAGATTTATACATGTTCATATTTATTTTATGATATGTTTTAAGGTGAAAACCCTATATATGACATCTAAATGCCATGCAAATTTTTATATAGACCAGAAATAATATTTTGGAGATGGGTTTCAATTTTAGAATTTTTGTGGTATTTATATAAATTTTCTAGTAAAGAAAAGGTTATTTTGGGTTATAAATTATTTACGGTTAAATAATAAAAGGTTTGGGTCTGAAATTTTTATATGTTGGAAAAATATTAAAAGAGATTTTCTGGAATTTTTGTAGAATTTCCAAAGTGTTTTGATGGATATATAAAATTATTTAATGTATGAGACTTAAATGTTTTATATTTTTTAAAAGGAGAATGGGCTCTTTGTAAATAATTTGAATTGGTTATTTCTGGAAATTGGCAGCACTTTTGAAAGTAAAATGGCAACCAATCAGATTTAGAAAAACAAGGCAGGGTAGGTACAAAAGAAATAGTTTAAAAGGACAAATAAATAGGTTTTTCACTGTTTCGATGCATTCGGCACTAGTTTCCGCCTTTCTACCTTCGCCTCCGACGCAGTCAAAACCAATGCACATAGTATCAGGGAACTAATACGTAGTGAATTGGAGGTAGGCGAAAGGTAAGGAGTCGAAACTAGGGGATTCTGAAGGGGTTGAAGCATTACTTTATTTATAAAGGAAATTGTGACTGCTTGCTTTCGACTAAGATGCTTTTGACTTAGTTAGATTTAAATAAATGGTTTCAATTGGGTAGCGCCTCTGTTTATATAAATGCTTTCGACTAAGTCGATACCTTTTGCTGCCGCCTTTTTACCTTTCGACCCAGAGAGTTTCAGAGGGGATTGTTTTGTTTTAAAACTTTGTCATTTCTCCAATGCTTTCGAAGGAATGGTTTCGACACCATCACTTCTTTACTTAGGAATGCTTTTAAAAGAATGGCTTTCGACTTAAATGGTTTTAATGACCCTTTTACTCAACTGAAGTATAGCCTAAATGGTTTCAAAAGAGTCAGTTTTGAATGGTTTCGAAAGGTGTTTTTCCACATGTTTTAAATTGAACCCAAGTGCTTTCGAAAGGTTTAGAATTGATGCTTTTGAAAGGTTTTAAAGAATGGTTCCGAAGGTTGGTTCCCCAATGGTTTCGAAGGACTTGAAAGGTATTGTTTTTCTGATTGTTTCAAAAGGGCTGAAGGAAAAGGTTTTTCCAAGGATTTCGGAAGGAAAAGTTTAAAGGTTTTAGAAGAAAGATGTCTAAGGTTTTTAAAGCTCTCGAAAGGAAGGATTTCCAATGGTTTTGAAAGGGTTTTAAGAATGTTTTTGAAAGGAAGGTTTTGGCCTTTCGGCCTAGATAAAAGAAAGGGTTTTACTTGGTGTTTAGAAAGAGGTAATTTCAATGGTTTCGAAAGGGGTACTTTTAATGGTTTCGAAAGAAAGGGTTTTCATCAACTAAGTTTTTGGTCAAGTATATATATAACATGGCAAGGTGATTTCGAGTAAAGTATAAAGATTATATATTTTCCTTGTTTAAGTTTGATTTTAAGGTTTTAAATCATTTTGTAAAGGTTTTCAAGGAAAATTTTGGGAAGTGATCCCTAAGTAAAATGACTCAAATACCAGAATACCAAATGGGATTGGTATAGGGTCGCGCCCTATACATTAGCTATTCTCCCCAGCTAATTTTGTCCAAACTTCCAGTGTGTAGGGCTTTGTCACAAGTAAGACTAAAATTATGATTACACATAGAAAGGAATATATGTTTGTATGCAGATAGGTTATTGGTGAGCCTGCAAAACCATTAGGATCAGGTGACCCTGGGAGATGATAAGTTAAGGATAGACCGTCCAAAAGAGAAGAATTCAACAGATAGTTAAGGACAGAACGTCCAGAAGAAGAGGAGTTTCTAACAGATGATAGATAAATTTTGATATATTGTTTGGTAGGCCCGAGTCAGCCAAAGTTTAGTAGTTAGCCAAGCAAAACTAAAGTGCATGAACAGATAGTTCATTTTATTACCTGATATGTATGTTTACTTAATGATGCTTTACAAATATTAAGCAGTTTTGGTTGTAGGAAAAGATTTGTAAAAGATATTTTTTAAAGGATGTTAGTGATGGGAAACCTGTTCCACTAAGCAGTGTGGTCTCACTTAACATAAAATAATAGAGATGAACAGTATTATTCACACCGGGCTTTATGTCCGACTCGAAGTTTTCTTTTCTTCATAAACCCTCAAGTGCTCAAAATTAATTTAAGTAGGCTGAGGGTTGAGGTTTTCAGGTTTTCGTTTTTTTGGCGAATAAAGCTTCCGAAGACGAGAAGGTGGCTGACGGATAGCTATTTAGGAGTTCGGTTTATTTTGTTTTGATTTTGTTGTGTATATTAAGTCATATATGACTATATTTCTCTGATCAACCAAGAGGGCATCGTCATATGTCGCTCTTGGCGTATTATTGTAATTATGATTAATCATTGTGTGGGAAACGTTTTGGGATTTATAACTTGGATATGAATTATTGTTTTGAAATGTAATCAGTAAAATTTGTTTTTGAAATTTGTGATTTTTTTCATATTCAAATTCTTCTGATATTATGGATATCATTAGCATTTCCGTATTTTTTCACCAAAAGTTAATAGTATGGATGACTGCAGCATCTATAGATGTAACGACCCGTAAATTTCAACTGTTTTAATAACGCAATTAGTTGAAATTTTGTAAAATTTTAAACGATAAAATTTTGAAATAAAAATTTAATATTTGGAATACGTCTAGTTAAACATAGCAACTGGTAAATTTTCGTCCGAAAATATGAAAGTTTATTTCGCGCGTAAATTTACTTCAATTTAATCAGTTAAAAAGCGATGAAAATAAAATGTTTTCGAAACCTAAATATTTTTACATAGAAAAATTCTAAATCATCTTCTGAGCAAGATTTCAGTTTGTCTTTATTCCAAATTCGGACATCTTTGGCTCCGTCGATCTTATTTTTCAGTGTTTTTCTTGCATTTTCCACTACTAGAAAATTCGAATTTTTATAACTCGATCATACCACTGATATCTGTATACCGTTTTGATCGCCTCATCGTGCTGATCTTAATGATATATTCAGTTCAGTGTTTTGAAGTCCGATACACAGCGGAATCTGTAAAGCAGATAAATCGTATCGGTTCCGATATTGGGACTTTTGGGTTCCTATGTCTTTCCATCTTCCACGTAAATGAGTTGGCATCTGTTATTAAAGATTTCAGCTCTTAGACTTTCATTTTCTTTGGTTTAATATATATGTTGGTTCACTTTCGTATGCCTCTAGCACCCTTTCATCCATTTCTAAAAAAGGGCAAACAAAGTTTTCATTTCTCCTGTAGCCAAACATTTCTCTTCTGTCATTTCCCCACCCACCTACTCGCGAGCAGCCCAACGCTAGCGCCACCTCCAACTGGTCTCGAGCACCAATCCAAATAGTCTCACCGTGATGACCTGCCACCTCAGCCTTTGCCTCACCGAAACCCGAGCTTGCCACCAAAACCAGCGCCCACGGCTGCCGAGCACTATCATCACTCTGCCAATCTCCTCCACGTGAGCACACCAAGAGCCGGCCCACCAAAGTTCGGCCACCCCGACAGCCTCCCGTTCGAGCCAAGCATCTAAGCCGTACTTCACCTCCATTTTTTTGTATAAGGTATATATTTTCATACTGTACGTTTTTTTTGCAAACCTGTTATAATATTATATTTTTATATAATCAGACAAGCTATATAAGGGCTTACTTTAAGATTATAACAGACTTATCTATATATATGGCGTTGTATGTATGTGAGGGGAACAGTGAAAATATATGTTTACTGTATAGGTTTACTTATATAGATTAATATTTTTGGAACGGACTTTGTAATAAATCATTAACTTATCTATAAATACTTTGTTTCCAGCAATTCTTTTTCAACCTTGCTTTGTTTGGATCTTTGGCCGAGCCTGATTGTATGTATCCGTTTACAAGTATATATGTTTAGATAAGTCTGTATTGCAATAAGAATGATTTTCGTATTTCTATATTTGGTTTACATATAATATATATTGTGTCTAAGATAATATATTATGATCAGTCTGGATTTATATTATATTGAGTTTAAGGCCGGTCTATATACTAGTTAAAGGTGTATATATACAATATCTACTACACGTTGACAGTATATAACTTAGGACGTGATATTTTATTTATTGTTATATCATAAGTTGGGTTATTCAATTCATCCTGTTGTACATAGATCTCTATTACAGTCTATATATTTGAGTGTGTGTTTCGTTATATTAACTATAAGTTGTATATTTTTAATCTGGAAGCATCTTTGGTTTTGACTTGATATATATTTGTTTATATATATGTTTATGCCATAGTTGGTAACATTCCCAATATTATAAGTCTATACAGTTTATAAAGGCTATACAGGCTGCAGTGTATTCAAATGTACAGATTTAAAATTGTAAGTTTATAAAAAAAAAGAGAGTAAAGTTTAAACATCTTGTTTTATAATTTCTATTTTAAAAACGTTTTTTTTACGCTTATAATATGTATATTGATATTTTAGTTTTCTTCCAAATGGTTGCTTGTTTTATTTCATTTATACTACATATAAATTTTTATAAGGGTTACATACTTTTGTTTCGCATAGCAGTATATGTATGAGTTGGTAACTAGTATAATGTATATAACGGTTATATATGTATTCTACATATGTACATGGTCTGCATGTTTCATGTATGTGCATCGGATTCATATATATGTTAGTCTGTAGGTATATACAAGGTCGGTATAGGTATTATATATGAGTAATTTAGTTTCAGGTTGATTTTAAAGACATATCTATACGTAAGCTTACTTGTGTGTATATATTTGTGTTTTAATTTAAAATAATGATTTTTATGTATATAAATTTAAAAATGTGTATGAGTTTAGAATATGAGGTAACTAGGCATTTACATGGAGTATTTGTTTAAGGAAAATGTTTATATAATACACATTTCATTTCATTGATATCGACTAGTTTTGATTTGTTCTCTTCGACTCTCATTTATCAGCTTTGACCCTTCAAAATTCGTGCCAACCTTGTTCGTTTTGGATCCGTGCCTGGATTTCGTAACTCATCTCATTCTCGTCCGTCTCTAGCCTCGAAAGGTGAGCACTCACTCACGATTAACGTTCTTTTATTATTTAAATTTGATTTCAATTGAAACGACAATTGAAATATGCTGCTGTTAGTTAATTACACTGTTATATATGCTATTGTCTGTATCAGTTCACCTGTGACATCTAACACCATTATCTGTTAATTATTTATGCGATGATAATACAGTTTGGCTGATAATTGATTGATTGTTGATGTTTATAATGGACGTTAAATTGTTAATGTTAAAATGATAAATAGTATGAAATTGCACTTGATATAGGATAATTAAATGTTAAATTTGATTAACTGACATTTGTATAACATGACCCCTTTAACTGTTGAATTTATTGACACGTTGGATTTGTTTAATTACATTTTGAACTACTGAATGTATGTTGTTAAATTGATGATGTATGAAATTGTAAATAGATGACAAGTGAAAACCGTAATGTAATAATCTTTAATCTACATGAAATGATAGTGTAGATTCTAGAAATAATTATATTAATTCGTACAAATAACAATGCGAATTAATACGGTTATTTCGGGATTATTTGAATTGATTATTGGATTGATATTGATTGTTGTTATTGCTTGTTTATTTACTTTGACACCATCCCAGTTATCACACTGCAAGTTCCCTTTGCTATGCTTTGATTTTTGAATTGAATTGGAATCGGGTTGAAATGATAAATACCCAAATTGAACTTTGACCTAGGATAGGAAATTAAATAAAACCCGATTGGTCAATAATTTGATTTAAAAATAAACGAAGATTTTATTTGAATAAATATTATGCTTTTGAAATGAAGTTGAATTTTGAATTTTAATGAAAGGAAAATGTTAATATATAATAATCTGAAACAAAATATTTAAAATGTAATTGATGAAGGAATGTTGTTTAATTCGAGAAATGATTGAATTAAGTTTGAAATTATTAAACTTTGAAATGATTTAATAATTAAGTTTGAAATTAAAATTGAGTTTGAAATTATTAAACTTTGAAATTATTGAATTATTAAGTTTTGAATTATTCAATACTTAAATAAGATTAAATTATTTAATGATTAAATTGAATTTAAATTCTTTAATAAGAAAATTTGAACTTTTGAATAAGTGAATTTTACTTCGTAAATAATTGAAATTGAGTTTTCTTTATTAAGTAAGTTTTGGAAAATTATTTAAGAAAGTAAATAAGTGAAATTGAATTTCTTTAACAAGAAATGAAAATGTGATATTTTTGGAATTAATGTAAGACTCGTAATTGAAAGAATTGATTTGACGAATTTAATTTAATTAAATTTGTAAGTTTTGATAAAATGAAGTTGAATTTAAATAATGGATTTAATGAATTGGAAATTTAATAGAAATTGTTTTGAATGGAAAATTTACTTAATGAATAGTGAATGAAATCGATAAATGAATTTAAATTTATTTAAATGTTAAATTAAATTAATTTAAATGATTTCGGAATGAATCTTATATACGAATTTAAATTGATATTTGAATTGTTTTAAATAAAGATTGAAATTGAATTATAAGATTTTGAAATTATGAATTTGGAAGTTTTGAAACGTAAATTTTGGAAATTGATTTAGAAAGACAAATGAAATGTTGGTTTGCAAATTTCTAATTGGAATTGAAATTGATTTGGTTTTGAAATATATAAACGACCAATCGGTGTAAAAATTACGGAAGTTATTAAAGATACCGGAATCGGTTATGGATATACTCTCTATCTAAACCGAAAACCACTTTAATAACTATACGCGGAGTGATGATCCAGAATGAAGTGGTTGGAATGATGTACGTGTTGACTGAAGAAAGAGAACGATAATGGATAGCCTTGACACTTGTGTCAAATTGGAAATGACTAAAACAGGAGCCGTGCCGGGCCAATGGAGGATTAGCTACCTCAAGTGGACACACTTCTTCGAACTACTTATTACTTGTTGTCGATTGGTGCACCCTTGATTTTGGGAGTGTTGTTTCACGGTGTTGCGGGCGCTGCGGCGTTGCGTTCTCACCAGTCCGGATCAGGCAAACGGTAGTATCACTACTTTGGGTATTGCCTCATGTGCCTTGTCATACTTGTATTCTGTATACGCGACCACTACGAAATTGTTTTGTACCTTTAGTATATGGATTTCCCTCTGGTGACTTCCGGTTTTGGGGAAACTACGGTCTTGTATATGCTTTTGGGAATAAAAATGTGTTAAGGGTGGAATGGGCCATGACTTAACGCTATTTTGATATCTTATTATTACTGATAGACATTATCTACTTAGCGTACACTACTACATAGTAGATAGTTTAACGGATCCTTAAAGGATGGTTATTCCAAACATCCTTTGAGTTACTTGTATTTCAATTGCTATTTCACTTGAGTTGGATTTATTAATATAAGAATGTTAATCCTGACTCGAGTGTCTTGTGTTTTTTGCTTTACGCTCGGGTCAGACTGAGTGTACCAGTATTCGAGACTCACCTTTAAAGTTGGAGCTTTGCTTGAAGATCCAGCCATCTATTCTGCTTTCAGTATTCGATGATTCCAGTGATGTATTCTGCTTTGTATTTGATGTATCGCATTACTCTTCGTTGTATCTGGTTTAACTCTGATGTAACTTATACATTTATATAGTAGCTTCATGAACTACTATCTCCTTTATTTCCGCTGCACTTATTACTCTGTGTCTGTGATCTGTGATTATTTATTTACTGTATATGTTTAGTTTTGCCAATTTAAATTAACAACGCGGTATTTTGAGCAATTCAATTCCGGCATGAGTGTCTACCTATACACTTATAATGGATGCGAATGGTCCTAAATATCGGGTCGTTACAGTTGGTATTAGAGCTTTGGTAGCTCTAGGCAAAACTTAACATATAGGGTAAATGTATTTACAGAATCACTCTCATTTGAGTTCAATCTCTTTCCTTGACTCAAATTCCTTTGAATTTTGGAACGTTCCCCTCGGTTCCGAAATTCATTCGTGTCCTTCACTATTCGTCTTCTTTCAATTCTGGAGCACCCCATAACTCCATTTTTGAATGATATCTATAATAGATCGACGGTCTCGCCAATCTTCGAATGATTCGTAAAGGGGTGAAACTCCTTTACAATAGGCATTGTTTTACCGAAGATTTCTGTATCCTCGGTTTACGATGCTATCTATGTCCTGCTATACCCGAATTCTATTTCTTGAGATCGAATGTCGATTTACCTCAAAATTCTACAACGATCTTATTCTTGAAGTCACGGTCGACCCGGTTAAGGATTGCCCTTGAATTAAATAAGTTTGTCCATCTCTCAATGCCTTTAATTGAATTATCTTATCTACTATTTCAAACTTATTTTCGAATCAAATTTCTCTTGATTTGAGTCCATCAAATTTGAAACCCTATCCTTATTTTGAAAATTCATTCCTGTATCGTCGAGCAAAGAAATGTATTTGTAAACTAATATATAAATGTTTTAATATATACTGTGTTGTTTGAGTTGTTGATGTTGATTTGGGTTTCCGATCGATTCGTCTGATCAACGCTATCGATAGGATTTCCAAAACACTTGAACAGAGCAAACTGACACAATATCAATTTCAAATTTGGGAAATGAAATAAATTGTTTGATTATATTGTGAAAATATAAGTAAAACTTTCTGGAATTTAGCAGGTTAATTAAATTATTTGTTTGAAATGATAATATTTGATTATCATTTATTGTTCTAAATAAATTTATAAATACGGTTTATAAATTGATTTGGAATCTGAAATGAATTTAATTCAGAAATTTGAGAATTTAGTTTCCGGTGATTTCGAACTTTGGTTTTAAAATTTTAAATTATATATTATTGAAAGTATTTTCGAATAGAAATCGTTTTCAAAGAAAATTTAAAATGTTGAAATCAGTGCTCTTCTCTTTGTCGCTGGAAAATAATTTCGGGGATGGCGGCCGCATCATCGATATTCATTTTCGAGTTTCGAAGTAGAGATACTATTCTGTAGCCTTGTTACGGTTTTGTTTGAAAAATATTTTGATTTAAATTTCTTAAGTATGATTTGATTTATATATATAGGTATATTATTAATATGATTTGATATATAGTATATATTTATCTTTGAATTGTTTGAAGTTAATCAGGAATTTAATTCTTAAAATTTGGGTAAAGGATGATTTCAATTATAAATGAAACCAAAATTTTGAATTAATATTTAAACTTGAGAAAATTGAATTAGAAATTTACTTGTGTAATACTCAATTGCATTCAACATAACTTACCTAAATTCCTCAAAAAGTTAACTATGTAATTGGATAGTATACAATATAAAATGATTTTATAAATAAATTTGAGTGTTTGTAATAAATATTCTATGCATAATTTAATTATAAAATGATAATAGGAATGAATAGAATGATAAGTTAATAGAACAATAAATGAGATAAATAAATTCTGTTTTGAGAGAATTAATAAATTGAAATAAAATCGATTCAATGAAATATCTTGAATTAATTGAATTTAAAATTTAATTGTGTTTCAAAATAAACCTTTACGTATCTGACATTTAAATTGTGAAGTTTAATCAACTTAATGAATACCTTAAATTTAAACCAATTGTTGAATATAAATTAATTTAAATTGAAATTTATATGGTTTAAATTAATTTATATGTTTAAATATATGTAATAAAATATATTAAGTGGAATAAAGTTAATAATAATTTGGAATAAAAGAATTAAATTTGTTGAATTAAATATGAGTATGATAAATGATTATACAAATTAACGATTGGAAGTTGTTGATTTAGGATAATTAGAAAATAATAATAATAATAATAATGAACTTGAAATAGTTAAAGCTTGATTTAACTTAAGAAAATCAGATGGTTTAAAGTCAATTGTTGAATATAAATTAATTTAAATTGAAATTTATATGGTTTAAATTAATTGTTTATTTTGTAATTCAAGTCTATTTTCTTTCTAGTTATTTATATTCTCCTACCTCCTTCCTTTTCGGGGACAAAAAGTTTTGAGTGGGGGAGAGTGTAACGACCCGTAAATTTCAACTGTTTTAATAACGCAATTAGTTGAAATTTTGTAAAATTTTAAACGATAAAATTTTGAAATAAAAATTTAATATTTGGAATACGTCTAGTTAAACATAGCAACTGGTAAATTTTCGTCCGAAAATATGAAAGTTTATTTCGCGCGTAAATTTACTTCAATTTAATCAGTTAAAAAGCGATAAAAATGAAATGTTTTCGAAACCTAAATATTTTTAAATAGAAAAATTCTAAACCATCTTCTGAGCAAGATTTCAGTTTGTCGTTTTTCCAAATTCGGACATCTTTGGCTCCGTCGATCTTATTTTTCAGCGTTTTTCTTGCATTTTCCGCTACTAGAAAATTCGAATTTTTATAACTCGATCATACCACTGATATCTGTATACCATTTTGATCGCCTCGTCGTGCTGATCTTAACGGTATATTCAGTTCAGTGTTTTGAAGTCCGATACACAGCGAAATCGGTAAAGCAGATAAATCGTATCGGTTCCGATATTGGGACTTTTGGGTTCCTATGTCTTTCCATCTTCCACGTAAATGAGTTGGCATCTGTTATTAAAGATTTCAGCTCTTAGACTTTCATTTTCTTTGGTTTAATATATATGTTGGTTCACGTTTCGTATGCCTCTAGCACCCTTTCATCCATTTCTAAAAAAGGGCAAACAAAGTTTTCATTTCTCCTGTAGCCAAAAATTTCTCTTCTGTCATTTCCCCACCCACCTACTCGCGAGCAGCCCAACGCTAGCCCCACCTCCAACCAGTCTCGAGCACCAATCCAAATAGTCTCACCGTGATGACCTGCCACCTCAGCCTTTGCCTCACCGAAACCCGAGCTTGCCACCAAAACCAGCGCCCACACCTGCCGAGCACTATCATCACTCTGCCAATCTCCTCCACGTGAGCACACCAAGAGCCGGCCCACCAAAGTTCGGCCACCCAGACAGCCTCCCGTTCGAGCCAAGCATCTAAGCCGTACTTCACCTCCATTTTTTTTGTATAAGGTATATATTTTCATACTGTACGTTTTTTTTTGCAAACCTGTTATAATATTATATTTTTATATAATCAGACAAGCTATATAAGGGCTTACTTTAAGATTATAACAGACTTATCTATATATATGGCGTTGTATGTATGTGAGGGGAACAGTGAAAATATATGTTTACTGTATAGGTTTACTTATATAGATTAATATTTTTGGAACGGACTTTGTAATAAATCATTAACTTATCTATAAATACTTTGTTTCCAGCAATTCTTTTTCAACCTTGCTTTGTTTGGATCTTTGGCTGAGCCTGATTGTATGTATCCGTTTACAAGTATATATGTTTAGATAAGTCTGTATTGCAATAAGAATGATTTTCGTATTTCTATATTTGGTTTACATATAATATATATTGTGTCTAAGATAATATATTATGATCAGTCTGGATTTATATTATATTGAGTTTAAAGCCGGTCTATATACTAGTTAAAGGTGTATATATACAATATCTACTACACGTTGACAGTATATAACTTAGGACGTGATATTTTATTTATTGTTATATCATAAGTTGGGTTATTCAATTCATCCTGTTGTGCATAGATCTCTATTACAGTCTATATATTTGAGTGTGTGTTTCGTTATATTAACTATAAGTTGTATATTTTTAATCTGGAAGCATCTTTGGTTTTGACTTGATATATATTTGTTTATATATATGTTTATGCCACAGTTGGTAACATTCCCAGTATTATAAGTCTATATAGTTTATAAAGGCTATACAGGCTGCAGTGTATTCAAATGTACAGATTTAAAATTGTAAGTTTATAAAAAAAAAGAGAGTAAAGTTTAAACATCTTGTTTTATAATTTCTATTTTAAAAACGTTTTTTTTACGCTTATAATATGTATATTGATATTTCAGTTTTCTTCCAAATGGTTGCTTGTTTTATTTCATTTATACTACATATATATTTTTATAAGGGTTACATACTTTTGTTTCGCATAACAGTATATGTATGATTTGGTAACTAGTATAATGTATATAACGGTTATATATGTATTCTACATATGTACATGGTCTGCATGTTTCATGTATGTGCATCGGATTCATATATATGTTAGTCTGTAGGTATATACAAGGTCGGTATAGGTATTATATATGAGTAATTTAGTTTCAGGTTGATTTTAAAGACATATCTATACGTAAGCTTACTTGTGTGTATATATTTGTGTTTTAATTTAAAATAATGATTTTTATGTATATAAATTTAAAAATGTGTATGAGTTTAGAATATGAGGTAACTAGGCATTTACATGGAGTATTTGTTTAAGGAAAATGTTTATATAATACACATTTCATTTCATTGATATCGACTAGTTTTGATTTGTTCTCTTCGACTCTCATTTATCAGCTTTGACCCTTCAAAATTCGTGCCAACCTTGTTCGTTTTGGATCCGTGCCTGGATTTCGTAACTCATCTCATTCTCGTCCGTCTCTAGCCTCGAAAGGTGAGCACTCACTCACGATTAATGTTCTTTTATTATTTAAATTTGATTTCAATTGAAACGACAATTGAAATATGTTGCTGTTAGTTAATTACACTGTTATATATGCTATTGTCTGTATCAGTTCACCTGTGACATCTGACACCATTATCTGTTAATTATTTATGCGATGATAATACAGTTTGGCTGATAATTGATTGATTGTTGATGTTTATAATGGAAATTAAATTGTTAATGTTAAAATGGTAAATAGTATGAAATTGCACTTGATATAGGATAATTAAATGTTAAATTTGATTAACTGACATTTGTATAACATGACCCCTTTAACTGTTGAATTTATTGACACGTTGGATTTGTTTAATTACATTTTGAACTACTGAATGTATGTTGTTAAATTGATGATGTATGAAATTGTAAATAGATGATAAGTGAAAACCGTAATGTAATAATCTTTAATCTACATGAAATGATAGTGTAGATTCTAGAAATAATTATATTAATTCGTACAAATAACAATGCGAATTAATACGGTTATTTCGGGATTATTTGAATTGATTATTGGATTGATATTGATTGTTGTTATTGCTTGTTTATTTACTTTGACACCATCCCAGTTATCACACTGCAAGTTCCCTTTGCTATGCTTTGATATTTGAATTGAATTGGAATCGGGTTGAAATGATAAATACCCAAATTGAACTTTGACCTAGGATAGGAAATTAAATAAAACCCGATTGGTCAATAATTTGATTTAAAATTAAACGAAGATTTTATTTGAATAAATATTATGGTTTTGAAATGAAGTTGAATTTTGAATTTTAATGAAAGGAAAATGTTAATATATAATAATTTGAAACAAAATATTTAAAATGTAATTGATGAAGGAATGTTGTTTAATTCGAGAAATGATTGAATTAAGTTTGAAATTATTAAACTTTGAAATGATTTAATAATTAAGTTTGAAATTAAAATTGAGTTTGAAATTATTAAACTTTGAAATTATTGAATAATTAAGTTTTGAATTATTCAATACTTAAATAAGATTAAATTATTTAATGATTAAATTGAATTGAAATTCTTTAATAAGAAAAATTGAACTTTTGAATAAGTGAATTTTACTTCGTAAATAATTGAAATTGAGTTTTCTTTATTAAGTAAGTTTTGGAAAATTATTTAAGAAAGTAAATAAGTAAAATTGAATTTCTTTAATAAGAAATGAAAATGTGATATTTTTGGAATTAATGTAAGACTCGTAATTGAAAGAATTGATTTGACGAATTTAATTTAATTAAATTTGTAAGTTTTGATAAAATGAAGTTGAATTTAAATAATGGATTTAATGAATTGGAAATTTAATAGAAATTGTTTTGAATGGAAAATTTACTTAATGAATAGTGAATGAAATCAATAAATGAATTTAAATTTATTTAAATGTTAAATTAAATTAATTTAAATGATTTCGGAATGAATCTTATATACGAATTTAAATTGATATTTGAATTGTTTTAAATAAAGATTGAAATTGAATTATAAGATTTTGAAATTATGAATTTGGAAGTTTTGAAACGTAAATTTTGGAAATTGATTTAGAAAGACAAATGAAATGTTGGTTTGCAAATTTCTAATTGGAATTGAAATTGATTTGGTTTTGAAATATATAAACGACCAATCGGTGTAAAAATTACGGAAGTTATTAAAGAGACCGGAATCGGTTATGGATATACTCTCTATCTAAACCGAAAACCACTTTAATAACTATACGCGGAGTGATGATCCAGAATGAAGTGGTTGGAATGATGTACGTGTTGACTGAAGAAAGAGAACGATAATGGATAGCCTTGACACTTGTGTCAAATTGGAAATGACTAAAACAGGAGCCGTGCCGGGCCAATGGAGGATTAGCTACCTCAAGTGGACACACTTCTTCGAACTACTTATTACTTGTTGTCGATTGGTGCACCCTTGATTTTGGGAGTGTTGTTTCACGGTGTTGCGGGCGCTGCGGCGTTGCGTTCTCACCAGTCCGGATCAGGCGAACGGTAGTATCACTACCTTGGGTATTGCCTCATGTGCCTTGTCATACTTGTATTCTGTATACGCGACCACTACGAAATTGTTTTGTACCTTTAGTATATGGATTGCCCTCTGGTGACTTCCGGTTTTGGGGAAACTACGGTCTTGTATAAGCTTTTGGGAATAAAAATGTGTTAAGGGTGGAATGGGCCATGACTTAACGCTATTTTGATATCTTATTATTACTGATAGACATTATCTACTTAGCGTACACTACTACATAGTAGATAGTTTAACGGATCCTTAAAGGATGGTTATTCCAAACATCCTTTGAGTTACTTGTATTTCAATTGCTATTTCACTTGAGTTGGATTTATTAATATAAGAATGTTAATCCTGACTCGAGTGTCTTGTGTTTTTTGCTTTACGCTCGGGTCAGACTGAGTGTACCAGTATTCGAGACTCACCTTTGAAGTTGGAGCTTTGCTTGAAGATCCAGCCATCTATTCTTCTTTCAGTATTCGATGATTCCAGTGATGTATTCTGCTTTGTATTTGATGTATCGCATTACTCTTCGTTGTATCTGGTTTAACTCTGATGTAACTTATACATTTATATAGTAGCTTCATGAACTACTATCTCCTTTATTTCCGCTGCACTTATTACTCTGTGTCTGTGATCTGTGATTATTTATTTACTGTATATGTTTAGTTTTGCCAATTTAAATTAACAACGCGGTATTTTGAGCAATTCAATTCCGGCATGAGTGTCTACCTATACACTTATAATGGATGCGAATGGTCCAAAATATCGGGTCGTTACAATAGAGCTTAGCTTTTGGCCTTTAGATACGGGATGTTACAACTTCTACTTAAATTTCATTTATTCTACTCTTGAACCGTAAAATTTATTAAAAAAATAATATATTTCAACTTATCATAATATCAATCTTGAAATAAAAACTAATAAATAAATTATAAAATGAAGAGTATTGAATATACATACATACATGTGCAGTCAAAGTGCTTAGCGGTCTTATAGCGATGAAGGTGCAAAAAGTTACAAAGGATATAAAATGGGGAAACAGCGGAAAATAATGGAGGTGTAAAAAACTTTATTAGATATAAAATGAAATATTTAAAGTTGATTTTATTCTCATTCTCATATCATTTTTGTAGGAAAAAGAAATAATCTTTAATCATATATAACAAAATCGAAGAATATCATGATTTATGCAGACTAGATTGATGACAGCAATAGATTTTGAACTTATATTAAGCACTTATGCCTTAAAATTAGGTTTTTATCTTAACTTTTTTGATTTTTTTTAAATAAGAACTAGTTAAATCAACTTTTGTATAGTAATATTGCTAAAGCGGATGCTAAAAAGCCTTGATTAGCAGACGTAGCAGAAAATAGCGGAGCTTAAAGTGGATCTGTTGTTCAGTAGTACTATATTAAAATAACATAGTAATCAAACATTGTTATGCACTATATTGCAGCTTTAACTATATAGATACAGACATACATACATATTGATTCAAAGTTGTTTATCCTAAGCTCTAGGGCTATTATGGTTGAACCATCAACCATTCAATCGTACCAACCGTTCATGCAGTTATCATCTATAACGGTAATGGTTACGACAACGGTTGAAGAATTAGATAACCACGGTTAACCATATCAACCATACTTGATTGTTTTATATAATATTTAACATTTAAGTATAAAATTTAGTAATTTAAGTTAAAGGAATAGCTTGTATTGTTAATAATATATGCCTTCATGAATTAATAACATGTGCATGCATACTGGTCATTTTATAAACAAATGAATAAATTTGGAAAAAACATTTAGAGCTGTATAAATTTATCATCAATAATGCATATAACTAAAGAAAAAAATATAACATGCTCCAAAATTGAAAATATGTCGGTTAATCATCATAGATGATTGCGGTAACGGTTCTAAGAATTTATAATTGTCAACAATGGTTACGATTACGATTGGTGGTAATAACAATGGTTATCGCAACTGTAACACCCCTACTAAGCTCTTTTGTTTGTTCTACCATTAATCACATATGATATACAAGATATAAAATGTACTTCCTTAGTTATCCAAATTTAACAACTAATATGACTTTTTTATGTAGTTATTTTAAATAATTAAGCATGATCAATATTTGAATTTCGTTGATTCTAAATAAACTACAACATAAAAGTTAATGAAAATATCGATACCAAAACGTACTTGGTTTAGAGCAGTAATTTTGATTTTAAGTTTTTTCACTTGATTCGCTGCATTTGAAGAAAAACATGTAAACTAAACTAATTACGTCATTTTACCAATATATGAATTATAAAGTCAACTAACTCAGTTTATCCCATGAACTTTAATTTCCATTTATCGCTTTCATATATGAAAAATACTAATTTGAAAAAACAAATATAATGTTATATTATATTTGGATCTAGCCTAATTTATTTTTTGTTCTTATAATTTTTTATAAAAAAAATCCAAGCTTCTCGGTCTTCCTAAGAAAAACCAAGTTTCTCCTTTTCTACGATTAAAATGTTAATATGAAGGTAATGAAAGATTTAATAATTCGTATTTTTATCGATAAATAAACTATTTTTGGGTCTAATCTCTACTTGTTTCTCTTGCTCTTTATTTCTTCCTATTCTTCAAAAAACATGCAAGATGAACAATTTTTCAATTGTCTACGTAGAATAAGTATCGATCCATCATCATTATTTTAGGTAAGAACTTGTGACTTTTTTTGCTTATATAGTCTTTATATTTGCTTTGGTGTTTATCCATGTTATACCATAATTTTTACTTAATTTATTTGAACTTTGGCCACAAAAGCTGAGAATCGAAAGAAAAATTCTTAGACATTCATTGCATATGAATGCCCTAAGGTTTAGTCCTTTGGCCGAAGCCTAAAAACCATACTCTATACTTGACCTTCCATAAGTATTAAATGCCAGTATATACTTCGTGTACAAGCTCACATAACTCCATACGGTATATTAGATCGAAGGTTAAGTACTCATGCTAAAGAATAGACAAGATCCGGAGGCTAGGTGCCCCTTATAAATGGCCAAGGCGCTGAAGGCTAGATGTCGAACCTAGACGACCAACCGAATGGTCCACAATACTATGACCTAAAGAACGGGTCAAAAATATAATGAGAATCGATGACCATAGGTGTCACTCATCTTAAAATATGGTTGTTATGACCCAGGTCAGGCCACTCCAAAAGCATACATGATGCATGCTCAACCGAATGTATAGGCTATAAGGTTGGCTCTAAACCAAAAGCATAAGTCATCTAACAGAATTTTGACCGAAAGACGAAAGCATCAAACTGTGCCACTATTACTCAAACACCGAGGCATCATGAAGCTTATGATTCATATATCTGACCCCACAAATGTCTCTACTTAAAGCAATGTCTCAAGCTAGCCATAATAGAAAGCGAAGGCTAGAAAGCCTTATTCAGCACACGAGACCGAAGCTGTCTCCACCTAAGTCAGGAGCACCACCATGTACAACTCGATTGACAACTCAAGTAAACTCAAAATAGATGCTTAGACAGCCTAAAGCTAATGCAAAACATAAAGCTAATATAAAGAATAAAGGTTAAAGCACCTAAATTTATACGTAGAAGCGACAATCATCAATCTACGTCAAATTGCAAGCAACTAAATGATGACACATGGCCAAACCACGGTCCCAAAAGCGGGCCATGTTAGCAATTCAAGAGAAATGTTCTCCTTGAATGGTAGATGTAACACTCCGTAAAATGAACCATAAATAAATAAAGTAAATTGGATTAAATATGATAAGGGTTGAATATGGAAATTTTATAAAGGTTGGAATTTGACCATGAAAGTTATTCCGTTGCGTTCGTAGTGAAACTCCGATCTTTTTGCATATGTAATATGTTGAAAATGGAGCACAAACAAAGAAGTTATGAGCATTTGAAGTTTTCATATTTAAATTAATTTAATTTGAATTCAAACTCAGAAGAGAAATCAAATTTAGGGTTTAAATTTCAAAAATTAGCTTAGGGGCTAAGTAAACATTTAATTAACGTTTAACATCAAAAAATTAATTAGGGAATAAAATAATTGTGCCATAGAACAAAATAAACGTTCCCTAAAATAGAGAAGCGACCGACCTATATAGGTCAACCAGTCGACCGTAGCGGTCTATAGGCCACACATAGGCGATTGACCGCTTGGCAATGAATGTTGCTAGTGGCGGCTAGGGTTTGAAGCTATTTTATATTTAGTTGTACGCTCCAGATTTACCCATTTTCTACCGACTTCCATCCTACGGTTTTGGTGCATTTCAATCACTATAAATAGCACTTTATCCTCTCCACTTTTATTCATATTATTTTGGGGAATACGACAAAATTCTGCCATTTCTATCTCTCTCTAATAAGATTCAGAAACTTCGTAGAGATTTCAGATAAGAATTCAACTTATTTCCTATTTGTCTCTTCTTCCTCCAATCTAATTTTATTCTATTCTTATCCAATTATTCTGAATCTAATGAATATATATACTTCTTCCCCATTATGTGTGCTATATCAAGAGGGAGAGAGAGAGAGATTCTGGAAGAGATCAAAAGGCTACAAATCTATTTGAATGAAGCTAAGACTAATTTGTGAGTGGAAACCTTAGTATTTCTTTTCAGTAATTGTTTAATGTATTTCCTTTTGGATTTGAATATGCCTTGGGGATTTTGGAATTTTGAAAATATAATAGATAAAATCCTCCAAAATTCCTTTTTATTTCGATATGTCAATTATATGCTAGGATTCCCAATTATTTACATTAATTTGATGGATTTTGCTTTGTTTATGCAATTTTTAATAATTTCATAGTCTATTCCACTTCGCCTTCTTCGTTGGGTCAAATTGTGATTTTTCAATAAAATAAGGGGTTTAGATTACAAATTCTATGCATAGTTTACACCACTTATTTTTATCTATTTCTTTGTAAAAGAGGGGAGTTGAGTAGAATATGGGGTTCATATTGTAATTTTATTATTTAAGATATTCCATTGAATTGGTGTAATAAATTGAGTTTCTATTTTATTTACAAGTCCGTTATTGTGGTTTTGGTTATGAATATTTATTCTCTTCTTTTGATATTAGGATCATACGATATCTTGAGAATTTGATGAAAATGGACTTGTGATAATAATTAGTTAGGGAATTGGCATTTAATGCTAGTTTAGGCATAAAATCCTTGCGTTTAAAACTTATTAGGCATGAATATTTATTTATCTTTATTATCGTAATTAAGGTATAACTATTGCGTATATGGTGTTACATTTATCATTCCTATTAGGAAGGTAATTGATTCTGCGGTGAAAATAAGAGGAAACTCTTATATAGCCTAATTATTATTTTAAGGCGTAATAAGGAAGATTCCTTATAAGGCCTTATTTATGAAATGGTGAGAAGGGTGTGTGTGTGTGTGTATGTGTATGTGTGTGTATGTGTATGTGTGTGTGGAGTAATTGATTTGTGCCTAAGTCGTAGGGATGTGAGGTCAATATAGTTACATGTCAGAAATCTGCCCTTCACTTTGAAGCTACCAGTAGTTGTGTATACTTTTATTGATGTGAGATATCTTTATGATAAATATTTTTAATGGCGCGAAGTTGGTCCCAAATTCTGTAGAGGAAATCTACTCAGCTAATCTGGCTACTAGTTCCTACGAATATCGAATTAATGTGAGGAGTCATTATGAGCATGGGCCACAAGATGAAGGGCCTGCTTCGGGGTTTTGAGGTATTAAGTGGTTGGACTGGCCTCTTTTCCTTAGACGAAGTATTAAATGGCCAAGGGGAAACGTTAGGTGGTATCTCTATAGGGGTCCGCCTTGGAAATAGGTCTTAAATGATGGGGTCTGCCTTAATTAAGGTATTAAATGACCAGAATCTACCTATTTTCCAATGAAAGGTATTAAGTGGCTTAGGTATCGTCTCTCACATTATTAGCTATTTTTGATGTATGATTGGGATATGGTATTTTAGAAACCTGCTTCTAGAATGGAAGGAATTAAGTGGTTGGACCCGCCTCCTTTCCTTATAAAGAATTGAATGATTTTAATGGTTTTATGTTCATAGACATATTCTTATTTTGAAATATACTGCCCAAGTACTGAAATTGTAATACTCGAGGTTTTTATTAACCAGACAGTTGTTGTTTTGATTCCCTCCTCATTACAACATAGGTTGAGGACGGACTAATGGCGGTAACGATGCTTAAAGATGGAGAAGCCTGGCTAGCGGCAGTATTTATTATTATTATTTGCTTTTATGTAAACCCATGGATTTAGACAATTGTTGTAACGGATATGATGTTATGACTTTTATGAAATTTTGTGTTGTGACATTTTTATGGTTTTGAAATAAATGAGTACACTTTACTATTACA
Organism: Allium fistulosum; assembly: GCA_030737815.1. Lineage (NCBI taxonomy): Eukaryota > Viridiplantae > Streptophyta > Magnoliopsida > Asparagales > Amaryllidaceae > Allium > Allium fistulosum. The sequence continues at coordinate 478,323,307 of CM060908.1, forward strand.
TTGTTTTCCATCCGCTATGAGTTTTGAAAATTTAATTATGGCTCTTCAATGTAATTTCTTTTTACTAACAATAGCTTGCCATAGAATGGATCTAAGTTTCGATGGACCTTTTCTGGGTCTAAATTTAGGCCTACTCCGGGGTGGATTGTTACAATAGATCTATAAAACCTCCATAAATAAAGGCCACCAGTCCCATGTACGTGATCCGATCTGATAAGAACTGACTGATTGATTGAGAATTGAGACCATTCGTAATCACATTTTCTTTTTGGACTTAAGCTCTTGACTATAACTCAATAATGTTGGGCTTAGCCAAATCAACATTGTAAAACCTTTTCAGTTATTGACAAAAGAACTAAAGGAACTTCTCAATAGTGAATGTAACAACCCAGAATTTCTGTCATTTAAAATTCGGATATTTAATTTTAAATATTAATAAGTAAGATTTGGAAGTTGAATTAATTTAATTTCGATATAGTGATTTAATTGGGCGATTAAATTATTAATTTAATACCTGAAATTGGGTAGATAATTGAAATCTGAATTAAATGTGATTGAAAATGATTTATAAAGTTATATTAAATCATATTGAAGTTAGAATGATATTTGTAAACTTTTAAAATCGAATTAAAAGTTAATTTGTGAAAATTGAATATTTTAATATTTAATTAACGATTGAAAATAGTCATTTTTTAAACAGTCTCGGATTTCGACGAAACTAGTTTCATCGGATCCGTAATGTGAAATTATTGTATGGTTTCAAATTTCGTGTCGATCGGAATTACAGTTTGTCCGGGGCAAGCCAAAACGCATCGAAATCGGTTTAAATCGGTTTAATTTAAATTTGATCGTTTATTTCCGTAACTCTCGCATATGATCGAATTAGCTCCCTAAACACATTCCATTGTGTTCGGAACGCGGGGTGAACCTTAGAAACGCCAGCTGGCACGCTTCGTTTGGAGTTCGGAAAATTTTCGATGAATAGTGTTTTGGAGAATTTTCTATAAAAGCAGTAAAGCACCTCCATTTCACAATTTGCAAACAAAGGCTAGGGTTTTGTTCGTGGCCGCCACATTTACAGTCAATGGCCGAAATTGTTCATCTTCTTCCCTCCAAATCTCTCAATCCATCAACAATTAGCAAAAACTCTCAACTACAAAGTTGTAGAGGGCATCAAGATCTAGCTATCCAACGGTCAAGATCGGAAACGGAGCCACGGATTGACGGCAAAACGAGATTGAAGCCGCTGCGCTTTTTACGCAAATCGAGGCAAGGAGGGAGCCGAGCTGGGCCACACTCTGGCCGAGGGTAGAGCTTGGCTTGGCGAGTTGAACGGCATCACTTGATCGTTGCATAGTTCGTTGTGGTGGCCGTGGTTTCAAACCCTATGGGGCGGCAATGGGTTTGATTTTGTGTACGTGAGTTTGAACGTGAAACTGGAGATGGGGGAGAAGGTAGAAGGAGCGGCCCTGATGTGGAGATGCTGGAATGAACGGCTGAGATGGTTAATGTTTTAAAAATTGAAAAGAAAATTGTATATTAGTTTATATTTAAATTGTATTAACTTCAAAGTATCATAACTTGTTCATACGAGGTCGGAATTTGACGAAACGAATTGCGTTGGAATCGTTTTGTCGAGCACTACGCAATGGAGCTGGTTTGGAGTCAATTGGAGTCAGTGAAAATTTTGAGTAAAACTAAACGGCTGTTTAATTTTATCCGAAATAAAAACGTTGCAACCGTTTTAAAAGCAAAGGTGAGAACTTCTCACTCAATCGAATGTTTTGTTTCGATTTAAATTTTAAATAGTTAGATTTAAAATTTGTTGATAGTGTTGATTGTATGAATTGAATGATAAACTGCTATCTATTGTGTTAAATAGACCCTATACGCCGTATATTAAACAGATGTTATTTATTAAAAACATATACCGTGATAATTCCATATTGAAGTGGAATTGGTATTATATATGTATATAGCAATATATATATATTGGAATATGTATATATTGGAGTTGTTGATTTCCCGCATTATATAGCGAATGAGACCCTATTGCGCCGCATAATAGCGGGTAGTATTTTATAAATCCCATATACTGCGATAATTTCACATTGAAGTGAAATTGGTATTGTGCTAACATCTGTGGATGCAGGGAAACAGATTGGAGGGATTAACTGGATTCCTCAAACATTTGAATTTATTTCAATGTTGTGTGTTGATTTATTTATAACCGCCGTGTGATTATTTATTTATAATCTGTGAATGATTATATCTGTGATTGGATTCGTTGAAGGCTATAATTTAGCCGAATGTGTTTTTGGTATCGTTAGATACCAGAAATGAATGAAATTTGATTTTTTAAAAATTTAAAATTGGAAATTTTAAGTAAATTCTTTTGAAAAAAATTTAGTTGGATTTAAAAGAAAGGATTTTAAAGTATAAAGTCGATTTTTGAAATCTTATCGAATTAATTCTAAAATATGGAAAAAGGCTTTTATAAATAGATTTTGAATAGGATTAATTGAAAGTTGAAGAATTTATTTAAAATGGAATTTTAAATGGTTTGGAAGAGATAAATGAATTTATTTTAAAAGGTGATTAAAATTTAATAATCAATTTATAATTGATTTGGTATTTGAAAATAAATCTTTGGGAAATCGATATGAAAATTTATTTGATGTTGAATGAGGAAATTGATTTGTGTTGGAATGAATTTTTGAAATCAATTTGTAATTGATTTGGTGTGAAGTAAATTTTGAAATCAATTTGGAATTTGATTCGGTGTTTGAAATAAAGGTTTGGAAATCAATTTGGGTTTTGAAACAGATTTAGAAATCAATTTGAAAGTTGGTTTGGAGTTAAAAATGGATATTTGGAAATTTAATTTCACAATGGAATTTATAAAGGAAAGGGGAATTTGTTTTAAAAATAAACATTGATTTATTTTTGAAGTGTGGAAAATTATGATTTGAAATTGGTTTTCAAAGTGATGAAGTGTGGAAATAAATTTACAGATTTGAGATGTAAATTTGAAATAAATCGATAAGGATTTATATAATTGGTTTAAATGAATGTGATTTGAAATTGTTTTCAAATGGTTGAAGTGTAAACCATATATCGGGAAGATATTTGAAATTAGATTTGAAATTTAATAATTTGGGAAAAATTATTTAAATTGGTTGATTGTTGTGAATGTTGTTGATAATTAAATAACTGACTATCAATATTTGCCTTTTAAATGGCACTTGATTTGTTTTTAAAACAAATGCTCACTATTCGGGTTAGCCGGGAAAAGACCTTTGTGTCATATAACCCATTTCGAATTACTGATACGACGATATGGATTGTATTGAAGACCGGTGGTGAAGACCGGATATTTCAAAAATGAAATGACAACCTGTCGAATGTCTCTGCACTGAGTTGCTCCGGTATAGAGATTTATATCACTCCTTTTGTGATGGGAAGTCCGGACGTGATTAGAAATTATCCGGATTGCAAGAGCTTCTTTGGAAGTGCCTTCGGTTCCGTTCGATCCCGGAACGGACTTGTATGGATGTGTGTCTGACGTTACACTTTGAGATGTAAAGCTGGTTTCTATCAAATACATTTCTGTTGGTGGTGGAGAATTTATTCTCTTAGCTTAACACCCTTCTTTGAGACGTATGAGCTCAGAGGTTATGTAGTTGATGGTTACTAGTGATACATTCCCAATTTGGTAATGTGGCATACGAAGTGCTGTTGATCAATTGTTGATCAAAGCGTTGCTTTGTGAAAAATCGTGGCTTTGTGAAAAAGCATGGATTTGTGAAAAAGCGTAGCTTTGTGGATGAGACTTCGTCGAGCCTCACAACCCGGTAATGGTCGAAATAGGAAGGTTGCGGCAAAGGTTTGTAGGGGTAGCGCCCCTAGGGTATGTCATTTCCTTCTGGATAAAAGGTGATATCATGGTATGGAGCCCAGATATTTTACCTATGTTGATTATACTTTGTGATTGTTGCTTTTTGATCGAGGATCCTTAGATAAAGGTCGGTAACGACCGGGGAATGACATAGCTTGTGTGTTAGTTACCTAATTATAGCTTGGTTAAAGCGTGAGGTAGCGTCGGCCTTGTGTTTGCAGAGATCCGGTTAGGTTCTCGGGGCGTCTTTCCAGAGGCGTTTCTATTTCGGTTTAAGGAAGTTCCTTTGCCTGACCATTTGTTGGAAATCCAAAGAAACAATACGAACCCTGTACGGTATTGGTTGTAGAACCTGCCATTTACTTATGATGGTCACCACTGTTTAGATGGTAGCTATAGTAGGCATACAATAATGGTTATATGCTGGCTAAGATTAATATTATATTTTCGAAATGGTTTTCGACACTATGCACTAATGATAATAATATCGAATGATTTTGCGTAGTAAGCATTTTTTACTATAATAAGAAGAAACCTCCTCCAATTTTGCGTTTGCATTATGTGTGTGGCGGGAGGTCTTATGATAGTTTCATTTTCCAAAAGCATTGCAAAATTGTTTTATTTTCTTTGTGAAAATAACTGTTTTAGTTCTCACACCTGTCACCATGACTGACCTGGAGTTTATTGTTCCCTTCCTAAACTCTGGGTGCCCATCATTTTCCACACAGGCAGTCTAGAGTTAGGTTATCAGGTCATTCTGGATTCAAGAGATGCTGTGGAGCTCGGTGGGGAGCTGGATGGCGAGGCGTATCACTTGTATATGATATTATTTATTCCGCTGTGTATTCTGTATGAGGACAAGTTTATATAACTATCCAGTGTTGTATTGTTATTGTAAACTCTGATGATGATGTAATGTATAAAATGATATAGTTCTTTGATTTAAAGATTATTCATTTATCTATTATATGTTGTTTCGCTGCGAATGTGAGATTCTGTTATTGTTTCTGTTTCTGTTTTTCTGTTCTTTCTTCCTTCTGTCTTCTTTTACCTCTTCTTTTTCTCCATAACAATTCGGTTTTCTGGCATTCGATTGCATGGCATTTGATACAGTGGACGTATTAATGTCGACTTTCGAGCGTCGAAAAGTCGCGTTCGTTACAGTGGACGTAGGAATCCGGCTCTCGATCCACTAATTCTCATGACTTTACTATTCAGGAACTTCTCTTTTCTATCTGTCTTTTGATAGAGTTAGGGGTATGCCCTAGGTGTAATTTTGTAATTTATTATAAATTATTAACTCGGTAATAAAATATTATTCGAAATGAAATGTATTTATCTCTGTATTGTATGTTAGTCATATTGTGATATATTAAATGATAGTAATTACAATGTGTTGTGACCATGAGAATTTTATTACATTAAAATAACATATTATTTAAACATTCCCAACCAAGATGTTTCGAGATGGGATATCAATACATTCATTGAGACTAGAGTACGAAACACTCTCCAAATGTTGGGTAGTATATTTATTATGGCATTGGGGGTACCAAGGGGTTGCATACTGATAGTTATTCGATAAATATGGAATGACTCGCTTGAGAGTTTTCTATTGGTTAATATAACTAAGGTCAAATAGATAATCCTGAAACGATGCTATTACATAGTTCTCTCGACTTGAGAATACCGTTAAACTTTAATATACATACTTCACTTTGATTATGATTAAATCATGGCATGGCGTCCGTGGAACGACTGTAGTTGGATTTGATCTGAAGCATTGGAAGTAAAACGCTATTGAATAAAGGATTCGTCTCCTCATTTATATGAGATTAGTATCATGGTCAACATGGTTAACTCAAAGTTAAAGTCTCTGATTAGAATAGTACGGTTAATGATAATTGTTATTATTTAACCAAGGACTTTGTGTTTGGACTAGTGAAGTTGAATGTGAAATACATTGAAATTTTGACCAAAGCCAAGATTCGTAAGTCTTTAATTGGTATAGTGTTGACAAAGAGATTCATGTAAATAATCATTACTACCCGGTACCTTTTATAATAAGTAAAACTGGATTTTACCGAAGAAATGTGTAAATGAAAAATTCAACTAAAATGCTACATTACAAGCTAATGTGACACATGAATGTTAGTATTTGAATTGTTAATATAAATTGCTAACTTAATTTACACCATCGAGTCGCACAATTGTAAAGATGAATGCTCTGAATAAACCAAATGGTTTAATTAATTTATAATCATTGTAAATTAACTGAATTAATTAATATTTATGAATTATTGACTATTAAATTTTATTTGATGTTTAAACACTTTTAGTATTTTATAAAAATGCGTATTTCAAAGTTATGTATACTCATATCAATATAGATATCAATAGATTACTTAAATTAAACTTAATAAAACAAACGCTAAATGGGTTTGGAAAATTTTATGGCTCATATTTCCTTATTCTATGGTCGCCCAAGAGGGGAGAGGAAGTGTTTCAATTTTGAACCAAACGCCATGGAATAGATAAGAAAAGTAAATCATCTTAAACTTTTAATTATCTTTTATTGCCACCTTAAATGATTTCATTCATTTATTCTTTTGCTCCCTCCCTCTCTCTCCAACAAAACATAGTCAAAACTTTCATGGCCTCCATGGCTTAAAATTTCAGAAACAAAATCCGAATAATAATCAAAATTAAAAGGTGGTTGTTACGTCATTCCATCATGACTAAGTCAAATATGTCCCTTAACCTTTTCCAATCATACAATCATCATACATAGCAAACAAAGCAAACAAAAGACAGACAAACAAGCAAACAAAAGGCAAACAAATAAACAAACCAATTATATTAATAATCAACAACAACCAAGTAAACAATTAAACAAATAACAACAAATAATTCAATCAACCATAATAAAAGAAACAAAACAATCAACAACATACTATAAGTGGGAGAAATCAATTTAGATAAGCATAACATGGAGTAATATGTAAACATAAGCAACCAAGCAATGATATTTTCTTAATTATTAATGGCATAAGAAATTCAACAAAAGTAAGCAATCATAAGTAAAAGGTCACCACTCCACACGTCCAACTGGGCAGTCTCTACATCATTTTCCAACCCTCTCTATGGAAGGAAATAACTAAACATTCCCACAAGTCCTAAGGGAAAGCTGCATACAACAGTCATAAGGTAACATCGTCAAAATGGGTGTTAAGTAGACTCAAAACTCATCTTACACCCTATGTTATAAAATCTAGTTTTATAGTCCTCGGCTAAATTTCACAAATGAAACATCTTTTTAATACCTTTTTAACAAACACCTCTAAAGTTTGTTAATCAATTAAATCTTTTAATTTTTCATACATTTACTTTCAAATTAAATCATCCTCTTTTTAGTAAAATATTTTCTGCTTCTTTTTTTTCAGGGTATCGTAAAACTAGGTATTTTATATAACATCGTTTTTTCCAAATATATTCTCGAATGAACAATTTTTGTATTATATATTTTTTGTCAACTAAAACTCTTTATTCAAAAAAATGTTTTTCTTTTCAAACCATAATTTACCAAAGCATCCTTTATGTGGAAGTTCTTACAATCTAGTTTAATTTCCAAACAAAAGTTTTCTAAAATCAAATATGCCCATTTGATAAAACTTTTGTCTAAAATAAATATTTTATCGCATTCTCTACTTTAAAATGATACTTCAAAAATACATCAATCAAACTATTTCCATCAATAATCTATTTTCTCAATTTAAAGTATCTCTTCTCTATATACCAGTACATTAGGCACGTCCGTTGGATGTATGTAAAGAAAATTGATAACAAAATTATTTACTATGAGATAATGGTCATATCCATAAATTATACTCGACATATAAATACGTAGAATAATTTCTTTTTATTGTGAAATACTATGAACAGATATGAATAAAGATCATTGTATTTTGTAGTATCAATTAGGTTTCTACGTAGATACTGAAATGGCAAAAAGATAATTTTTCAGATTTACAGCCAAAAGCTTAAAATAAAAGCACGAAAAAAGTAGTCTAACTTATTTCAAATTCCAAGGACTTGTAAATTTAAACAAAATCATTATGATATGAATTGTCAAACTATTTCTTTAATTTAATTTGAGGGAATTTCAATATACTTAAATACTCGACACCACCATTGTATTAAAAAAATTATGATTCACTAATAAGCATTCATGGATCAATAGTAGTATCATAACTACATATGGTTGTGAGTTAAACACTCTGCACATCATGGTTTACAAAAGGCCCTAAATGAACCAAAATTCATGATTATCATTTGATTCGATTTGTATGTCATACCTTTCTATAAGGCATGCTTTGTTTGTCTAAGGATTTACTTTGAGAGGATGTAGAAGAATTACCACTTGCTTTAATAAACTAATGAATTAACATGGATATCTGATGAAATAACACGTATAATTGGAAAAGAATATAGCATTTGTACATGAATTTTTTTCTTTCATCCTTTATGCGGACTTGAGACCGATATCAATAAACAAAAGGCTATAGATGGTGGAGTTAAAATATATTTTTATTAAGGGAATTTTTATGCAACCCATGTAGCTATTATGTTTGCACCTTTGTACCCCAGAAAATAATAAACATACTATCATTGCATTATTAAAGATTACAACAAATAAAGGAGAAGGAAGTCATTACAAATCAAGTAACTCATTATCTAAATAAATGATAATGGGATAAAAGCTGTTATCAGCAAGGTGGACATCATGATTGTGAATGCTACTGCAGATAATAGGCAACTTGTGGATGAAGATGCATATATCCATCTCTTGGCAGAATCTATAGGGATGAATGTATCAATCCCCAAACCATGGATTATCAATTGTCTTTCTTCTAAATCTTTTTATAAAGAACAATCTGTTAGTTTTAAAGGAAGCTTTTGATTAAGGTTTAAGTCAACATATTTTTTCCATAGTTTAAATCTGATAAAGTAAATTGTAGAAAACATATAGTACTTGCAATAAGACAAAAGATGCAGACTTAGGCAAAAAGAGAGTAAGTAATACTAGTGAAGCTACTTCATTTCATCTTGGATTCATTTGACATTCCCTGTGATGGTAGGCCATATTATGTTCTTGTGTCTCCTATGAACTTTGGAGGAGTTTCTGTGGGACTGCATTAGAATTCTCTAATTTCGTAGAGTCGGCAAGATCCGGGTGACTAAAGTGATTAGCGGCTTTATTAGCTTAAGGTGACCAAAAAAGAAAATGCAATTTATATTAAAAAATGTTCAAGTTCATTCAATTGGAAGCTTTGCCTTGAGCAAAGCTTCAGTTCTTACAAGACTACAATGAAAAGGAAAAAAGGTAGCATATAACATATAATTTGTTTCCAATACTGTCCACCAATTAATTTACATATTATTACCAAAATGTCAATTGGGCTATAAAAAATCATATAAGAACAGAGGTTGTTAGGATCTTACCAAAATAAAATGTTGAACAACATTATATGGAAGCTAAATAAGATATAATTGATGAAAATTTCTCAAATTACTTTATAGAATCATCCTTTATGAACTATGTCATTATTCCAAATAAAATAACAAATGAAATGAGTTAAGAGTTCTTATGCTATTACTAAGGACATAACCGACTTAATTGACATAATCGAACCGACTTAACTGACCAAAACAGTTAATCAACATTAATGGTTAACCGACCTGCCTTAAATGACCATTTTCGGTTCGGTTAACGATTAAGAATTTTGATTGGTTAGTTAACAGTTAATCGATTATATTTTTTCAAATAATTTTTTACTATAAAAATGAACATTATTAGTCGGTTAAAACCTATCAATTATGAAAAATGTTTGTAAAAAGGCGGTTAACAGTTCAACTGAGCAGTTAATTGATTAAACAACTAGTTAACTGCTTAAAATGAGCGGTTAACTGTGGTTTACCACTAAATTGGTTGACCGTTTCAAATAAGCGGTTAACTGTGATTAATTTTGGTCATTTCAATTGGTATAGACTGACCAAAATTAATCAATGATCGATAAACCAAACCACTAATGATTGGCGGTTAACCATCTTTTAATTTCTCTTTTCGGTTAACTGACCGTGCCGAACACTAAAATAAATGATGATAGCTAAAATGCGATAACTTGTATGAGGGTGGAAATGACTAAAACATGAAGTAAGGTATGAAATGTTAAGTTATACCATTTAAATAATGTGATAGATAAAAATGTTTTACCTAAAAGATTAAAGGATTTTGACATAAATAAGAGGATCTAAGGAACCTATAAGGTACACAATTAATGAAATGAAGAAATGGACTAAACCTAAGATCTTAAAATATACCCTCTTATTAAAATATTGAATAATAGGGTGTTAAGGCATAGTGAAGTCTAAATTCAATGGGCATATGACAAGTTCAAAGGATTGGGAGCTCAAATGGTTTCACTTCAAAATTTTTAACTCTAGCATGAACAAATAAAATCAAATGGGTGTAACGAATGAACGAATTGACAACTGGACACGAAAGTGATTCTAGGACTAGAAGGGGCTATTGACGCTTAGTAAGTATTCTTGATAGAATGTATTTACAGTGCTTACATTTAACCTCTTAGGACAGCAAGGGTGGCTCTAGTCTAGATGGCTACTAAGGTATATAAGTGGCTGTTTCACTAGTGGCATTGTTCAAAAAAGATGAATTAGTGATAGAGAAAACTAGTGTGGTATCTAAATAAAGTTAAGGATAACTTGTAAAATGGACACCTAAATAAGTGTTTAGGTGATGCATGTGAATGTGAGTGATAATTATATGACATGGTTCATAAATTGTTGATAAATATAGGTTATACTTATGTTGAAATTAATGAATGTATGACATGGTTCATAACATGATGTTAAGTATAGGGTATACTTATGTTTGAAATGATGCTTGTATTTTTATGCTTAAAACATTTTTTTTAATTGTTACATGATATAATGTAATTGTTAGTGAGGGGAATACCCATTCCACTAGACGAAGTATCATTGTGCGCTGTGATTAGGGAGATGTATTACTTATATTAGGCTTTATCTATGACCATATTTTATTATTATTTTCCCTGTAAATTCGTTTATACTCATTTGAGCATGGTGAGTTTATGGGATTGGCCTGATTATCTCAAAGATGAATAAAGCTCCAAAGATGAAGCATGAGGCTCAACAATTAATTCAGGTAATGATCGCAGCATTATCGACATTCATTTTTAAGTCCCGAAATAGGGGATATTATAGTTGTTGTAAATTATCTTTTTATAGACACATTCAACAATATTGTAACGTCTCCGATTTTTCGCGCTCGAAAATCGACATCCATACTTTACATCGTACTCGAATGCCATAGATTCGACCGTTCAAATCCGAGTCGCCGGAGCTTATAACACCATTAAGTATAACAACACAGCGGAAGAAATGAATAATACATTGATATACAACACTGATACAATATCTGATACAATAGAATGATAAAATGAATATCAATATACATCAGAGATATGATACAACAAATAGCAGCGGAAAAGAAAACGATAACACCAGCATCGGATAATCTCCATCTCCAAAGCACCAATCGAAAAATAGCTCGAACTCCCAATAAGGATACACCAAGATAAGCAAGTGCAGTCCGATCCAAAGACTGAACTAGCTCCAGAAAATCTACTAATTTTGAATATCTGAAAAACTCAACTCTAGACTGACCGTGTAGAAAATTTTGAGCACCCAGAGTTTAGGAAAGAAACAATAAACTCCGGATCAGTCATGGGACTAGTGTGAGCAACAAAAACAGTTTATCTTTAAAAACGAACAACAAGAGAATTTTTAAAGTCAATTCGCAATGCTTTTGGAAAATGAAACTACCATAAGGCCTCCCACCACACACACAATGCAAACGCAGAATTGGCGGAGATTTCTCCTTATGATAGTCAAAGATGCTTACTATGCAAAACAAATCATTTTGATATTATTATTAGTGCATAGTGTAGAAAACATTTCGAAAGTAGAATATAAATCTTAGCCAGCATAGACATTTCGCACTTATGCCTACTATAGCTACCATGTTCAATAGCAAGTTACCGCCACATTCCATGGCAGGTAATACAACTAAAACCATACAGGGCTCGTATTGTTTGATTGGATTTCCAACAAATGGTCGAGCAAAGGAACTTCCCAAATAAAATAGAACGCCTCTGGAGCGACGTTCCCGGATCCTAACCGGATCTCTGCTACACAAGGCCGGATTACCCCTAGCTGGGTAACTACTGACACGAGTATGCCACCTCCCGGTCGTTTGTAACCTTTATCCGAGGTACCTCTAATCCAACAACCACAAAGCAATCACAAAGTAATAGATTCGCAGCAACCACAAAGTAAGTATCTGGGCTCCATACCATGATACCACTTATAATCCAGAAGAAAATGGACATACCCTCAGAGGGCGCTACCCTCAAATAACCTTGCTGCCACGATTCCTGTTTCGACCATACCGGGTCGTGAGGTTCGACGAAGTCTCATCCACAAAGCTACGCTTTGGCACAAAGCCATGCTTTGGGTCAACAGATGATCAAAGTAATGATCACAAAGATAAATGATCAAACAAATGATCATATCACAAATGATCAAACAATGATCATCACACAGCAACACTCAGCATGCCACATTACCAAATTGGGAGTATATCGCTGATAAATTTCAACTACATAACCTCTGAGCTTGTACGTCTCAGAGAAGGGTGTTAAGCTAAGAGAATAAATTCTCCACCACCAATAGAAATGTATTTGAAAGAAATCTGCTTTATATCTCAAAATGTAATGTCAGACATGTAACCATACAAGTCTGTTCTGGGTTTGAACAGAACCGAAGGCACTTCCGAAGAAGCCCTTGCAATCCGGGTATTCACAATCCCGATCGGACTTCCCATCACTAAGGGAATCTCTATACCGGGGCCACTCGGTGCAGAGACAATTGATAGGTTATCCTATCGTTCTCACAAATACCCGGTCTTCACCACCGGTCTTCAAATGCTATCCATATACGATATATCACTTATTCGGAATGGGCTATATGACACAAAGTTCCTCTCCTGGCTAAACCGAATAGTGAGCGCAACATTTAAAACATATGGATATGGGATTTCAATTAAGTCACAACTTAATACCCAAAACCTTTCTTTTCAAATGGTTTAAACAAATTACCATTTCTAATCTTTTAACAAAAAGATTCAATTCATAAAGTTCACCCAGATTCGCAAAGATTCATTCATAGATTTTTAAATCAAGTTCTATTTCAATTGGATTAACTCGTTAAATATTTAAATCAAGATTTAACCTATAGCTTTCAAAACAATTTCATTTCGAATGGTTTAAAACAAATCACCATTTTAAATCTATTAAAACAAACAGATTCAATTCATAGCTTTCAAAAAGAATTCATTCATAACTTGGAAAAACAATTTTCAATTCAAACTTGAAATTCCTTTAATTAAACTGTAATTTCATTTCTTATCTGAAAGCTTTTATTCTTTTAAAACAAACAGTTTTCATTTTGGAAATCTGATTCATTTATATGAGTTAAGGTTCTTGGGTTAAATCCAAATTCTCAAAATTATACTTTTAAAATGGTTTAACTTCATATAAACACATTTTTAACATTTTTAACCGTAATTTCCAACCATGGAATTCAATTCCTTATTTTGGATTCAAATTCAAATTAAATTATTTAAATTGGAAATTTTACCAAGTAACTCAAAATAGTTTTTATCTTTGAAAACACCTTTTCAAAAGCATTAACATTTAACCCAAATCCATTTTCAAAATCAATTGAAATTGAAATTTCAAAAATATTAACTTTAAATCATTTGTGACTTAACCGATTTCCACGTGAAATCCATATTTGTGTGTGTATGGTGTAGTCCAGGGGTTTCACACAATAGTGCAACATCATCAATCATCACAGATTCAATCATATCAATATCGATAAGTGGTATAATCCACAACGCTTATCTTCATTTACAGTTTCACAGATAAAATAAATTTATCAATCACAAAGATTCATCATTACAATTCGATGGGGGTTTCAGATAACCAATCGGAATCCGACTCCTTGTCGCATCGAAATTCAAATGCCGTTTTACGGGCAAAGGGGTTCTCACATTCACATAGCAGTATATTCATCACAAGTATCACAGTTCAGCATAAAGAAATTCATAGCATCATAATCACATAACAGAGATATCAATCCAATATGCAACATTCAATGAAATCCAAACATCATAAGTAAGGTCAATTAATTATCTGACTAACTTAAATCAGATTAATTACTAATCCTGGTTAATTAATTTCAAACCCTTACTATTAATTATTCTTTAACCATCAATTAATCAACATTTAATTGTTAATTAATTTAACCCTTAATTACTGATTAAATTAATAAATTCTTAACAATTTTTTTCTTTAATTTCTTACATTAAGTAATTAACCTCCACTTACTAACCAATTAATCTCAAATTACCAATTAATAAATTAGCTGATAACCCCCAAAAAATTTATATTAAATTAATTAATCTGCTCCTTAACATCTTCATTAATTAAATTAATCTGTAATTATCCAAATCTTAATTAAGTTCTAGACAATCCATTTATTTTCTTCAAATTTCTCAATTATCATTATTATGAAATTAAACTTAAAACCTTTAAGTAAATCAAAACATTATTTAAGATAACTAATTATCTTTAGACCTTATTTAAATAACCTTAAAATTTGATTCCCATTTACTTATAGGTTATCTTGGGTTAATAATTTACAAACTAGTTTTACTAAATTTCAAAACGTGGTTATTACAACCTGACCCGAGCCAAAGAATCAAATTACCCGAGCCATAGTTCAAACTTCTCGAGTCAAGTCTCGAGTTCAACCTTAGCCAGCTTCAAATCTGATAATATCAAATTATTTCTAGTAACATTTGCAACCCGTACACACTCCCGAGCTCAAACTCCATCTCCTCGATACCAATTCGAGCTACCATCATTCAATAGAACACTGATACTCCTCGACGTCGTGCACATGCACTGATAATCGGAGCCACTCCGACCAACTCTGATGGCTCCTCCCAGTCGCCTTCGAACACCACGACTCATAAACACCTTCAGCAATCACGATAAACAATAGAAACAAAAACGAGCAAGTAAAGCACCCAGACACCATTATGAACGCCCAAAACTTCCCCCGCTCCACCACGACACACCACCAGAACTCACGCGCCTCCGGCCAAAAGCACTCCGACCACTCACGAACCCATCAGCCTTGGTGTGATTGCTTGAATCGCGATGTTGACTACGACATTTCCTCGCGACTTCGACCTTCAAAACACAGGGTTAAACCCTAATTACGCCTCGTCCCAAAAAATCTTGCAATAGAATTTTTTTAGCAATTTTCCTGACTTCGACAATGATCCAGCAAGCTTCACGTAAGATTTCATCATTCAAAACTCCTTTGATCGCTGGAATTTGGATAAAAAGCATTTTTGGTTCAATTATACACTACTCGAAGCATACTTAACTAAAAATTCCCATTTTTGTTTTAAAAATCCTATTTTCGAATGTAGTTTCAAGTTATATAATCGAATCCAAAATTTAAAACATTCGAAATTGGCATAGATTTTAGATATGCTCTGTAAAACTAAATTTACAACTGTAATACTTCACCAACATGCTTAAAACAAAATTTTAACAGCTTGGTCCATTCGTAAATAACTTATTTTGTTTTGAAAAGTAAGCCTATAAATGATTGGAAGAAGATGTTTTGTATTTTGATTATCTACTTAACCCTGTAATAACTAACAAGAAACAACAGTATATTGAATTGTCTCAGAACACTCATACATATAATCACAAAGCTATACAAACAATATATATCCATTCCAGAAACTTGCATGCAATCAAAATTTATACTTTAAGTTTTTAAAAGTGAAGTTACTCACCGTTTTTAGCAAAGTGACAGAGCTTCTTTCTTTTTGACACAGATTTGCATTTCCAGCTGAAACCTTCTAGATCTCTGGTTTGTAGTTGTTTGTGTTTAACTTGAAGTTTTGTTTTAGTTTCGAATGAACAACTGAGTTGAAGCTTGAAGATGGTGATATATAGAAAGAGTTGTACAGGTTATATTGTTTTGTTTGTACAATATAGGCATGGCTGAAGGAAATCTTGCATTTAATGCTTTGATATTTTGTTCCTATGCCTAGCCCATGTCTTCATAAACTAACATTTTTCATTTACTTGCATTATTTTACTCGGCTGAGATGATTTTTTTCACAATTCGAATTGACAATTGTTGCTAGCATTTAATGAATAAGTACTTTATGTTCCCTACTTCTTATTTTATTTTTCATGTTCATAGATATATTACTTTGTTCTTAACTTTTCATCAATTTTACAGGCATATACATATATTTATTTATGTTATTTTGTATTGACTTGTTCTTGCCTGGTTTGTCTTTACTTTATGCATATAGATATAAAGTTGTTATTATCTTCTTTCTTCTTTTGTTATATTGTTTTGTAATTCAAATGAATCTCTATAATTACTGTGTTGTTTAAATTTAGCTAATGTATTCTTTTTATATTTTACTTAGTTTATTTTATTTATTTGTTTAACTTCATATCCAAAAATCCAAACATCAATTTTATTCAGAAATGAAATTAATTATCAATTCATACTCAATTTAAATCCGGGATCGTTACAAATATGAAACTTCATATAAGCATTCTTCAGTTGAGGTCAACACTGACCTATTATTGCAATGGAAGAGGGTTATTCCCTTCGGTGAATGCAAAATTTACATCAAAGTTTACTCTGCTCCATGTGAATAAGTGTTCAAAACAACCTTCATGGTGATGAATCATACTTCATTGGACAATGCTTTCTTCTGAAGACTAGCGTTATCTACAATGGATGGGTATATTTTTACCAAACACTTGTTGTATATCCCCCTGCATATAGTAGGAAAGAATGCATTGGAGATGAGCAGCTAATGTTCAAACGGTTGTACTATGATCACATTCATACACTTACTAAATGAAAATATACCATTGTGATGTTTAGACATTAAATAATACCGAAATGGGGCAATCTATCCAAGCTAAATTCGTTGTAGCTACTTGATTGGTATAAATAAATATAAATAACGATAACGTCAAGGTAATGACACATGATGACTTGAATTCTTCAACAAAAAATCTATTACTATCAGTCGAGTAGATGTTGTATAACCAAAAGTTCATAAAGTTACCATGGAAGATAAGTAGTGAACTTTTACTATGAGAACTATAAAGAAAGTACAATGTACGAGAGTATGGTTTGAAGTAAGCAACTCGACAAATGCAACATTTTGTTAACTTGGAAATGGTAATACTATTAAAGAAGATCTTATCACTGTGGACCCAATATTGATAAAGAAACATCCTCGAACCCAAGCAGAAAATGATAGAGTTAAGCGTGTACCAGGCTTTTAAATCTCCCCGAGATGGCCGAGATGAAAAATCCGAGATATCAGCCAAAATCCGAGATTTGGCAGCCTATTTAGTTATAAGTGTTTTAAATATCGCCCGAGATAGCCGAGATATTTTCCCGAGATATTGGCCAAAATCCGAGATTTAAAACACTGGCGTGTACCCTAGGGAAAATTATGTAGTTTGATTATATAACTTCTAATAATGAATACTGTTCGTAATAAAGTAATCTTTTTTTTATTTTCTATTATATATATCAAGATATAAATAATATTTCAAATACATCAAATATATACAAGTGGAAATCCTTATTCAATCGATTGTAGTTACAAATATGTTTGTAACAATGGGTATTAGATCATATAAAATAAATACTTGTCCTTAAATGTTCATAGTCAAGATGTATCCAAAATGAGATGTCGATATATCTAGTGAGATTAGTGTATGTAATGCTCTCCATATGATGGAGGGTGAATTGCTCATGACTTTTAAAGGCACCAAGGGGTTACGTTCATGTAGTTGTTTGGAACAATCATTGAACAAGTCACCGAGATTTTTTTATAGGTTAAAAATCAAATAGAAGATCATATACAATGATGTATAATAGTTATTTGACTTAAGAATGCTATGAATTTTAAGGGTCTAAACTATACTTTGATTATGGTAATCACACGACAATGATGATAGTGTTAAGGCCATAGTTAGGTATATGTTGAACCACTTAAAGTGAAATATTATTCAAAAGAGGATTCGTCTCATTCTGATATAATGTTAATATCACTGTAATCGGTAGTATTTGGTCAAGGCAAATCATTTAAGTGATTATTTTTATCTGATTAAACCCTGGACTTTGATGTTGAAATTCATAATTAAATATGGATATTATTAGAGTCTTGATCATCGGCCAAGTTCAGATGTCTAAGTGATATAATGATGATGAAGAGAAAACGTGCACAATATATCGTTTCTTAAGGGTATAACTTAAATGATTGGAAATAGAATTCAACTAGATAATATGTAACCAATTGAACTCGTGTTCACTACCATGCTTTAGTAATGTCTATACAAGCTTTAATATTTAAGTAATTAGGTAATATCAAGGATTGAGTTCATACCCCAAAAGTTATACAATTGTAAGTCACATTATTCTACAGAAAATAATTTAATGAAATAATTTATAAAGGTTATATATACTATTACGGTGTAACTAATATAATGGTTATAATAATTAATTTATTATTTTTTTACTATTATTAGAGGACCAAAAATTAATTAATAAGATATACGCGTGTTATATATTATTTAATTATTTTTAAGCTAATACACCAATTTAAGTATAATATATAAAATATATGTGTGTATGTATATTATTTTATTAGTCAAAATTTCTAAAATTGTTTTAAAATAAGACAAGCCAAAATATGTGTGGGTATGAACTAGTTAAATGTTTTTAATTATTTAGTGAGGTAACATCTCACTTATAATGGGCCATACCTTGAATAGTGGATCTGGTATTTTACATAGCTTATTGATGCTATAAATATAGCTAGAAGCCTTATTCTAAGATAGACAAAATTTTCTTCTCGTCTGTCGATAAATGAAACATTCCTAACTTTATACCCATATTCTCTAAGAGTTTACTATGTAACACAGTCGAATAAACGAAGAATGATGCAATATTGGGTACATACGTGAATATTCCCTTAGGCTAACACTGGTATGTATTTAAAAATTGAATAAATAACTCACCTATACGTACGCACTATCGGCACAAACAAAAAATCATGTGTGCCTCCAAGATAGAACAATACATAACAAACAGTATATAATAGAGAACAAAGAACCGATAACGCAGTGATAATATATAATATAATATATACAAGGTATGATATACATCACAATGAATATACATACAAGAGACAATACAATACAAGATGGTAAACTATTATATTCAATACTAGTCTCCTCTAGGCCCAAAATACAAGCTGGTCTCACTGTCCCTGCACCTGAAATTTCTCGGATTGACCACAAGTATTATATAGATAACTTCATAGCTCAGACTATGTCTAGATCATAGGGTTAATAAACATATGTAACATAGCATATGCGGGGAACAATATAATGTCAATACCAACAATATAACATAAGTCGATAACCATATATAATATATGTGCATATATAATAATATATGCATAGTATAGTATATGTGCATATATAATAATATGTGCAATTCCTCCAACATCATCACAGAACCACATATCACACTTCACCCAAATACCATCTTTGACCATCAACTCCTCACTGTGCAGCATTTCACTAACATTTCTCAACTGCCTACAACCTTGCAACACTTCAACACTTCTAACTTCCCCGACCAATTCATCTACCCCTTCTAACATCATAACAGGCTATACATTCTCACCCCTGCCACTGCCCTGCAAACAACCAAATCACCCTGCATACCAGAGACAAACTGCCACCATCACTGAAGTCAACCAAAAAGAAAAAAAATAAAAAATGTTCACCACTGCTTGATACACCTGAAAGCTACTCAAAACTATCACATATCATCAAACAAAATTGTCAAACTCTCCAAATCTCCACTTCTACCTAACTGCTAGCAATCACTATCACTAGTATACTCAGTCGCACCCCAAAATCCAGCCACCTCCAATCTCATCAACCTTCACATAAACCACTTCATCATCTCTATTACATCATTTCAAGCTACTGACCACTGACATTCACAACTCTGCTAGACTAATTCATCCGATAATTGAACTCCAACAACCTACTTCCAACGCCACACTTCAATCCATAGAAGCACCTACAACCACTAGTTCAACTTCCTTGAACCTCACCTAGCCTCACCTCATTCTCCCAGAACCACCTACCAAACACCTATTATTCAAATCAAATCACTAATCCATTCCTCCACTTCTACAACATCCAATCAGTCCCATACAAAACCCAAACTCCTCTCTGTAACTTCTCCAACCTCCTTAAACCTCAAACGACCCACGACTGGAACAAGTTTAACCAAACGAAATTCGAAATCAAACCTGGCACACCCGGGGGGACAACATCGAACACCGATGAATCATCCTCCTCCGTCACTTCACTTCGAATTAATCCACCATCAACAACGTCAAGCTCCACCAAGTCACACACCTGATTCCATCATCAACCAGCCTCGGCCATCGACGTTAATCACCACCCTCAAACCCCAAATCCAATCCCTACGAACTCGAACAACCTTCGTGACCAAGTCACTGCCACTGACCCAAGTTGACCACTCTGCAACCATTGCGACGACCCAGAATCGCCTGCCATCGACTTCCTCTTCACTCACCATCACCAACCGCCGCAAATCGATATCCACCTTCCAATCGAGCCACCTCTAAATGCACCACCAGGGACAACCATTAACCCCAAAACCATCAGCTTACCTCACCGCAAGCAATTACCCCAATTCACCGAAACCAAATCGCGGGGCAACACTTGAAATCGAGAACCAAAACACCTGAATTCACGACCGTAATCACAAACGCCTTCACTGCCAACAATACAATAGACACTCCTCCACAAAGCCTCAATTGATTTCAAGGATGAGGGGGGAATTTGGATTTGCAAATTGAGAATTTGAATTGTGCTTGGCAATGTGAAATTATTTAATTCACTGTCTTGCTTTTGTTTATAAAACATTTTGAGGATAGGGTCTTTTTTTTAACGGGCCGGGTTATAGTTGTCGTGGGTGGGCCCTTGTGATGTTCTTGTGCTGTTTTAATTTTGCTTTGTTTTTATTGTTTTCTTCCTTTTTTTTTTTAGTTTTTCCAACTTATTAAAAAAAATCTTTTGTTCAAACTTCCATTCCATCCTTCTCTTTAAAACTTGCCTTTGTTTTTGATATTTAAAAAAACAAAAAAAAATCTTTTAATTTCTTTTCTTTTGTTTAACTTGATTTGTTTCAGTTTGTTTTAAATTTTAACCATATACAAAAAAAAATTAAGTAAAACCTCACTTTTAAGTTTTCTTTTCAAAAAAAATTAAAAAAAAACAATTGTATATATCTTGTTTTAAATTTCAGGTTGCCAAAGCAGATTGGAAAATTTGCTTGTTTCGCTCAACTGTTGCCCAAAAACAATTGCTTCGCTTTGCTTTATAAAAAGAAAAAAGAACTACTTACTTGATATGTCTATTGTTTTTATTTGCCTTGCATTGTATATATCTCTTGTTTTTATTTTAGTTGCATTGTTGATTGCTTGCATTTGCATATATATATATATATATATATATATATATATATATATATAAAATTCAAAAATTAAAAAAACAAAAAAATTACATTCGTAGTTGCATTGTTAATACACGTTTATTTTCTGCTTTGCATTTCATCCTAGATTTTGATTAATAATAACGATTAGACATCGATAACTTTTAATTGTATATTGACAAGTTGTCTTCTTTGAACAAATTAATTTCTTGGTGTCTAGGCTACGGCAGAGTAATAACCATTTATAAATATTACGGTGATTCGTAAATATTATAGTGGTTGTTCCTCTGAAGGTACTTAAACCTTCGGCTGCATTGCTACGGTGATTCGTGGTGCACCGATAACTCCTGCCCGTTACCTGGCTGAGAACTATCTTGTTAATTTAAGACAATTTGTAATTATACAATTTTGGGTTAACTTAGGATAAATCAATTGTAATTAAACCTTGCATTCATTTAGTTGCATTAGTTCATGCATATTTAAAAAAAACAAACAATTTAAAAATCCAAAACTAAAAAAAATTGTGAATATTCCTTTTCCCCTGAAATTTTTAAATCCTTTTCCTTTGAAATTTCAAAAATCCAAAAAAATTTAGAAAAACCAAAATCCAAAAAAAAAATTATAAAACCTTTTCAAAACCAAAGAAAAAAAACAAAACAAAAATCAATTTCCCTCTTGAAAAATAAATTTTATTTGTAAATATTTTTCCTTTATTAAAAAAAACCAAAAACATTCTTGAAAATGTCCGAATTTCCATATTCACTTGAATTTTACAATAGTTGTGAAAATCAATATAATCCATATGATTTCACTCCAAATTCGTATGGATATTTTAACAACAACTATTGTTTAAATGATTCAAATTTTGAACCACAAAATTTTCAAAACGATGACCAACCCTCAAATCTTGAAAAGAGCATTTCGTCTTTACTTGAAATCTCTACACAACAAAATCAAATGATAAATGATTTGTGTAATTCATATTTGGGAAATGATTCAAAACAAAGTTTTCAAAATAATCAAAATTTGAATTCAATTCAAAATTCAAATGATTTCGAGTATAACCCATGCCAATTCAATTTTGAACTCCAAAATGAATTTCAAAATCAAAACAAAAATGTGATCTACTTTTCAAATAATTTTGGCAATGGGAATAATCTCGACTATGATGCAAGTGAAAATTTTTGTTCTCAACAAATCCAAATCGAAAATCCTCAAGCTAATAATTACAAATTGGATGTTGTTGAACAAATGAACAAAATTTACGATGATCACACGGATTCGTTATTTGAAACTTATATGAAACAACATGAACAACAAAACCAAATCCCAATGTGTGACGAGTTAAGTAATAATCCATCTTTTACCCAAATCGACGATTTTCAAATAACAACTTTTGAAATTGAAAATGATGATCTTAATGAAGTTGTTGAAAATTTGGTAATTGAGTTGGATTTCAATTCTTTTGAGGGTGAGAAACTCGACTTAAATTTCGATCTTCCTTTTTCTAAAAAATTGAATACAACAACTTTGAATTTTGAACTTGATTTATGCAATAAAGTTGTTGATAATCCAACAAAGGAAGTCAAATTTAACGAACACGAGTTTTATGGGCTTTTTGAAAACGAGACGTTAAACTCTGATGGGGAAGATTTAAATCACCAATTTTATTTTGAAATCAATAATTCTGAAGAAGTTTCCAATGATGAATTTCAATTTCAATTTGGTAAAAATAAGCTTGAACTTCAATCAATCGTTTTATCAACCCCAAAAATTATTGAAAATAAAACGACTCGTACAATTTTTAATAAAACGACATTCATTTTTCCAAATCCATATTCAACTACGAAATCTTGTATGGTTTGGTTTTCTGAACTTAAGTTGTGTCTCGTATACTTGACAAGGAAAATGAATCGGTTTTTGGAAGACCGTTTCATTTACGCTTTGACGATATACTTTCTGATCTCGTGTAAATACCGTTCGCCTTCATGTTAATATAGGTCATCTTTTATTCTTGTTTTATTTTTTTTCTCCTTTCACTTGGGTTAACTGTGGGGACACAGTCAAAATCAAGTGTGGGGTGGGGGGAGACTCATCTTCACTTTTAATTTTTCATGGTTTATTTTTGCTTTTTCTTTAAAAGAAAATTAAAAAAAATCTCAAAAAAAAGCAAACAATTTTTTTTAAGCATTTTAATTTATTTTTAAAGAAACACTATAAGATAAATATATGGTTTCGGTTTATTAAATTGAAATTTTTGAAAATTTATTCGTCTTAACAAAAATAAAAATGAAGTTTGATTACAAATAATAATGGTTTAACTAGTATATAGGAAGATTCATACATGATAATTATGAAATATACCCTAATTGAAAATCTTTGTTTTAAAAAAGTGGTTGATTTAAAGTAAGGGATATAACATTTTTTTGTGTTTTAAGTTAAGTGGTGCTAAGATGATTTTGCAAAATCTCTCTCTTTATATAAAAAAATCTGAAAAAGAAAAAAAAACATTTGTATATATGTAAATATTTTCTATTAACACCTACAGTCGACAGGTGTTCACACTTGTGTGTTCACTCGCCATGCTCTGTACCTTTCTCACATAAGCCCGAAAGGCAGTGCACGATCGATATATCTGGCCTCAGTTTATCTGAGTTAGGTGTATGTATATAAAAATTCTTTTACTAATAACACCTAGTCAATAGGTGTTCACACTCGTGTGTTCACTCGCCACGCTCTGTATTCCCCTCACATCAGTCCGCAAGGCAGTGCATGGGTAATATATTTGGCCTCAGTTTATCTGAGTTAGGCATATGTAAATATTGTTAATATCAACAAAATTTTCAAAAAAAAAATTGGAGAGAGTAAGCAAATGAAATCCAAGCACTATTTTAACTTATTTGATTTGACTTGTTATTGAAAAAAAATAAAGATACCACTTTGATAAACTTTGATAATCAACTAAGGATCCATTTCATGGTTGCACTGTGTTATCAACCGAAACAACGAGTTAAACTATAGTATATTTGCTTTGATAACTTCATTTTTGTGGAAATTTGACAAGTAAATGACTTAAGTTTTCAAGATAATAACCAAACCTATATTTAACTTATTCGTGTTAATTTAAAAGTATATCCTTCATTCGTAAATGTTTTCAAAAACTTGCATTCACATCTTTGTAAATAATTCTTGCATTTTGTAAATATTTTCATCCTGCATTTGGATTTTGTGGGTAGTATCCGCTGAAAACCCTCACGAGACAACACTCGTCCTACTGGGGACACCCAAAGGTTTAACGGCATGTTGCATACGCTCAATGAAATCGTGCTCCCTACGAAAACGGATTTATCTTAGTTCTTCTTTATTCGAGGACGAATAAAAAGATAAGTGTGGGCGTATTTGATGTGCACGTAAATGTGCATATTTTTACCACCATATTTAATATATTTAAATTAAATAAATGATCATATCGGGTATTTTAACTTGTTTAAACCAAAAATCAAATTATTTTCAAATTGTCACATATTCATCTTCAGATAGGGGTAAAATGGTCATTTTTATGCATTTATTAAATTGTGAAAATTTACTTGGAATTTTCTATGTTGTTTTGTAGGAAATTTGGTGAATTTTACAAGTGGTTACATGATGATATATGCATGCACAAGAGTGAAGAGAACAAATGAAGATGGAAATAATTCAAAGTAAAGATAATGGAGGACCCCACCTACCCACCTACTTTAATGTACAAATTAGAGGCTAATGCACATGCTTATGGAATTAATGGCTTCATGTACACTTAAATAAGGATTATTTGAAGCTAATGATTACTTGGCCTCCACACTTCCTAAGAGGGTATTTTGGGCATTCCCCAAAAATATGAATTAGGGTTTAACACATGTATAAAATCCCCTTATGTTTCATGTAACCCTCCTCTCCCTTAGTCCTCCCTTAGTCTATCTTTTAGTTAGTTTTTAGCTTAGAAAATAAATCAAAGCTCTCTTTCTTTTCATGGCTACTTAGCCATTTCTTCTCTTATGTAATTCTTTTATACAATTTAATACAAGTTCTTTTCTCTTTTCTTGTTTATTTCCTTTCATGTTGTAGTGTAGATTTACATTCATGCAAAGTAGATTAGTTTTAATTCTTGTTAATTAGCTTTCTTTTCCATTAGCTTTCATTTTCCTTTCTTGTTGCTTTCATGTTGCTAGCTACATTTGTTAATCAAATGACAAATATGAGAGGTTAAACCCCTTTAATTTAGGGGTGATGAAGCTCTCTAATTATGTAGCTTCAACATTTATTAATTCATGCTCTCCTTTTGTGTTTAATGATGATCAATGAAGTGTTTTATTTGTTGTTCTTGCTTTGAATTTGATAGCCTATATTGTTGACACCAAATATGCTATGCTTAAACAATCACTAACACAAATGCCTCTTCATCAAAATATGATTATGGCAAAAGAAAGTGATTTGAAATTAAAATTTGATGGTCTATATTTCTAATCAATAGTTAATAGGCCATACTTAAAATAGATTTCATTTTCATTTTCATTGTGAAATTTCATGAAAGTTAGTAAGTGGTTTAAGGGTGTGTTATAGTTTGATGGCTTATGTTGCCTAATCAATAGCACAAATATGCCATACTTATGATAAACACATCAATTAAAGCACTAATGACCATAAAAGAGAAATCATGATTTCATACGTGTTGAACTACATGATCTAGAGAGTGGATTTATTCTCTAAATTGTCATTTAACTCTTATATTTGCTTCTCTTTTCTTTTAGTTAGTTAGTTAATTCTCTAATTCTCTAGATTAACTTTCACTCGACTTTGGTTTAATTTGATTGAATAGATTTTTAAAATCATCAATTCCCTACGAATCGACCCGTATTCGCCACGTACTACAAGTGTACACCGTGCGCTTGCGATTATTTTTAATTTAAATTCGTTCGACGGTTTTCTAAACCGATAGAATTTCCGTCGTCGAACATATAAACTTATAATATCAATAAAAATCCCAAAGTTTACATAACGTCAGATATCACAAAACCATGCGTAAAGATGTTATCACCCATATAAAGGCACATCAAATCAGAATAAAAAATTCAACGTCAAATGAGTGAATCATCCATATCTAGAAATCATCATCAAATTCCACAAATCATCAACAAATGAGATATCATCATGTACTAACAAGCTAGCACACAGAAAAGCGTATGAATATCCCTCAATCACAATAATAAATAAATCACATCATAAATATGTATAAAATAATAATACATCACACGTCGAAAATCATATATGAAATATATATAATATGAGAATCCATCAAACTCTGGATATCAATCACCAGTATAATCTCATCTTCTCATATGGAATATCACAAAATATATCATGATGGGTAAATGACTATACGTAAGATACAAAGTCCCAGGTAGAGTCATATCTCATAAGAATATAAATATTATATGTCTGTCTACCACACACCAGAACCAGATGGAAGGCTGACATCATGTCTGCTTGCTCTAGGAGCTAGACGTGTGTCCCTCTGATATGACTCCTAAAGTCATCGTTTACCTCCCTTCGGCATCGTGACAAGATCCACCTTTATGCTCGTCAATGCGAGAAATCTACATAATCACGATCTCACATAATGCCCCTATAGATAACTAACTACTGGCCTAGATGAGATAAGGGAAAACTCATATGCCAACACATGGCAATAGGCTGAAACATAGTCACATATGTATAATGGCGTCACAGATCCAGGGTACGGCCCCGCATTCAAGCCACCAGGGTGGATACTAGCCAATCTGGTTTACATCTGAAATATAAAGGAAGCTGAACAAGATAGATAGACACATAGTATCTATATTCAGCTCCACATAAATGATGAAACATGACTCCATGTATTACCAACATATGGCTCCATACGAATCGCTGACACATGGTTTGACATAATCATCGACACACGGCTCAATACAATTGCCGACACACAGCTCGATACAATTGCCGGCAAAGGGCTATATATACGACTCCCTAGCGAGCCTCTCCACAAATCCCCATCACATGAGTGTCATCTACTTACAATGAATAACCAAATAAATATCATAACCGTACCCTATATTATTGCGTAATACTTAAATATTTATTCACTACTTATAAACTATAGTCAACCACCATAATATTCTATATAACAAGAAATATTACCGAAAGTCTCATACCAGACGGTATCCATTTATTCAGATTTCTTGCTATACAGAATTAACGTAATCATAAACAAGATATTACAAAAATAGCAATAACATGAATCTATATAGAAGAGTGTCATCACCATATCATCTCAAAACACTAATCTAGTCAATATTAACGGTGAATCACTCATGTGTTCAAATTCAATTATAAAAGAAGAAATAATAATATATACGAAATAAAGCAGCATAATTCAATATATTATATTTATGATATAATTCATAGCTTCCAATATCATTAAAAAAACCCTATAAGATCCTTTGATAATTTAAAATAAAAATTTACTATATCTTTCAATTCATTCATTAATATATTATTACACAATTTCATTTAATTATTAAATAACTTAAATTAAATATATATTTATTTTACTGCATAAAGTAAAAGTATAAAGTGGATATTATATTTATATCAGTTGTCTTTATTTATAAGTATTTTAAATATATATAGTTATTATTTATTTTTATTTTATATATCTTTTTCTTTTCGGTTAGGCAACCGGTGCCTCGACCAGATAACCCAATCCTATCATGCTACTACGGCTTACTTCGACCATAGATGGTCTATTTCCAATCATCTGCTGCTCTTTCTTACCATTTCTTCCTCCCAATTCATTGCACACATCATTATACATAATATAAATCAATTCAAGCACACATATAAGATTCAAATATAGGTTCGTGAGCAAGATTTACACACCTAAAACCTGTGTTTCATCTCCCTCACTACTTGCACATCCTCAACACTTCAACATAGCAACAAAAATTCAAATTCCTTCATGTTATAGGAGAGTATGAGTATCCAGATGCATATATTTTAATTTGGTGATTTTTAAGATTTGTTTTCTAATTTAGAAGATAGGGTAAATAAGGGAAAATAGTTTGAGAACGAGGAGTTTAAGCTACAGTTATTTTTCCTATGTGGACGAACTAATATTTATAAAATGATGCGAAAAGTCGATAGATGGAAATCTCTGCATTATGGAGCTTGGGCTTGAAATACTTGGGCTTAGGGACTTTAGGTAAAATACTTTTATTTTTATTTTTATTATTTCATTTTTCTTTATAAACTACAAGTTACAATAAAATTCTAAATAAAATTATTTTCACAACACCTAAATATTTTCTCAATATTATAAGAATCTACTATGATTTATTTCCACGTTTCAATTTATTTAAAAATATACAATATTCACACTTTAAACCCATTTATTGATAAATTTCCAAATTAATTTATTTCACAATCTCTTTAAACAAATAATTATTCTCAAAACCATTTAACTTCATTCCAAGTTACTTCATTATAAAATTTCTAGTATTCAAATTATTCATTTTTAATTCCAAAAATTCATTTTAATTAATCAAATCTCTATTATCATTGTTTATTAATTATTACTTAAAACCAGGTCGTTACAATCATGCCTTAATGATGGACTTTGCAACTCCATCATTAAGCTAGGGAAATGTTCTCTCTGAGGTAAAGTTGATGGTTCAAGGTATAATTTATCAACTGGATTAGCAAGGATCTCAAACAAAATATTTTTTAATTAAAACAATTCCATATTAAAAAAATTTAAATTGATTTGCTACATACATAATTATTTTCTAAAAATGTATTAAGAAAATTTATTTTCTTATTTTTCCTATTATGCACAAGCATGCACATCATCGCGCCTAATATCTACATATACCGGTTCAGGAAAAAGGGGCTTTGGTTGACTGTTATATGGTCAAGTGGCATAATGACGATGACTTTAGTAGCATAAGAAGGCGATGATAGCAGGATTGTCAAAAATTATGGTCTACATGAAGTATTCGAGTTTGACACTAGGGATACCAGAAAAATCAATTCATCGAAATAATCATAGTTATGGGATCAGTAGCGTTCATGGTGGCGTTTGGTGGCAAGGAAAATTGGATGAAGTTGTAGAGGAGGTGGTTAGGGTTTCTCGATAATGATCTTGAAGAAAAGTATGTGCAAATTATACAAGTAGCTTATAATTTATTAGTTACAATATATCCTCTACAGTTTCTAGTCCACATAACTTTTACAAACAAATTACCATTTTCATTCAACTCGTGTCATGGGGTTGGTATTTAAATCCTTTGCATTATAATATGATTTAATCATAAATCATACATGTTTATTAATTAGATGTTAATATAATAAGTTGTAAATAAGTTATCTATAAATTAATACTATTAATAAAATAATATATTGGGATATTACATGTTATTTTAAAATTCCACAACATAAAAAACATAAATTATTTATTAATATATATATGTGTGTGTGTGTATGTGTATGTTATATATATATATATATATATAATTCATTAAACCTTATATTTGAATAAACATGATCTAAGATTAATAAAATTATTTTATTAAATATCATACTAGAATAAATGTTATTTTAATTAGTATAATATTTATTATAAATACATTACATTATATACTTTTTTTAATATTTGAATCAAAACTGGAATTATTTTAGGAAATATTGCATTCGAATAAATGTTATTCTTACTAATAATAATTCTTAAAATTAAACCAAATTCAAACAAAAAACATTAAATGTACTTAAATGTCAATGGTCTTATTCATAATAATGTACTATAAAAGATCTAGTGCATATTGAATTAAAAGAAATTTTATAAGTTTCCCTCTTTTACTCTGTTGTCTGATGCATCTGATTTAATGAAAAAGTCTAAGAGTGTGGAAATGCCTGTTGTTATAGTTGTTGATCCAAATGGTCGTACTAAGGCTGTGAAGACTAGAACACAACTAGGTCTAGAGTTAAGGAACATGCTGACTTAAGGAAGTTTAGATATTTTTGCTTGGTCGCATGGTGATATGGTCAGTATAGTCCTACCAAGCATGCACCACATGTTGAACATTTGATCTGAATTTAAGTTAGTATGGAAAAATTGAAGACTTCTTGGTAAAAAAAGGTAAGCAATGTTGCAAGAAGTGGTGGACAAGGTATGCAATGTTGCAAGAAGTGGTGGACATGTGCAATATCCAAAGTGGTTTGTTGATCATGTGCTTATGAAGAAACCAAATGATACGCGGCGAATTGCATAGATTATATTGACCTAAACAAAGCTCGTCAAAACGATTGTTCATCTCGATTGGTCAACTAGTAGACACCAGCTACGTCTTTCATGGATGCATATTCCAAGTATAATTGATTTCATTGTTTAAACCAAATGAAGAACATGCAAGTTTCATAACCAATAAGGCTTGTTTTGCTATAAAGTTATGCCCTTCGGTCTTAACAATGCAAGGGAAGCTTATCACATGATTGGTTAATAAGATGGTCAAGGAAAAATATGTTGAAATTTTGAGATCTATATGAATGCCATGTTAGTGAGTCCAAAAAGTAGTCAACATATGAAGACCTGGAAGATTATTTCGAGTTCTTCAAAAATATAATACGAAGCCATGTCCAAGAAAAATTCCCCTTCATCATCTAATTAGAAAAGTCTCTAGGTTCTATGGTCAATGCTCAAGGAATAAAATTTAACCTAGAAAAGATTAACATTATTACTGATATGAAATCACATACAAACACCAAGGAACTCATGAGTTTTAAGGGTAAGGTAGCTTCCCTAAATCAGTTCATTAGTCAATCCCTTGATAAGTGCATTCCTTTAATTGATCTGTTGAAAAGAGCAAGGACTTTATGTAGGCTCTGGAATACCATCAACCTTTACAGGATTTTAATAACACCTTAGTAAACTTTAGTATTGCCTAGGCTGGTAGAAAAGGTGGATTATTTTATGTATTCAACCACCTTAGATTAAGCTATAATTTTGACATTGGCATAAGGATGATAATAGGGTTCAACGACCTATCTATTACGTCATAAAAGTTTGTCACTTTCTGGAAAAACTATATGATGAAAGAGAAGCTAAGAATATTGCTTAGATTCCATTAGGAGGAAGCTTCAATCATACTTCTAAGATCATCCATTAAGGTTTTAACCGATTATCCATTAAAAATGGTCTTTAACCAACCCAAAACCACAAGGAAGTTAATCAAATAGCCGGTGGAACTAAGCCAATATGATAATACTCGTGTACCAAGAAATGATATCCAAAGATAGGCTTGCTGATATTGTTATTGAAAGCAAAAGGAGAGAAATAGAACTTTCAAAGATAAAAAACACCAATATTGATGTTAAGTTATGCTCATAATTGTATGTTGAAGACATGTCAAATGAACAAGGAGCTTGAGTTATATTTTGGTAACCCCGAACAACTATTAGATCTTTCCTACTATCAAGCTAAGTTTCACGGCAACAATATGGATGAGTATGATCTCTGAATATAGAACTGAAGATGGCGCCATTTGGGATTACTGTGGTAAGAATATATACTAATTCCTAGTAATTGTCAACCTAATCCTTGGCCATTATCAAGCAGAAGACCCCAAGGTTATCTTTATTCTCATAGCTAGTGTAGAAATTGCTTTCTTGCTTCCAAGCACATACTATTGAGAGTATACCAAAGGAAGAGAACACAAAATCCAATGCTCTGGACAATTTCGCTAAGATATGGGAGATATATACTTGAATTACCCCTTACATTCAGTATATTACTAAAGGTATATTCTCGTGGTTTCGAGAAGCTTGCTGTATCAAGTATAATGCTCCCAATTTGACTATGGACAACAGTGTTTTGTATAAAAAAGATATCTACTCCTTACTCTTGGTGCATTATGAAACAACAATGTTAGGAATTACTATGAGAAGCACACTAAGGCATATGTAGGAACCATTATAGCAGTCTCAAGCTAAGTAAGAAAGTTCTTCGACAAGGATATCACTGGTCGATCATGAACCGAGAAGCTATCGATTATGTTCATAGTTGCAATCGATGCCGAAAACTATCCAAATACCAAGAGTTCTTCCTAGTGAGTCAGTGTCGATGATGGGCTCGCAATCCTTTAACGTATGGGGTATTATCTTATAGGCCCACTACCTATGAAAGGTAGGGCAAAGTTTGTCATAATTTCTATTGACTACTTTACTGAGTGAGTCAAAGACGTACTTTTAGCCATGATCTTTGCTCAAAAAGTGGTTAAATTTTTATCAAGAATGTTAGCCTAAAAAATGGTTTAACACTTTAGATGCAAATTGTGCCAAGTTATTCCTTGATTTATACATATGCAGAGATGTAACCAAGCATTAATTGACTTCATTGACTTGGTTTTAATCATGTGCGAAGATGTGATCGAGCGACTCGACAATTTGTCAATGTCCAACTCATCACCTTTGACTCATCATGAGATTGAATCATTTATTGATGAATGACTAATGGCACTTAAGGAAAAATATATGAAAGTTTGTTCATCACTTTGAATTGTTATATTTGAAGTCCTCTAGGGCCATTAGGTTTGTCATGCACATAGATCTACATTAGTCGTTGAATAATGTTGTCCAGATGGCTTATGGTTTGTCATATTTTCAAATAGGCATAGAAGACAAGTCACAGAGCCATGTTGAAGTTTGTTATGTATAACAATAGGTTATGCATTCCGCCCTTATGTTCAAAGTCCATACTCCATATAAATATGCATATAGGAGATCATCATTGTTCAAAGCACTTCAACTAGGTTTATGATGAATTACTTATGATAAGTTCATATTATGTAAGTCCAAATCAATATTGTTCAACGAGGTCATAATCGAAGTCAATATGCAAGATTAAGTCCATGTTTGTTCAATTCAAATGTGATTATAGTCAAATAGAATTATCCCCAATTTGATTTAGGGTTATAAGGCTTTGATTTAAGAAGAGAGAGGCGGAAATGAAAATCCAATCCCCAAAATGGCACCTCTAGGGTTATATTTATAGAGGTGCAGCAGGGCCACTTCGCCTTCTAGCTCTTCGATGGTATTGACTTCAGCGGTGTTGACTTTGGCAGTGTTATCCTAATTCTAATCTCTATGAAGGCGGCATTGTCTTATTTCATGTCTCCGATTTTGTTGACTATCTCTGCTAATGTAAGATGGTATCATCGAGGCAATGTAGGTCGTGTCCCTACCTTTATGCAATGTACGACATTGCTTTGCTTTGACATGCAATGCCCTAAAAATGGCAAAACGAGTTTATGGTCGAAGAGCAGTGTATTGATGAGCCTGCTTCTATTTTAGTGAGCAAAATAGAGGCGCTTATTGATAGTAGCATGCCTACGATGAGCTGTATAAAAGCGATGTGGTTATCGCGAAGAGTGATGTGACTTTGTTTGACTTAAATACTTTCGAAGTGCATGTATGGTGGGATGCCGCCATGGTTTTAGCAATCCCAATGATTGCCATTGAGATGCCTCTTCGATGCCTCTTCAATATTCAACATCTTCAAAGTCACTTGAGTAGTGGTTTGATATGTTACCGAAGAAAGACCATGTTGAAGTGGTGAAGCACATCATCGAAGATGCATGACGAAGTGATGAAGTGCGAAGAGATATCCTCGAAGAGATATGATGTTGACATGGAGTGGTTTTATTCTTCAGTATAGAGCTCAGTAGCTTCAATCCTTTTATGATGTAACCGTTTATCACGTCACTCCCTATGTTGGAATTATACGGCTAACATTTAGCCTCCATAGTATAAGAGAAGCTTTTTACTCTTTAGGGTAAAATCAAGAATTCCTTTATATTCTTCAATCTTCCACAAGACCCCTGGATGACTTTATTTTTTTGTAAAACATGAAGCAGATGACATTTTTCATTAGCAATTGTCCTTTTAGATTCGATTAAACATTTGAATTAGCATCTACTGTCCAAATTTTTTGTGTGAATTTAAGCTTACAACTTTATCATAAGAGTTAATAAAAATAAACTGTCAAGCATAGGCTTAAGAAATTATTTGATCAAGTTATGAATGTAAACATAAGAAACTCTTTCCGGCAATAAGAGGCTAGAAACTTGGAAATCAATATCAGAAAATCCAAATCAGAAATCAATATCTTAGAGATTATAGAAGAGGACCCTAAATTAAATTCTTGGATATAATAATAGAAGTCTATAAGTCCAAGTCTGATGATGATGGTAGAAGTCCAGAGATTCATGTTTGATGATGATATAAGAAAACCGAAAATCTTTCTCTATTAATAAATAATAGAAGGCCAGAAGTCCATCTAATTATTATAGAAGACCGAAAATTCATATCTGGCTGATAATAATAAAAGACTAGATGTTTAGATGTTTTTTTCTGGTGATAACATCAGTAGTTCCGAAGTCCATTTCTGGAAGTAATAGATAAGAAGACCAGAAATCCATATCTGGCAATAATAATAAAAAAGACCAGAAATCCATATCTAGCAATAATAAAAGAAGACCAGAAATTCATATTTGGTAATAATAGAAGAAAACCGGAATCCCTTATCTGGTGGCTGAAAAATGTATTTGTTGGGGAGCATAAATAACTCATATTTGATAGACTTATCTTTAGAAAACTTGATTTGGTTCGAAGCACTACTTGGCCCAAATTTTGATTGTCTTGGGAGTGCTACTTGACTCTTGATTTTGATTGAATTTGGAGAGCTACTTAGCTCTTGATCTTGATTGACTTTGGTGTGCTACTTGGCTCTTAATTTTGATTGAACTTCCTTTTGAAGACTTCAGTGCTTTAGTGAGGCCTTTGATGGCAAGCACTAAAGACTTATTTCATCCTCCCTCTAGGAGGTGCTTTAGCAAGGCCTTTGATGACAGCAAAAGGCTTGGTCGGTGCTTTAGTGAGGCCTTTGATGATGGCACTAAAGGCTTACTCTATCCTCCCTCTAGGAGGCGCTCCTACCAGGCCACATATGCAGGGGTTGAAGACTAGTAGAAACTTTGGACTGACCAAAGGATTACTCTAGCCTCCCTCTAGGAGGCGCTTCAGTGAGGCCTTTGATGAGGCACTGAAGGCCTATGGCCTTTGATGACCGGGGCCTTTGATGGTCGGGACCTCTTATAGTCAAGTCTTTGATGGCCAGTCCTCTTACGCCTAAGCCTTCGATACAAAGGCCGAGACATCTTGTGGTCAAGCCTTTGATTGCTGGGGCCTTTGATGGTCGGGACCTCTTGCGGTCAAGCCTTTGATGGCTAGGGCCTTTCTTTGCTCTAAGAGAATCTCATTTCTTTCCGCACTTAGATTGACAAAAAAATTTCTTTATTCATTCATTGTTGGGAAGTATGGTCATAAATGTTCCATGTTCTATGTTCTTGCTATGACATTTTCATTTGGCCGGTAGAGTTTATAAGCCCCAAGCGATATTACTCTGTGCACAACCAAGGAGCCTTCCCAATTTGGTCCTAGAGGCCCATCGGTTGGATTTTTGGTATTTTCCACGACTCTTCGGAGTACTAGGTCTCCTTTTTGGAATGGTCTTTCTCGTACTTTAAAATTGTAGTACTTGGTTATTCTTCATTGGCACTCAGCCATTCGGACGACCGCGTTATCCCTTAGTTCATTGATTATGTTAGTCCATGAGATGATGGTTTTGATGACAACAACCTTAGAATAGATTATATAATATAAATACTAACATTACAAGTTTAGATATATATGTATATGCAGGATCTAACCATGCAGGTATCAAACAGTATAGAGATTCAAGATATAGAGATACAAGACTCATGAGTATCAAGATTATCAAGAGTTCAAGATTTCAAGGTTAAGTTTGTTTTATTAGGAATATTTGTTAAAACTCGTAGAAAAGCACTGGCATCTTAATATCCAATTTATTCGTGGAATGGAATCCACTTCGAGCCCGTTAAAGGGATGGAACCCTAAGTAGGATGGAACCTACGAAAATCTAGTGGGACATTGTTTTGTATCCACTAAACTTAATTCAAATGATTTTTCAAAATTATCTTGTTTTCGAAATGATTTCGAAACTTCCTTTTAAAATGATTCAAAACCCTCGATTCCGTTTTTAAAATAATTTTAGCCTCAAAACATCTTTATTTTCAGAGTCAAAATTTCTCCTGATTTTAAACTATCTTTTCAAATAATATATTTAACTTTTAAATTATTTAAACTTTGATTTAAATTATAGTTAAATAATATATATATATATTGTTCTTTATATTTACTTATGAATTTCAACTATATTCAAGTATATTTATAAAGTTTTAAATAGTTTTTATATAAGATAAATATTATTTTTATAGAAATTCAAAACATCAATTTTGGCTGAGGGATGTCGACATGCCCATAGGCACCATGTCGACATGGTGACAGTTTTATTCAAAATTCAAATTTCAAAAGAAGTGTCTATTCGCCATAACTTTTCATGAATGGTCATGACTGTTGTTCTTCTATAAATAGGGGTCAATTTCAACGAATTTTAGAACACTTTTCTCTGATTTAACTTCTCTTCTTCTTCTCTACTTTCTTATTTACAAATTACACCATTACTCTACCGAAATCAATATCGAATCTAACTAGATAATTTCTGGTTTTGATTCTCTCCACTATCTCTACAAGATCCAAGTGCTAATCTGAGTTATAGACTTTTTCAATTGAGCGAGAGAAGGTGTGATTGTAGCCCTGGAAATCAATTGGG
The DNA here is from genome assembly GCA_030737815.1 of Allium fistulosum. Taxonomy (NCBI): domain Eukaryota; kingdom Viridiplantae; phylum Streptophyta; class Magnoliopsida; order Asparagales; family Amaryllidaceae; genus Allium; species Allium fistulosum. The sequence continues at coordinate 478,360,866 of CM060908.1, forward strand.
TGAACTTGTTGCCCAGGAAATCAAGTATCTCTACCCAGAGGATTGTGATTCTGGAGGGTGTACCTCGTAGCCTTAAAACCGAGGGTTGTAATTGTTGAATTAAGTTTGAAAGGAAATTTGTACTTAGTTGTGCGGGACTGGATGTAGGGTAACTCTGAACCAGTATAAAATCCGGTGTGTTCTTTCCTTTACTGATTTTACTTTATATTTGCATCTGTGTTTGATTCTGTGTTCATATCTGTGTCTGATTAGTGTATACATTGTTAACAAAGTAAGATAAACTCAAAAAGATTAACAAATTTCTTAAAACCTTATTCACCCCCCCTCTAGTGTTAATTCTAGTCTTAAGATCCTTAATCCGCATTTCCCACATTTGGTATCAGAGCCTTGTTTTCAAAAGTTTCATTATCTATTTTGAAAAATTTCAAAATGGCTACTAACACTAGTACTGCTATTACCACCAACACTAGTTCATTTGTAGAAGGTCAGTCTACTGCCAGACCACCACTTTTTAATGGCAGTAACTATGCATATTGGGCATGTAGGATGAAAATATATTTACAATCTATAGGATTAGAAACTTGGAATATCACACAAACTGAATATTCTGAACCCATAACTAATTTTGCACAGTGGACTACTGAGCAAAAGACTGTTGCACAAAATAATTCTAAAGCAATGAATATTTTGTTTTGTTCACTTGAAAGAAATGAATTTAATAGAGTGTCAGTTTGTAAGTCTGCATATGAAATCTGAAAAACTTTGCAAGTAACTCACGAAGGAACAAGCAAAGTTAAACAGACCAAAATTTCCATGCTCACAAATCAGTTTCAATTATTTAAAATGAATACTGATGAGTCTATTTTAGATATGTATAGTCGATTTCAAGATATTGTGCATTCTTTAATATCTTTGGGAAAGGAATTTTCGGAAGAAGATCAAGTCAGAAAAATTTTAAATTCTCTCACTCCAGAATGGGATCAAACGACACTTGTAATTGAAGAGGCAAATGACATCAGTACTTTAAAGATAGAAGAATTGATTGGAAATCTAATGTCGTTTGAAGTTCAAATGATCGGGAGAAGAGAAAGCAAAGCATCTGAAAAGAAATCAATGGCATTCAATGCATTAATCGATGGATCAGACTCAAACAGTGATAATGATGAAGAGATAGCATTTATGACCAGGAATTTTCGGAAATTCCTGAAGTACAGAAAATTGAATAGTTCCATGAGAAACAACTTTAAGAATTCCGGTAATCAGACTATAGTACCAAACTTTATCAAATGCTTCAATTGTGACAAACCAGGTCATATCAAAAGAGACTGTCCGCATCTAGATAAGCAAAACCCTCCTACAAACAATGATTCTGCAAAGAAACGGAAATGTGCATTCACTGCTACTCTAGATGACTCTGACTCATCCTCCAGAGATGATGAACAGAAGAAAGATAATTCAAATCTGTATTTCACAGCAATTCTCGATTTAGTCGATACTAAAGACACGGAATCTGAAAAAGGTACACGTTTACAATACAATTGGTTGAAGTTGCTTGCATAGAATTAGTTGCTTGATTGTTTGATTGATTGAATTTGAATTGATATGTTGTTTGAATTTTAAAATTTATTTTCTATTTTTTTATTATTATTTTATTATTATTTTTTGACACATTCTGAAATATATTATAAGTACAATAATATTTCAGAAATATAGACATTAATAATAATATTTATATATATATGTATATTAGATAACTTAGAAAAAATCATGTCATGAAAATTCAAAGCCACATGTCGACATGGCCCCTACCATGATGTCAACATGCCTACCTGAATTTGAATTTCAAAATTTTGAATTCAAATGTTTGAATTTCCCTCCACCTTTTCACTTCATTTATTTCTCTGAAAAGATACCTTTTGACCAGAGAATATGTCCTTTGAAAGTCTATTTATTCACTATCTTTTATCATATCTTTTCACTATCATTTTCAAATTCAAACTCTCTCTTCATACCTTCAAGCTCTCTACTCTCTACTCTAATGGCTTCTTCAAGCAACCCCTCAACCATGATAATTTCTAGAAAAATCAAAGAGCAATTATTCAATGATCCGGAGGCAATTAAAGCATACATCAATTATGCTAATTATGCCAAAGTCCATTCCGGAAAATTTGCTATTTTTCAAGATTTTTATTCTTATGATTGATTCTCTTTTTGCAAACAATGGTGTTTTAAGTCTTATTGACTCTTCTCAAAATGATTTTGTTTGCTATCCTAATCTTGTCAAAATCTTCTATGCTAATTTAAACCGTGGTTTTTATATTGGAAATGAGAATGAAATTTGGAGTAGTGTCAAAGGCACTCAAATTGTTTTGAATTGTGATCTTTTGGGTACCATTCTCAATTGCAAAAGCATGGGAATGGATCTTTCTAGTTTTCAAATCAATGAACATGATCGTGAGACATTTCATCATATTTTTGAAGGAGATGAAAACTTTGAATTTAAAAACCGAAACTTTTATCCTAAAGCAAGAATTGTCAATCTTCTCTTACAACATACTTTGACCCCAAGATCGGGAAATTTTAACAATCCTACTTCAAAAGTGTGCAAAGCACTTTTTTGCTATTTTCGGAAATTATGATATCAATTGGGCGCAAGTTATTTTGGATGAACTTCATCCTAAAAATTTTTGAAATGGGAGAAAACACTTTATATCATGGAATTTACCTTACTCGGATTTTCAACTATTTTGGAGTAAATTTCAAAGGAGAAGAATTTATTTCAAGAAAAGTTTTTAATATCTCAAACATTTCTCTCATGAAAATCCTATATGTTTTTCAACCTTATGAAACCCTTACCAAAAAGGAAGAGCGTTTGGCTCATGAGGAAATGGAAGAAGAGGAAGAGGAAGAAAGAGAAGAAAGGGATGAAATGGAAATTGAAGAAGAAGAAGAAGGTGAAACCTCTTTGGAAAGCACCGAATATCCTTCCAATCCATCCAACAAAACCCTTCTCAAAAACCAAAAGATAATTGTGGAGAATCAACGGATTTTAAAACGATCCGTTAGTAAGGAGTTGGATAACATTTCTTCGAAGATGAACAAGTTCCTTTCAAAAGTCAGCAAGAAACTTGGACTATCTTCATCATCTTCATCTTCTAACTAGTTTTATCTTTTAGTATCTTATTGTATTTGTCTTAGCTTTTTTTTCGAATGTTCGTGTAGTTCATTATGCTTAATCTTTGTATTATCGTGATGAAATGAAATTTCCTTTCAGTTATCTATCTTATCTTATCTCTAGAATAAATGCTAGTATATTATATAAATATATACATATACACAATTATTCACAAAATCAAATTGTCATAAATTTTCACTAACCCATGTCGACATCCCCTAGAAGACCATGTCGACATGTACTGGTCAGAAGTGATTATTAATTTTGAATTTGAAATTTGAATAACTACCAAATGTCTATTCATTTCAAACGAATTTCTACACCTATATATAACTTTTTCTTCCAGAAATCTTCACTGAAATTTATTTCTCATTATCTATATCCTTCATTTCTTTCTCTAATTCAATTATGGCCAATCCTATTCACAATCTATCTGAAAATCTTGAAGAAACACTCAATTCATTCAAGAATATTCTCTCTTTTATTCTACGAAACCAGCGTCACTTAGAATTGAGTCAAATACAGATGATCAAGGAACAAGAGAGACACTTCGATGCAATACGATGGATGGTCTCCTCTCTACACAAGGATGATAATGAAGCACATCCTCCTGTCTCTCTCACTAATGACAATGAGAATTGGGATGCAATTAAAGCAGACCCTATATTGGGAGAAGATGGATGGGTAGATGTTCCTCGTAACGTTTAATTTTCTTTCTTTGTTTGATTTGTTTGAATTAATTTGGTTTGAATTGATACTTTTGTGGATTGATTTTATTTGGTTTGAAGTTTGGTGTGTGAAACATATATATATATACACTAAAATGAATATAGTCTTTAATTAAGTTATTATGCTCATAAGTATCATTATTTCTTAATCTATATATTATATATTCCGTTGTATAGTTTATCAATGCAGGTACTGAAGTCCAAGAATAAGGGGGAGTAAGTTTTTTGTTGATGACAAAGGGGGAGAAATATAAAATAGGGTAGTTAGGCATAGATTAAGGGGGAGTTGTTAGTTTTAGGAGGAGTTATTAGGATAAAAGTGATATTTTATAAACAAAGGTTGTCATCATCAAAAAGGGGAGAATGTTAGTCCATGAGATGATGGTTTTGATGACAACAACCTTAGAATAGATTATAAAATATAAATACTAACATTACAAGTTTAGATATATATGTATATGCAGGATCTAACCATGCAGGTATCAAGAATGAAGACTATACAGTATAGAGATTCAAGATATAGAGATAGAAGACTCATGAGTATCAAGATTATCAAGAGTTCAAGATTTCAAGGTTAAGTTTTTTTTATTAGGAATATTTGTTAAAACTCGTAGAAAAGCACTGGCATCTTAATATCCAATTTATTCGTGGAATGGAATCCACTTCGAGCCCGTTAAAGGGATGGAACCCTAAGTAGGATGGAACCTACGAAAATCTAGTGGGACATTGTTTTGTATCCACTAAGCTTAATTCAAATGATTTTTCAAAATTATCTTGTTTTCGAAATGATTTCGAAACTTTCCTTTTAAAATGATTCAAAACCCTCGATTCCGTTTTTAAAATAATTTTAGCCTCAAAACATCTTTATTTTCAGAGTCAAAATTTCTCCTGATTTTAAACTATCTTTTCAAATAATATATTTAACTTTTAAATTATTTATACTTTGATTTAAATTATAGTTAAATAATATATATATATATATATTGTTCTTTATATTTACTTATGAATTTGAACTATATTCAAGTATATTTATAAAGTTTTAAATAGTTTTTATATAAGATAAATATTATTTTTATAGAAATTCAAAACATCAATTTTGACTGAGGGATGTCGACATGCCCATAGGAACCATGTCGACATGGTGACAGTTTTATTCAAAATTCAAATTTCAAAAGAAGTGTCTATTCGCCATAACTTTTCATGAATGGTCATGACTGTTGTTCTTCTATAAATAGGGGTCAGTTTCAACGAATTTTAGAACACTTTTCTCTGATTTAACTTCTCTTCTTCTTCTCTACTTTCTTATTTATAAATTACACCATTACTCTGCCGAAATGAATATCGAATCTAACTAGATAATTTCTGGTTTTGATTCTCTCCACTATCTCTACAAGATCCAAGTGCTAATTTGAGTTATAGACTTTTTGTAATCAATTGAGCGAGAGAAGGTGTGATTGTAGCCTTGGAAATCAATTGGGTGAACTTGTTGCCCAGGAAATCAAGTATCTCTACCTAGAGGATTGTGATTCTGGAGGGTGTACCTCGTAGCCTTGAAACCGAGGGTTGTAATTGTTGAATTGAGTTTGAAAGGAAATTTGTACTTAGTTGTGCGGGACTGGATGTAGGGTAACTCCGAACCAGTATAAAATCCGGTGTGTTCTTTCCTTTACTGCTTTTACTTTATATTTGCATCTGTGTTTGATTCTGTGTTCATATCTGTGTCTGATTAGTGTATACATTATTAACAAAGTAAGATAAACTCAAAAAGATTAACAAATTTCTTAAAACACTATTCACCCCCCCTCTAGTGTTAATTCTAGCCTTAAGATCCTTAATCCGCATTTCCCACAAATTATGTCTAAGGGTTCTTTCTTTAGCTCTTGATTTGGGTCAAATGCATATGCGATCCTCCGATCAGAAGGAAACTCGACTTTGATTAGAAGCATGGCTTCACATCCATATGTAAGGGAATATGGGATATGCCCTGTTGTAGTCTTACAGAAGTTCTATATGCCCACAGGACAAAAGGGTAGCTCCTACATCCAATTTCCTTTTTCTTTGTTCAGTTGTTTCTTCAAAATGGTCTTTATGGTTTTGTTAGCTTCTTCAACAACTTAATTTTCTTTGGGATAAGCTACAGACAAAAAGCTTTTGATATTTCCATATTGCAAAATCGAGTAAATTCGTAGCTTTCGAATCGAGTTCCATTATCAGAGATTATCATGTGCGGGATTCCGAATCGGGTGATGATATTCTTGATTTCGAATTTGAGGACCTTCCTGACGTGATATTTGGGAGTGGTTCAGCTTCTACCCACTTTATAAAATAATCAATGGCTACCACTACGCACTTAGCTCCTCCTTTGGACACTGGTAGTGGTCCTATCAAGTCAATTCCTCATATATCGAAAGGCCATAGGTTTGATCTACAAGTCAGTTAGCTCGAACCTAAATGAATAATATTAGAGAATCTTTGACATTTGTCACATCTTCTCACATGATCAATAGCTTGACTAGTCATTTGAGGCCAGTAAAAGCCTTGCCTGGTAAATTTCTTAGCCAGTTTTATTCCATTAGAATGATCCCCACAGAATCCTTCATGAACTTCCTTCAGTAGTTTGGACCCTGTTTCTGGACTAACACATCCTCAATAAGGGAGGAGTATCCCTTTTTATGGATTACCCCATTTGACATGATAAAAGTTAGGGCTTGGTGCCTTATTCTCCTTACTTCCTTTTAGTCTGTTGGTAGTATTTCTTCTGTTAGATACTCCACGATAAGAGTCATCCAATTGTTCTGTATTGATCATTGGTTCTTATCTCGGGGAATTCTTCTTGAAGGGTTTCGATTTCATTTTCTTTCTCTTGTGTGTTAGGGTTTAAGATCTGGTCATTACCAAGATTTTTTTCCCGAATTAGGGCTTTCCACTTCTATGCTTAGTTTCTCTTGATAGCCCACTGGTACAATTCGGGCTTCTGGTGCCCCTCGTGAATTTGCCAATTTAGCTAAAGAGTCGGCTTGAGAGTTATTGCCTCTTGAAACACTTATCGAAAAATCTTTGAATTGAGCTAACATCTTCATTATCTTCTTGACATACTAGGTTGGTTTAGCATCCTTCGTGTAATATCTCTAATTAACTGATTTACTATTAATTATGAATCTCTAATGATCTCAATCCTAAGGGATTTTCAACTGAAGGGCCAGGGTAAGTCTTGCTATCATCGACTCATATTCTACCACGTTATTAGTAGCTGGGAACCCTAACTTCATCGCGTAGTGCAAGTGATGCTCGTTAGGAGTTATAACCATATATCCAGCCCCGGCTTCTTGTTCATTTGAGGCTCCATCTATGAACAATTGCCGTTGAGGTTTCAAATCTTTCTCTTTTTCTGATTGCTCCTTAATAAACCCTATGCACTCATTGACGAAGTCAACTAGTGCATGTCTATTGATTAATACTCGTGGTTAGAACTCCATATCATATTGGCTAAGCACAATTCCCCATTTAACTAACCATCCTAAAGTTTCTGTCTAGCTAAAGACATGCTTAAATGAAAAATTAGTTAAGACTTTAATTAGAGGTGCTTGAAAGTAAGCCCTTAACTTGCGCATGGTGCGCATTAAGCAATATGCTAGTTTTATATAACTGGATTCTGGATTTTGCATCCTTGAGTCTTTTACTAGTATAATCTACCGAAAGTTGAACCCCTTTTTCCTCACTTATCAGCATTGAGCTGACTGCATTTTCAGAAACTGCCATATGGATGTAAAGATTTTCTCCATCCATAGTACTGGAAAGAATTGGTGGTTTTTCCAAATGATCTTTTAGCTTTTAGAATGCTTTTGAAAATCTTCACTCCATTCAAAGTTTTTCTTTTACTTGATCACATTGAAACATGGAATACATTTATCGGTAGCCTTGGAAATAAACCTGTTCAACACCACCACTCTTCTATTTAGGTCATTACATCCTTGCTTGTTTCGGGTTCTGCCATGTCTTTGATAGCTCGGATCTAGTCAGGTTTAGCTTCAATTTCTCTTGCACTAACTATATAACCCAAGAACTTGTCGGACTGGATTCTGAAAGAACATTTTTGTGGATTAAGATTCATTTAATATTTTTGCAATACATTAAACGTCTCTCCTAGGTCCTTCAGGTGACTGCTTCTTCCTTGATAGTTGACTAACATGTCGTCCACGTATACTTCCATATTTCGACAAATTTGCTCCATGAACATTCTATTCACCGGCCTTCGATATGTCACCCCTGCATTTTTCAGTCTAAAGGGCATTACTTTGTAGCAGTAAGTTCCTCAATCTATTATAAAGCTAGTGTTCTCCTCATCGGGCTTGAACATCGGAATCTGGTTATACTTTGAATAAGCATCCATGAAAGACAAAATCTGGTGTCCACTTGTTGCTTCAACTAATTGATCTATCCTTGAAAGTGGGTCACAATCTTTTGGGCATGCCTTATTTAAATCGGTATAATCGATGCAAGCTCTCCATTTTCCGTTGGATTTCTTGACTAGAACTAGGTTGGTCGACCACTTCGGATAGAGCACCTCTCAGATGAATCCATTGCAACTTTTTGACTTCTTCCTTGAAAGCGTTAAATCAGACTTTATCGATTTGCCTTTTCTTTTGTCGGATTAGCGAAATTGGGATCTACGTTTAGAGCATGGCACATAATGGTTGGGTCTATCCCCACCATATTTGAATGAGTCCAACCAAATACATCTTTACTGGACTGAAGAAAATGAATTAATTCCGCACTTAGCTTTCTATCGAATTCCTTTCCAACTTTTAATATTTTTGTCTTGTTAATTAGGTCTATACATATTTCCTCAAGCTCCTTGGTAGGATTCATCCTCTCTTGATCACCCCTACAATCGAGTTCAGTGATGATCTCTTCTCCTTCCACTTTTTCATCCACTAGATTTGCATCTTTTCTCTTTCTCTTCTTTTCTAAAAAGCTTAATTCCTAAATGTATGTTGGTCTTCACTGCACGCTTTTGCCTTCGCTTTGAATGATTGGTTGCACGAACCTTCATTCAAAGGCTGAGTAATTTTAGTTTGGATTGACTTACCTTGCTTTGTGTCATAATAAGGAATTTAGTTTCACTTATATTGATCAAGCATAGAAAAATACATTTCACGGGAGCTAAAGTGCATTCCTCTTACTGTTCCCCAGCCACTCTTAGTTAGAAACTACACCATCAGGTATTTTGGTGACACGAAAGCATCAACCTCATACAGGGCTGGCCTTTCGAAGAACGCATTATAATAGGATGGCTGATCAATTATAAAAAATAGAGTTTTGAAAGTGCTGTAGTGTGGCAGAACCCCTATCTGTACCGGCAGTTTTATTTGCCCTACGGGGGTTGACCCCTTATTGTTGAATCCAAAGATAGGCTCCAGGCTTAGCTCCAGCTTCTCCTTAGGAATTCCCATCTGATTAAAGGAATGCTTAAATATTGCATTGACTGCACTTTCATTGTCAACAAGGATTTTTGTCACAACTGGAAGTCTAATTTGAGCAGTTATCATGAGTGGGACATTGTGGAGAAAACAGACTCCTATCAGTTCTTATGGGGTAACGGTTAGGCTATGCATCTGAATCTGATACCTAGGTTTTTCGTATGGTAGTTCTTCCTGGATTGAGAAAATTTCTTCCTTCGCTTCCCTGATGTAACGATTTCTGGCACTTTTGTTGTTTCCAGATCTATGTGGACCCCCATGGATCACGTCAATTCTAGTAAGAGGTGGGATGAAATCAAGGCATCTTCTTCTACCACATTTGCAGTGTAATTTGGGAGTTTCGGATTACTCTTCTCTGGATGGGCACCTTTTTAGTAATCCTTGACAAACTCCTTTAAATGTTTGTTACAAATTATCCATTGGATTATATCTGCTGACACATGGCATTCATCCATCTTATGTCCATTGGATTTGTGATAAGAGCAATATTCTCCCCCATTCCTCGGTTTTGGTTAGTCTTTGCCGTGTAAGAGATCAGGAAATCACCATTCTCCTTCATTGTAGTGTATAAGTAAGACATTGGTTTATTTAAAGCAACATGGCTTGTGTTTGAGTCTTCTCCCACCTCATCTTTTTATGATTACGGCTATGATTAATCTTTCCTATTTCCCGTTTAAGCTGAGCTTTCTTTTTGGCATGGTATATTTCATCCATTCGGATGAACTTGTCTGCTTAAAAGTGAATGTCTTGTAAATCCTTGCACCCATGAATGTATAGTTCATACCAAAACTGACGCAGCGGATTAATCAAAACAATGTAGATCGATGAAAGTAGCGATCGATGGTGTGAAAGATACCGAATTGCCAAATTCGTTGATCCGAAGATTCCGAATTCGAGCTATCTCAAACACGTTGATAGCGCACTATACCGTGTTTAAAGATCTACGATTCTTGCACGTTGATCTAGCGCACTAGATTCCGTGAATCGGCTTCTACGATCGTTGATTCAAGCGCACTTGAATTCCGAAAGAGAAGATAGGAGATTACACTCAACTACCAATTTAAATGAAAGCACAAAGCAATCAAACAAGAATTTTATTCAAAAATCAACAACCCTTACAAGTGTGACACTCGGCCTATTTATAGGCGTTCAACTTTACAAAGAAATTTCATCATCTCCTAAGTCGGTTCCGACTTATAACAAACGACTCAAAACAACCGACCTACCATAAGTCGTTTCCGACTTAACAGTTACAACACAACCCGCCTCAGCCGACTTATGTACAGAACGACTTACGACTTACAAACAGCATACGACTTACGAGTTACAATACAGAAACACAATTCTACGTCCTACGACTTAAGTACAGATGACATACGACTTAAAGAAATACAACATAATACCATACAACGACTCAACACTTAAGTCGTAGACGACTTAACGACTCATCATAACTCGGCGACGATTTATCCTCAGCAGCGACTTACGACTTACGAGATACTTCTTCCTGCGACTTAGCTCAGGTTGTAACTTGTCCCAGTTCTTCTTTGTTAGGTCGTAGACGACTTAACCCTTTAACTCCACTTCGCGACTTTCCATAGATCGTATCTCGCCCCAGCTCTTCTTTGTTAGGTCGTAGACGACTTAACCCTTCATTTTCGATAAGTCGGGGATGACTTATCAGTTCCGAGCGACTTAAGCCTTTGTTAAGTCGTAGCCCTTTTCCTCCAAGCCTATTAGGTCGTAAACGACTCATTGCTCATTCCTTAAGTCGGTCACGACTTATGCCTTCACTTTCCTTGAGTCGGTCATGACTCATGCCTTCCCCTTTGTCAAGTCGGTCACGACTTATGTCCTTAGCTGTATTAAGTCGGTCACGACTTATGCCTTCAATTTCCTTAAGTCGGTCACGACTTATTACTTGATCTGCATCATCCTCCCCAGGTTGAGAAAAATTTGTCCTTGAATTTGCACCCTCATCTTCCACAACAAACTCATTCCCATGATATGGTACGAGATGCTTAACATTGAATACGTCAGACGTATACACATCATCTGGCAGCTTCAATTTATAAGCATTTTTATTGATTCTTTTTAAAATTTTCATTGGACCAATCTTTCGTGCTTTCAATTTATTGTACGTTCCCACCGGAAAACGATCTTTTGTTAACACTGCATAAACCATATCTCCTTCATTAAACTCAACATTTCTTCGCTTCAAGTCTGCAGATCGTTTATACTTCTCATTTGCTTTCTCCAATCGTTCCTAAACGATTTTATGACATTCTGCTAATCCCTCAACAAAATCAGCAGCTTTCTTAACTGTCTTCTTTGATTGTGGCACTACCGTTAAATCCAACGGTCCCTTCGGTAAGCTTGAATATACTATCTGAAATGGACTGAACCCCGTGCTACGATTTACCGCATGATTATGAGCAAACTCTGCCTGGCATAACTTCACGTCCCAACTTTTCAGATTATCTTTCACAAGGCACCTCAACAGGTTTCCCAATGATCTGTTCACCACCTCTATCTGTCCATCCGTTTGCGGATGATAAGCGCTGCTAAAATTCAACTTCGTTCCCACCATCTTCCACAAACTTAGCCAAAAATGACTCAGAAAACGAGTATCCCTGTCCGACACAATAGATTCTGGCAATCCATGAAGTCGATATATCTCTTTGAAAAACAACTGAGCAACATGAACAGCATTCGCCGTCTTCTTACAAGCAATAAAATGTGCCATTTTCGAAAATCGATCAACCACCACATAAATGGAATCGTTTCCTCGCTGCGTTCTCGGCAACCCCAACACAAAGTCCATACTCACATCAACCCAAGGTTTAGTTGGTATAGGTAATGGCATATATAAACCAGCATTAGTCGCAGTTCCTTTCGAAACCTGACAAATATGACAACGCTCCACAAACCTCTCCACTTCTTTCCTCATCGATGGCCAAAAGTAAGACTGTGAAATCAACTGTAATGTACGGTCTCTCCCAACATGTCCTTCTTCATGTAGCTCCTTTACAATCTTCATTCTCAAACTACAATCAGGTATGCACAATCGATTTCCTTTGAACAGAAAACCATCTACCATCACGAACTCATCTGTCTCTCCCTCCTTGACTTTATCAACAAACTTTGCAAAGTAAGGATCATCGGCAAATAATTCTGGTAGTACATCAAACCCTATCACCTCAACTTTCATTGTAGTCAGCAAATGATTCCTTCTGCTCAACGCATCCGCTACACGGTTCGTAACTCCAGACTTGTGTTTAACAACAAAAGTAAACTATTGCAAATATGCGATCCACGATGCATGTCTCGCTGAAATCTTGTCTTGTCCTTGTAAATGCTTCAATGCTTCATGATCAGTGTAAAGAACAAACTCTTTCTGAAATAGATAATGTCTCCGGTGTTTAATAGCTTGCACAACAGCATAAAATTCCACATCATATGTACTGTATCTCATCTTCGCTCCTGACAACTTCTCACTGAAATATGCAATAGGATGCCCCTTCTGACTCAACACCCCTCCAATCCCAACCTTTGACGCATCAGTGTGTAGTTCAAACAACAACTGAAAATCTGGTAATACTAGAATTGGTGCAGATGTCAGCAACTCCTTGATCTTCCCAAAAGCATTCCCCGCTTCCTCAGACCATGAAAACTGTTTACCCTTCATACAATCTGTAACAGGTGCCATCACACTACTAAAGTGTGGAATGAATCTTCGATAGAATGAAGCCAACCCGTGAAAACTACGAACTTCCGTTATCGTCTTGGGCTGTGGCCAATCTCTAATAGCTTCGACTTTACTTTGGTCAACCTGTATTCCTTCTTCCGACACAACATACCCCAGAAATAAAACACTCCTCGCCATAAAGACACACTTCTTTGTAGCAGCATAGAATTGTTCTTCACGAAGAATAATTAACACCCTCTTCAAATGCTGAACATGCTCTTCTGTACTAGCACTGTAGATCAGAATATCATCAAAGCAAACCACAACAAATTTCCCAATGTATGGCCTGAAAATCTGGTTCATCACCCTCATGAATGTACTCGGTGCATTCGATAGACCAAACGGCATTACCAGCCATTCATACAATCCTTCCCTTGTCTTGAATGATGTCTTCCATTCGTCCCCTGGTCTAATGCGAATCTGATGATAACCGCTCTTCAAGTCAATCTTAGAAAAGATTACGGACCCACTGATCTGATCCAACAAATCATCAAGTCTCGGCATCGGAAATCTGTATCTGACTGTGATCTTATTCAATGCTCTACTATCTGTGCACATCCTCCACATTCCATCCTTTTTGGGTACCAATAAAGCTGGTACAGCACAAGGACTTAAACTCTCCTACACACGCCCCTGTTCAAGCAATTCCTCTACCTGCCTCCGCAACTCTTCATGTTCCTTCGGACTCATTCGATAATGTGGTCTATGTGGCAACACTGCTCCCGGAACAAGATCGATTTGATGTTGAATGTCTCTTAGCGGCGGTAACTCCTTCGGTAACTCATCTGGGAATACATCTTCAAACTCCTTCAAAACTGGCTTCGCTTCTTCTGGAATTTCAACCTCTTCACTGCTCTCTCGCCCAATCAACAAAAACACTTCCAGTTCTTCCTCAACCTCCTTAACAAACTCCTTCAGAGACAATAAAGTTTTCAGCTCTTCAATCTCTTCCGATTTACTCTCTCCTTGTTGTCTTTTCTTTAGAACTAAGATAATCTTCGTGCCTTCAAACATAAAACTGTAACTATTGGTCCGACCGTCATGTTGTACTGTTCGATCATACTGCCATGGTCTTCCCAAAAGTAAATGACAAACATCCATCTCTACTACATCACACCAGATCTCGTCTTTGTATTTCTTCCCAATAGAGAATGGAACACGAACTCGTCTATCCACTTTCACTTCTCCTCCTTTTCTCAACCATGCTAGCTTGTATGGATTCGGATGTTTCTCTGTCTTCAGTTTCAACTTTGTCACAGCCTCAGTTGAAATGATATTGTCACAGCTTCCCGCGTCAATCACAAATTTACACACCTTCCCCAGTATAGTGCATGTCGACTGAAAGATATTACTCCTCAACCAACTAGCTTCTTCCTGCTTCGGTGTCAAACACGATCTCCTTAGTATTAGATTACAACCTTCATCTCCTGACGCAATATCCTGTTCATCCTCCTCAACTGGACTAGAATAATCTCCATCAACATCCTCATCTTCAACTTCTGCAATCATGGTTCTCTTCTTTGGCTTTGGACACTCATTGCTTTTATGACCCAATTCCTGACAATTGTAACATTTGAAACCATTGTTAACCTTCACCTTCTCAACCTCCTTCACCACTGGTCTACTGATAGGTTTAGAAATATTAGAACTCCCACTTACACCCTTCACTTGATTGTTGGAATTAGTAAACACACCACCTCCACGCCTTCCTTGTTTCTCCCAAGCTAACGCCTTTTGATGTGCTTCTGCCACAGATCTTGGATCGAACATATTAACCATATCCTGAATCTGCATTCTCAATCCCCCAATGAATCTAGATGTCAGCTGCTCTTCCGTTTCCATAATATCATTTCTCGCAATAAGCTGGTAAAACTCATCTGCATAATCATTAACAGTCTTCGTGCCCTGCCTCAAATTCTGCAAACGTTGATACATCAGCGACTGATAATTGTAAGGTAAGAACGTTGCTTTCATCAATTTCTTCATCTTCTCCCAAGACTCAACTTTTGACTTCCCCATTCGTTCACGTGTAAGTTTGGTTTGCTGCCACCATGCCAAAGCTCTACCCCTCAACCTTGTAGCAACCAACTTCACTCTACGATGTTCTGGAACTTCTTTGAAATCAAAAATCTCCTCTACATTAGCCACCCAATCTAGAAACTCTTCCGCTTGCAAACCACCCTTGAATTCAGGAATTTCCGTCTTCATCCCAGATTCCCACTTGTGATCATACTCAGAGTAATTTCTTCCTTGTCCTCTTCCTTGAATACTACTACCATCATACTCCTCTTCAAAATCAGATGTATATCGATGTCGATTCTGACCACCAACATCTCTACTCCCTTCACGTCTACCACCATCCCTTCTATCTACATTCCTCCGAACACGATCTCGGTCATCAACATTTCTATAACTGTCTCGGCTCATACTTCTATGATCATTATCATTACTTCTCCCTTGATTGGAATGTGGTGAAATTCTACTTCTCTCGTGGTTAGATTCAGGTGAAACCCTTCTCCGGTTTTGATTCATCTCCGTCATAAGCTTCTCTAATCTCCCAATGCCTTCATCCATCTTCTCATTGAATTTGTCACTTATACGTTGCTCCATTTGCTCGGCATCTTCCCGCTTATACAAATCTTCAACATTTTGATGACGGTTAGCTCTCCTTGGCGGCATGATTTGAATCTTCTACAAACTCTTCAAACAAAATTCACACTTCAAGTTTCAAACACTTTTCGAACTTTGATCCAAAATGAAATGGATCGAAAACTCCCACTTTGTTGCAATTCGCGATGAACACGATGAACACAACTTCTCCAAATGATAAGATCCGATCTCTAAACTTCAATACAAAGTCGAACAACTTCAACTTGTTTTCGGCTCAACTTGATTTCTTCAAAACTTCCAAAACGATTAGGCTCCAAGTCTCGATCTAGCTATGATTGGCTAGAACAAGCTCCGATACCAAAAACTGACGCAGCGGATTAATCAAAACAATGTAGATCGATGAAAGTAGCGATCGATGGTGTAAAAGATACCGAATTGCCAAATTCGTTGATCCGAAGATTCCGAATTCGAGCTATCTCAAACACGTTGATAGCGCACTATACCGTGTTTAAAGATCTACGATTCTTGCACGTTGATCTAGCGCACTAGATTTCGTGAATCGGCTTCTACGATCGTTGATTCAAGCGCACTTGAATTCCGAAAGAGGAGATAGGAGATTACACTCAACTACCAATTTAAATGAAAGCACAAAGCAATCAAACAAGAATTTTATTCAAAAATCAACAACCCTTACAAGTGTGACACTCGGCCTATTTATAGGCGTTCAACTTTACAAAGAAATTTCATCATCTCCTAAGTCGGTTCCGACTTATAACAAACGACTCAAAACAACCGACCTACCATAAGTCGTTTCCGACTTAACAGTTACAACACAACCCGCCTCAGCCGACTTATGTACAGAACGACTTACGACTTACAAACAGCATACGACTTACGAGTTACAATACAGATACACAATTCTACGTCCTACGACTTAAGTACAAATGACATACGACTTAAAGAAATACAACATAATACCATACAACGACTCAACACTTAAGTCGTAGACGACTTAACGACTCATCATAACTCGGCGACGATTTATCCTCAACAGCGACTTACGACTTACGAGATACTTCTTCCTGCGACTTAGCTCAGGTTGTAACTTGTCCCAGTTCTTCTTTGTTAGGTCGTAGACGACTTAACCCTTTAACTCCACTTCGCGACTTTCCATAGATCGTATCTCGCCCCAGCTCTTCTTTGTTAGGTCGTAGACGACTTAACCCTTCATTTTCGATAAGTCGGGGATGACTTATCAGTTCCGAGCGACTTAAGCCTTTGTTAAGTCGTAGCCCTTTTCCTCCAAGCCTGTTAGGTCGTAAACGACTCATTGCTCCTTCCTTAAGTCGGTCACGACTTATGCCTTCACTTTCCTTGAGTCGGTCACGACTCATGCCTTCCCCTTTGTCAAGTCGGTCACGACTTATGTCCTTAGCTGTATTAAGTCGGTCACGACTTATGCCTTCAATTTCCTTAAGTCGGTCACGACTTATTACTTGGTCTGCATCAAAAATGGGGTTTGTCCGATTAGCCCTGAGTGTACTACTACTAGCTTACCCTATCGGTCATGTTTTTAGCTTTCAAAGCTTCTATATTAAACCTTTTAAGATAATCTCCTAATAGCTCTCCTAGCCTTTGTTTAATATTTTCTACTATAGTATAATCAATGTAAGAATCTTTGCAGATGCAGAGTCGAGCTGAAAACTCATAAGAGAATTGATTCCAAAAGTATATAGTCCTTTCGCGATATTGCCGTTATCATTTGGCTGCTACATATTTGAAAGTGGTTAGGAAAAGTCTACACCGCATTGCTTCAGATGCATTATACAAGTCCATCTGATTCTCAAAGGCCAATAAATGGTCATCTAGATCAATTATTCCATTGTAACTGACTGATAGGATCTTAATCTGAGATGGAACTCTTGCAGACATTGTCTCATCTGTGAACAAAGCTTCTCGCTAGTTATCATTGACTCTCTCATCTTAAGTCTTTTTTCCTTTGGCATTGAGCATATAATTTTCCATTTTTGCTACCATATCCGTCAAGTAGTCCTCATCAATATGATAATTGCTTCTTTCGGGTTTATATCACTCTAAAGTAGAGATTCCAAACTGTTCGTTAGATTTTTTTTCTCGATCCTTCCCTGATAATCTGCGTTAGTATGCTGGTTACTTTTCTTTTTCTATGGAGTTGCAACAAGCTTGCTTTTGTTCTTATTCCTAAATTATGAAGCATTCAAGTTTCTTCTTGGAGATTCTACTTCATCCCCTCTTGTAAGCTTTGCAGTCCTTGAAGATTTCTAGGCAAGCACTCCCTCCAAGAGTTCTTTCATCATTAGCAGTTATCGCTCTAAGTTTTGGATTTTTGCCTCACTACTAGTTGGTTGCACCGATTGTGATGGTTGCCCGTGTTCCGTGTTTCCCATGTTAAAATTGGGAATCACATTATCTTCTAGTGTCATTGTCTGTATGACCTCTTCAGTCTGAGTATTGAGTCTTCTGATCTCATTTTTCCTAAACAAAATTCACTTATTTAGTCTAGACGATGAGGGAATTAAACAAGTCGGAGGTTCGAGCCATCCTTCTAGCACCAAAATGATAGACCAAAAAATGGTTTAACACTTCAGATGCAAATTGTGCTAAGTTAGTCCTTTAATTTATACATATGCAGAGACGTAACCAAGCATTAATTGACTTCATCGACTTGGTCCTAAACATGTGTGGAGACGCACTCAAGAGACTCGATAATTTCTCAAGGTCTAACTCATCACCTATGATTCATCATGAAACTTAATCATTTATTGATGAATGAAAATTGACCCTTAAGGAAGAATATATGAAAGTTTATTCATCACTTTGAAATGTTATATTCAAAGTCCTTTAAAGCCATTAGCTTTGTCATGCATATGGATCTACATTAGTCATTGAATAATGTTGTCCACATGGGTATGTCATATTTTTCAATAGGCATAAAAGAAAATTCATGGAGTCATGTCAAAGTTTGTTATATATAATAATAGGTTATGCATTCCCCCTTATGTTCAAAGTCCATGGTCCATATGAATATGCATGTAGGAGTTCACTATTGTTCAAGGCACTTCGACTAGGTTTATGCCAAATTAATTATGATAAGTTCATATTATGCAAGTCCAAATCGGTATTGTTTAATGAGGTCATAATCGAAGTCAATATGCAAGATTAGGTCCATGTTTATTCTATTCGAATGTGATTACGGTCAAATAGAATTGTCCTCAATTTGATTTACGGTTGCAAGGCGTTGATTTAAGAAGAGAGAGAAATGAAAATCCGATCTCCAAAATGGCACCCTTAGGGTTATATTTATAGAGGTGCGGCTGCGCCACTTCGCCTTCCAACTCTTTGGTGGTAATGACTTCAGTAGTGTTGACTTCGGCAGTGTTATCCTAATTCTAGTCTCTATGAAGGCAGCATTGTCTTATTTCATGTCTTCAACTTTTTTGACTATCTCTACTAATGTAAGATTGTCTCATCGAGGCAATATGGGCCGTGTCCCTGCCTTTATGCAATGTAAGATCATCAACATTGCTTTTCTTTAACATGTAATGCCATATGAATGGCGAAGTGAGTTTATGGCCGAAGAGCAGTGTGTCGATGAGCCTGCTTTGATTTTTGGTGAGCTAAACAGAGACGCTTATTGATAGTAGCATGCCTTCGATGAGCTGCATAAACCCGACGTGGTTATAGCGTGGGATGCCACCGTGGTTTTAGCAGTCCCAATGATTGCTGATGAGATGCCTCTCCAATGCCAATTTATCTTTGATATTCAACACCTTCAAAGTCATTTGAGTAGTGGTGTAATATGTTACCGAAAAAGAGGCATGTCAAAGTGGTGAAGCACATCATCGAAGATGCATGTTTCCAGCTTGAAAGAAATAGGTTGTTGATGAGTGACGAAGTGACAAAGTGCAAAGAGATATCCTTGAAGAGATATGTTGTTGACGAGGCATGGTTTTATTCTTCAATATAGAACTCAGTGGCTTCAATCCTTTTATAATGTCATCGTTTATCACACCATTCCTGATATTGGAATTATATGGATAACAAAGAACATAGTGACAAGGTTCGATCTTCCATATAAAATCATCATAAATAATGAAACTTAGTTTGAAAGCAATGACTTTTTACACTATTGGCTAGAGAATGACATCATGAAAGTTTTCCTCAATAGCACATCCATAAACCAAATGGTGTCATCGAAGCTACCAACAAAATAATCAAGGCTTGTTTAAAGAAGCGACTGAGCAAAATGAAAGAGAATTGGGTCGAAGAGTTTCCCATCATACTTTGGCTACACATAATGAGTACCCGAACACCTAACAGAAATACTCCATACTCATTGGCCCATGGACTGAAGCAATTCTACTGGTATAACTTGGCATTCTTAGCCATCGAAGAATGTAAAATAGAGAAAACAAAAAACTCATTAGATTTTATTCTTGGTTAAGAAGCCACGCAATCCTCTAAAAATTTTAGTACATGCAATGGATGTCACGGTATTACAATTAGAAAGTCTAACGTTGTAACTTTGAGAAATTAATCTCATTCAAAGGAAGGTATGTCAAATATTCGAGATTCGTCTAATAATGGCTCTCTCGGCTCTAACTAAGAAGTACTACACATCGTTCGTGAGGTAATTCCTCCAAGCCCATACATATTAAGAGACCATATGGCGCTGCCATTCCTCGAACGTGGAATGTTGAATATGTCAAACCGTACTATGCTCTTAGTAACCCCTTAGAAATTACTTCCTTGACCATCCATCCATGTTAAGCCTTACAGCCATCAAAGAACCGATGCTAAAATCGAAGAATTGGATCTCTATACATAATAAATAAACTCTTGGCTAATTCCTACCGTTAAATGAATGTTCTTTGTTACAATATGATTTTCAAACAAAAATTGAGTATTTGTAAGGGAATTTAGCGATGAATGGATAATACCCCAAGAAGGATCCAGAGATAATCAAAACGCTCAAGTAGGCATAACCTATGCCTACCATTGGTTTTAGCCTAGAATTTCACGATACGTCCAAGTAAAAACCTCAAGGTACTAGAAAGTAGCATCGAGAATAATGCCTCCATGTCAAGGCAGTTTTGGATTGCCCACGCAGTTCTACTGTGGAGCTAGAGTAAACAGCATTGCAAACGTCTACAACTAAATCCTTCTTTGTAGTGTAATTGATATTCTCCATATGCTCTAAAATCCTCTCATTTGAGGTCACCCAAAAGGCGCTTCATTTGTAAGTCAACTACACAAATAAATGCAAGATATGAATAAATTAAAGTAAAGTTGATAATATATACAATGTACATAGTATTATTAGCTCGGTAAAACTACTAATATTACCATTGACCATAACTTTTACCCACGAACCGTTCCTACGAAGTGAACTTTGGAAGACGTGTCATACTATAATTTTTACCAAATTAAAATATGCTTTCGGCATTATCTAGGTAATAGTTGAAATAACGAAGTCCATAAATTACAAGGATGGAAGTTGTTTCAGCTATAACCGAGGTCATTGATCTGTTAATAGTTTGGTCATGAACTTTGAAGTTAATATTGAAAGGCTGAGCGGCTAAAATATTACAATAGCCCAAGAGGCTCAATTTTTAGCTCACTATAGCTTAGTAGATCAAACCCTATGATACTTGAACATATTATTAGCTTTTAAAACTCTATATAAACCACCTCAATCAAAAATCCAAGAGTGCACGATAAACACCAAGGCCCAAAGACTTAAGCACAAAGGAAGCTTTAGATAAAGATATAAACTGAAAAATGGGACTCAAAAGTACCTACTAGTCTGACATTTGGATCAATCAATGAGATGACCACCAATTTATTCAACTTTCAGTTGTTGTCGTGAATATGGTGTGAAACGACTTAGGAATAAAGTAAATATCACTCCTAGGTCTTAAGGCCTAAACATATTAACTCCAACCCAATAATGCTAGAACTTAATTATTATTATTTTTAATAATAAGAGTGATATTTTATTCAAGTAGAGCATTCATTTTGATATCTTATGGGTTTGAATCCATTATCTTTAAAACCTAAGTCAAAAGAATGTTGGAACTTATTAAATATTTAAAGAGAAGTCACTTCAGCTCACTTAGTCAATCAATGCCTCCAACAAATAAAAGCCAATAAAGCCACCAAGCAAAGACCAAAAGTTATTTGCTTGTTCCATCAACAAGACACTACCAAGTTATGACAAGTATCTTCATCAGAGCTCCCCATTTTGACGAACCACCTATCGAGTTCCAAGACAACTATATAAATAGAGAATTCACGAAAGGGATCGAAATCTGAAAGCAACAAAACTAACGAGTTGTTTATCTCATTTAAAATTTCCTCAAAAAATTATAACTCAACCCTTTCGAAAGCATTGAGGAAGCGACTTTAAAATTTAAAAGGATGAAAGCTTCCCTTTCGAATGCAATAAAGAAAAGCGGCCTCTAATTGATTCGAAAGGTATGAATGCAGTAGTTAGGTATTGAATAGGTTCAAAAGCGGCATCTATTTTGAAAGCATCTTTTAAAAACAAAGGCAATTTGGACTGATTCGAAAGCTTATCAAAATGGCTTCAACCCCTTCGAAAGCATGCCTTCGACACAGTCCCTTCCGCCTTTCTCCAATACACTATGTATCAATTGCTTGATACCATGTGCATTGATTTCAAATGGGTGCAAAAGGTCATTAGTAGAAGTATAGTGACGGAAGCAAGCAAATAGAATTGGCGAATTTGTAATTCGAAACAAAACTGATTTTTATACCTTTTAAAGTAATTCATTTTTACCTAACTTGTCTAATTTGTCAAAATATGATTGGTAGCCAATTCTTTATGCAAATTCTTTTCTAAAAGGCTCTTGAACTCAACATTTAAGAAATGAAATCATTTTAACAAATAAGCCCTTCCCCATAACAATACATCTAAAATATTTAAGTCCTCTAACTTAAATAATTTAATAACCATAGTAAAATACTTAGAAAAAATCCCCAAAAATCACAACTATTCGCTTTTAGTATGTTTTCTAACATATATAAATTTTAGACCCGATTACAGTACTTGATTGCCTTAAATAATTTAAACCCAAAATTATCTATTTCTACCGTTCAAAATTCACAATAAATTATCCATGGCTTGGAATATTATGAGAATTTAAACCAATCTCCGAAATAATGTTTTACATAACATATTCAAACATCATGGCATTTGGAAATATATTTGCATGATTTTAACCGTAAAATTTAATTAAATTATCCCAAAAAAATCCTTGTTTAATTATAACATGGCATATAAATCAAAGCATATCATCATTCATCCAATCATACAGTTTGAACCTTAAACCCGAATAAAATATTCAAGATGACTTATATGAGATGGTTTAGATTATTATTCACCTTGTTTGGATAAGGAATTTGAGATTTGTTCTTCACATTAACCTTCCTAGCTTGAATCTATTCCTCTGATTGATTTTTTAGCTCTTCTCCTTGGGTTATGGCCGGCCTTGTTTTCTTTTGTTTATGTTTTTTTCTATGAATGTAATGAGAATGAAACAGTTGTAAGGGTTTTAGGGATTATGGGGTTCGGCTATTCCCATATTACTCTTGCCCTATTCTCTTAAGTAATAACTTATAAATCCAGTTAATTAAGGCATGGCCCTAATTAGTTCTCAATTCCCTTATTGCTCTAGTCTCTACATCATTCTATTTAATTTATCTAATTAAATCTCTAGAATAATGCTATTTAAAATTAGGGGTGTTAAGAAGAGAAGTAGAACTTTCAAAGGTAAAAACACCATTATTGATGTTAAGTTATGCTTATAATATAAACCGAAAATCTTCACTTTTTGATCACAGGTTTGCAAGTTTTCATCAGTGGGGACTAGGGTTGTTCTTCCCGCCGCTTCTTCTTTTTTTCGCTCGTCCTCTTCTTTTTCCTCCCCTTCACTCTGTTCTCCCTAAACCCCAGCTTTCCCTATTGTTGTTGCTTGCAACCTTGTCCATTCTTAAACTCCCTTTTTTAATTGCTCAGTTATCTTCCGGTTTGCTTTTCCTTTCTTCACGATTTGCTTCTCTTTCCCGATTTTGTCCTCTCTCGGGTAGATGTACATCGTTCCTTTTTCTGGTCAACCCGCCTCGCCTTCTTACCTTTCATATTGCCCTTGGTGACTGCCTGCAGCAGAAGTGGCACCCTATTGATCTGGTTTGGCCTTTTTTGGTTGCGGTTGTCTTCCTTTTTGACCTTTGTACGTGTAGCTCTTTTGTTATGGATTTCGGTCGATTCATGTTGCTTTTTGTGTTTGATTGGTGCTGTGTTTTGTTCGATCTATTTTTGGCTTTTTGGGTTTTTGTGATGGTAGCTTTTATCATGGAGTCTGCTTTCTTGTTCGTGGTTGGCTCCGTGCTATTCTTTTGTTCTGCAAGTTGTCTTCTGCGTTTTTCCTTACCTCCATGTTTGGATTTTGCTATGGATCTATTATGTTATCTATTTTGGTTCCTTCATGTTATGTTTCTGGAGTTTTTGCTCCGCTATGTTTTGCATTTATCGATGGCGAATTTTGTTATGTTTCTTGCCTCAATGCCTTGTGATTTTCTCTCCACATTCCTTCCTGACCTTGGCGATTACTTGCAATGGGGGTCTATGCATTTGGTTTGGTTGTTGTGCTTCTTCTTGGGTAATTTTGGGGTTTGCTTTCATAATTGGTTATGCTCTTGGTCTTGCCTGCTATTTGTTACGTTTATTTCTTGCAAGTTGACTGTTATTTTGGTGCCATTTGGTCCTTGCTGCCATGTTGTCTTCATAGCAATGTTGTGGTTTGTTGCAATTTTTCTCCTTTTTCCTTGCTCCTGTTTTGGTAATGGATGGATGGTCATTGGGATCTGGGTTCAGTTCATATGGAATCTTGTTACTTTTTGAAATTTGTTCGTTTTAGGGTTATTGTGGTTATGTAAGGTGTCAAGGTTATTGTGATTATGTAAGGTGTGTGTTTAATGAGATTGCCTAGTGCAACTTGATTGTCAATGTTTGTACCCTATGTGGTGCTATTTATACTCTATTTGTGTGAGATTCTCATGCATGAGTTGTTAATGGTTGGGCCACTATAAAAACCGTGTTAGTAGCTTAGACAATTTGCCTATCTCCTATATCTGTATTGTTTTTATTACTTTTGTTGTAATAAAAAGTAGATGGTCCACTATAAAATCGGCTGGCCTTGCCAAAAAAAGTTATGCTCATAATTGTATGTTGATGGTATGTCAAATGAATAGGGAGCTTGAGTTATGTTTTGGTAACTCCAAACAACTATCAAATCTTTCCTACTATCAAGCTCGGTTTCGCGGCAAAAATATGGATGAGTACGAATCTCTGACTATAGAATTGAAGATTACTAAGATTGGAATTACCGCAATGAGAATATATAGTAATTCCTAGTAATTGTCAACCTAGTCCTTGGTCATCATCAAGCAAAAGAACCGAGGTTAACTTTATTCTCATAGCTAGTGCAGAAATTGCTTTCTTGCTTCCATGCACATACTATTGAGAGTATAACAAAGGAAAAGAACACAAAAGCTAATGCTCTAGCCAATTTAGCTAAGATATGGGAGATATATACTTGAATTACCCCTTGCATTTAGTATGTGGCTAAAGGTATATTCTTGTGGTTGCCAGAAACACGTCGTATCAAGTATAATGCTCCCATTTTGACTATGGACAACAGTGTTTTGTATAAAAGAGGATATGCTACTCCTTAATCTTGTTGCATTATGAAAGAACAATGTTAGGAATTACTACCAGAAGCACACGAAGGCGTATGTGGGGACCATTGTAGCAGTCTCAAGCTAAGCAAGAAAGTGCTTCGGCAAGGTTATCACTGGCCGACCATGAACCGAGAAACTATTGATTATGTTCATAGTTGCAATCGATGTCGAAAATTCTCCAAAATATTGAAAGTTCCTCATAGTGAGTTAGTGCTGAATGATGAGCTCACAATCCTTCAACGTATGGGATATTATCTTATAGGCCCACTAGCTATGAAAGTAGGGAAAATTTTGTCAATTTGAAAGCAACGAGTTTTCAAACTATTGGCTAGAGAATGATATCATGAAAAGTTTTCTTTGGTAGCACATCCTAAAACAATATGGTATCATTGAAGCCACCAAAAAAACGATCAAGGCTTGTCTAAAGAAGCAACTGAGCAAAACAAAAGGGAATGGGGTCGAAGAGTTTCCCTTTGTACTTTGGCTACACACAATGAGTACCCGAATACCTAATGAGAATTTCTCCATACTCCTTGGTCCCTAAATTGAAGCAATTCTACGAATATAACTTGGCATTCCTATCCATTGAAAAATGTTTTATAAACATAGTAAAATAGAGAATACAAAAGAGTCATTAGATTTTATTCCTGGGTTAAGGAGCTACGCAATTCTCCAAGATGTTTAGTACATGCAATAGATGTCACGGTATTACAACTAAAAAATTCAACGTCGTAACTTTAAGAAAATAGATCTCATTCAAAGGAAGGTTATGCAAAATATTCGAGATTCGTCTAATAACGGCTCTCTTGACTCTAGCTGATAAGTAACACAAATCAATCATGAGGTGATTCCTCCCAGTCCATACGTATTAAGAGACCATATGGCGCTGCCATTCCTCGAACATGGAATGTTGAATATGTCAAACCGTACTATCCTCTTGATAACCCCTTAGAATTACTTCCTCAGCCATACATCCATGTTAAGCCTTATAGTCATCAAAGAACCGATGCTAAAATCGGAGGATTCGATCTCTATACATAATAAATAAACTCTTGGCTAATTGCTACTATTAAATGAATGTTCTTTGTTATAATATGATTTTCAAACAAAAAGTAAGTATTTGTAAGGGAATTTAGCGATGAACGGATAATACCCAAAGAAGGATCCAAAGAAAGTCAAAACTCTCAAGTAGGCATAACCTACGCCTGCATCGGTTTTAGCTTAGAATTTCACGGTACGTCCAGGTAAAACCCTAAATGTACCAGAAAGCACCGTCGGGAATAATGCCTTATGTCAAGGCAGTTTTGGATTGCTCACCCATGTAATGACCCAAAATTTAATTACCTTGATAATGAATATTTAAATATATTTTTATTAAATAATTAATGGATTTTATAACTCAAATAAACTCCTTTTAAATAATAACTAAAGATGGTGAAATAGTTTTTGTAAAGGCCCGGAATTTCACTGCTTTGATTTGCGAATATTTAATTAATTTTAAATACTCAAATAATAGATATTATAATGAAAATAAAATCCTTTTAAATAATAAAAAATGATAATGAAATCATTTTTAAATTTTGTTTACGAAAATAATTAGTTCAAAGAAAGATTGAAAATTTGATCGGAAGTCGTTTCGATTGTTCATCGACTAAAAATTATCGAAAATGTCGTAACACTTTTATGTACAAATGCACACATTTATAAATCACCTTGGACATGGAAATGTGCATGTGAATATGCATGTACACTTGAGTATATGTGTACATATATGATAAAGTAAGAGATATTTTTACAAAAAGTATATATATTATATAAAATAAAGATTCCACTTTAGACAAAAAGTAAAAAAGGAGCACAAACATGTTTGTTTTGATTTGATATGAAGGTGGCTAAGGAAGCGGGCCGAATTTTGATGGGAGAAAAGAAGGGGTGAGGTGGCAAAAAAAGAGAGGGGGTATAGTACTAAGAGCATTTTGGTAAATTCACTTGTTAACATATTATAAAAGTAAATTTTCCTAATTTATTTTCATTTTTATCATCCTTTTTTTCATTTCTTAACTTCATAAGCTTGTAAATAATTTTTCATGGCTAGTAAAAATATTCCAAAGTTATGAAAAAACTAAGCTTGTAAATAATTTTTCATGGCTACTAAAAATATTCCAAAGTTATGAAAAAACTTAGTTTTCTACTTGAAATATCTATAAAATCTTGCTAAAGATTTCTACACTCATTACTTCACTTTCTCTTTCAAAATCAAGCACATCTTCACCTTAAATAGTCAAGGCCATACTCCTACATGTCTATCGCCGAACCATATTGAGTATAATCCAAGTTTGTTTCCAAAGTTTCAAAGCAAAGTTCAAGTCTTTCCATAGGATTCAAAAATCCTAAGTCTTTTTGCAAAAGTTTGAAAAGATTTCATTTAAACTAGGTGAGTAAAACTCCTAACTTTTGGAAAAATATTACCCTTGTTTATATGATGGTTATGTGGTTATTTATGCATGATATTTACGTTTGGATATGATATGGTTTGGATACATATGTATGTGTTAGCTTGTGTTTTAGCTTTGGACTTGAATCGATGGATTAAAGTGATGTGTTAACTATAAAGTTGTGATCTTTGATGTGTTATGGTAATGGTATGACTTGGTGTATGTATATAATCTTGCTTTGTGGTTAAATGGTTTGGAAGATTGAACTAGAGATGTTGAGAAGGACTTGAGATCCATTTTTGAGAATAAATCGTTTACTTGTTTGACTTGGAAAATGTTTTGTCTTATATTTTTTTTTAGATTTTGACTTTAGTTAATGTTTTAAACATTCTTGAATATGTTTTAAAAAGGTAAGCATAAGTGGATGTTTAAGTTTTGGATGGAAACTTAGAAAAGTAATCCTAAGTTACGGTATCCACAGCAATAGTCACTATGGATACGGTTCGAAAATATACGATTTTCAAGTTTTTAAGTTTCTTTTTTGAATTGTTTTGAAAACCATTTCAAACATAATTAGGTATAATAAAACTTAATTAACCTTTAATTAACGAGTTAAATAAATAATTAATTAATTAAAAATAATTATTAATTAATTAAGTAATTAAGTTAAGTGATTAGGGTTTAAGAATTAATTAATTAAGTTAATCATTTATAGTTAATTAAGAAGTTTTAGTTAATGGTTAATTAAGTTAAGGGTTAATTATTTTAATCAATTTTGTTTAATCGATTTAATTATTTTTAAATTAATTATTTGATTAGTATTTAATTATTTAATTAAGAGTTATTTTTTTACTTAATTTTTAATTAATTAAGGGGTAATTAAAATAAATATTTAAAGTCTAATAATTTATTATTATTATTATTTTACTAATTAGAATTTAAATATTAATCAACTAGATTTTAATTATTTAATTAATTTTTGATTAACAAAGTTTCATTATTAGTAATTAATTAAGACTTAACTAAGCTAATAAAGGTTTTAAATTTTGATTTAAGTATAACTAGTTAAGGATAAATTAAGCTTTAATTTATGATTTAATGATGATTTACTTATTATTTTAAATTATTTTAAACTCCAACAGTTATTTATCTTAAATTAACCTTTTCTCTTAGTGAATTGTTTTTAACCCAAGGATCTCCTGTTCATGCCATTAAGTAGCCAAACAAATTAAAGTAGTTATAGTAAGACGTTGACATTTTTTATTGAAAATTAGTCGACTTGTACTTATCATAAAGACCGCATTATGGAAATATGATAGCAAGGGAGTTAATTTCGATCAGAAGGTCATAATAACTTAAGCATATGAAAGGTAATTCCATATGCAAATCCTCATAGCCAGATAATGGAGTTGTTCAATATTTATGAATTGACCTATTTTAACTCAGGAAGTATGTTGTGTATATTAGAGTTTCCCAAATGAGAACTCGGATACTGGTTACATATTTCCAAAAGAACCGGAATTGAATTAGCTGGGAAGTATCGCTTAGTTTGGAGACATCGGTTCCAGGTATGTATATTTATCTGAACCACTCCAAACTAATAATGTTCGTGATGGATTATTATGAAGTATGGTATGGAGCTGTACTATTCTTCCTGAAGGTGATTCCAAAATGGAAGATAGTTAATGTTGAACGTTTGTTCGATCCTGGAACAACTTATATGGATGAATGCTAGCATTGCGTTGGTCGCCTGGAGGGTAGTGTTAGCATTCCAAGATGGTCTGTTTAAAGGAAAGGTTATCGTAACCACAAGCCACACAACCGTTAACTGACTAAAGCAGGGACGTGCAGCTGGTCTGTGTGGGTTGGTAACATTAGGGTATGATCATCGCCAAATCTAGAGCGATATCTTTTGTTTATGTATGCTTTGAGATCCCTTTTTATGGTTATTGATCGCAACCAAGTGGTGATCATATTCGGCGCTACCCAGTATGGGGTAGGGCCGGTCTTGAGTAGTAGAGGTGCAATGCATTGTTGCCTTCTGTATATTTTATCTAAAGGTGTACGGATTCTGTGGGTAGGCCCTTACCCTTTCATAGTTGGAATCCATTTTCCAACACGAGCCTTCGGACTTGATTGTATTACTATTATGCTAGAATTTAATAACGTAACAATTTCAGCTATGATTCCATATTTATTTTAAACCTAGACATTATAATAATATCAGAGGATTTTATATAGAAATGTTTTGGTTATCATAAGGTAAAAACCCTTTTGTATTTATGTGTAGTGTGGTCTTACGAGATACCTTTAATTTGAAGGTTTTTATAAAGTTAAACATATGCTTTACTCACCCCAAATCTATGTCAGACCTGGAGTTTTATTTCTTTCCCTAAAACTCTTGGGTACTCAAATTTTTTATGAGTAGCCAAGTAGTCAGGTTTCTTTAGAGCATTTTGGGAAGCAGTAAGAAGCCGAAGCTGTCACTATATCCAGTAGTTATGTTTATTTCCGCTGTGACTGTACATTATGTATTAGTAACTTAGGTAGGCTAATATAGCTGTGCTTGTTTGGAATAGTACTTGTTGTAACTTTGATGTAACATTTTGGAGTAACCATATGTACTATTCTGTGATGGTGTACATATACCTCTATCGCTTGTGAGAAAAATATGTATTTGTTTCCTTTGTCTTTTATTTACTTTACCCTATGACCTATCTTTCGAACACTTAGATGATCGGCAAAAGAATACCGAGGATGTATTAAGTGTCCTCATTGGGTGTAAGAAAGGCAGATCGTCACACTTGGTATCAGAGCTTAGGTTGAGCGACCGCCTAGGCCTTGATTGGGGTTAAATCATTAGAGATAGGGTTAGTAGTACCCTAGAATGGGTTCAGTCTTTGAGAGTGCATTCCCGTGTGGATTTGATCAGCATCTTTATGTTTGGTTTATGCTCTTTTTCCTAAGATAATCCGGTCCATGTATTCTAAAGATATCTTACTTTATTCAGGTAGTAAGAATGAGTACGAGAAGGGGACGAGGAGGGGGAAACAGTAGCACAACAACCACAAATAGAAGAACCCCGAATGTTAGAAGGGGTGGAATAGCAGTTGAAGCTGTAGCTCCAATGCAGCCTCGAGTTAACTTCGCAACTCTATGCAAGGACTACACAAACCTAGGAGGAAAATCTTTCAAGGGTACTGAATCCATTATTGAAGTACGAGCTTGGCTACGGTCATTTGAGAAGGTTTTAAAAGGTTTTTGCATTTCTGATGATCAAAAACGGTTTTTGGCATCATGGAAATTGCAAGAGGGTGCAGCTGCATGTTGGGATTCTCCCCGCAAATGTTCCAGAAGATGAGTTCTCTTAGGTTAGATTCAAAGAAGTATTCGAAGACCAATTCATGCCAGTTGCAGGAAAAACATGGTTATATAGAAGTTTCATGGACCTCAAGCAGGAAAACCTGTCGGTGGCCAAATATAAGACGAAATTTAAAGAGTTATCTCATTTCGGCCCTGGACTTATTGATACACCATTAAAGAAAAACAAGATGTTTACATTGGGTATGAGAAAAGAATTCCATGAAAAGATGACCGCACATGTGAAGGAATCATTTGTAGATTTGGTAGATATGGCCTTAAGGTATGAAGTTCTTTTGAAAAAGAAACCAGCAGCAGCCCTAGTGGTGGTACCATTAACCCAAATAAAAGGAAGTTTAATCAATATTGGAAAAAGAAGCAGGGTAAGGGAAAACCAATAGGAGGAAGTCAAGGAGACAAGTTCAAGGACGTTGCATGTTTCAAGTGTAATAAAAAGGGGCACATTTCACCACATTGTCAACAGGTGAAGGCTATCTCTCCAATGGTCCAAAAGACACTTTGCTATAATTTCCCCCAGCCTGGACACATGGTTAAGGACTGCCCATTATTGAAGAAGGGTATGCAGATTAAAGTCTATGCTATTAAGAATGCGCCCTCAACTTCTGGAGACGTAAAAGGGAAGGGAGTCTTGGAAGGTATTTTACTTATAAATGGTATTTTAGTTCATGTTTTGTTTAATATCGAAGCTTCTCATATTTTTGTCTCTAAAGAATTGGTAGATAAATTACAACTTATCCCAGAATTTGTAGAAACCCCTACTTGTATGTCCAACCGCGTAGGTGGTATAACTAATTTATGCTTGATTTATGAAAGATTACAAATTGATTTTCGAAAAAATCGTCTCTTTTGTGACCTATTTGTCTTGGATTTTAAGGGGTTTGATGTGATATAGGGTATGGATTAGTTATCGAAATATGGAGTTATTCTAGATTGCACTAAGAGAAGGGTAGAATTGAAACCCAACTCCGAAAAGGTAGTGAAAAAGATAGTTTGTAAGAAGACTTATAGACGTATGAGTAGTTTCCTTTATTCCTTAAAATCATCCCATGAAGAGTTAGGATCGATAGAAGTTGTTAAAACTTTTCTTGATATCTTTGAACCGGTTAGCAGTTTGCCTCCCCGTCGGGAAATTGAATTTTGAATTGATCTAGTTCCCGATGCGAGACCTGTCATTCAACCCCTGCGTAGAATGGCCCCGAGAGAGAAGCAAGAGCTAATAAATCAAACCGATGATTTGTTAAGAAGAGGATTGATTAGACAGAGCCGTTCAAGTTGGGGATCGGTTGTAGATTTTGAAACCAAATCTGACGGTTCGTTAAGACTGTGCATAGATCATAAGGAGTTAAACAAGCAGACCATCCGGAATAAGTATCCTTTACCTTGCATATACGATATGTTTGATCAACTTCATGGGGCTAGAGTGTTTTCCCAAATGGATCTTGCGATGGGTATCCATCAGCTAAGGATAGCGGAGGATAGTATACCCTTAACTGCTTTTAGAGGGCCAGAATTTCTCTATAAGTGGTTGGTTATGCCTTTTGGGTTAGCCAATGCACCTTCATTTTTCGTTGATCTTATGAATCGAGTTTTTAGGAATGTGTTGAATAAGTTCTTGTTGGTTTTAATCAATGACATTCTTATCTACTCAAAGACTAAGGAAGAGCATAAACACCATTTGGAAGTGGTGTTGGAAACGTTAATGAAAAACGTTCTTAAATCTAAGTTTTCTAAGTGCCACTTTTGGCAATCAAAGTGAGATACCTAGGACATATTGTATCGGGTGATGGAATCTCAGTTGATCCGGCTAAAGTAGCTGGTGTGGAAGATTTTAAGAGACCCTAAATTTCTATTGAGGTGAGAAGCTTTTTAGGGATGGCGGGTTATTGTAGGAAGTTCATAAAGGATTACTCCAAAATTGCCACTCATCTAACCAAGCTGACGAAAAAGGATGTTAAATTCGAGTGGACTTCGAAGTGTGAGGATGCATTCCTCGAGTTAAAAGAAAGGTTGACCAGTGCTCCTATTTTGACTATTATTGATGGAGGAAAAGGGTTTAACTGTTTATACGAACGCATGTAGAGTTGGTTTGGGTGTAGTGTTGATGCAACATAGGACGGTTATAGCCTATGCAAGTAGATAGCTAATTCCTTACGAGAATAATTATGCAACCCATGACTTGGAGCTGTTAGCCATAGTATTTCCATTAAAAATGTAGAGGCATTACTTGCTGGGTAAGAATTATTCCTTCCCTCTTTTGTTTATTTCTAACCTTTAAGGATCGTAGTTAGTAATTTCCTTCTTTAAATAGGTGAAAAGTTTGAGCTCTTCACGAATTATAAGTCCTGAAGTATCTTTTCACTCAGAAGGATCTGAACCTCAAGCAACGCGATGGTTGGAGTTCCTGGTAGTTTACGACTTAGATATTCTTTACACACCAGGAAAAGCCAATGTGGTGGCAGACACTCTTAGTACGAATGCAGTGTTGGCTCTTTTCGAAGTTAAACCAACTCTTTTAGAAAGGATTACTAGTAAGCAAAGGGAGGACAAGTGTTTAAGGAAGATCATCCAGGATGTTGAGAGGGCCGGTCCTTAAGTTTCGAGTTAGACAAACATGGTATATTACGTATGAATGGAAGGATCTGCGTCCCTAATGTTGATGGCCTTAGACAAAAAAGTTTTATCGGAATGTCATCAATCTAAATTAAGTATCCACCTAGGTTTCTAAGATGCATAGAGATATGAAACGAGTATTTTGGTGGCCCGGAATGAGAGAGATGTCTTAACCTTTGTCAGCAGATGTTTCGATTATCAACAGATAAAAAGCAATCACCAGAAGAAGGTTGGATTAATTCAACCCTTGGAAATCCCAGATTGAAAATGGGAGATGATATCAACGGTTTACCCAGAACTAGAAAAGGAAATGAAGGTGTGTAGGTTATCGCTGATTGGCTAACGAAGAGTGCCCATTTTATCCCAGTAAAGCCGACAAGGACTGCAGCTTCTTTGGTGGAAATTTATATGAGGGAGATTGTTCGACTATATGGAGTCCTAATGAGTATAGTAAGCGATCGAGATCCCATCTTTACAAGTCATTTCTGGGAAGTCTTGCAAGTTGCATTGGGAACAAAGCTGAGTCTGAGCACTGCCTACCACCCTCATATCAATGGATAAACTGAGAGGGTTAACCGCATCTTGGAAGATATGTTGAGGGCCTGCATCTTGGATTTTGGAGGGTCTTAGGAAGATCGTCTGCATCTAGTGGAATTCTCCTACAACAATAGCTTTCAAGCAAGCATCGGTATGGCACCTTATGAAGCTCTCTATGGAAGGCCGCGCAAGTCATCCCCTGTTGGGTAGAGTCTGGAGATCGTCTAGTGCTTGGGTCAGATGTGATTCGAGAGGCGACGGTGAAAGTTGTGGTGATTAAAAAAAGAATGAATGCGACCTAAGATTGCCATAAGAATTATGATGATAAGAAGCGAAGAGATTTGGAATTTGATGTTAGAGACCTTATGTTCGTTATGATTTCGCCAATTAGAGGAGCTGTTAGATTTGGGAAAGCTGGGAAGTTAGCATCAATGTATATTGAACTTTTCCGCATTCTTGAAAGGATTTGGTCTCTTGCTTATAAGGTTGAGTTGCTGAAGAGATTGGCAGGTGTTCATAATGTATTCCATGTGTCGCATTTAAGGAAATTTGTGCATGATCCGACCTTGATTTTAGAGCCGTCTGAGCAGGAGGATCTAGAAGTGGAGCCAAACTTGACAGTGGTTAGACACCCAGTTTATATTGTAGATCAAGATGAGAAGCGATTACGCAATAAGGTAGTGTAGTTGATTAAAATTCAGTGGAGTGAGGACCCTAGAGACTGTAGACTATATAAAGAAGGCCTATCCTGAGTTAATGTTAGGATAACTAGTTTTTTGTTTGTATGTATAATTAAGCATTGTTTGCTATGTATGTTTAAATTTTTTCTTTTGTATGTGTTTTATGCTATGAATATATAGCTTTTCAAGTAATTGAGTTATCTTCTTATGTGCTAATTTCGGGACGAAATTCTTTTAAGGGAGGAGAATGTAATAACCAAGAATTTAATTATCTTCATAATAAATATTTAAATATATTTTTATTAACTAATTAATGAATTTTATAACTCAAATAAACACCTTTTAAATAATAGCTAAAGATGGTGAAATAGTTTTTGTAACGGTCCGGAATTTCACTACTTTGATTTGCGAATATTTAATTAATTTTAAATATTCAAATAATAGATATTATAATGAAAATAAAACTCTTTAAATAATAAAAACTGATAATGAAATTATTTTTAAATTTTTTTATAAAAATAATTAGTTCAAAAAAAGATTGAAAATATGACCGGAAGTTGTTTCGATTGTTCATCGACTAAAAGTTATCAAAAATGACGTAACACTTTTATGTACAAATGCACACATTTATAAATCACCTTGGACATGGAAATGTACATGTGAATATGCATGTACACTTGAATATATGTGTGTATATATGATAAGGTAAGATATTTTTATAAAAAGTATATATATTATATAAAACGAGTACTTTGGCACGTGCGATGCACGTGCATATGATAAACTTCTATTAAAAAACACTGTTTGTAAGACTTTTTGGATCTTACAACATGACTTTGAAGTATATGTAATGTTGTGTGTTGTGATGTATATGATGCACAAATCAACAGTTTGTTGAAAGGCAAATTGGACTAAATTATTTCATGAAATAATAAAATAGAATAAAGATAGTAATCAACTATTATTTCAATATCTTGAGAAATACAACAAATATAAAAATTAGCACTTCCCGTGGTTTGGAATTTGGAAATCCTTCATCATCTATGCATAAAAAGTAAATACTATATAAAATTGGTGTGGTCAATGATATTTACCATATGGGAATGTTTTCATCTCGTTTCTCAAAAAAAATCATAAAGCATCGTCTAAGAACGCGTGCAAAGAAAAAAGTGAGATAGCTTCTTTTTATTGCATCACGATATAAACAAAGAGTTTTTCATCGATAAAAGTTGATTTAGCAGTTAAATTTTGCACATATAATGTGGTAAATCATGCATATTTAATCGATTTCGAATATAAAGTTACATTATTTGTTGTATACATGTTAGTGACAGTAATAAGTAGTACTTGCTACAATTCGAGTTTATTGCTTAAACAACAATGATCATTGTGATACTTTTTCCATTTTTAGAGCTTGTATAAAAGTAAAAAAAGTATCCGGATAAACCTAGCATTTATATATATAGAAAAACCATGATGCTGTGAAAGAGGAATAGTATGACCACTCTCTTTCATCTAAGATGAAAAGATGTATAATCATCATTCTATAATTATAGTACAATTTACATGTATTTGAAGAAAACACTTTAATTTATGAAAAATACAATTAGATAATATGTATATTCTATAACACATCTCTCGTTCAACAACTAATACATTAAGTTTGTCAATGTTTGTTAAAAGAATAAATGGATGATAGGTTTACCGTATAACAGAACAAACATGGTCCCGTGCTTCACATACGGTTAACGTTAAGAGTTTGCTTGGTAAACATCTGCTGAAATCAAGTTTTTAGCCTTGTCAACATTTAGTAACGTAAATTTACCTACTTAAGCACAAAAGTCAAAAGACTAAATCAAATTAAATAATAATTTTTATCATCGATAATATATAACAGTTCCTTATCCAACTATTGATCATGAGTACTTATTAATTCGGTTCTCCAAGAAAACTTGTTTGCATGAAAATTGTAGCACCATATTTTACCTTTTTATTATCTTAAAGCTCAAAACAGAAAACCCAGTAGAAGTAAAAAAAAGAATTCCAAGAATTTTAAAAGTTGCAATAGTAAAAAAAATGTAATTTGAGCAAGCTAATAATGAGTACTTAATATTTGAACCCATAGCAGAGAACAGTTGTTCAGACACGTACAGTAGTAAAGTTATCATAATTTAGCACTATGGTTTTTTTTATGTACATAGAACATCAAAATGTTTAATTAAATGGCATAAATAACATATGATTTAGCACAAAAGTTTCAGTAGACTCAAATAATTATACATGTTATGCCTTTACAATTACAATTAAGGTAATACTATACTAAATATTAGTCAAGATCTTGAATAACCAACCTATGACCCTATATTGGATTTTGGCATTAGCTTTAGAGCTTCCACACGTTCTCCCTTTTGTTTAAACTCAATAAGACTGTATTCTTCGCAGCAAGCATCTACATAATATAAAATGTTCAATTATAATGTCATCATCAGTATTTTTGCATAAACTAAGAATTCATTATAATAAATAAATTAAAGTAAATTTCATGGCTCATTTCTGAATAGCTAAATTTCTTCAATGTTGTACTTTTGCTTTATATACTGCAAATAATATATTTAAACTAATAATCTACTATAACAGTAGGCAAATAGTTTATCTATGTCTAAACTGTTTATTTATACAAAGTAAGAAGAGTGAAACTGCAATAACTTTGCAATATTATTTTCAACATTTTCAAAATAATACATACTAAAAATAAGCAACTTATTATTTATGACCAATCTCTAAGATTTAAAGATTTAATTCTTAAAAAAATAGGAAAAAAGGAAGATGAAGTGATTGGTTTCAATTTTCTAGAAGGTAGAATAGATAGAAAAGATCAAATCATCAACAGACGTTTGATGACATGTACCATGAAGGATTCTATGTCCTTAGGCATATATTCTATAAAGAAAACTTACCTACATCATGAAAAATGAGATGGAAATAAATTTTGCATCTAGATTTACCAATCAAAAATGAAATGCAGTACCTAAAATTATGCAAAACAAACATTA
Source organism: Allium fistulosum (assembly GCA_030737815.1). NCBI lineage: Eukaryota > Viridiplantae > Streptophyta > Magnoliopsida > Asparagales > Amaryllidaceae > Allium > Allium fistulosum. Next base: position 478,399,107 of record CM060908.1, read on the forward strand.
AATTTTGTTTCTCATAAAAAGACCATTGTGGGAAAATCAACTTTATTAGATTCTTTCTTATTTACTACATGTAAAGAAGGTTGCCTTATCATTCCAAATAACGATCCAGCGGTCTCAATTAACTGAATCATAGAAGACACATGCGATAATTTTGTCATTTTAGGTGGATTATGCATAGATCTACTAATCAACTTTTGTAGACAAAGTAATTTAAGTGTTGCAAATGAATAAACTACAATAAAGCATAGAATCAAATAGTCGAAAGTAATTATTATTTCCAAAACAGAATTACCTTATATGGGAATATAACATTTGATGATGGCGAAGAAGTAGCCATGTTAGGAGAAGGATCTTACCTTGATGGAGAAGCTGAATCCTGAAGGTTATTAACTGGTTCATCGGTCTCACTAAATTATTGTGCCTTCTCATAACTATTACATTGTAAAGAAAATAGTATCAACTATTATTTTTTTCCAAATCATCAAAATATGTAGAAAAAGTATTGCTTACATGACCAACTGTTCTAGGAAAGAGAACTCCAATCACCCTCAAAAACTTTTGGTTATGCTTAGGGAAATATAGACTTGCTAATATTAGTATTTCACCTTAACAACCTCTTCCTACAATAATTCAAACACTTGATATGTTTTTTATTATGTTGCAAAACTGTAGAAGGTGGAAATTTTTAGCAATTTCAATAAGGTGGTACCCTTGGATCCAGCTTACCAATATTCATTCACAAAAATGATTATAAGATTGTACGTAGCAAGTGTAGAATTAATATTCGACCTAGCTTTCATTAAGGATATAAAACTTAATAGATATAGGTTCACAATCGTCCAAATTGGAAAAAGCCAAGTAAAGCATAGATGGATTGTCAAATATTTAATAAAATAATAGCATAAACTAATAGTATAAGGCTCTCACTAATAATAAAAAATTGACATAAAATCACAAATAATAACAACAAAAGGCAGGATCAAAATAATCCCAAGTCAAATGGTGAAAGTGTGAAACAAATAATCAGTTGTGACAAAGCACTTTCTTATTGAAGATTAATATTGGGTGTTGCTATAAATTTGAAAGGGAAGAATAAGGAAGGATTTCACTACATTAAGAATTTCAAGATACAGCTTTACGAATATTGCACGGTGTCATAAAGCAAAACAGAAATTTTCACTAAATAACTTATTTGATGTTACAAAGCATTTTCTTAAGGAAGGATTTCACATGAGCTGAAATTGAAGTTTTGGCTTCAAATAAATGAGGGGATGATTAAGCTTCAATCCACCTTTAGATTAAGGCATTCAAAATATTAAGGAAATCGTTCACAAAACCCTAACTTTGCTTCAAAAATTCCAAAGGTAAGAGAAGAGCAAAGTTAACGTGAACTAAAAAAATTGGTCTATGGATTATTTCTTTCTAATTTTTATGCTAAGCAGGGCAATAGATGGGAATTCGCTAGAGTTAAAGATTTAATTTCCAAAATTATAGAAAAAAGGAACGCCAAAGGTCTAGGTTACAACTTTTATAAATATAGCAATAACACAGAATATTTTGATTCTCTAACCATACAACGTCTTTTGAATAATTACAATATCTATTATCAAACTATGAAACTATCGAAGCTTTTAAAAAAAAATGCTTTGTGTGCACAAATTAAAATAGATAAGTAAATGGTAGTTAGTAACTAAAAAATGCTTACAGTGGTAAAAACCACAAAGATGCATATGGAAAACTTAGTTGTAACTAACTAAAAGAGATCAAAAATTCATACATACCATTGATATTCACATAGCTCCGGCTGATATTTTCTGAATGCAACATGTTATTGTGTATTTCTCTTGCTGTGACATTATTAGGAATAATAATGTATACTTGTTGCAATAGAGGAAAACGTGTACTCGGTTCCATCATAAAAGTATCTCCTGCAGAATATCATGAAAACTAGTAATTGACAGTTACTTTGTATGAACCACAATCAACTGCCAAATTGATCACAAAAATTAGTTTATACAAATTAGGCTAGTACAAAGATAGAATATGCTACCTTTAGATCTAGCAGTAGAAAAGGTTGTGATATCGTAATCAAAATGTGTTGCTACTCTTTTATAATATCGATACGACATAGGAACCTAAAACTAGGTTAAACCATGATAGCAATCAATCAAAACTATACAATATTAAGCTTCCTATGTTATGACAAACTTGTAATTTTAATTCAAATCTACTATTAAAATATAGAGAAAATATTGCACAAAATTAATGGCTAAAAAATATATTAATGGTGTCAATTTAATTAAATTAATATGCCTCTATAACATATAAGATAAAAGAGAGAAAACTGATCAATACTTATAGTGAACAATTCATGAATCTCAATCTTAATTGATTTTGCTCTTCCTTTTAGAAAACCACAGAAAGTAAGAAGAACAACGTACACCATCAGAGCAATAGGAAATAAATCACTAAGTTGCCTATCTTATTGAAACTCGGTTATTTTTTAAGTTAATTAAGCATAAATAGAGCATTGCATAAACCAAATAATTTCATCTATATGAAAGTCATACCTTGAACTTAGGGAAAATTAAAGTAAATTAAGTAATTTTATTGTTTAAAGAAAGGGCTTGGTTGAAATAAGGAGGGAGGATGGAGAAAAGAGTGAGGTTAGAAGCCAATCTTGAAGATTGGAGAATAAAGACATCAAATGTTATATTGAAGCAGTTAGAGATTTTTATCGCCATTGAGAAGGGCAGGAGAAGTGGTGGATCGATGGAAGAAGGAGAAAATAAAAAAGAATTTGGCTTATTGGGAAACGTGGGTGGTTGTACTTTGGGCAAAAGGAATTACAAAACTATCCTCCATATAATAGTTTTATTTGCAGTACACTAACAGGCTATTTCGGTAGAAACAAAGGCTTCACTTTGATTTGTTTGACTAGGTATTTGTTTTATATATAAGATAAAGATTCCACCTCAAATAGAAAGTAAAAAAGGACAAACATGATATGAAGGTGGCTAAGGAAGGGGGCGAAATTTTGATGGGAGAAAAGAGGACGTGAGGTGGCAAAAGAAGAGAGAGGGAATAGTACTAAGAGCATTTTGGTAAATTCACTTGTTAACAATATTATAAAAGTAAAATTTCCTAATATATTTTCATTTTTATCAACCTTCTTTTCATTTCTAAACTTCATAAGCTTGTAAATAATTTTTCATGGCTACTAAAATTATTCCAAAGTTATGAAAAAAACTTAGTTTTCTACTTGAAATCTCTATAAAAGCTTGCTAAAGATTTCTACACTCATTACTTCACTTTCTCTTCCAAAATCAAGCACATCTTCACCTTAAATAGATAAGGCCATACCCCTACGTGTCTATCGCCGAACCATATTGAGCATAATCCAAGTTTGTTTCCAAAGTTTCAAAGCAAAGTACAAGTCTTTCCATAGGATTCAAAAATCCTAAGTCTTTTTGCAAAAGTTTGAAAAGATTTCATTTAAACTAGGTGAGTAAAACTCCTAACTTTTGGAAAGATCTTACCCTTTTTTATATGATGGTTATGTGGTTATTTATGCATGATATTGATGTTTGGATATGATATGGTTTGGATACATATGTATGTGATAGCTCGTGTTTTAGCTTTGGACTTGAATCGATGGATTAAAGTGATGTGTTAACTATAAAGTTGTGATCTTTGATGTGTTATGGTAATGGTATGACTTGGCGTATGTATATAATCTTGCTTTGTGGTTAAATGGTTTGGAAGATTGAACTAGAGATGTTGAGAAGGACTTGAGATCCATTTTTGAGAATAAATCGTTTACTTGTTTGACTTGGAAAATGTTTTGTCTTATATATATATATATATATATATATGGAAAATGTTTTGTCTTATATATATATATATATATATATATATATATATATATTTTAGATTTTGACATTTGTTAAAGTTTTGAACATTCTTGAATATGTTTTAGAAAGGTAAGCATAAGTGGAAGATTAAGTTTTAGATGGCAACTTAGAAAAGTAATTCTAAGTTACGATATCTACAGCAATAGTCGCTATGGATGTAGTTCGGAAATATACGATTTTCAAGTTTTTAAGTTTCCTTTTCGAATTGTTTTGAAAACCATTTCAAACTTAATTAGATATAATATAACTTAATTAACTTTTAACTAATGAGTTAAATAATTAATTTATTTATTAAAAATAATTGTTAATTAATGTAATTAAGTTAAGTGATTAGGGTTTAAGAATTAATTAATTAAGTTAATCGTTTGTAGTTAATTAAGAAGTTTTAGTTAATGATTAATTAAGATAAGGGGTAATTATTTTAATTAATTTTGTTATCAATTTAATTATTTTTAAACTAATTATTTGATTAGTATTTAATTATTTAATTAATTATTATTTAATTAAGATTTATTATTTTACTTAATTTTTAATTAATTAGGGTTTAAATTTAAAATAAATATTTGAAGTCTGTTTATTTATTTATTATTTTTATTAGTTAGGATTTAATTATTATTCCACTAGATTTGAATTATTTAATTAATTTTTGATTAATAAAGTGTAATTATTAGTAATTAATTAAGACTTAACTAACCTAATAATGAAGGTTTTAAATTATGATTTAAGTATAATTAATTAAGGATAAATTCAGCTTTAATTTATGATTTAATGATGATTTACTTATTATTTTAAATTATTTTAAGCTTCAATGGTTATTTATCTTAAATTAACCTTTTCTCTCAATGAATTGTTTTTAACCCAAAGATCTCTTGTCCATACCATTAATTAGCCAAACAAATTAAAGTAGTTAGAGTAAAACGTTGACATGTTTCATTGAAAATAAGTCGACTTGTACTTATCATAAAGACCACGTTTCGGAAACGTGATAAATGCAAGGGAGTTAATATCGATAAGCAAGCCATGATAACTTAAGCATATGAAAGGTAATTCCATATGTAAATTCTCACACCTAGATAATGGAGTTGTTCACTATTTATAACTTGACATGTTTTAACTCAAGAAGTATGTTGTGTATATTAGAGTTTCCCAGTGAGAAGTCGAACATTGGTTACATACTTCTAAAAGAACCGGAATTGAGTTAGCCAAGAATTATCGCTTAGTTTGAAGACACCGGTTCCGGGTATATATAAATTATTCGAACCACTCCAAACTAATAATGTTCGTGATGGATTTTTATGAAGTATGCTATGGAGTTGTATTATTCTTCCTGAGGTTGATTCCAAAATGGAAGATAGTAAATGTTGAATGTTTGTTTGATCCTGCAGCAATTTGTATGGATGAATGCTAGCATTGCATTGGTTGCTTGAAGGGTAGTGTTAGCATTCTCGTAACCTCAAGCCTCACAATCGTTAAATGACTATAGAAAGGACGTGCAGTATGGCTATGTGGGTCACACCCATTAGGTTATGATCATCGCCAAATCTAGAGTGATATCTTCGGTTTATATATGCTTCGGGATCCCTTTTTATGGTTGTTGATCGCAACCAAGTGGTGATCATATTCGGCGCTACCCATTAATGGGTAGGGCTGGTCCTGAGTGACAGAGGTGCAATGCATTGTGGCCTCCCATACATTTTATCTATAGGTGTACAGATTCGATGGGTAGACCCTTACCCTTTCATAATTGGAATCCATTTTCCAATACGAGCCTTCGGACTTAACTGTATAACTATTATGCTAGAATTTAATAATGTAACTATTCGGATATGATCCCACATTTCTTTTACACCTAGACATTATGATAACATCAAAGGATTTTATATAGAAATGTTCTGGTTATCGTAAGGTAAAAATCCGTCCATGTTTATATACGGCGTGGTCTTATGAGATACCTTTAATTTGAAGGTTTTTATAAAGTTAAACATATGCTTTACTCACACTAAACCCATGTTTGACCCGGAGTTTTATTTCTTTCCCTTAAACTCTTGGGTACTCAAATTTTGTATGAGTAGCCAAGTAGTCAGGTTTCTTTGGAGCGTTTTGAGAAGCAGTATGAAGCCGAAGCTTTTGTTGTACCCAATAGTTATGTATTTCCGTTGTGACTATACGTTATGTATTAGTAACTTAGGTAGGCTGATATAGTTGTCCTTGTTAGGAATACTACTTGTTGTAACTTTGATGTAATATTTTGGAGTAACCATATGTATTATTCTGTGATGATATATATATATGTAACTCTATCGTTTGTGAGGAAAATCTGTCTTTCAAACACTTAGATAATCGGCACAAGAATACTGAGTATGTATTAAATGTCGTCTTTGGATGTAAGAAAGGCGGATCGTCCCAACCCAGTTCTATTGCGCAATTAGAGTAAACTGCATTGCAAATGTCTGTAACTAAATTCTTCTTTATAGTGTAATTCATATTTTCCCTATGCTCTAAAATCCTCTCATTTGAGGTCACCCAAAAGGCGCTACATTTGTAAGTCAACTGTGCAAATAAATGCAGTATACGAATATATGAGTACTTTCCACTTTTAAATTAAAGTTGATAATAGATACGATGTACATGATATTATTAGCTCGGTAAAAACTATTGATATTTCCATCAACCATAAGTTTTACCCACGAACTGTTCCTACAAAGTGAACTTTGAAACACGTGTTATACTATAATTTTTACCAAGTTAAAATATGCTTTTGGCATTATCTAGGTAATATCTGAAATAATGAAGTCCATAAATTACAAAGATGGAAGTTGTTTAAGCTATAATCGAGGTCATTAATCTATATAAACCACCTCGACCAAAAATCCAAGAGTGCACGATAACACCAAAGCCCAAAGACTTAAGCTCAAAAGAAGCTTTAAATATTGATATAAACCGAAAACGAGACTCAAAAGTCCCTACTAGTCTGACATGTTGTAATACCCCAAAATTTTGTGAAAAATCATTTTTGAAAAATGATTTAATTTTGAAATATTTAGATTTAAATATGGTGAAGTCTCAGGAATAAATAGTGTGCAGGTATATGTGTGCACGTGCACACTGAAATGGCACAAGGAAGAACTCCAGATTTCTTGGATTTAAAACAAGAATTAAAGGGCAATACAAACATGATTTGGCAACATGGTTGTTTGATTTCTGAAATTATATGGATCATCTTAGAAAGTAAGAAAAAGTAGGCTTTACTTTAAATCAGTAAACAAATTTTATTTAAAACCCAGAAGAGAAAATTATGTATATTAACCTGTATACATATAGGTGCATATGCTTCTGAAATTAAAGAGAAATTAAGATAAGCTTAGATAAGATATGTGTACAAATATATATATTTTTAAACACTGAAAAGTATATATATATATATATAAGCAAGTAAAACTATGACATTAAAATGACATGAAATGTGATACAAGTTAATGAGCTTGTATAGGCAAAAATAGCAAAAGGGGATTTTCAGAAATAATTAAAATAAAAATAGGATAGTCACACTTTTAACATGACTAGGAGAGTGGCCATTTTCTGAAAAGTAAAAGAAAGAAAATGCAGCCTTTAATTTGGTTAATATGGCCGGGGTATTATGAATGAAAAATGCATGATGCTAGCCAGGACAGAAATGGAATTCTGTTTCAACAAAACCCTAGAGGAAAAATGCTTATAAATAGGCAGTTTAGCCAGTAGAATCATTTTTACCCCGAGCTGCACAAAAATAAGAAAAGAAGGAAAATATTGGAAGAAAGGAGAGAACACTCAAACAAGAATTTTCTGGATTAAACATTTAGGTGAGTAATCTCACTAAGTTCATGGCATTAAGACCTAAGATGAGGCAGCCACTTTTTATTTCCATTTATATATATTTCTGGTTTTGATGTATATGATTTCATCAATGCTTTCTGGATGTTTTATTTTAAATCTGATATGATTTAATATGGATGATTTTGGATGACCTTTGATTGGTTGAGACATTTGTCTTTGGATGAGTATCATACTGATTTATTTATACTCACAAATGTTAAAGTTTAGGATCTCAAAAATCATATAGAGAATACTCTCAGCTGTTATAGATCTATGGCATGGAAACTTTATAAAAATGATTAGAGCTGCATTATACTTGGTATAAGTGCTGAGGCTTGAAAAGAAAAATGTTAAGGGTGCAATAGAAATTTTCTAAGTGCTGAGCCCTTAATCAAATAAAAAAAAAAGAAGAGAAACCCACAAGCTAAAATTATGATTGAACCAGATCTTGAATCTGAATCAATCATAAAGGCTTGCAGATCAATATAACATGCCATGCCTCTTTTACAGTTGAAAATATTCTCATATTTTTACTAAGATCAAGACATGTTGACCCCATTTAGGAAATAACTGTCTGATTATTTCTGAGGAGAATTATGCTAGAAGAAATTATGGATGTTTCCATGTTTGCAGTGATATGTTCACTTAGCATATTTGATGATAGGATTTAAGACTATACACTAGTAAATAAACTAGGGAAGGGAAGGCCAAGAAAGCTGCTGGAATGCTTGTCATATTTGAAGTATGCAAGTTGGCACATGGTTTGTTTAAGCCTTGAGATCTTTGTGCAATGATGTGAATTAGTTCATTGCAATGTGTCCCAGTGATTCCTTAATAGCAGATGAGGCAGGAATTTAAATTGAATATTACAACCTGTAAATGAAGAAATAGGAATATGGATATTTCTTAGGTTGAATGTTATGGAACCAAGATGATTCCAGTAAGTGAAATTGTTGCAAATAGATAATTATGTTTGCATGATTATGTATGCAAGTGAAAGAATGATAAATGAATATATCATACCTGAATCAACATAATTATACTATGTTAAAATAATTAATTGCAGAAATTTTCTTAAACAACTGAATTGCATATTAGTTGAATCAACAAGTTAGTACCCTTATATTCTCTATTGCTTAATATCATGAATGAATTGATGTTACTCATACCAGATCATAGATCTGACCCTTGTTTGCTCATGGCATCTGGGGTGTCTCATTTTAAAATGAGGCAGCCACTTATGTTCTTTCAGGTAACCCAGGAACTAAGTAAAAATGAAGTTATGGCTTTTATAGAGGAGTGAATGAACATGCTAGCTAGTTTCAATAAGAGTTTAAATCGATTATATCTGCATGTATTCAGGAAAAATTTTATGTTCTAAGATTTCCAGTTATGTAATGAATTCTATTATGGTTAGATGAACTAGTTGTATCATGTTAAATATATTGTTATGCACTAAGGTTTAAAATCTCAAAGGAAAAATCTGAATGGGAAACAAGGAAATGATTTTAATTACTGATATGGATGTTTGGAAGAGAAATATGCATATGTAGTTGAGCTGTTGTTTTGTAAAGTTTATATTATGTAATAGTTAATCTTGAGATATAACAGAGCACTGAGTTTTAGAACAAAATCTGGATTTAGCAAGAAGTAAACTTAACAGGATTTTATTTTCTTTTTACTGAAATGCTTTGTAATTGAGTTTGAATTCATTTCTGAATTGAATTGAGAAGAGTAAGATGTTTTCCTAAAGCTTTAAACAGAATGCAATGAAATTGAACTAGTGTGGCAGATACAGGATTCATTAGTTAACCAGCTTCAATTAAATGAAGTATTGGTTGATCATGATAGATTGTATTCTGAAAATAAAAATGCATTTCAAAGCTTAGTACATTTAGCAATTGATTCACCCAGTTTTCTGGAAAATGAGCAGAAATATTGACATGTACATGTACATCTGTGTACATGTTGATATTTGAGCAAAAATATGATCATAAATTCTTAAAACAGTTGTAGGAATGGGATACTAAAATAGTAAGTAAGAAGGATTGTTTTGTATGTTGGGTTATAGGAAAAAATTAAACATATATGTACAATTATAGGTAGGTATCAGATTTCTAACCTTTCAGAAAAAAAAAAAAAAGAAGAAAACCAAAAATTGTGTTTGAACCGACCTGCATGGTACTCGAACTCGTGACCTTTTGTGTATAAGTTAGGCGCGTTTCCATTACGCCTAGATGTTGCTTGTGTTCACTTAGGATCCACTTTCTTTTATACTGAATCTAATATTATCCAGACTTTAAACACAATCATCAACATTAAAAGCTTGTTTACTACTGAATATTACTTGATCATTTCTTGATCCTAATGACAGACTAAAGTACATATTTTAGTGGATTTTATGGCCAAAAATCTGAATGCAATAATGTATCTGAATTACTAAATCTCTAAATCAAACAGGATGTTATTGAACAAAAAATAATAATAATAAAGTATATACTCTGAATTTAAACAAGAAGAACACATACATCTTCATATGTATGTGTATATTATTAGATATGCACTGATATATTTATATTGGTAAGTTATTTTGATCCTGGATATATTTTGGTTATTGAAAAAAGAAAATGACCTTGGAAAATATGTTTGTAATGAATGATATATCAATATATCATCTCATAGCAAAAAAAAAAAATCCTTATGAAATTAGGGTGGAAATAGGAGGGTCATTTCAGTTTGGTATCAGAGCTATGTTATTCAACATAGTAGAAGTAAGGATCAAGTTCTTAGATAGAAAGATAAAATTAAAAGGAACTAAATATCAAACTAACCAGCTATGTAAATTATTATTAGCAAACTATGGTAGGGAGACCACCAAATCAGGGAGCAGGATCTTCCCATGCACCACCAATGGTCAATCTGCAAGACTTGGTGAGAGCATTTAGGGATGGGGCAGGACAAAGGCAAGAAAATCCCTATGAAGAACTCTCAAAACTGCTTAAGACATATACTCATTTAGGAGGCAAAAGCTTTGAAGGGACAGAGAGTATCATGGAAATTCAAACATGGTTGAGAACATTGGAAAGAATTTTCAATGACATGCAACTTGATGATCAAAGAAAGAGGCAAGTGGCTTCAAGACAGCTGAAAGGAGTAGCTTTAGGCTGGTGGGAAGTAATCATTGCAGGAAGGAATGAGAATGAAATCACTTGGAATCAATTCAAAGAGATGTTGGAGGCAAGGTTTGTACCAGCATCAGCAAAGACTACCTTGCTAGAAGAATTCATTAGGCTTAGACAAGGAACCATGACTGTCACAGAATACACTCAAAAGTTTGAGGGACTTTCCACATATGGAGCAATGCTTGTGGCAGATGAAGCATCTAAAAATGATAGGTACATAAAAGGTCTAAACCCAGGACTTAGCAGAGCTATGTTACCTTATGCAGACAAGACCTTTGATCATGTGATAGACTTAGCTTTGAAGTTGGAGCAGCATGACAAGGAAAGGGAGAAGTTCAGAAATTTTAAGAGCAATAATAACAAGAAAGGTAAGGGGAGGTATCACCCTTATGATAAGAAGAAAGAAGAGGCTAGTAACAAAAGCACTGGAGATGTCAAAGCTAAGGAAGACAAGAAGAAAATTGTGTGCCATCAGTGTGGAAAAGAAGGGCATATCAAACCAAAATGTCCAGAGTTGAAAGGAGGAGCTTTCAAATGCTATCTATGTGGGAAAGAGGGACATATGAAGAGGAATTGTCCTGAGTATAAACAGCAAGGCAAATTGGCAAATTTGGAAGGAAAAGGCAAAGCCACAGTGGAAAGTAACACTGTAAACCATAGCCAAGTGGAAGGTACATTACTTATTTATACCATACCCATAACAGTAGTGTATGATACTGGGGCAACTCACTCCTTAATTTCTTATGAATTGGTTAAAGTGCTAAAACTGAATTGCATATTAGTTGAAACCCCATTGCATATACACAGTCCATTGGGGAGTTCTAGTGTCTTAAATATGATTTGTGTGGATGTGGAGTTAAACATAGGAGGAAATATTTTTATTTCCAATTTATATGTTTTGAATTACCCAAATATAGGTGTTATATTGGGGGTAGACTGGTTAAGGCAATTTAAAGCCATAATTAATTTAGACTCATCCACCATATCATTGCAAAATTCTAAAGGCCAGAGAATCACAGTTTTATGTGAGGTAGCTAAGGAAGGAAAACTATATCATTTAGTTGACTTAGAAAAAGATCTGAGTGAACTAACCATTGAAGAAATTCCCATAGTTAATGAATACTTGGATGTGTTTGGGGAAGTTAAGGGTGTTCCACACCACAGACCAGTTGAGTTCCAAATTAATCTCATTCCAGGAGCAAGTCCAATAATTAAGAAACCTTATAGAATGGGGCCAAGTGAACTGAAAGAATTGAAAAATCAGTTGGAAGAATTAGAAGGCAAGGGATTTATAAGGCCAAGCAATTCCTGCTGGGGTTCTCCAGTAGTGTTTGTAAGAAAACATGATGGTACCTTGAGAATGTGCATAGATTACAGGGAGCTAAATAAAGTAACCATCAAGAATAAATACCCATTGCCTAGAATAGATGATCTCTTTGACCAACTCAGTGAAGCTAAAATATTTTCTAGGCTAGACTTAGCATCAGGATTCCATCAAATGAAGGTTGAAGACTCAAGTGTTAAGTACACTGCATTTAACACAAGATATGGCTTATATGAATTTTTGGTTATGCCATTTGGTTTGACAAATGCTCCTTCATATTTTGTTGATTTGATGAATAGAATATTTAGAGATTATCTAGACAAATTTGTACTGATTTTTATTGATGACATTTTGATTTATTCCAAGACAGTGGAAGAGCATAAAAATCATTTGCATTTAGTTTTGTCAAGACTAAGGGAAAATGATTTAAAGGCAAAATTTTCAAAATGTGCATTTTGGAAAGAAGAAGTGCATTTCCTTGGGCATGTCATCTCTGCCAAAGGAATATCAGTAAACCCTAACAAGGTAGTGGCAATCCAAGCATGGAAAAGGCCTAGCACCATCAGTGAGATTAGATCATTTATGGGGATGGCAGGATATTATAGGAGATTCATAAAAGATTTCTCAAAAATATCATCACCACTTACCAATTTAACTAGAAAGAACCAAGCCTTTGTATGGACAGAAAAATGTGAGCAAGCTTTTATCAAAATAAAGGAAGCTCTGATTAATGCACCAGTGTTGAGAGTGCCAGAAGGAAATGAAAATCTGGTTGTGTACACTGATGCAAGTGGCTCTGGGTTAGGGGCTGTGTTGATGCAGCAAGACCAGGTGGTAGCCTATGCATCTAGGCAATTAAAGCCACATGAAACCAGGTATGCAACCCATGATCTTGAACTAGCAGCAGTTGTGTATGCTTTGAAACTTTGGAGACATTATTTGTTAGGTGCCAAATTCATTTTGTACACTGATCATAAGGCACTGAAATATTTATTCTCACAAAAAGATTTGAACATGAGGCAACATAGATGGGTAGAGTTCCTAGCTGCCTATGATCTAGATATACTGTATACACCAGGCAAGGCAAATAAAGTTGCAGATGCCTTGAGTAGACAACATGCCAAAGTAGCCATGTTGATGATGGAAGAGTTTAGGGATTTGTCTATACTTACTGATTTGGAAATTGAGGAAAGTAGTGAGGAACAAATGATACCCATTGAAGAAGGTGAAGGTAAAGGGAAATTAAGTATGATATCTCTGCAATCAGATTTACTTCTTAAGATTGGGCAAATGCAGGAACAAGACCTAAACATGGTGGAAAAGAAAATGCTCATATCAAAAGGGGAGGAAGTAATAAATTATCAAGTTGATAAAAATGGGTATTTGAGGAATAAAAACAGGATATGTGTTCCAGAAAATATAGAATTGAAAGAGGAAATATTAAATGAGTACCATAGGAGTAAGTACTCCATACACCCAGGTAGCACCAAGATGTATCAAAATTTGAAAAGAAATCTTTGGTGGAAGGGGATGAAGTCAGATGTGGCCAGATATGTTGCAAGGTGCATGACTTGCCAACAAGTCAAGGCAGAGACACAAAGGCCATCAGGACTATTGCAACCCCTTAGCATACCACAGTGGAAGTGGGAGGATATATCTATGGATTTCATAGATGGTCTGCCTAGATCTAAGAAGGGAAACACAAGTATATGGGTAATTGTGGATAGGCTAACTAAGGTAGCACATTTTATCCCAGTTAGAGCAGAAAGAAATGCTCCAAAATTGGCTCAAATATTCATGAAAGAGGTAGTAAGGTTGCATGGCATACCTAAAACCATTGTGAGTGATAGGGATACCATCTTCACCTCAAGGTTTTGGAAAAGTTTTCAAGAGGCTATGGGGAGTGAATTGTGCTTAAGCACTGCCTACCATCCACAATCAGATGGTCAAACTGAGGTGGTGAACAAAGTCTTAGAGGATTTGTTGAGAGCATGTACACTGGACTTTGGAGGCAACTGGGAAGACCACCTCCATCTAGCTGAATTCACATACAATAACAGTTACCAAAGCACCATAGGGATGGCACCATTTGAAGCCTTATATGGCAAGCCATGTTTATCACCTATATGCTGGGTAGAGGCTGGAGAAAGGGCTGTTCTTGGACCTGAATATGTTAAAGAAACTACAGAGAGAATTGGGTTAATAAAAAAAAGAATAGCAGCAGCTCAAGATAGGCAAAAGAAATTTGCAGATAGGAAGAGAAAGCAAGTGGAATATGAAGTGGGAGACTTTGTTTTCATCAAGATTTCACCTATGAAGAAAGTCATGAGATTTGGCAAGCAAGGTAAGCTTACACCAAGGTATGTTGGACCCTATAAAATTCTGGAAAGAATTGGTTCATTGGCTTACAAATTAGAACTACCAGAGGAGATGAAAGCAATGCATAATGTTTTTCATGTGTCCCAACTTAGAAAATGGGTACATGATAAGGAAGACATTTTGGAAGAGCCTACCAAAATTCAAATAAATCCTGACTTGGTTTATGAAAAAGAACCAGTGGGGATTGTAGCCAAGGAAGAAAAGAAATTAAGGAGCAAAACCTTGAAACTAGTTAAGATCCAGTGGAGTAGTGATCCTAATGACTGCACATGGGAGTTAGAGGATAAGATTAGAATGGATTATCCTAAGCTTTTTGCAAATTAAAAGGTAATTTTTTTTTCTTCTTTCTGGAAAAATTATTTGTTATGCATGGTTGATATGGTTAAATTTGTTTGCTTATGCATATGTTTGATAAGTTTTCAGAAAAGAAAAAGATGCTCACTATAAATGTTAGAAAAATTGTGAGGACACAATTCCTAAAAGGAGGGGTGAATGTAATACCCCAAAATTTTGTGAAAAATCATTTTTGAAAAATGATTTAATTTTGAAATATTTAGATTTAAATATGGTGAAGTCTCAGGAATAAATAGTGTGCAGGTATATGTGTGCACGTGCACACTGAAATGGCACAAGGAAGAACTCCAGATTTCTTGGATTTAAAACAAGAATTAAAGGGCAATACAAACATGATTTGGCAACATGGTTGTTTGATTTCTGAAATTATATGGATCATCTTAGAAAGTAAGAAAAAGTAGGCTTTACTTTAAATCAGTAAACAAATTTTATTTAAAACCCAGAAGAGAAAATTATGTATATTAACCTGTATACATATAGGTGCATATGCTTCTGAAATTAAAGAGAAATTAAGATAAGCTTAGATAAGATATGTGTACAAATATATATATTTTTAAACACTGAAAAGTATATATATATATATATATATAAGCAAGTAAAACTATGACATTAAAATGACATGAAATGTGATACAAGTTAATGAGCTTGTATAGGCAAAAATAGCAAAAGGGGATTTTCAGAAATAATTAAAATAAAAATAGGATAGTCACACTTTTAACATGACTAGGAGAGTGGCCATTTTCTGAAAAGTAAAAGAAAGAAAATGCAGCCTTTAATTTGGTTAATATGGCCGGGGTATTATGAATGAAAAATGCATGATGCTAGCCAGGACAGAAATGGAATTCTGTTTCAACAAAACCCTAGAGGAAAAATGCTTATAAATAGGCAGTTTAGCCAGTAGAATCATTTTTACCCCGAGCTGCACAAAAATAAGAAAAGAAGGAAAATATTGGAAGAAAGGAGAGAACACTCAAACAAGAATTTTCTGGATTAAACATTTAGGTGAGTAATCTCACTAAGTTCATGGCATTAAGACCTGAGATGAGGCAGCCACTTTTTATTTCCATTTATATATATTTCTGGTTTTGATGTATATGATTTCATCAATGCTTTCTGGATGTTTTATTTTAAATCTGATATGATTTAATATGGATGATTTTGGATGACCTTTGATTGGTTGAGACATTTGTCTTTGGATGAGTATCATACTGATTTATTTATACTCACAAATGTTAAAGTTTAGGATCTCAAAAATCATATAGAGAATACTCTCAGCTGTTATAGATCTATGGCATGGAAACTTTATAAAAATGATTAGAGCTGCATTATACTTGGTATAAGTGCTGAGGCTTGAAAAGAAAAATGTTAAGGGTGCAATAGAAATTTTCTAAGTGCTGAGCCCTTAATCAAATAAAAAAAAAAAGAGAAACCCACAAGCTAAAATTATGATTGAACCAGATCTTGAATCTGAATCAATCATAAAGGCTTGCAGATCAATATAACATGCCATGCCTCTTTTACAGTTGAAAATATTCTCATATTTTTACTAAGATCAAGACATGTTGACCCCATTTAGGAAATAACTGTCTGATTATTTCTGAGGAGAATTATGCTAGAAGAAATTATGGATGTTTCCATGTTTGCAGTGATATGTTCACTTAGCATATTTGATGATAGGATTTAAGACTATACACTAGTAAATAAACTAGGGAAGGGAAGGCCAAGAAAGCTGCTGGAATGCTTGTCATATTTGAAGTATGCAAGTTGGCACATGGTTTGTTTAAGCCCTGAGATCTTTGTGCAATGATGTGAATTAGTTCATTGCAATGTGTCCCAGTGATTCCTTAATAGCAGATGAGGCAGGAATTTAAATTGAATATTACAACCTGTAAATGAAGAAATAGGAATATGGATATTTCTTAGGTTGAATGTTATGGAACCAAGATGATTCCAGTAAGTGAAATTGTTGCAAATAGATAATTATGTTTGCATGATTATGTATGCAAGTGAAAGAATGATAAATGAATATATCATACCTGAATCAACATAATTATACTATGTTAAAATAATTGATTGCAGAAATTTTCTTAAACAACTGAATTGCATATTAGTTGAATCAACAAGTTAGTACCCTTATATTCTCTATTGCTTAATATCATGAATGAATTGATGTTACTCATACCAGATCATAGATCTGACCCTTGTTTGCTCATGGCATCTGGGGTGTCTCATTTTAAAATGAGGCAGCCACTTATGTTCTTTCAGGTAACCCAGGCACTAAGTAAAAATGAAGTTATGGCTTTTATGGAGGAGTGAATGAACATGCTAGCTAGTTTCAATAAGAGTTTAAATCGATTATATCTGCATGTATTCAGGAAAAATTTTATGTTCTAAGATTTCCAGTTATGTAATGAATTCTATTATGGTTAGATGAACTAGTTGTATCATGTTAAATATATTGTTATGCACTAAGGTTTAAAATCTCAAAGGAAAAATCTGAATGGGAAACAAGGAAATGATTTTAATTACTGATATGGATGTTTGGAAGAGAAATATGCATATGTAGTTGAGCTGTTGTTTTGTAAAGTTTATATTATGTAATAGTTAATCTTGAGATATAACAGAGCACTGAGTTTTAGAACAAAATCTGGATTTAGCAAGAAGTAAACTTAACAGGATTTTATTTTCTTTTTACTGAAATGCTTTGTAATTGAGTTTGAATTCATTTCTGAATTGAATTGAGAAGAGTAAGATGTTTTCCTAAAGCTTTAAACAGAATGCAATGAAATTGAACTAGTGTGGCAGATACAGGATTCATTAGTTAACCAGCTTCAATTAAATGAAGTATTGGTTGATCATGATAGATTGTATTCTGAAAATAAAAATGCATTTCAAAGCTTAGTACATTTAGCAATTGATTCACCCAGTTTTCTGGAAAATGAGCAGAAATATTGACATGTACATGTACATCTGTGTACATGTTGATATTTGAGCAAAAATATGATCATAAATTCTTAAAACAGTTGTAGGAATGGGATACTAAAATAGTAAGTAAGAAGGATTGTTTTGTATGTTGGGTTATAGGCAAAAATTAAACATATATGTACAATTATAGGTAGGTATCAGATTTCTAACCTTTCAGAAAAAAAAAAAAAAGAAAACCAAAAATTGTGTTTGAACCGACCTGCATGGTACTCGAACTCGTGACCTTTTGTGTATAAGTTAGGCGCGTTTCCATTACGCCTAGATGTTGCTTGTGTTCACTTAGGATCCACTTTCTTTTATACTGAATCTAATATTATCCAGACTTTAAACACAATCATCAACATTAAAAGCTTGTTTACTACTGAATATTACTTGATCATTTCTTGATCCTAATGACAGACTAAAGTACATATTTTAGTGGATTTTATGGCCAAAAATCTGAATGCAATAATGTATCTGAATTACTAAATCTCTAAATCAAACAGGATGTTATTGAACAAAAAAAAATAATAATAAAGTATATACTCTGAATTTAAACAAGAAGAACACATACATCTTCATATGTATGTGTATATTATTAGATATGCACTGATATATTTATATTGGTAAGTTATTTTGATCCTGGATATATTTTGGTTATTGGAAAAAGAAAATGACCTTGGAAAATATGTTTGTAATGAATGATATATCAATATATCATCTCATAGCAAAAAAAAAAAAATCCTTATGAAATTAGGGTGGAAATAGGAGGGTCATTTCACATGTGGATCAATCAATGAGATGACCACCAATTTATTCAACTTTCAGTGTTGTCGTGAACATGGTATGAAGCGACTTAGGAATAAAATAGTATCACTCATAGGTCTTAAGCGCCTTAACATATTAACTCCAACCCAATAACGCTACAACTTAATTATTATTATTTTATAATAAAAGTGATACTTTATTCAAGTAGAGCATTCATTTTGATATCTTAAGGGTTTAAACCTAATATCTTTAGAACCTAAGTCAAAAGCATCGTACCACTAACCGGTTAAGCTAGTGGTCCTTGAAAACGTCGAAACTTGCAATGTGTTGCAACCTTCATTTTAACCAACACCGACCTTAGTACCATCCATAAGACTTGCATTCACAAACAATCAAGATAATGTACCGAAGTTAATCACCCATCAGATGGATCAATCATTATAAAAGAATAGAACTGATATTTTAGCAACAAATCTACTTATTCTAGTTTTATTTTGGCCGATGTGAGACCCATTTTCAGGATAACTATAGAATCAGGATAACTGCAGAAAAATCCACTTATTCTAGTTTTATGGTGTTAATCCACATAATTCAAGGACAGATAACTCATAGATGTGCTAAACACTAATCTACGTAATCCAGGAACTCTAGTACTAAATCAGGATAACTGTAGAAAAATCTCGATAATGAATCGCACGATCGTTAAACATGATACAAAAATACTAACACCTCTGTTTAAAATTTGAATAACAGCGAGGTCTTTTAACAAATAAATACTAGCCAAACTGGATTGATCCAACCTGTCAAAATTCAACCCAACCATTTTACCCTAATTTAAAAGGGTTTGAGTCTAACCCATTTTCTTTTTATTTATGTTAGGTCAAAACCCACCTAACCCTATGGCAAAATGTAAAGACCCGCTTGCCATCCATTTCAGCCGCTTAGCATTCTTAACCTTAAATATCATCTCTTTCAACAGGAGAAAATGGAATGGCCATTTTCTCCCAATTTTTTCTGCTCAAAATTTTCTAGTTTTTGCTTTGCAAATTTACGTCTCATGTCACTTCCATATGATTTGTCCCAAATTGTTTCATATCCAAGGAATTCTAAAGCAATCAAACCCTAGAGTGTTGGAATTTTGTTACACCTGGTGCCTTAACCTCTTGAATTTGAAGCTTGGATTGAAATTATGTGACACTGGCATCTGCATTTTGGTTGGATGATTCACTGGTTTTCTTAAGGTTTAAAATTTGCTGATTATATTGCTTAATTGTTTGAAGACTATAGTCTGTTTTTTTATGTATGGCTTTATGACTTGAGGGAGGTCATATATGCTTATAAGGTTATGAACACCAACACGATTCAGCCTAAAGACAGCGATTTTTATAAATTATCCACCGACAACAATTCATAACAAAGCACATGAATTTTGTTCATTATAATTTATTTTAATATGTATTTCAGAAAGAGGGGTCATATTTGTTGTCACTATTGTATAATGATGGAATATATGGCAGAACTCCTAATTTTCTTACAGTCTAATTTGAGGTTTAGAGTGGAATTTATGGCAAAACTCTTAATTTAAATTGTTGCTACCAGTCAATTTTTTCACCACCATACCATTGTTTGAAGATATTCCATCACTAATTAAGACAATATGTTACCGATGTGACTCCCAAATAGGAAAAAAAATTATACGTTTATTCTAATATATATTATTAGACACATTTCTTCTATCATACTGTCCATACACATACTATCGATACTCATCAATGTCATTCATATAATAATCAATGGCAATACTATTAAGGTTTGAGAACCTTGCTATTTGAAAATGTTAATGATGATTTATTTATTTTCTCTACTGACATTAAAATGAAGAAATCAGGTAGCCCTTAGCCACATCAAAAAAGTTAAGACTTTTAACCTTTAATATTTTTGTTATAAAATTTCGTTCTTAACCCAAATATGCAAAATAAGGCAAGCCCGGCTTAGATAAGACTGAGAGAAGTATGCTAGAGTGGCCTTATGCAAAGGTTGAGAGAAGCATGCAAGTTCAAGTCCAAAAAAAGAATGAAATATGCATGTCTATAATCCGAGTTAAGTATAAGAAGTCATATGCATGTCATAAGTTCAATAAACGGTCAAATATCTTTATTCAATTAAGTACGCTATGCAAAGTTCATTGTCCAAGTCCTTATGTGCAAAAAGTCAAAAATATACAATCGGCTCTGAAATCCTCAATTTGATTCAGGGTTACAACTTCAAAAATGTAAGTGAGAAAAAAATATTCTCCTACAATGTATCCATGGGATCCGTATTTATAGATGTGGCAGCAGACGGTATGGCTGCCATGTGTCTTTCGATATGTTGTGTGAATTGCTGATATTCAACATCCCTTTGTATTGCTAATATTCAACATCCTTTTGTATTGCTAATATTCAACATCCTTTGTTACACTGATGGCATTCGGCATCCTTCTTCATATTGATGACATTCGACCTCCCTTTTCATATTGATGACCTTCAAAATCTTTTTTGTGCTAATAATAAACGGCATCCTTCATAGCTGTAGATATTCGGTGCTCTTTATGTCCTTTGAAATTCGACATCATTTGTTGTTTGTAAAGCACGAAACCACTTGGCGCTTGTGGACGCGTTACAACAGCCATAGTTGTAAAGGCTTAATATCTATTGCTTGTTTCATAAAGTCCCGATACACCCTCTTCATGACTATATATTCGATATCTCTTAATGATGCGACGCCCCTCTTTACTCTTCATTCGGTTAACACTTTTTGTTATCGTGGTTCAACAACTACCTTTGATTGTCTTCGGGCTCGATATCTTTTGTACTATAATATATTGGTACATGTCGATATTCGACACCACTTTGGACTTGTTATATATGCTCGGTATCTTTAGATATTGTTCAGGACACGATATTTCTTTCTCCGTACATGTCCGACAACTTCTATAGTTGTTGAAGCTCGATACCTCCTCTTCCTTCATTCAAGCTCAATTGCACTTGAAGCTCAACATCCTTAGATATCTTTTCAATTGTTAAGGTTCGATAACCTTCTTCCTATGCTCATGTTCAATGCCTCCTAGGTTTGCCAACTGTTTGGAATCCAATACTTACAAGAACTCGCCATTCCTTCTTAAACATTCAACACCTTTGATTATAGAGGTTTGACATCTCCCTGAGGTTGCTTGAATTTCGATACCCCTTACTTAATGCTTGATTGCTTTTCTTTTTTCACACTCGACGTCTTGAATTTCGATATGTTCTTCCTTAGTGTTCGACACATTTATTTGTAAATAATATTTACCCCCTTCATTGTGTAGAAGAAAGAATTATGGTTTAGTATAATGTTAATTTTCAAGTTGTTGCCTCAATACTGACGTTTGCCGCCTCGATAATCACATTGCTTTCTATTGGCAATCCATTCCGATCTCGCCCATTCATTCAATTTGAGAACAACGCTTCTCAGTGTTGCCCTTTTCCTTATATAAATACATGGTTTCTACTACAATCTTTTACCAGCAAGTTATTCTCCAAACAACAATTTCAGCTTTCCATTTTAATCAAAGGCTTTCGATTTTCACAACGCTCGAGCTTGATTTCAAGGTTTGATTTCTATCTCTAATAGATTTAGATAAAGAGGGGGATTTTTAATTTTTGAGATTAAGGCTTAACCGATTGGGTGCTTCTATGGTTCTGAGAAAAATAGCATTTGAATTCAAGTGTTGATAGTGGTGTGTTCTTTACTAACCGATTAAAGCTCGATAATATTCACTGTGAACCCGAAACTTTTCTTAAAATTCGATAAATCTCCGCAATATTGATTATGATGTAATCGATTCTCTTTTAAGATCTCGACACTCAATAAAGAATTCGATCAATTCTTAAAAACATGACAGTCTTTGAATTTCGACAATTCGTCACTAATTAGACCCTATTTTTCGAATTTATTAGTCTTTTGACATTCGACGTCTAATTTGAAGTTCGCTGTCTTTTTTAAGGTTCCACCAACTAGCTATAGTTCTGACGATCAATTAGAGGTTCGGTATATGTCTAGAAACTCGATAACCAATTATGGGCTTGACAACTATTTGAATGATTGTTGTTTTAGTCACAAACTCGATAACTTCGTACTATGCCACTATCCCTTTATAAATTTGACAACTAATTAAAGATCTGTTATATGTGTTACAAACTTGGTATCTTGTTTAAGTTCGACATCACACTATGTGTTCGGAAAGTAGTTATAGTATTATGCATTTATAAACTGTTTATGTATTCAACACCTTACAAACTCGATAATCGGTTTGAGCATTTCTAAATAATTTAAAACCCACTTTATGGATTTGACATCGGGTTGTAAGTTCGACACTCTATAATAATCTCAATAAGGTGTTATACGTACGATACCTTGGTTTACCCCTAATGACTAGTTATGATTCGACATAAATCCAACAGTATTAATGAGTTTTCAACTGGTTATGAATATCTTAAATATCTACAGACTTGACATCTCGTCATAGGTTCGATATCTAGGAATAGACCCTTTAATGAATTATCGACTTGTTACAAGTTCTACCACTAGTTTTGGTTTTGAAATTTTACCATTATGGACCGAATGGTTTTCAATTAATCATGTACTCATTAGTTGGGCATTTAGTTGTTCACTTTTTCATCTGTATTTTAGAATCATTCCAAATTTTGATAAAATATGTAGTACTTCCCTGATTTTGTGCAATATCACCTGACGTACAAATGGATAGCAAGAAATTTGACAAAGACCCCAAACCTTCTTCTACTTCAAAGTAGAGAGATTATAAAATTAAACAATCCTTCATAACCTCCCAGCAGAAAGTAGATACCATTCTTCGGCAGTTTGGGATTAAATATGGAAGCCATGATCGCTAGTCCATCTGACATAATAAATAATCCTCCCGAATGATTCTTCACTTTTACTCCTATTTATATATCTGGCATTCAAGCTACCTTCCTTTCCTAGAATTCCTTTTATAGTTCCTGGAGCACTTGGGAATTGCTCTGATGCAATTAACTCCCAACTCCTACCCTTAATTAAGTTGCTTGGAGCTCAGGAGACGAGCTGGATGGCGAGACGTATCACCGTATTTGTTGTATTCCGCTGTATATCATAAGTGGTATAGTCATCTTGTGACGACAAGTTATTATAACTGTCCTGAATTGTGATGTTGATTGTATTGTACTCTGATGTTGTATTCTGATGATGTATGTATAAACAGATATAGTTTCTTTCTGTAAAGAACAGTTATTATCTATTATATTTTATTCCGCTGTGATGTGAGATTCTGTTGTGTTGTTTTCTTTTCTACTACCTCCTTCTTCTTCTAAGCCAGATGGTTCAATTTTTCGGGTATGAAAAATCGGGTCATTACAGTATATATGATAATGTAAGATATTTTTATAAAAAGTATATATATTATATAAAACGAGTCCCTTGGCACTTACGATGCACGTGCATATGGTAAACTTCTATTAAAAAACATTGTTTGTAAGACTTTTTGGATCTTACAACACGACTTTGAAGTATATGTAATGTTGTATGTTGTGATGTATATGATGCACAAATAAAAAGTTTGTTGAAAGGCGAATTGGACTAAATTATTTCATGAAATAATAAAATAAAATAAAGATAGTAATCAACTATTTTTTCAATATCTTGAGAAATACAACAAATGTAAAAATTAGCACTTTCCGTGGTTTAGAATTTGGAAATCCTTCATCATCTATGCATAAAATGTAAATACTATATAAATTTGGTGTGGTCAATGATATTTATCATTTGGGAATGTTTTCTATCCCGTTTCTCAAAAAAAATCCTAAAGCATCGTCCAAGGAACACGTGCAAAGAAAAAAGTGAGATAGCTTCTTTTTATTGCATCACAATTAAACAAAGAGCGTTTCATCGATAAAGATGATTTAGCAGTTAAATTTTACACATATAATGTGGTAAATCATGCATATTTATTCGATTTTGAATATAAAGTTACATTTTTTGTTGTATACATGTTAATGACAATAATAAGTAGTACTTGCTACAATTCGAGCTTATTGCTTAAACAACAATGATCATTGTGATACTTTTTTCATTTTTAGAGCTTGTATAAAAGCAAAAAACGCATCCAAATAAACGTTTCATTTATATATACGAGCGTTACGGCACGTGCTTCGCGCGTGTTGAAGAATGCTGAATTGTTTTTCTATAAATTGTATTTATTTAAGACGTTCAAAAGAAAATGATTTTCCACATATTTTAGTCGTATTTTTGTGTTGAATCATACGTAGTTAATTTAAAATTTTATTTCTAAGTTGCAATATCTAATTTTTTATGAGTTTAAATTTTTATTTATATTATTAATTAATAAAAAAAAGTTGTAAAGTAGTTTATTTGCTAGATACTATTTTTAACTGATATTAAGACTTAATAAATATTTGTAAAGAAAATTTTAAATTTGTAAAAGAAACTTTAATTGTCAGATCCTAATTTTAAGCGATACTAAATTTTAATAATACCTGTAGAGAGACATGTACCATGAAATAATTTTGAAAGTTCGCGGTCGGACCAAAAGTTTCCGCTTTCAAACCAACTATTAATAAAGATATAGAAAAACCATGATACTGTGAAAGAGGAATAGTATGACCACTCTCTTTCATCTAAGATGAAAAGATGTATAATCATCTTTATTAGTAGTTGTAATAAATTTGGTGTCACACTTTTTTGGTATGAACGTGAACTACTAAAAATGTCCCTCTACGAATATTGTTAAATATTAATATCATTTAAAAATAGGACATAATAGATAAGTTTCCTTTACCAATTCAAAATTCCCCTCTATGGATGTTATCAAAATATTAATATCGTTTAAAAATAGGATCTAACAAATATATTTTTTCAAAATCGTTTTTTATTAATTAGTAGCAGAAATAACAATTCAAACTAATAAAAAATTAAATTCATTCTTTATTTAATTAATGATAGAAATAAAAATTCAAACTAACAAAAAATTAAATGTTGCAATTTAAAATGTAAAATTAAAACTAACTACATATCATTTTAACACAAGAATACGGTTAAATATTTGTAAAAAAATAATTCACAAGCGAAGTGCCTGTCATCATCACGCGCGCGCGTGCCGTACCACTCGTCATTCAATAATTATAGTACAATTTACATGAATTTGAAGAAAACACCTTAATTTATGAAAAATACAATCTGATAATATGTCTATTCTATAACACATCTCTCGTTCAACAACTAATACGTTAAGTTTGTCAATGTTTGTTAAAAGAATAAATAGATGATAGGTTTACCGAATAACAGAACAAACATGGTCCCGTGCTTCACATACGGTTAACGTAAAGAGTTTACTTGATAAACATCCGCTGAAATCAAGTTTTTAGCCTTGCCAACATTTAGAAACATGAATTTACCTACTTGAGCACAAAAGTCAAAAGACTAAATCAAATTAGATAATTATTTTTATCATCGATAATATATAACAGTTTCTTATCCAACTGTTGATCATGAGTACTTATTAATTCGGTTCTCCAAGAAAATTTGTTTGCATGAAAATTGTAGCACCATATTTCACCTTTTTTTGATCTTAAAGCTCAAACCAGAAAACCCAGTAAAAGTATAAAAAAAAAGAATTCACAGAATTTTAAAAGTTGCAATAGTAAAAAAAATGTAATTTGAGCGAGCCAATAATGAGTACTTAATATTTGAACACATAGCAAAGAACAATCATTCAGACACGTACAGTAGTAAAGTCATCATAATTTAGCACCATGTTTTTTCTTCTATGTACATAGAACATCCAAATGTTTAATTAAATAGCATAAATAACATATGATTTGGCACAAAAGTTTCAGTAGACTCAAATAGTTATACATGTTATGCCTTTGCAATTACAATTAAGGTAATATTGTACTAATTATTGGTCAAAATCTTGAATAACCAACCTACGACCCTATGTGGATTTTTGCATTAGCTTTAGAGCTTTCACACGTTCTCCCTTTTGTCTGAACTCAATAAGACTGTATTCTTCCCAACAAGCATCTACATAATATAAAATGTTCAATTATAATGTCATCATCAGTATTTTTAATTGCATAAATTAAGAAGTCATTATAATAAATAAATTAAAGCAAATTTCATGGCTCATTTATGAATAGCTGAATTTCTTCAATGTTGTACTTTTGCTTTATATACTGCAAATAATATATTTTAAACTAATAATCTACTATAACAGTAGGCAAATAGTTTATCAATGTCTAAACTGTTTATTTATACAAAGTAAGAAGAGTGAAACTGCAATAACTTTGCAATATTATTTTCAACATTTCCAAAATAATACATACTAAAAATAAGCAACTTATTATTTATGGCCAATCACTAAGATTTAAAGATTTAATTCTTAAAAAAATAGGAAAAAAGGAAAATGAAGTGATTATTTTCAGTTTTCTAAAAGGTAGAATAGATAGAAAAGATCAGATCATCAACAGTCGTTTGATGACATGTACCATGAAGGATTCTATGTCCTTGGGCATATATTCTATAAAGAAAACTTACCTACATCATGAAAAATGAGATGGAAATAAATTTTGCATCTAGATTTACCAATCAAAAATGAAATGCAGAACCTAAAATTATGCAAAACAAATATTAAATTTTGTTTCTCACAAAAAGACCATTGTGAAAAATCAACTCTATTAGATTCTTTCTTATTTACTACATGTAAAGAAGGTTGCCTTATCATTCCAAATAACGATCCAGCGGTCTCAATTAGCTGAATCATAGAAGACACATGCGATAATTTTGTCATTTTAGGTGGATTATGCATAGATCTACTCATCAACTTTTGTAGACAAAGTAATTTAAGTGTTGCAAATGAATAAACTACAATAAAGCATAGAATCAAATAGTCAAAAGTAATTATTATTTCCAAAACAGAATTACCTTATATGGGAATATAACATTTGATGATGGCGAAGAAGTAGCCATGTTAGGAGAAGGATCTTACCTTGATGGAGAAGCTGAATCCTGAAGGTTATTAACTGGTTCATCGGTCTCACTAAATTATTGTGCCTTCTCATAACTATTACATTGTAAAGAAAATAGTATCAACTATTATTTTTTTTCCAAATCATCAAAAAATGTAGAAAAAGTATCGCTTACATGACCAACTGTTCTAGGAAAGAGAACTCCAATCACCCTCAAAAACTTTTGGTTATGCTTAGGGAAAAATAGACTTGCTAATATTAGTATTTCTCCTTAACAACCTCTTCCTACAATAATTCAGACACTTGATATGTTTTTGATTATGCTGCAAAACCGTAGAACGTGGAAATTTTTAGCAATTTCAATAAGGTGGTACCCTTGGACCCATCATACCAATATTCATTCACAAAAATGAGTATAAGGTTGTATGTAGCAAGTGTAGAATTAATATTAGACCTAGCTTTCATTAAGGATATAAAACTTAATAGATATAGGTTCACAATCGTCCAAATTGGAAAAAGCTAAGTAAAGTATAGATGGATTGTCAAATATTTAATAAAACTAATAGCATAAACTAATAGTATAGGGCTCTCTCACTAATAAAAAAAATTGACATAAAATCAAAAATAATAACAACAAAAGGCAGGATCAAAATATTCCCAAGTCAAAGGGTGAAAGTGTAAAACAAATAATTAGTTGTGACAAAGCACTTTCTTATTGAAGATTGATATTGGTCGTTTCTATAAATTTGAAAGGGAAGAAAAAAAGGATTTCACTGCATTAAGAATTTCAACATACAACTTTACGAATATTGCACGGTGTTATAAAGCAAAACAGAAATTTTCACTAAATAACTTATTTGATGTTACAAAGCACTTTCTTAAGGAAGGATTTCACATGAGATGAAATTGAAGTTTTGGCTTCAAATAAATGAGGGGATGATTAAGCTTCAATCCACCTTTTGATTAAGGCATTCAAAATTTTAAGGACATCGTGCATAAAACCTTAACTTTGCTTCAAAAATTCCAAAGGGAGGAGAAGAGCAAAGTTAACGTGAACTAAAAAATTGGTCTACGGATTATTTCTTTCTAAGTTTTATGCTAAGCAGGGCAATAGATGGGAATTCGCTAGAATTAAAAATCTAATTTTCAAAATTATAGAAAAAAGAAACGCCAAAGGTCTATGTTTCAACTTTTATAAATATAGCTATAACGACCCCGGATTTTATATATATTTAAATTGATAATTAATTGAATTTTTGAATTAAATTTGTATAATTAATTATAAATTGAAGCGAGTCTCCCCAATTCAAATAGAATATATATTAAATCATATGAATTTAAATATTGTATATATGTGAGTTGGATTTAAATTTCAAGTGAATGGTTTAATAATAATTTGAATATATATATATCTGTATATATATATATTGAATTTGAGTTTAAAATCTCAAATAAATGGTTTGAAAATAAATATAAAATATAGACATTTGACACAACATAAAAATAAATAATTTTAAATTTAGAAATTGATGGTTTATGTTAGAAATAGAAATAAATAAATAAAAGATGAACTATAAAAATATAAGTAACACATTGACTAAAATCTAACAACAAATTAAAATAGAAATTGTTTATATTATAAAGTAGTATTACAAAGACAAAGTAAAAATAGTAGTTTACTCATATTATAAAATAATGAGACAAGGTAAAATAAAATCTAATTGTTATAATATATGTAAATATAAAAGTGAATATGCTTTTGTGTTTTCTATTTAGTCCCACATCATGGGATATGTTCCATCTCATGCTCCAAGGCCTATATATAAAGGAGCCTATGTAATGTAATTGAATCAATCAATCTCTATGTAACAGATATCAGTGTGAATAACATTTTCTCCGCTCTCCTCTTTTCTAATGGCTTCTTATCTCATTTTAGTTTATAACACGTTATCAGCACGATCTCTAAACAAAAAAAATATAGATTTGAATTGTGATAATCTAGAAGATCAGATCTACTTTGTTTTTCAGATCTAATTATAGTTCTCAAGATGGTAAGCAATTTTTCATATTTAATTATATTGATCTTATCTTTTTCAGATCTGATTCTATTAATTTTATCTTCTTAGATCTCATTAGATCATAGATCTAATTTTTTGGATCTCATTCTATTATAGATTTTATGTTCTAATTTTTTTTAGATCTTTTGTAGATCTTGATATCATGCTCAAATGATATATCTTTGAGATCTATATATTTTTATCATGAGATCTATTCTTTTTCATGTGTATTCATCCTTTTCTGTTATTTAACTAGTGCGAACCCATGCTACGCACATGGATTGCATAAAATATGAGTAAATAATGCATTGATTGAGGTTTAGCTAAATGAACATGATATTATTTGTGGGTTGATCATAGATCTTTTTCATGTTATAATCATATTTTTCATACAGTTCTAATTAATTTAGAAATTATATCATTATTCTACATTAATAATTTGTTTTAAGGAATGTTTGATACCATAGAAAACATTTTCATTCTTGATAGTTATTAAAAAAGCTTACGTGCGAACTTGGACAATTAACACCGATAGCAAAATATAATGACCATGAAGTAATTTTAAAGCACCCGAACCTTAATACAGTAATTTACTTTGATATCAACACGGTTTGTGAATATAATCATACATTATTCATTAAATGAAATCATATGTATGAGACACCGACAGAAAGGGAAAAACAAATCACCAAATTAAAAGCCGTAATGAACATAAAATTAGGTTGAATAATGTGACGATTGTATAATTACCAACATTTGCCTCCTTATTCATATTTAATCTACATAGACTAAAATTAGGTTGAATAATATGAAAATAAAACTAAGCGATAAATTCTTGTATAGTTCACAATTTATACTATAATGTGTGTTGCAAATACAATATTGAGACACTGTAATTTATTCATAACTGAAACATGTGTTGCCCAAAGTATCTCTATAGCTATATCTCACTTTGGTAAAACTTCCAAATATTGTATAACTTTATATCTGTATGAATTCACTTTTGAGGTATGCAAACTGCATAAGATGGTCACATATCCATTACAGAAACATCAAAGTATCATCTAGATATGATATGAAATTTTTTAAAAAGCTAACTTTCTAATATACAAAGTCTAAAAGGGTTTATATTAGAATTACAGTGATGTTTGTAATGAAATATAAACTGAAAGTACAATGTTTTTACTTGAGCTTCATGAAGCAGATTTTGAAATGAGCTATTCAAAATGAGCAATGTTGTCATTAATATATGGTTGTATTGTATGGTTAGGCTGAAGCATCCAAGTGACAAACTAACGAAGTTGTTCAAGATTATGAGTCTGGTCCAGTTCGACAGTTGTTTGCGCACTCAGACGGGCAACTGCAAGCTACTATCAGGTTCATTTATGCCACTTTTGCCTCTGATTTTAATGCTGGGCTGATTTTCTAGAAAGGGACAATTTGGTAAAAAATAACAAAACAGGGACCTAATTTACATAGGTTTATTAGCAGAGACTTTTTGTGCATGAGCTTTGAGAATAGGGACCTTTGGTCCAAAACTCCATTATAAAAGCCTTTATTTTATTATGATAGCTCAAAATAAGCAAAATTTGGAGATTGCAATGATGTGATAATGTCTTCACTCGTCATATTTATATAGAAAACTCTATATAGATAATCAGATTTTATATCACATGATTTAATATAGGTAGGTACTTATTTGATACCACTTAATATAGACTGTTTTGCCAAATCTTCAAAAGATGCCACATTATTCATGTTTTAAATAACCACTAATTTTAAATTTGGAAATAACATAGTATTCATTTATTTGCCTTACTTAATGTATCTTAATTAATGAATAATATATTGTACATGTATATGTTTTTATCTTCTATGCCATCTTAATTGATATTTATGCTAAAAACAATAGATATCATAGTCGATAAATTAGGTGAAAGGAGAAAAGGCAAATACATTCTAGTCTTGATCCTCCTTTCCTAAACACAATATAATTGTAATCATTTAGGAAATGTACATTCACAATTACCACAAAGTTAAAAGTAAATTCATTCATATAATAAAACAAATATGTGGATTTATTGTCTAATCAATATTAAATAGTTGGATGTCTCGCTCAAAGCCCATGTACTAAATACATGTTATATATGGCACATCTTGCTTTGAATATGGAACTCTGCTATGAGTTTATTTGCGCATCATGAGATTTAGGTTTTGTGGACATTAGGTTAATTGACTAAGTTTTAAGTACAATATCACCAATAACGGGGTAATCTCGACACAAATTGCCACTATAGACCCCTATCAAGTATGAGCCTTGTGCACTGGGTAGATAATGATGATTATCTAACTTTGCATTGTCAAGTGGATTCACTTAATAAATGTTATTCACTCAACAGCAGTTATCCACTTATTATGTATGCTTCCATTAACTACAACCGAAAAATCTTACTTAGTTTCATAATTTTTTATAACAAAATTTTCTTATTTAAAGTAAGGACAGGTAATCGTACTTAAGCAATAATAAATTATTATTTAATTTAAATTAATCAAATCCTACTAATAAATAAGAAATCCAAATTTAACCTTGATTCTTTCCACCACCATTTATTTGATCCTTGTCATGTATTAGACATTCATTCACATTTCGTACGTACTGCAATATGTTTTTTGGTTGCCATAAAATCTTTTTTAGTGTATTTTTTATTATTTTTTAACAAAACACTCAAGTGCAGCAAGCTGAGTGTATGTACTAAATTATGCTGATAGCTTATAATCATGAAAAAAGTTTCCTAGTAGGATATCTAGTACTCCAATGCATACCCAAGCTACATATGAAATTTTTTTCTCTTATATACCCTTTTTACAACTGTTGGTAAAACTTAAGTACAATAGTCAGGACCTGAGTTTTCAAAATAAATAAGCATCTAGGAATACCATTATAAATAAAACTAAATACTTAATGTGGAAAAAAAATTCTACATTACAAAACACATTGTTGGTCTTGGTCATTCATACCACTTAGACATAGGAGAGGAGAAGCTTTCAGAATGGTAAAGCCAGCTTGTTAACATTGTCCAAAAAACATTGAACAATAGTTAATAAGCTTGATGGGTTCATCATCATATATAAACTTCATCGCCTACCATTGCAACTACAATTAAACAGCAGCTAGCATTAGAAATCACTTCATCATCCTTTACAGATGGATGCCAAGTGTAGTTTCACATGATTAGTTAGTAGTATATAATTAAATGAAAAAACATAGGTAATAGCAATGTGCCTAGCAAGAAAATTGTCCATGTACTGAAAAGTCAAGGGCATTCAATTAAGAAGTTTGCAATGGTATACTATTCAAAACGTTGTCTAATACACGTGGAAAAAAATATCACATAACCAAAACTAATTGATATCAAATTTATTTTTATATTAGATAACTAATAAGTTATCTAAGCTTGTTCGATACCTAGCTAGCATATTTGGCTACAACAACTGTAAAAAAACAAAAATCTGATTCACTTGGATAATTAAGTGTGTATGTGTGTCGTTACAACTAAAAAATAGACTCAAAAATCATAAACACCACAAAAAAATGATGCAGAGTATGTCCTTGTAGAAGAGAAATTGGAAAGAGGTAAATATGTGTCTTCTTTTTCATAAAAGTGGAGTAACCAGAAAGGAAAGTTATAGCTCAACTATGATTGATGGAGATAGACTTGAATTTGTAGCTGCGAAGAACATTTCTCATGTAGAGTTCGAAAAGATTTATGCAATGATAAATGTGGCGGATGATAAGTTAAGCAATGCATGATATGTAGCAAAAGTATCAGTTGTTTTACTAAATATGGATAAAACAAAAACTATATATCAGTTTAATAAAAAAAATTATATGGTTAGTGAATCAACTATATTACAGTAAACACATCTTAGCCAAAAACTGCACTAAACCATAAAAACCGATTACTACAGGTTGGACTACTGGCTACATAAGTAAATCACCTTTCCTCGGCGAACTAATAGCTTGCAGAATGTGGTATTCAAAGGTGAATGGTTCTAAAGTAGAATATTTATTATACACGGTTAGATATTTTTAGAATTTAATCAATTAATCAATATATGTAATTTTTATTAAGATCTAATAGGTAATATAGAAATTATAAACCCTTCATGTTATCAGCTCTAAAAATAGTGGCTATCACAAACTTGTAATAAAATGATAATACTCAACATAATGCTGATTACTATAGAAAAACCCTTCATGTCATTAACTCTAAATAAACTGGCTATCCAAAATTTGCAATATATTTACCATCTTAACATGTGTGGCTTGACACATGATTTTAAATTGCATTATTTCAATAAATTATTAATAGCATTATTTAAGCATGTTCATAAAGGTATCAGTTAAGTTGTATGCTTCTTTTTGTTATGAAATATAGTAGCTTACTAACTATAGATGAGTTGTTCCATAATGAAACATATCCATTATATAATTAATAAGAGACGGTTATATGAAAGAGAACCAAACAGTAAATTTGGACAATGTAGTGGAATTTGTACCCCAAACCAACTAAAGTGTATTGAAATTAAACCGTATTCTCCAGGTGTATTTCAAATCCTAATAGTAAAATGGTCCACTCATTTAGTTTTATACATCCAAAGATTATTAGTTTACAGCCATACATTTCACATAAAAACAAAACGAAGATATTTCATAAGAATATTGAGTAAATAGACTTTCATTAAATTATAAAATGTTAACACAAAAAAGCATGTTAGTAAAAATTCAAGCAACTGAAATGAATAAATTATTTTCCTAGCCTTTCTTTCTTTTATAGTCAAAAATGACAGTTGTATCAGAACATTGTCAAACATTAAGATGAAATGACATGCTTACATTGCTATGTAGCGCCCACCAGCAAAGACAAAATCTTAGTTGCTAGATGCGACAAATAAAAAGCAATTTGTATGACGTTAAAGTTAAGTAACATAATGAGAATATTTACTCATCCTAATAGAACACCTATGCATAGAAATGAATATTCAGACATGTCAACTGAATTGATAACTGACATTTAGCATTAGGATAAGTTATGTTATAAGTTGTATAAATCAATAATGGAGAACTTTTCAAACATGATTTAGCTAAGTGATTTTCTTTATTCATCAAAGTGTGGAATTTCATAGGTAATATAAAGAATCATAAAAATTGAATTTAGTTAAGTGGTTTTCTTTATTCATCGGAATGTGGAAATTCATATGCAGAATATAGAATGATTGCATAATTCATCGCAGTTAAAGATTAATAACTATCAAATTAATGTAATGTGGTTATTCAACAAACATAATGATTATGAAGAATGAATAGACCTTTTTTTAAAACCGAATCAGATTCAACACAGCTATAATTTACAAAATAGATTAAAAGGAATCAATTATGAATCGTAACAAAAATAGCACTTGTACATTAAAAAGCAGGATGCCTACCCACAGTAATCAAAGTCTCAGCTCCACCTCACTTTACAATTGTAGGAGAAGTGAGCCAACAGATGATGCATGGACAAATTTATATATTCATTACATCGTTCTCTTTGGTGAATTTGAAAATTGAAATTAGGGTTAGGTTGGGATGGGGGTTCGAAGGAATTGAAAAGTCTAAGTTGTGACGATTGAGTGGTTTTGGAGAATAAGAAAGGAAGCAGAGAGCAGGGTATGAGAAGAAGAAATGTAAAACGTGACTGTTCATTTTCCAGAATATCCAGAGAGCTTGTGCGCTCTTGAAATGTAACTCACTGATAATAGTATAGTATAGATTATTAAAATTAGATATGACTTCTGCGATTACTTATTTTTACATATCTTCCAGTTGAAATCAATTTTATTTATTCTTTCAGAATTTGTACTTGATAAATAATTCAGTTTGAATTGATTCAAAATTTCTAACAAGTGGTATTAGATCCACTCATCTTTGATTTCATTATGATTTTTTGATTTTTTGAGTAAGTTTTGAATCGACTTATTTATAAGTCATTGAATTCTTATAATATCTTACTCAAATTTCATATTTATTTGATCTGTGTATGAAAGATTATTTTTTTGATAATCTTGGATTTTGTTTGAAGCTAAAATTGTTTTTCCTAGACCAAAAGGTAGCTTCTCATGTAGAAAGCGTCTAAATGATCTGTATATGGTTTGTGTAATTGAATAAAATTCTGAAATGTTTTTATTTTTGGGAAATAATCTTAATTCCCTAAATTTCTGAAATAACTTGCGTTGATTTGAAGATTTACATGTTTGTTTTGATATATTTGGTAAAGAATTATGAAGTTAATTTTCTTATAAGAGAAATAATTTGGATCTGAGATGTATAGTTGTTTATGATTGTGAATGATATGGATAAATCTAAGATGATAATTTTGTTTATTTAGAAATTTAGATTATTGGGAAATAAACTTTCACTTTAAGATATCCATTTTAATTTTATTATTGAGTAATATTGAACCTAGATCTAAGATGAAATTGTGTTACTTTAAGTATTATTTGTTCAATTGGTCCATATATTTGTAATGAAATCATTTTGTTGTGACAGTAGTTATATCCTAGACCACGTAAAGGTTAATTATAGTTATTTTTATCAGAAATGAATTAATTGTAGGTGTTATGGTAATAAATTAAATTATTTATTATCATAAATGTATTAAATGCATTGGTTATTGTAAATTAAACGATGTTGCATGTTTGTGTTTGGAACAAGAATAGACAT
This sequence comes from Allium fistulosum, assembly GCA_030737815.1. Taxonomy (NCBI): domain Eukaryota; kingdom Viridiplantae; phylum Streptophyta; class Magnoliopsida; order Asparagales; family Amaryllidaceae; genus Allium; species Allium fistulosum. The sequence goes on from CM060908.1 coordinate 478,435,723, forward strand.
ATGATTTATATTTCCAGAAGAAATATTTTATTGTTTATTAGAGAAACAAATATAAAAATAATACGTATCTAGAAGATCGTATTAAGTTTAGATCTAACGTTGATTTTGATTTAGCACATCTGAAGTGAATGGAAACATTAATAAAAGCTTACATGATAAGCTTAATATCTTCCAATATTTCCTTTAAAAAAAAGGAAAAGGAAATAAGAATTGAGAACCTGCAGTTTCTATAATGATAAAAGGTTGAGTTTTCATAAATTAGCGAATTACAAATTTCCTCAAAATAAAGAACCAGAAGTTCTAACTAAAAAAAGGGATTAGAAAATTTAATCGTCAAACAGAAATAGGTTTTGACAACAACCTGAAGTTGTGCAAAGAAATTATTTTAATAGAAGTTGTATAACTCAAAGTCCAAGACCTGAAGTCTTGAATTATGAAAAGACTTTCTGATAAAATTTACAAGTTCGAATTCTTATCAGTATTTTTTTAAATTTGTCAAAATGTACAAGCTTCCAAAAAAAAGAGAAGTTTACACAAAATCTGAGAACCTGAAGTTCATAACAAATTAATGAACTTGAAGTTCATGAATTAGAAGCCCGAAGCTCTATTGAAATTGTGTAAAATGATAAGGTTGCACTTCTTGAAGAAGTTAAAGGAAATTAATAAATCATCATATGAGATAATGATGTTGCATTCAAAAGATTACAAAAACCTCCAAATGAGTTATTCCTTACCTTATATCTTCACATTTACATTATATTAACCAAATATATCCTGAAGATATTATGTTATATGATATTTCAAATGTCATCGGATGTGTGTGTGTATATATTAATCTCTTGAAGAGATGTTTTTAGAGATTTATTTATATTTATATTGCAAAATCCAACATCCTAGAAGAGATGTTATAGGAATTATATTTTTGTTACATTGCAATTCCTTAAAAGAAAACACTATATTCCCTGAAGGAATATCATATAAAAGTTTCGAAGTAATAACAATAATTTATCCCTAAAAAAAAGGGAATTGTATACCAATATTACACTCCAGAAGTAGTGGTTTTATCTTCGCATCTTACTTTCATTTGGTGCATCTAATTTGGTTACTATGTTTAAAGTTTGATATGTCATTTCAAAGATAGTTACAACAAAAATCTCTAGTATGGATGTTTTATGTTATTGTAAAGGTAGTAATTATGTAATTTCTACAAAAGAAATATTGTACATTGATATAGCATTCCAATAGTGCATATATATCTCTGGAAGAGATAAATTCACTCCAGAAGTGGTGATAATAAAATATCCCTAAAAGAGACTAATAAATTAGGAAATGATAACATATCTCTAGAAGAGATTTGTTTATATATTTGGTAATTTTATTAAACCAAATAAATGCATAGAAATTTGATTATGAAAGATCCTAAGTTAGTTTGGATTAGATCCTAAAAGTTTGAGAGCTATGCAACGTGTATCATATATTTCATTATAATTATATCAAACCTCCAAAATAGGTAAGAAATTAAATTATCTCTAGAATATATTGTTCTATGTTCATATGTCTAATTATATCATAAAGGTCATCTTCCTAGTTATTATTTCATAAGAAATATTACACGCATAATCATTTCTTGAAGAAATATCTTTAAATATTCTCCTGAAGAGATAGTCCATATTTCATAACATAATTTTCATGCAAGCTATACATACGGTCTTATGGAGATCTGTATTTGTAACATTTCAAGTATCCAGAAGATATTATTATTATTATTTTTGCTGTATTTTTATTTTTGCAGAACTCTCAAAAGAGATGTGTTGAAATGTATATATGCAATTATAAATTATTCTTTGATAAGTAATCATAATTAGTGTTCAAAACTTATATTTGAGATTTAATTGAGGAATAAAATTTAACAACTTGAAGTTGTGTGTATATTTTGTTCGAACCAGAAGTTCGATATGGTTCCAAACCAAATGTTTTGAACATTATCATGCGGTTTTGACGGATTCACATTGACATTGATTTATAAATAGAAATTAATAGTTTGGATCCTTGTAATAGTTTGTTCTAAAAAAAATCACTAATTCAAATGAGAAAGAATATGAAAATTTATAATATATGTGTAATACATGGACGCATGTATACATCCATATATGTAAATATTCAGCTAACAACCTGAAGTTTGTTATAAGCTCATCTTATAGATTATGCATAGATATGATTTAGTGATTTAAAATTCAATCAACATAAATGTTGAATGATCTGAAGTCATGTATGTATTCAAATGATCTACACAATAAGTAAATACCACTAATTGGCTAGATCAATGAATGAGAACAAACTCTAATAAGAAATATCAATTGAATGCATTTTATCAATTGATAAAAGAATTATCCTTCTATTATTAATATGTATGGTGTATTTGCTAGTAGCAATATCATAATGGATCAAAATGAGAATCCAAATATGATTATTATTTAATGTGACAATGTTTGTCAACATTGAGGGGGAGGATAAAGGGATACAAGCTCATTTTGATCATTGGTGTTAAATATTTGTTAAAATATACAATGATGCAAAATATTAAGTAACTTGAATAAATTATCAATAATATCCCTAGTAGACTTTCTCCAATATAGATTTGAATCTCTGAAGGATCAAAATGTGTAAACCACATCTGAAATGTGGTTCAAAAGTCAGTTCAAAATATTTTTGGAGTAAGTAATAGATGCCAAATAAATGAGGTGAGTGTTCTTGAAGAAACACTTAAGGGTGCTCTTGAAGAGACTAATGACATGATTTTCAAATAACCCTAGAAGTGGTTTAGGTACCTAAAACATGATAATTAAAGAGATCTCAATAAATCATGTCTATAACTGACAAGAAATAATCATCGATGATAAATTTATAAATAATAAAGCGCTTATGTTTATAAATGGATTAAAGATCCTGGATTAGAGAAAAACATGATTGGCCATCATGAAATTCTCCTAAATAAGAAAAGTGGACCTGTAGTCTACAAAATAAAATTCGAAACATATATATATAAAGTGGCAAAAGCACACTGAAATTATTGAAGTACACATAGTGTCAACAACATGTTAAGTTCTATGGACATATAGTCCGTAAAGTAGCGAAAGTGCTTGAAATGCTTAATATACCCTAAAGGTATAAATATGGTTTAAATCATATTAAATTGTAATATCCCGGAAATTTTGACAATATCAAATTAATAATCTGTTGAATAATTAAATTGATAATAAAATTTGAATTTAATTTAATAATCTAATTAAATAAGTATCAAATATGTTATTTTCAAATAACAAGTATAATGTATTATTTTTATAAATATGAATGGATTTTAAAAGACTATGGAATTGTTATATTTTTAAATTGATAAGTAGTTATATAAGTGTATATATATATATATAACTTAATTTTAAATTTTTCTTAGAATTTAATTTGATTTGAATTTGAATTTAAAGTTTTGAAATTCAAAAGAATAAATATTTAAATTGTTTTGGATTTTAGAATATTTGTATAAGCTTTTATTTATAAATATAATTAGTTTTTGTTTCCCTTTAAAAAGTAATTTATATATAGATAAGTACTTATTAACTAATTAATTAAGTATAAGCTTATATTAAACTTTAAAAATAAAATACAAATTAACTTAAAAAGACAAGTGTTAATTTCCTAAGACCTCATTTAAACAAGTGTTAAATTTCTAAACATGTTAAATACATGTGTTAACAAGATAAATAAGGGTAGAGACAAGTGTCATGGTTCATTTTTATTTTCTTTAATTTTAAAACAAATCTAAATGAATTCATATAAAACTATATCCTCCCTCTCTTCCATTTCCTGTTTTTATTCTCACATCTTCAAAGACAAAAAAAAAAAAACCAAATCAGAAAATTTATCAAACCGAAATCATCTCCACAATTCAAAAACTGAAATTCAATTCTAAACCAAGAATCTACAAAACTGGAATGATCCTCTCAAACCAAAAATATACAACCTGAAATCATCTCAAACCAGAATCAAATCTCTCAAACTAAAACCCTGCAAATTCATTTCTTCAACCTGAAACAACTTGAAAACACTCCTCAAAACAAATCTGCAATGTACAATCAAGACCTGTAACCATTCCAAGAATGCATGCAAGTAAATCTGGAGTTTCAAGAGCCTTCCTGTTTTAAAGTTTCAAAAGCAAGTGTTTCAGTTTTCAAAAACAAGCAGATGAAATTCAAAGCAAATTCAAGTCCAGTTCAAATTTTCAAAGTCCAAATTCCAGTTTCTCTGTTCAACAAAATAGGTGAGTAAACTATAATTTTAAAAATAGTTTAAAACCCTGGATTTAACTTTGATATCTAAATGAAAATCATGTTGCTTGCCTAAAAATCTGGATTGAAATGGATGCATGTGTATGTGATAGTATTGAATGTCTGTATATATGCTCTGTTGTGTTTAAATATTTGAAAGTTTATAAATAACAGTGAGTAACATTCTTAGAACTTAATATAAGAATCTGTTTGTTGGTTAACCCTGAAAGAAGTATGTTCTTGTGTGTATCTATATGTGAGTTTCTATAAATATATACATGTGGATGTATTGATATATATGTGCATGTCTGTTATGTATGATATCCCTGTTTTATATTTTCTTTAAGCTCAGATTCTTGATAAAATCCCTATCTACTTATCTGATCTCTGATAGACTTAAGTTTTAAAACAAAATAAGTTTGTTTTATCATAAACTAAAGCTTAAAATTTAAATTAAGTCAAATCTTAAGCCTGAGTGTCTCTGGAAGCTTAAAACATCAGTGTATATTAAATAAAGTGAAAATTCAAACTGTGAGAATTGTAGTTCCAGTATTATGAATTGAATAAATAAACCAAATCATGATTTTTAACACTAAAATCAAGATTTTTAAGAATGTGGAAATGGTGCAGTTCTGTGATGAACTAAAAAGGGGGAAACTTGAAATTCTGGTGATCTATTGATATTAAAAGGTAGGAATTGTTCTTGGGGGTAGAGGAGCAATCAGAGAAGCTTGGAAAAATAGTTGATAGTGATGCAAATCCTTTTGGTAGCCGTGGTGATGGTTTCTTTCCTGTAGCCCTAGTTTTAAGTTAGGCTACAAATTTGTTTCGTTTGTTTTCGTTGATGGATCGAGCTGTATGATACTTTGGGAAATTGAAGCTTTGAGGTAGTTGAAGCGATGACCGGAGTTGGAGGAGTTCTGGTGGTCGGGTTTGCGAAGACGAGGCGATGTCAGGTGGTTGGTTGGTCGCGAGTCAGTGTTGCCAGGTTTTGATTTAGTCGAATTCGAGTTCGAGAGGGATCGGAGAGGAACTGATGGATGGGATCGAAGCTGGAGGTGATGTTCGACTTGTTCGTCGATGCAGTGATGACCGGAGGCGTTGATCTTGGCCGTGCACGTGCACGCGATCGTGAATGTCTGGTGAAGTCTGGGATTTGAATAGAGAAGAGTACTCGGGTGTTCTTCGTGACGATTGGATATTTGCTCGAAGTAATTAGAGCTGCGACTCGAAGTAAATTATAGTGTGTTCGAGTGCAATTGTGTTGCCAGGTTTTAAAACCTGTTTTGTTTTCAAAATTTAAATAAGTTTAAATGTTAGCTATATTTAAATGTTTTGAAATTTTTAAAAGGAAGTAGATTTAAGTTCTTTTAAAAACTCTTAGAAGATATAAGTTTTCTTTAACAGGAAAAGGTTTTTAAATTTGTTCTAAACTTTGTTAAAGACAAAATTGATATTCATTTTAAATCCAGAATTTAAAATGAAATTTAAAAGTAAATTTGAAAATGGATGTTTCAAATGTTTTGGGAATAAGGAAATTTAATGGATAATTAATTTAATTGATTAATTAATCATTTGGATTAATTAAATAGGTAATTAATGGTTTAAACTAATTAATTAGTGATTAAGATTAATTAATTAGAATAATTAATTTGTAATTAAGGATTATAATTAGAATATTAATTAATGGTTAGGAATTAATTAATAAGTAATTAAATATTAATTAAGCTATGGTTAACACTTAATTAATTTAGTAATTAGAGATTAATAAAATGGTTATTAAGATTTATTAATTTAGAATTAATAATAATTAATATAAGTTAATTACTTAAGGAAAGTAATTAAATAATAGTTAATGAGGTCATTAACTATGGGTTATTAAATAATGAATTAATAGAATTAATTTTGATAATTAATTAGTTAAATTAATTTAAGGATAATCATTTATGAATTTGTTTAAATGTAATTACTTATTGGAAGTAATTAAGAATTAATTACTTATTGTAATTAATTGAAGTTAATTTGATTTAGTTTAAGTTAATTAATTAAGTTTAATTAATTTAGAATAATCAAGAGTTGATTTGATAAATAATTACTTAATGTAATTATTAAGGTAAGATTATTTAGGGGAGTAATAATATGATAATTACTAGAAGTAATTAGTTGAATAAATGATTTATTAATAGAAGTAATTTGAGTTAATTACTTTGAATAATTAATCAAGGGATTAATTAAGAAATTAATTAAGGAGTAATTAATTTAGTTAATGAAAGTAATTAAGGGTAATTAATTACTGATTGAAGATTAATCAAGGGTGATTAATAAATGTTGTTTAATTAAAGGTTAATTACTTAATGTAATTAATTTAATTAAGTAATTAATAATTAAGTTGTAATTAAGGATCATTAATTAATATAATTAATGATGTAATTAAGATTGGTTAATTAAGTAATAATTAATAAATGAAGTAATTAATCAATGTAATTAATTAAGGATTAATGTAATTAATTATAGTTGATTAAGTTAATTAATTTTAGTTAATTAATTAATGATATAATTAAAGGTTAATTACTATAAGTGGTTAATGATAATTAATTTGAGTAATTAATTAAAGATAAATTACTTGGATGTAATTAAAAGATAATTAATCAAGGATGATTAATTGAAATAAATAATTAAAGGATAATTAATTAATTGATTAAAGGTTAAGTAAGCAGGATTTATAGAATGAAGCAATTAATTTAATTCACTTTAAATTAATTAGAAATGGTATAAATCATTACTTAAGAATGGATGATAATATTGAATGCTTTGCATTGATTGATATCTCTGATGAGATATATGCTGTGTGATATGGATGTTTAGTTGAATTGTGATGATAATATGGATTATCTGATAATGTTGATTATCTATTGTGAATTATCTTTCTTTGTGTATAAAGATAATGAATTGAATTGTTTTAACTTTTAAAACAACTTGGCCTTAAAAGATACGTTTTGGATTTCGATGAGACCGGGATCGGGTTTCCGTATACCGGATTTCCAGGTCTGGAGACCCGAATACCACATCGATCCAAATTAACGATAGGTCGTGAATCAAGTGAAGATGAAGATTCAGAGTGCAAGGGTTACTGTCGTTAACTCTGAGGGTGATTCCAAAACGAGTGTAACGAGATAATGCCTTCGGTTTCGTTCGAACCCGGAACGAACTTGTATGGATTGAATGCTTTCAGCACATCGTCAGGTGGACGATGAGCATTCTAAGTGATGTGTTCTTTTCTAAGGTAATCGTGACCTCAAGCCTCACAAACCGGGAATGGCTAAAATAGGGAAGGTGCAGCAAGGTTAGTGGGTAGCACCCAAGTAGGACAAGATTACCTCTGTCTAGAAGTCCCTTCTTATTTCGGCTTAGTGTGTGTGGTTGCTGATCCCAACCGTGAGGTATCTTGTGCGGGAATTATCCAGTAAGGGATGTTCCGGCCTTGTGTTGCAGGGGATTGGGAGTGATCCTCGGTACGGTGATCTAGGCCACGTACTGTGACGGGCGGTACCCCGGTAGCCTTGCCATTGTATGGAATCCAAAATCCAATAAGTGCCGTACGTATTAGTTGTGCCCAACTATGTTGGAATGTGAGATGTAAGCATTTCAGCTATTTCTGTATTTTACTTGAAAACCCTAGACCCTATTATAATATAACTGGATTTTCTATCAAATGTTTTGGTTAGCGTAAGGTAAAAACTTTTCCATGTTTATGTGTGGGAAGTCTTACGTGATACCTTTGTGTTCAAAAGGTTTTGAAGTTAAACAATTTTAACCCGTTTACTCACACCAGACCCATGTCTGACCCAAGTGTTTATTTTCTGTTTTATTAAACTCTTGGGTACTCAAATTTTTACGAGTAGCCAAGGGATTCAGGTTTAGTTTTGACGAATATTCTGGAGGAGCAATGGAGCAGGAGGCTTCGGCGTTCGTAGATATAGTATTCCGCTGTGTTGATATCTGTGATAGTGTCTTGTCTTGTATTTGAGTTGTAATGTCTAGACAGATGTTTATAACTGTCTAGTAAGTGATGTATAAGTTGTGTACTCTGATTATGTAAAGACTATGTATTAGTTATATGATATATTATAATTTGTTCCGTTTCCGCTGTGAGATTCTGATGTGTTGTTTCTTTCTTTCTCTTCTTTTCTACTTCTCACCCCTTTCTTTCTTCATAATGATACGACTTTTTGGGCATAGAAAGCCGGGTCGTTACATATGGTATCAGAGCTTAGGTTGGCGATAACCTTGGCTCTGGTGGGAATTTTGAGAGTATTAATAGATATGAGCGCGTATTTGTTAGTGAATATAAAATTGTTTTATATTGTGTTGATTGGTTTATTGAGTAGTTTATGGATTCTGGTCAATGTGTGGGACGCCACAACATTGATAGGGATCTCTAAACACTTGTATAGAACAATTTGACACAATATTGTTTTAAAGAGGTAAATGAAATAATTTTACCCAGAAATAATTTCTATATAAAAAGTATCATTTTAAATATATATATATTTCTACCTATTTGTTGGGTTACCTGTTCGGGTTTTCCAATATAAGTTATAAAGGTAGATGGGGTAGTGGTGTGTGAAACACAATTACCAATAGTTGGAGTTTAAATGTTGAGGTTGGAAGTGTATTTCTCGAGACTGTAGACCCAATACCGTCTCGAGTAAGCTTTGCTGTGGTGAAGAATTTCATCGATCTCCGAAGGAAACTGTAATGGTTCGGAGTTTATCTTTGAAGTTTGGATGAGTAAAGTTGGATCTGTCGGTTGAACAGAAGCGAGTGATGGTACCTTGATACCTCAGGTAATAGTAGCTGTATGATGAGATACAGTGACGATGGATGTTCCCGAAAATGTTTTCTTTGGAACAAGATTAAGGGAGTGTGTATGCTTTGGTATTGTGGCTGAGTTCAGCATGGTGTTTCTGTTTGGTTTGGAGTTCGAGTTTCTCGAAGATCTTTGGAGTAGGAATTCCTTGGCATCAGTGTCAGCAGTGCAGCTCGGAGTATTCTGTGATGGCAGGAAGTTTTCTGGCTGAGCAATTTTTCTGAAGGTGAAGTTCAGAAGCAGTAAGAGTGGGTCCATTTCTTCGATAAATTGGATAAATAAGTGTAAGCTGTTCTGATTGGTAAAGAGAGAACAGTCTGTTTGGAATTAGGTTGGGTTGATCGCAAAAGTGACTTGCGATTGTCTGAGTGTTCTCTTGTGTTGTCAGAGTTTTTCTGGATGTCTTCAGAGAAGTCAGAAGTTTGTCCGCATCTGAAGGTTGAGTTTTCTTATCGACTGGATTCCAGGAGTGATACCGGTGGTTCAGTCTAGTTGAAGGATGTTTTCCTAGAGATAGAGTTTGGTGAAGCAGCTCAAGTTTTGATGGAGTATCTGGGTTTTCTTTTATGGATCAGTGAACCTTATTTCTTGAAGTGAGTTGTCCAGTCTGTGCTTGTGTCCTACTTCAGATCAGAATTGAGCAGCGAAAGCAGTTTGGAGTGTATCTTTGATAGGAGAAATAAGTTTGGAATCTACTGATGTTGTGAAGTAGAGTTATGTTTGGATCTAGTTTGTGTTCTGATTTGGATAAGTATTTGGACTTCTGAATTGAATTGTCAGTTTGGATAACTGGAATTCATTGAGTTTTACGTATCTGAGAGGGAGTACGTATTTGATCTATCTTTGGTTGTAGAATCAGCAGTTCTGGAAGTTTGGCAGTTGAGTCAGACTCGTCTGTAGTCTGATATTCTGTTTAGTTCTGTAGATATAGATGAGTAGTAGCTTTATAGTTTAGTAGTATTGATTGTTTAGATTGTTTGTAGAGCGAGTATCCCGGTATATATATATACTTGGGGAAACTCGAGGAATTTTATCTAGAATTTAGTCTAGATAGTTAGAATTGTTTGATTGGATGAATTGGTTGCTATGGTTGCTAGCATATGGATGATAGTATATGCTTGTGTTTTAAATTAAAATCTTTAATAAGATTATTAAATTACCTTTGTTTAAATTTCGGGGACGAAATTATTTTAAGGGGGGAGGAATGTAATATCCCGGAAATTTTGACAATATCAAATTAATAATCTGTTGAATAATTAAATTGATAATAAAATTTGAATTTAATTTAATAATCTAATTAAATAAGTATCAAATATGTTATTTTCAAATAACAAGTATAATGTATTATTTTTATAAATATGAATGGATTTTAAAAGACTATGGAATTGTTATATTTTTAAATTGATAAGTAGTTATATAAGTGTATATATATATATAACTTAATTTTAAATTTTTCTTAGAATTTAATTTGATTTGAATTTGAATTTAAAGTTTTGAAATTCAAAAGAATAAATATTTAAATTGTTTTGGATTTTAGAATATTTGTATAAGCTTTTATTTATAAATATAATTAGTTTTTGTTTCCCTTTAAAAAGTAATTTATATATAGATAAGTACTTATTAACTAATTAATTAAGTATAAGCTTATATTAAACTTTAAAAATAAAATACAAATTAACTTAAAAAGACAAGTGTTAATTTCCTAAGACCTCATTTAAACAAGTGTTAAATTTCTAAACATGTTAAATACATGTGTTAACAAGATAAATAAGGGTAGAGACAAGTGTCATGGTTCATTTTTATTTTCTTTAATTTTAAAACAAATCTAAATGAATTCATATAAAACTATATCCTCCCTCTCTTCCATTTCCTGTTTTTATTCTCACATCTTCAAAGACAAAAAAAAAAAACCAAATCAGAAAATTTATCAAACCGAAATCATCTCCACAATTCAAAAACTGAAATTCAATTCTAAACCAAGAATCTACAAAACTGGAATGATCCTCTCAAACCAAAAATATACAACCTGAAATCATCTCAAACCAGAATCAAATCTCTCAAACTAAAACCCTGCAAATTCATTTCTTCAACCTGAAACAACTTGAAAACACTCCTCAAAACAAATCTGCAATGTACAATCAAGACCTGTAACCATTCCAAGAATGCATGCAAGTAAATCTGGAGTTTCAAGAGCCTTCCTGTTTTAAAGTTTCAAAAGCAAGTGTTTCAGTTTTCAAAAACAAGCAGATGAAATTCAAAGCAAATTCAAGTCCAGTTCAAATTTTCAAAGTCCAAATTCCAGTTTCTCTGTTCAACAAAATAGGTGAGTAAACTATAATTTTAAAAATAGTTTAAAACCCTGGATTTAACTTTGATATATAAATGAAAATCATGTTGCTTGCCTAAAAATCTGGATTGAAATGGATGCATGTGTATGTGATAGTATTGAATGTCTGTATATATGCTCTGTTGTGTTTAAATATTTGAAAGTTTATAAATAACAGTGAGTAACATTCTTAGAACTTAATATAAGAATCTGTTTGTTGGTTAACCCTGAAAGAAGTATGTTCTTGTGTGTATCTATATGTGAGTTTCTATAAATATATACATGTGGATGTATTGATATATATGTGCATGTCTGTTATGTATGATATCCCTGTTTTATATTTTCTTTAAGCTCAGATTCTTGATAAAATCCCTATCTACTTATCTGATCTCTGATAGACTTAAGTTTTAAAACAAAATAAGTTTGTTTTATCATAAACTAAAGCTTAAAATTTAAATTAAGTCAAATCTTAAGCCTGAGTGTCTCTGGAAGCTTAAAACATCAGTGTATATTAAATAAAGTGAAAATTCAAACTGTGAGAATTGTAGTTCCAGTATTATGAATTGAATAAATAAACCAAATCATGATTTTTAACACTAAAATCAAGATTTTTAAGAATGTGGAAATGGTGCAGTTCTGTGATGAACTAAAAAGGGGGAAACTTGAAATTCTGGTGATCTATTGATATTAAAAGGTAGGGATTGTTCTTGGGGGTAGAGGAGCAATCAGAGAAGCTTGGAAAAATAGTTGATAGTGATGCAAATCCTTTTGGTAGCCGTGGTGATGGTTTCTTTCCTGTAGCCCTAGTTTTAAGTTAGGCTACAAATTTGTTTCGTTTGTTTTCGTTGATGGATCGAGCTGTATGATACTTTGGGAAATTGAAGCTTTGAGGTAGTTGAAGCGATGACCGGAGTTGGAGGAGTTCTGGTGGTCGGGTTTGCGAAGACGAGGCGATGTCAGGTGGTTGGTTGGTCGCGAGTCAGTGTTGCCAGGTTTTGATTTAGTCGAATTCGAGTTCGAGAGGGATCGGAGAGGAACTGATGGATGGGATCGAAGCTGGAGGTGATGTTCGACTTGTTCGTCGATGCAGTGATGACCGGAGGCGTTGATCTTGGCCGTGCACGTGCACGCGATCGTGAATGTCTGGTGAAGTCTGGGATTTGAATAGAGAAGGGTACTCGGGTGTTCTTCGTGACGATTGGATATTTGCTCGAAGTAATTAGAGCTGCGACTCGAAGTAAATTATAGTGTGTTCGAGTGCAATTGTGTTGCCAGGTTTTAAAACCTGTTTTGTTTTCAAAATTTAAATAAGTTTAAATGTTAGCTATATTTAAATGTTTTGAAATTTTTAAAAGGAAGTAGATTTAAGTTCTTTTAAAAACTCTTAGAAGATATAAGTTTTCTTTAACAGGAAAAGGTTTTTAAATTTGTTCTAAACTTTGTTAAAGACAAAATTGATATTCATTTTAAATCCAGAATTTAAAATGAAATTTAAAAGTAAATTTGAAAATGGATGTTTCAAATGTTTTGGGAATAAGGAAATTTAATGGATAATTAATTTAATTGATTAATTAATCATTTGGATTAATTAAATAGGTAATTAATGGTTTAAACTAATTAATTAGTGATTAAGATTAATTAATTAGAATAATTAATTTGTAATTAAGGATTATAATTAGAATATTAATTAATGGTTAGGAATTAATTAATAAGTAATTAAATATTAATTAAGTTATGGTTAACACTTAATTAATTTAGTAATTAGAGATTAATAAAATGGTTATTAAGATTTATTAATTTAGAATTAATAATAATTAATATAAGTTAATTACTTAAGGAAAGTAATTAAATAATAGTTAATGAGGTCATTAACTATGGGTTATTAAATAATGAATTAATAGAATTAATTTTGATAATTAATTAGTTAAATTAATTTAAGGATAATCATTTATGAATTTGTTTAAATGTAATTACTTATTGGAAGTAATTAAGAATTAATTACTTATTGTAATTAATTGAAGTTAATTTGATTTAGTTTAAGTTAATTAATTAAGTTTAATTAATTTAGAATAATCAAGAGTTGATTTGATAAATAATTACTTAATGTAATTATTAAGGTAAGATTATTTAGGGGAGTAATAATATGATAATTACTAGAAGTAATTAGTTGAATAAATGATTTATTAATAGAAGTAATTTGAGTTAATTACTTTGAATAATTAATCAAGGGATTAATTAAGAAATTAATTAAGGAGTAATTAATTTAGTTAATGAAAGTAATTAAGGGTAATTAATTACTGATTGAAGATTAATCAAGGGTGATTAATAAATGTTGTTTAATTAAAGGTTAATTACTTAATGTAATTAATTTAATTAAGTAATTAATAATTAAGTTGTAATTAAGGATCATTAATTAATATAATTAATGATGTAATTAAGATTGGTTAATTAAGTAATAATTAATAAATGAAGTAATTAATCAATGTAATTAATTAAGGATTAATGTAATTAATTATAGTTGATTAAGTTAATTAATTTTAGTTAATTAATTAATGATATAATTAAAGGTTAATTACTATAAGTGGTTAATGATAATTAATTTGAGTAATTAATTAAAGATAAATTACTTGGATGTAATTAAAAGATAATTAATCAAGGATGATTAATTGAAATAAATAATTAAAGGATAATTAATTAATTGATTAAAGGTTAAGTAAGCAGGATTTATAGAATGAAGCAATTAATTTAATTCACTTTAAATTAATTAGAAATGGTATAAATCATTACTTAAGAATGGATGATAATATTGAATGCTTTACATTGATTGATATCTCTGATGAGATATATGCTGTGTGATATGGATGTTTAGTTGAATTGTGATGATAATATGGATTATCTGATAATGTTGATTATCTATTGTGAATTATCTTTCTTTGTGTATAAAGATAATGAATTGAATTGTTTTAACTTTTAAAACAACTTGGCCTTAAAAGATACGTTTTGGATTTCGATGAGACCGGGATCGGGTTTCCGTATACCGGATTTCCAGGTCTGGAGAACCGAATACCACATCGATCCAAATTAACGATAGGTCGTGAATCAAGTGAAGATGAAGATTCAGAGTGCAAGGGTTATTGTCGTTAACTCTGAGGGTGATTCCAAAACGAGTGTAACGAGATAATGCCTTCGGTTTCGTTCGAACCCGGAACGAACTTGTATGGATTGAATGCTTTCAGCACATCGTCAGGTGGACGATGAGCATTCTAAGTGATGTGTTCTTTTCTAAGGTAATCGTGACCTCAAGCCTCACAAACCGGGAATGGCTAAAACAGGGGAGGTGCAGCAAGGTTAGTGGGTAGCACCCAAGTAGGACAAGATTACCTCTGTCTAGAAGTCCCTTCTTATTTCGGCTTAGTGTGTGCGGTTGCTGATCCCAACCGTGAGGTATCTTGTGCGGGAATTATCCAGTAAGGGATGTTCCGGCCTTGTGTTGCAGGGGATTGGGAGTGATCCTCGGTACGGTGATCTAGGCCACGTACTGTGACGGGCGGTACCCCGGTAGCCCTGCCATTGTATGGAATCCAAAATCCAATAAGTGCCGTACGTATTAGTTGTGCCCAACTATGTTGGAATGTGAGATGTAAGCATTTCAGCTATTTCTGTATTTTACTTGAAAACCCTAGACCCTATTATAATATAACTGGATTTTCTATCAAATGTTTTGGTTAGCGTAAGGTAAAAACTTTTCCATGTTTATGTGTGGGAAGTCTTACGTGATACCTTTGTGTTCAAAAGGTTTTGAAGTTAAACAATTTTAACCCGTTTACTCACACCAGACCCATGTCTGACCCAAGTGTTTATTTTCTGTTTTATTAAACTCTTGGGTACTCAAATTTTTACGAGTAGCCAAGGGATTCAGGTTTAGTTTTGACGAATATTCTGGAGGAGCAATGGAGCAGGAGGCTTCGGCGTTCGTAGATATAGTATTCCGCTGTGTTGATATCTGTGATAGTGTCTTGTCTTGTATTTGAGTTGTAATGTCTAGACAGATGTTTATAACTGTCTAGTAAGTGATGTATAAGTTGTGTACTCTGATTATGTAAAGACTATGTATTAGTTATATGATATATTATAATTTGTTCCGTTTCCG
The DNA here is from genome assembly GCA_030737815.1 of Allium fistulosum. NCBI lineage: Eukaryota > Viridiplantae > Streptophyta > Magnoliopsida > Asparagales > Amaryllidaceae > Allium > Allium fistulosum. The sequence continues at coordinate 478,451,391 of CM060908.1, forward strand.
CTGTGAGATTCTGATGTGTTGTTTCTTTCTTTCTCTTCTTTTCTACTTCTCACCCCTTTCTTTCTTCATAATGATACGACTTTCTGGGCATAGAAAGCCGGGTCGTTACATAAATGATGAAAGTATACATATTCCTGAAGAATATAACAACTTTGGTGGTTATAAAGAAGGCAAGGAGCATAGATTACAACCTACTTTTAAGTATTGTTGTAATGAAAATCTTGATATAATTCATTATGAGTAGATTACTTCCTATTTTTAAGTATCGTTGTAATGAAACTCTTAATATTCATTGAAGTGATAGTTGCGATATGCAAATACTTATTAAAGTATACAAATTTCTGAAGAATATATATAACCTTTATAGTTATAAAGAATGCAAGGAGCATAGATGTAGATTACAAATTTCTTCTAAGTATTGTTGTAATGAAAATCTTGATATACTTCAAGATGAGTAGATTACTTCCTGCTTTATAGTAATGTTGTAATGAAATTTTTAATATTCATGAAAGATGTATAGTTGTAATGCGCAAAACTAATTTGAAGCACAAAAATGAAAGTATATGAAGTGTTTTTCATAAAAGCAGCATACAAAATGCATAAAATGCAAACCATATTTGGAAGAAACAATCTTAGAAAATTTGATTGTATCGAAGAAAACTATTAATAAATTGTATTATTAATGAGATTCATATTTTTAGATCCAGAAGTATCTATAACCAATTTGAGTTATCGAAAGACGAATATGAATTCAGAGGAAAATTTTAAATCAGGGGGAGCATCCATAAGTATTTATAATGCACTCTTTTTCCTTAACTAAGATTTTTCCCATAGGGTTTTTATTAGTAAGGTTTTAATGAAGCATTATCTTGATCCAGAAGTATCAACTCCCCAGTAACATTTGAAATAAGTTATACTGTAGTCTTTTTCCTTATTTAAGATTTTTCCCACTGGGTTTTTCTTATTAAGGTTTTAATGAGGCATTATCTTGATCTAGAAGAATCAAACGTCTTTTCAAGAAATAACATCTCAAATATGTTATTTAAGTTAAATTGTATTTTTATCCTTGACTAAGGTTTTTTCTGTCGGGTTTTCCTTTGTAAGGTTTTTAATGAAGTATTATATTGATCCAGAAGTATCAAATTCTATTTGATTCTGTAAATTATTGAAATATGTCATACAATATTGTACTCTTTTTCCTTCACTAAGATTTTTCCCATAGGGTTTTTCTTAGTAAGGTTTTAACGAGGCATTAGTTTGATCCAAAAGCATCAAACTTCATTCGAAGAAATGAGAAAATAAAATATGTTATTGTACTCTTTTTCCTTCACTAATATTTTTCCCATAGGGTTTTTCTTAGTAAGGTTTTAATGAGGCATTGTTTTGATCCCGAAGTATCAAACTCTTAGAAGGAATATTATATTTACTATGATATCTATGATTTCACAAGTTGCACTCTTTTCCTCGTTTAAGGTTTTTCCCATTGGGTTTTCCTAACAGAGGATTTCAATTAGGCAACAGACAATATCTATATCAACTGAATGGATATATGCAAACAAGATAATAATGAGGGGGAGTAATTATCATATATGTTTCAAAAGTGACAACTTCAAGTTAACAGAGCATTCAAGATTTTGAAGACGCATATTCAAGGGGGAGTGTTATAATATATGTAAATATAAAAGTGAATATGCTTTTGTGTTTTTCTATTTAGTCCCACATCATGGGATATGTTCCATCTCATGCTCCAAGGCCTATATATAAAGGAGCCTATATAATGTAATTGAATCAATCAATCTCTATGTAACAAATATCAGTGTGAATAACATTTTCTCCGCTCTCCTCTTTTCTAATGGCTTCTTATCTCATTTTAGTTTATAACACTAATAACATATTAAATATTTACATTATAAAGTAATAAAATAAACAAAAAGAAAGGAAGCAAACAATTATATATTCATGAACCACTTGCAAAGAAATGAAGAAACAAACATATACATTCAAAAAGAACTACAAATATATATATAGGTGAAGAAGCTTGTAAAGGAAGCCACAAAATTATCTTCAGCCGAAATCAAATTTAGCATAGTCAAAGTAAGAAAAAAAATCTAAATATCTATGTACAATCAAATAAGGATAAGTATAATTGTACAAAGGCAGTTAATGCCATTATCTCTAGTACACCACAAGATTATCACCAGCCACCAAAGAAATCAGCCTAGCCTACAAAACTTAGGAAATATCTCTGATCAACTTTGTACAAACAAGCAAAATAATATATATCCCTGCACAAAAATATTACCTGTAAACCTCTTTTATATCCATCTACCCCATTCCAGTTCGTTCATAACTTAGCAAGCCTGAAAGAAAAAAAAGGGTAACAAACTTCAATCTAAACAGCAATATATCAATACAAACCAGAGATCAAATTGAAGACTTCAGTTTGCATTTTCACAAGGCTGTTTCAACATAAAGGAAGGCTCTGTTCATTTCTGGAAAATCACTGTGAGCAAACTGACTTAGAATTGTCCATATATCTTTATGCTTAGGTTTATTATTGAAATGTGATTGAAAAATGGGTTATATGGATTGTGATTGCATGCCTGAATTTATAAAAATATTATGCATGTCTGTATATAGGTATGTATATACCTCTGTTAAAACCTTCAGGCTCTAAATAACTTCAAAAATAAATTCCTCTTCTCCCAATCTCTTTTAAGACTTGTTTTCTAAATGAAAAGGGTTAGTATTAACTAGAACTTATTTTTAAAAATAATTTCAAACAATTATATTAAGCAATCCTTTTTAAAATAATAAAATCACAGTGGAAAATCAAATGTGGTCAAAAATCATTCATTTCAATTCTCTGTTTTGATCATCCTATCTGATTCGAGATAGTGGATGATGAATTTTAGTGGTAATAGCTCGATTTTTAGTTTGATAATTGATTAGAATTCCCGAGTTGAACGTTTTGGGCAATTTGGTTGATTGCCGTCGATCGAGGTCGAACTGAGGCTTGGGGTTCATGTCAGTGGTAGCTCATGGAACGAGGATGGTAGGAAAAATAGCCTAGAATTTTCTGGAATGTCGTGGTGGTCGGGCTGTGGCAATATAGGGCTTTAGTGGAGTTTTGGGTCGAGGTGGTTTCTGAGATAACTGCATCGTCGGCAAGGGATTTGGGATGATCGGACTGGAGGGAAAGCTTCGTGGGTCATCGAAGCAGCCGTAGTCGGAGTCTCGTGATCGCTGGTGACTTGACGTGGGGATGCGAGGCGATTTACTGGTGATAGTTGGGTTCCAGGAAATGCTTGAATAACCTAATTTCGATTTCGCGGTGGTACTGGGTTTCTGGGTTGTGGAGTTCGTCGATGAGGTCAAGGATGACTCGTGGGTGATCGCGACGTTGGTCGGTAGCCACTCTGGCGATCGTGCATGTGCACGTGATACTGGTTGTTTGTTGTTTTCAAAGGTTTGGGGAAGAAGGAGGCAACTCGGGGACGTACTCAAGCAAATTTGTATTGGGCTCAGGGTTCTTTTGATAATGGCTCGGGTAAATTTCGTTGCCAGGTTTTAAAGAAAATGTTGACCAATTTGTAAATGAAGGAAGTAAACATTGTTTACTTTAAAACAACTTTCTAAATAGGTTAACTTGATTGAGTTAAAAGTATATTAAAATGAATAAGTTTTCGAAAGGGATATAAACTAAATTTCCAAAGTAATTTATTTAAAACAAGTTTCAAATAAGTTTCCAAAGATTTAAATTTAAAGTTTTAAATGTTTTGAAATTGTTTTGTTTAAAGTAATCATATATAAGGTTAATTTTGTAATGAAATTCCTAAGTGTTTTCAAACGTAATAAAAATGTTGTAATTAAAGAATGATTACTTAATGAAATCAATTAAGTAAAAAAATTTCCTAATGTAATTTAATAAAAGATTATTACTTAATATAATTATGGGAAAAGTACTTTGTGTAATTACTGGATAATTAATTAATTAAGTTTAATTAATGATAAGTAATTTAAGGTGATTAATTACTTAAAGATAATTACTTAATTAAAAGTAATTGATTAATGATTAAAGTGAATTAATCAAATAATTAATTAATTAAGGTAATTAATTTAAGGATAATTAATTAATTAATGAAAGTGATTAGGGATAATCACTTATTGAAATCAATTAAGAATAATTAATTAAATGGTAATTAATTAAGGATTAATTAATGTAATCAATTAAGAATAATTAATTAATGAATAACTCAATAATTAGGGGTAATTACTTAATGAGATTAATTAAAATTAATTAAAGGATAATTAATTATAATGGTTTGTAATTAATTAATATTAATTAGCCAGAATTAGTAAATTATTCATAAGTGACTAATTTGATTTAAATTAATCAGATGATTTAATTGATCTTACTTATGGATGTTTGGATTCTATGGAATGTTGAATTGTTTGATATCCCTGATATGTGATGCTTTGTGATATGAATTATTCTGATTTAAGCTATGAACTGTGATGTAATTTATTCATCTGTGATGTAACTTATTTATCTGCGATGAATTTATATTGTTTATCTGTGAATCTATAAATGAAGATAAGTGTTATAGATTATACCGCTTATCGATATTACTATGCTTAAATCTGTAATGATTGATGATGTTGCACTATTGTGTGAAATCCCTGGACTACACCATACACACACAAATATGGATTTCACGGGAAATCGGTCAAGTCATAGATATTTTTGAAATGGTTTCAAAAGATGAATTTTTGATCTAAATGGTTTTGGAAATGGAATTGGGTTGAGTATGAAAAGCTTTTGAAAAGGAATTTGAAAGATAAAAGTTATTTTGGATAACTTGATAAAGTGTTGGAAACTAAAATAGTTTGATTTAAATTCAAGATTTGAAATCGAATTCTATGTTTGGAAATTATGGTTTAAAAAGGTTATACAAGTTATAAATGTGTAGCAGCCCGCAAATCCGTACCCCTTGAATTGACATTAATCTCCGTTAATGAACTCAAGAAGAACGGAAATACGAACCATTTGGGTTAAAGAAGAAGAGGTAGAAGAAGAAAATAAAACAACAACAGAATCTCACATCGCAGCGGAATAAAATATAATAGACAATACTGATCTTTACACAAAAGAAACTACATCAGTTTATACATCTCATTATCATAGTACAACACAATCAATAATACATCACTGGACAGTTATATTAACTTGTCCCACATAGAATACACAACATACACAACACAATGGAATATACAACAAATACGAGTGATACGTCTCACCATCCAGCTCGTCTCCTGAGCTCCACAACATCATATCCTGTAACCTATAATACTCGGTCTGACCCGAGTATTATAATAAAATAACACCCGAGTCAGTCTGGAAAACCAGCGTGAGAAAACACACTCAATTGGATTATTAAAGTTTTCCAAACCCTTTAAAATCAAAAGCATCTCGTAAGACCACGCCACAAATAAGCATGTCGGGTTTTTACCTTACGATAGCCAAAACACTTTCTTATCAAATCCTCTGATATTATAGTAGTGTCTATATACAAATACTTATTCAAATAGCTGAAATTGTTACATCTATTAAATTCCAGCATACTAGCCACAATCGTGGGTAATACAAACAAATACCGTACAAGGCACGTAGGGAGAATGGATTTCCATCAATGACTAGGCACTGGGATACCACCTGTCACAGTACGTGGCCTAGATCACAGTACCGAGGACCCACCCTAAGTCCCCTGCAACACAAGGCCGGAACCATCCCTTACTGGATAATTCCGAATAAAATCACCCCACGGTTGGGATCAGCAACCGCACCACTAAGCCGAAATAAAAAGGAACATCTAGACAGGGATGACCTTACTCTCAAGTGGGGGCTACCCACGAAGCCTTGCTGCATAACCCCTGATTTTCAGTCATTCCCGGTTGATGAGGATTGAGGCTAAGCGTTACCTTTTAGAACATATCCCTTAGAATGCCCATCGTCCGCTGACGATGTTCCGAAAGCATTCATCCATACAAGTCCGTCCCGGGTCCGAATGGAACCGAAGGCACTACTCCTACTACATCCATTTTGGAAATATCCTCAGGATTAGTAGCGACTAGCCCTTGCACTTCACTGCTCCATCTTCGACTCCGAAATCGTTTCCACGAAACGTACAAACCGGATCGAAGTGGTTTTCGGGAAAAACTCCCGATCCAGGCCTTTTCGAAACGATCAGTGCATTGGCCAATATTGATAGTCGGTTATTTAACTATCAATCAACATTCACAAACATCCATCCAACAATAAATAATTTTCCAAATTATTTATTAACCTCAAAATATCTTCGCAAGATATATTTCCATTTTCAATCCTTTGAAATCAATTTCAAACCGTCCTCTCATGGAATAAATTTTCCAAATATTCCTATTTCCACTAAAATCACCAAGTACCAAAAACATTAGATTTTTAAAATAATTTAGAAACTCTTTATTTTAAAATATACTTTAAAACATTTAAATTAAAACTACTTTAATACTTTATTCAAAGATATATACTTTAAGAATATTTAAAATAAAGCTTCTTAAGAAAATGTAAAACTAGATTCTTTTATTTAAAACATAATACCAAACCATCTTTAAATAATTACTATTAAATAGATTTGAAAAATACTTACTTTAAAGTTTAAACATTTAAAAATAATAGATTTTCCAAAACATACTTTAAATCAACTTTTAAACCTTTAGCTTATACTTAAAAGTTTACTTTGAAAACGTGCTTGGCTATTCAGGGAAATACACCTTTCTTTCACATCTTTCAAAATAAAACACTATTTATTTTTAAACAAATTTACCCATTTCTATAATAAATTCCCACTGTGAATTTATTCTTCCAAATATCCACTGATATATTTCTTCACTTTTATAAACCCAGTTTATAAATCCAAAGTCTCACTTCTCTTTTAAAAATCCCGTTTTAACACTTTAATCAATTCCCAAAATCGATTCCCAGTTTACTTCACTTTTAATAAATTTCTTTACTTACTCCATTTAATTCAAAATCCTTTAACTTTAAATTTCATTTCTTTCTAATGATTGAAAAATCCCTTTAAACTGAGAATACAAATTTTCAGATTTCCCAAATCCCTTTTCTTTTTCTTTTTAATTAAATTTAAACCTTGAATTAAAATAAATTCTTTATTATTATTATTTTTAAATAATATTGCTTAAGCTTAATATTCATTATTTCTCTGCTTATTCAAAATCCCCTTCTCTATATTTATTTGAATTTTGAAATCACTTTTATTCTTTTCCAAATTTGTTCTTAAATTTATTCAAATTCTTTAAATTTAGTTTACCTGAAAATCCAATCCTTATTTTCCTTTCAAAATCCACTTCTATATATTTTGGTAATTTAGGGTACCGAATATTCAAGCGAACCATAACATTCAATATTCCAATTATCAATATAATTCACTACAGAATATCCAATATTCATAACACAGAATATAAAACAATCTAAATAATTTTGAGGAATCCAGTTGGATCCCTCCAACCCGTTTCCCTGCATCCACAGATGTTAGCACAATACCATTTTTGACCTTGTATAAGCATTACAGGATTTTATTGGTATTTGAACTATCGAACAATAAATTTCCCATTTAATAAATTTAATTAACATATTTGCCATAATTTTTCTACCTGTAATATTCTCATTTTAAATTTAAATTGGTTGGGTAAATAAAATTATAAGTTTTACTTTACTGTTAAAAATTTACTTTTGATAAACAAATTAACTAAAAGTTTTAACTTACTTAATCTTAAATTCCTATTTGTATCTATATTTCAACCATGTATATTTTCTGTGAATAACATAAACAGAAATTTTATTACTATTAATTTTCTTCAGTATACAGATATAGTTAAACTGTATGGATAAAATAAATGAATAAAAAAATCTGCGAATACCTCCTAGAACAAACGAACCCAGGCTACCAGGTCATAATATCCCTTCAACCCATCGATGCTATCGCGAACCCGAAGTCCTAGACGCCCCAATGAGATTCGCGATCCTTCGAAAAAGCTCGCGTCAGTGCCTCCGACCCTTTTTTAGCTTGCTCGACCTCGCGAATCGCCAAAATCCAACGGCGACATCGATGAACTCAAGCCCTAATCGAGCAACCAGAAGAATGAAGCCGCCATCGCTACTACCTCCGTCATCTTCGTCGAACTGCCTTATACCTGAACGCCACCGTACCACCCCCATTCGAGCTCGACCTCCCACTTGCGAGCATCCCCCCTTACCCTAGCTCGAGCACGCAACAAACCCTAGTAACCATTGACGAAACCACCGAGCACCATGAGTCGTGCCTTGCCTGACCGCGACGACGTCACGATGAATTCCCGATCTCGACTGAAAATAAGAAGGGGACACGCGGCCTGGATTTGATTTCAATTTGTTCGAAAGAGGAAATGGAAGTCGCGACTTCAAAAGGACGGAAGTGGAATACTGGAGATTTGAATTTCAAGGCTCGGCCATTGTTTTGATTTTGGTTGAGGGAGATTGCGATTTTTATATGAAAAATTTATTCTCCCTGATACTCTGTAAAGCTCGGCTATGAAATGAAGTGAAAAGGGTAGAGATATTTTGAGAAGGAGATGGCGTGCAAAAGAAGGAATTGCTATAGTGACTTCGTAAAAGTTCTGATGGGAAAGAATTTCAGCTGAAGGAAATTATGACCAGTCAACCAATGTATATTATATTTTGATTTTAAATATAAATCGTCTCGAATTACGCAACTAAAAATTTTGACATCCTTCCGAGGTGTGCCGCCAGGCGTTCGTAATGTCATACCCCTAAATTGAACGCATTGGAAAAGGTTTCGAGTCCTAATTCGATCGTATAAATAAGATAGCTTTTTGGACCGACTTATAACATTTAATTTTCGATATAAATTTCAACGCGTTTACCTATCGTATGCTCACACAACAACTCCAAACACTACGAAAATTGAAATCCGGTAATAATACAATATTATGGATCCAACGTAACTGGTTTCGTCGAATTCCGAAAGTGTCCACCGGAAGACTATTTTTAAATGTCAATTTAAACGATAAAATTTCAAAACTTAACAAAACACTTCCAAATTCAATTTTAATAGTTCTATTGCCTTCAGTATTATCAATATAAATTTTACAAGCTTTTAAATTATTTTTAACAGGCTTACAATTCTGATTCAACATTTTATCCCATTTTTAATTGTTTATTTCAATAATTAAATTACCAAATAAATGGTGATATTTGAAATTCAAGTTAAAATTTACTCTCTTGAATATTTAAAACCAATTAAATATTCTCATTTCCAAATGTCCAAAATTCCGGGTCGTCACATTCCTCCCCCCTTAAAAGAATTTCGTCCCTGAAATTACCAGTTAGGAAGATGATTCAATCCCCGTTAACTATTTCCCAAATCAAACAGTTTTAACCACTTCCCAAATCTTTTATCAAAGACACACTATCACTCTAACTTCCCAAAGCCTTCCATAGTTTTCAACCAATATCACATACCCAACCATTCAAATTTAAATTTGAAACCAAATTTTTGAATTATCAAAAATTTTCTAACTCCTTAAATTTTCGAAAATTTTTGCCAACGTCTCCTTTGCGCGGCTAACTCGGTACTACTACAAAATGCCTCTACGGCCCCAAATTTCAAAAGAAAACAAAATGCCAAGTGGCACAATCAAAAACCCAATCAAATTTCATACCGAAATTTAATTACATACCTTTTGTTGAGAAATTTTATTTATCTTCTGAAATCAAAATCCCAATTTCTCTTGCTTTTAAATTACCTGTATACAACTCTGCAATAATGTCCAATCACATCATTCCAATTTGATTTTCATCCAAATATTAACTTAGTATACTTCCAATACCAAATTTACTTAAGAACTTCACCATTTATTTCTTAAGTTCAATATAGAAACTTTTTATTTACTCCTTATAACTATTTTCACTTCACCACTTTGGTTTCCCATACTTCATTCGAATTTTCATTTCCAAAATCATTTGAATCCAATATCCTTTTCATTTAAATATTGAATTCCATTCACATTACCTTATTCATTTTAATTTCCAAACTTTTGATATTCTAGTCCATTTTGAATTAATTCCTCAACTTTACTAGACCCAATTCAAAATGAATTACAATACTTCAGTTTTCAATTCTATTTGCTTATAAATTTTAAATCATTTGTCGTTAACGAAAATTTTCAAAAATTTCAAAAAATTTCTAACTTCCAAAATTTTCAGAAAATTTTGGCAGAGTCTCCTTTGTACGGAGGAGCTTTCACAATTTGACAAAAGAGATAAATATATACACATCGACCCACACGGTCGGAAAAACAAAAACAGTTCATATTTCCTATTTGTATTGCGTAGGAGTACCTATTTAGCATTTTTAAGCAAGCGGCTATTTATTTTAGCATTTAGCGTGCCCAAATCCAGCCAAACGGTTTCCAAAAACCCGTACTAACTCATTTACAACATGTAAGTGACAAATATATGCAATTTATTAGCATTTCACTTATTTTTAAATAGCTAAAACATGGATTCTATAAACAATGCATGTTATATACTTCCATAAGCACATATGAAATGTTTCAACATTTATTTTAAATGCTTCCAATCAATACATATGCCATTTCATTCAACTTAAGGGTTTACAATTCACTTCGCTTCATCCAATTCATTTTTAAGTCCAAACAAACTCATATTGATATTCATTTATATCAAAATCAATTTTATTTCACTTCTATCAACCAATTCCATTTTATTTTACTAATTTAATTCAATTAGTATACTCATTCAATCTATTATAAATTCTAATTTGCATTCACATTTTATTTCTAAATTCCATTTATTAATAACAAGGCCATTCAACTTATTTCTACTCACTTGGATATTATTTGCAAATTCAAACCTTTACTATTAAAATCCAGCTCTATTTTATTCAACAACATTTCCACTCCATTACTAACTTACAATTCAACTTTCACTTAACCAATTTAAATTCCATTTCCATATTTCATTAACTAATCAATTAACAATTAGTTTATTCCAATTTTATGCCCAATCTTTGATTTTTGTCTCAAAAATCACATTAACTATTTTACTTGAGTTTCAATCTATTTTATCATTTAAGTTTTGGATTTTTATTCATCTTCCCAAAATACAAAATTATAATTTATTTTTATTTTTTTAGGCTTATTTATCCCACTTCTAAATTTTTATAAGCCACAACTTATTTATTATTCTATAAACACTTTTAATTAACTTCCAGAGTTTTAAGTAATTTCTCAGCACTTCAAAATCACCTTTGAAATTGATTATATCCAAAATCCTTTGGTATAACCAACTATTTCCTTAAATTTTCAAAACCAAAACCCAGTATTGCAACAAACACCAATCCAAAACATCCAGGTAGCAATTCCTCTCTTAGAAACTCGAAAATGAACACCGATGATGTCGCGATCATCATCGGAATTATTTTCCAGCGACCGAAGAGAGTTTAGTGCTTTTATCCCAATCAAAAGCATTTCAAATATTTTTAAATCCCAAACCTCACCAGATTTCCAATCCAATTCAAAATATTTCTAAAATAATATCACTATTTTTTCTTCAAAAACTTTTTGAAAACCATTTTCAAACTCAAAGGAATTAAGGGCCCGTTTGGTTTCATTTTGTATTTTGAGTTTTATGTTTTCAACTTGCACTAAGAAATAGCAAGAAATAAGAAAAGAAGGTTTATAATTCTTAGCCATTGCGACGACCAACGGACAACGAAGGTGTTGGATTGTTCTCCGTGCTTTTGTTATATCTCGAAACACGAAAAACAAAATAAACTTGTTTTCTATTTTACATGTTAATTTCATTTTTCAAAATTGTTTGTTTTTCAACAATACATACAACGGACGCGCTTTTGTATAGACGAAAACACAAAACTAAAAACGACAAGCCAAACGAGACCTAAATAAACTCAAAATTTCAAATTCCAAACCCTTTCAATTCACATACAACTATTACTCTAGAATTTTATTTCAAATTATAAATCACATTTACAAATTTCCATTTACAAATCCCATTTGTATATGAATTTATTTCTTAGCTTTTAGTTATGATTTCAATTTCTTATTTAAGTTTCTCACAATGGTGATAATAACTTAATATTATCACTCCTTAACAACCAAGCATCCATATATATAACTATAATAATTTTCGAAAATTATTTCTTTTATATACAAAATAATTTGGGTAAAATTATTTTATTTACCCTATTTTAGAACAATATTGTGTCGAATTGTTCTATTCAAGTGTTTAGAGATCCATATCAATAACGTTAATTACTCGTATTTACCAGAATCCACAAACTACTCAATAAACCAATCAACACAATATAAAATCATTTTATATTCACTAACAAATACACGCTCATATCTATTAATACACTCAAACTCATTTTAGAGTACTATGTACTCTATTTCAATGAGAAATCCCACCAGAGCAAAGGTTACTGCTAGCCTAAGCTCTGATACCACTGTAACAGCCCGCAAATCCGTACCCCTTGAATTGACATTAATCTCCGTTAATGAACTCAAGAAGAACGGAAATACGAACCATTTGAGTTAAAGAAGAAGAGGTAGAAGAAGAAAATAAAACAACAACAGAATCTCACATCGCAGCGGAATAAAATATAATAGATAATACTGATCTTTACACAAAAGAAACTACATCAGTTTATACATCTCATTATCAGAGTACCAACACAATCAATAATACATCACTAGACAGTTATATTAACTTGTCCCACATAGAATACACAACATACACAACACAGCGGAATATACAACAAATACGAGTGATACGTCTCACCATCTAGCTCATCTCCTGAGCTCCACAGCATCATATCCTGTAACCTATAATACTCGGTCTGACCCGAGCATTATAATAAAATAACACCCGAGTCAGTCTGGAAAACCAGCGTGAGAAAACACACTCAATTGGATTATTAAAGTTTTCCAAACCCTTTGAAATCAAAAACATCTCGTAAGACCACGCCACAAATAAGCATGTCGGGTTTTTACCTTACGATGGCCAAAACACTTTCTTATCAAATCCTCTGATATTATAGTAGTGTCTATATACAAATACTTATTCAAATAGCTGAAATTGTTACATCTATTAAATTCCAGCATACTAGCCACAATCTAAATCCCCTGCAACAGTACGTGGCCTAGATCACAATACCGAGGACCCACCCTAAGTCCCCTGCAACACAAGGCCGGAACTATCCCTTACTGGATAATTCCGAATAAAATCACCCCACGGTTGGGATCAGCAACCGCACCACTAAGCCGAAATAAAAAGGAACATCTAGACAGGGATGACCTTACTCTCAAGTGGGGGCTACCCACGAAGCCTTGCTGCATAACCCCTGATTTTCAGTCATTCCCGGTTGATGAGGCTAAGCGTTACCTTTAGAACATATCCCTTAGAATGCCCATCGTCCGCTGACGATGTTCCGAAAGCATTCATCCATACAAGTCCGTCCCGGGTCCGAATGGAACCGAAGGCACTACTCCTACTACATCCATTTTGGAAATATCCTCGGGATTAGTAGCGACTAGCCCTTGCACTTCACTGCTCCATCTTCGACTCCGAAATCGTTTCCACGAAACGTACAAACCGGATCGAAGTGGTTTTCGGGAAAAACTCCCGATCCAGGCCTTTTCGAAACGATCAGTGCATTGGCCAATATTGATAGTCGGTTATTTAACTATCAATCAACATTCACAAACATCCATCCAACAATAAATAATTTTCCAAATTATTTATTAACCTCAAAATATCTTCGCAAGATATATTTCCATTTTCAATCCTTTGAAATCAATTTCAAACCGTCCTCTCATGGAATAAATTTTCCAAATATTCCTATTTCCACTAAAATCACCAAGTACCAAAAACATTAGATTTTTAAAATAATTTAGAAACTCTTTATTTTAAAATATACTTTAAAACATTTAAATTAAAACTACTTTAATACTTTATTCAAAGATATATACTTTAAGAATATTTAAAATAAAGCTTCTTAAGAAAATGTAAAACTAGATTCTTTTATTTAAAACATAATACCAAACCATCTTTAAATAATTACTATTAAATAGATTTGAAAAAATACTTACTTTAAAGTTTAAACATTTAAAAATAATAGATTTTCCAAAACATACTTTAAATCAACTTTTAAACCTTTAGCTTATACTTAAAAGTTTACTTTGAAAACGTGCTTGGCTATTCAGGGAAATACACCTTTCTTTCACATCTTTCAAAATAAAACACTATTTATTTTTAAACAAATTTACCCATTTCTATAATAAATTCCCACTGTGAATTTATTCTTCCAAATATCCACTGGTATATTTCTTCACTTTTATAAACCCAGTTTATAAATCCAAAGTCTCACTTCTCTTTTAAAAATCCCGTTTTAACACTTAAATCAATTCTCAAAATTGATTCCCAATTTACTTCACTTTTAATAAATTTCTTTACTTACTCCATTTAATTCAAAATCCTTTAACTTTAAATTTCATTTCTTTCTTATGATTGAAAAATCCCTTTAAACTGAGAATACAAATTTTCAGATTTCAATTTGTTCGAAAGAGGAAATGGAAGTCGCGACTTCAAAAGGACGGACGTGGAATACTGGAGATTTGAATTTCAAGGCTCAGCCATTGTTTTGATTTTGGTTGAGGGAGATTGCGATTTTTATATGAAAATTTTATTCTCCCTGATACTCTGTAAAGCTCGGCTATGAAACGAAGTGAAAAGGGTAGAGATATTTTGAGAAGGAGATGGCGTGCAAAAAAAGGAATTGCTACAGTGACTTCGTAAAATTTCTGATGGGAATGAATTTCAGCTGAAGGAAATTTTGACCAGTCAACCAATGTATATTATATTTTGATTTTAAATATAAATCGTCTCGAATTACGCAACTAAAAATTTTGACATCCTTCCGAGGTGTGCCGCCAGGCGTTCGTAATGTCATACCCCTAAATCGAATGCATTGGAAAAGGTTTCGAGTCCTAATTCGATCGTATGAATAAGATAGCTTTTTGGACCGACTTATAACATTTAATTTTCGATATAAATTTCAACGCGTTTACCTATCGTTTGCTCACACAACAACTCCAAACACTACGAAAATTGAAATTCGATAATAATACAATATTATGGATCTAACGGAACTGGTTTCGTCGAATTCCGAGACTGTCCCCCGGAAGGCTATTTTTAAATGTCAATTTAAACGATAAAATTTCAAAACTTAACAAAACACTTCCAAATTCAATTTTAACAGTTCTATTGCCTTCAGTATTATCAATATAAATTTTACAAGCTTTTAAATTATTTTTAACAGGCTTAAAATTCCTATTCAACATTTTACCCCATTTTTAATTGTTTATTTCAATAATTAAATTACCAAATAAATAGTGATATTTGAAATTCAAGTTAAAATTTACTCTCTTGAATATTTAAAATCAATTAAATATTCTCATTTCCAAATGTCCAAAATTCCGGGTCGTCATATAATGTGTTTATATGGGTTTTAAACCATTTTAAAAGTGTTATTTTGGGAATTTAAATTCAACCCAAGTTTATATTTAAAAGGCTATAACTTGTGCATATTTGATCGGATTTTTCCGAAATGAAAAGAATATGTTTTCAAATGATAATAGCTTTCATATAAAGAAAGGATTTCCAATTTGTGTTGAAAGGGTTTCAAGTTTGAAATGAAAATGGTTTTGAAAGCTATGAATGAATCTTTGTGAAAGATTGGTGAACTTTGGTTTCAAATTCAAAGTGGATTTTAAAGGGGTGAATCTTTTGTAAAAGATTAAAATGGTAATGTATTTAAACCATTTGAAGAAAAGTTTTGGGTAATAAGTTGTGACTTAATTGAAATCCCAATATACATATGTTTTTAAATATTACGCTCATTATTCGGTTTAGCCGGGAGAGGACTTTGTGTCATATAACCCATTCCGAATAATGATACGTCGTATATGGATTGCATTTGGAGACCGGTGGTGAAGATCGGATATTTTCGAAAACGAAAGAACAACTCGTCGAATGTCTCTGCACCGAGTTGCTCCGGTATAGAGATTTGATCACCCTTTGTGATGGGAAGTCCGGACGTGATTAGAAATTATCCGGATTTGCAAGGGCTTCTTTGGAAGTGCCTTCGGTTCTGTTCGAACCCGGAACAGACTTGTATGGTTGTATGTCTGACATTACACTTTGAGATATAAAGCTGATTTCTTTCAAATACATTTCTGTTTGGTGGCGGAGATTTATTCTCTTAGCTTAACACCCTTCTCTGAGACGTACGAGCTAAGAGGTTATGTAGTTGAAGGTTATCAGTGATATACTCTCAATTTGGTAGTGTGGCATGCTGAGTGTTGCCGTGTGTTGCCGATCATTTGTTGATCAAAGCATGGCTTTCGTGTAAAGCGTAGCTTTGTGGACGAGACCTCATCGAGCCTCACAAACCGGAAATGGTCGAAACAGGAAAATGCAGCAAGGTTTCAGGTTAGCTCCCCTAGGGTATGACCATTCCTTTTGGAAAAAGGTGGTATCATGGTATGGAGCCCAGATATTTACCTGTGTGGTTGCTCCAATCTCATTTACTGTGTGATTGTTGTTGTGTGATCGAGGTACCTCAGATAAAGGTCGCAAACGACCGGTGGTGGAATATCTCAGGTTTACTACCCGGGAAGGGGGTAACCGACCTTGTGTTGGTAGAGAGCCAGGTGGTTCTCGGGGCGTCCCTCCAGAGG
Source organism: Allium fistulosum (assembly GCA_030737815.1). Classification (NCBI taxonomy): domain Eukaryota; kingdom Viridiplantae; phylum Streptophyta; class Magnoliopsida; order Asparagales; family Amaryllidaceae; genus Allium; species Allium fistulosum. The sequence goes on from CM060908.1 coordinate 478,468,293, forward strand.
CGTTCCCATGTGGCATAGGAAGTTTCTTAGCCTGACCATTTGTTGGAAAATCCAAAGAAACAATACGCGCCCTGTACGGTTTTAGTTGTATAACCTGCTATGGAATGTGGCGGTAACCTGCTACTGAACATAGTAGCTATAGTAGGCATAAGTGCGAAATGCCTATGCTAGCTAAGATTTATATTATATTTTCGAAATGTTTCCTACACTATGCACTAGTAATAATATCAAAAAGTGTTTTTGCATAGTAAGCATGTTTGACTATCATAAGGAGAAAGCTCCTCCAATTCTGCGTTTGCATTGTGTGTGTAGCTGGAGGCCTTATGGTAGTTTCATTTTCCAAAAGCATTGCGGATTTCAATGTTTAAAAAATTCTTTTATGGTTTGTTTTAAAGATAAACTGTTTTTGTTTGCTCACACCAGTCCCATGACTGACTCGGAGTTTATTGTTCCTTTCCTAAACTCTGTGTGCCCACAATTTCCCACACGGACGGTCTAGAGTTGGGTTTCTCATATATCATGGTTTAGTAGATTATCTGGAGCTAGTTCACTTCATCGGAGTTGATGACTGCACCTGCTTATCTTGGTGCATCGTGTTGGTGTTTCAAGCTTGATGTTGGAGTTGTTGGAGTCATTCTCTTTTGTAGATCATTTGGAGTGATCTCTTCCATTGTTGTTATTTCCGCTGTAGCATTGTATCATATCTCTTATATTGCTGTATATTATTGATATCATTGTTGTATATCATTCTGGATATTGTATTCATTGGAGTTGTATATGATATCATTTATTTCTTTCTTCCGCTGTGTTGTTATACTTACTGTGTTATAAGCTCCGGCGAGCCAGATTCGGTGTTTGAATCTGCGGCATTCAAGTACAGGTAAAGTACGGGTGCCGATTTTCGAAGGTCGGGTCAGGATCGTTATAATAGCAATAACACAGAATATTTTGATTTTCTAACTATACAATGTCTTTTGAATAATTACAATATCTATTATCAAACTATGAAACTATCGAAGCTTTCAAAAAAATTGCTTTGTGTGCACAAATTAAAATAGATAAGTAAATGTTAGTTAATAAATAAAAATGCTTACAGTTGTAAAAACCACAAAGATGCATATGGAAAACTTAGTTGTAACTAACTAAAAGAGATCAAAAATTCATACATACCATTGATATTCACATAGCCCCGGTTGATATTTTCTGAATGCAACATGTTATTGTGTATTTCTCTTGCTGTCACATTATTAGGAATAATAATGTACACTTGTTTCTCTAGAGGAAAACGTGTACTCGGTTCCATCATAAAAGTATCTCCTGCAAAATATCATGAAAACTAATAATTGACATTACTTTGTATGGACCATAATCAACTGCCAAATTGATCACAAAAAATAGTTTATACAAATTAAGCTAGTACAAAGAAAGAATATGCTACCTTTAGATCTAGCAGTAGAAAAGGTTGTGATATCGTAATCAAAATGTGTCTCTACTCTTTTATAATATCGATAGGACATAGGAACCTAAAAGTAGGTTAAACCATGATAGCAATCAGTCAAAACTATACAATATTAAGCTTCCTATGTTATGACAAACTTGTAATTTTAATTCAAATCTACTATTAAAATATAGACAAAATATTGCACAAAATTAATGGCTAAAAAATATATTAATGGTGTCGATTTAATTAAATTAATATGCCCCTATAACATATAAGATAAAAGAGAGAAAACTGATCAGTACTTACAGTGAACAATTCATGAATTTCAATCTTAATTGATTTTGCTCTTCCTTTTAGAAAACCACAGAAAGTAAGAAGAACAATGTACACCATCAGAGAAACAGGAAATAAATCACTGAGTTGCCTATCTTATTGAAACTCGGTTATTTTTTAAGTTAATTAAGCATAAATAGAGCATTGCATAAACCAAATAATTTCATCTATATGAAAGTCATACCTTGAACTTTGGGAAAATTAAAGTAAATTAAGTAATTTCATTGTTTAAAGAAAGGGCTTGGTTGAAATAAGGAGGGAGGGTGGAGAAAAGAGTGAGGTTAGAAGCCAATCTTGAAGATTGGAGAATAAAGACATCAAATATTATGTTAAAGCAGTTAGAGATTTTTATCGCCATTGAGAAGGGCAGGAGAAGTGGTGGATCGATGGAAGAAAGGAGGAAATGAAAAAGAATTTGGCTTACTGGGAAACGTGGGTGGTTGTACTGTGGGCAAACGGAATTACAAAATTGTCCTCCGTATAATAATTTTATTTGCGGTACACTAACTAACTATTTCAGTAGAAACAAAGGCTTCACTTTGACCTGTTTGACTGGGTATTTGCTTTATATATAAGATAAAGATTCCACCTCAAAAAAAAAAGTAAAAAAGGAGGACAAACATGTTTGTTTTGATTTGATATAAAGGTGGCTAAGGAAGGGGGCAGAATTTTGATGGGAGAAAAGAAGGGGTGATGTAACGACCCAGGATTTTTGATAATTAAAATTTGAATATTTAATTGATTTTAAATCTTAATAAATGAATTTAGTAAGTCGAATAATTTATTTAAAGGATATTGGATTTAATTTGATAATTAAATCGATAATTTAATGATTGAAATTCCAGAGATAATTGAAAATCGAGTTTAAAATGATTGAAAACGATTTGGAAAATTTTATTTGATCATACTGGAGTTATAGAAAGGTTATAGAACTTTTAAAATTGAATTTGGAGTTAATCTGTGAAAATTGAATATTTTAATATTTAATTATCGACTGTAAAAATAGCCAATTTTTGGACAGTCTCAGAATTGAACGAGACCAGTTCCATTGGATCCGTAATAGTTAGTTATTACCGGATTTCAATTTTCGTATCAATCGGAGTTGTCATTTGACCGTGGCAGCTCGAAACGCGTCGATATCATTTTAATTTTAAATCGTCGAGTTAAAAATAGTCATTTTTCAAAAAGTCTCGGATTTCGACGAAACCAGTTTCATCGGATCCGTCATGTGATATTATTGTAAGATTTCAAATTTCGTAATTTTTGGATTTACCATTTGTCCGGTACGAATTAAAACGCCTCGAAATCTATTTAAATCGGTTTAATTTAAATTGATCGTTTATTGTCATATCTCACACATACGATCAAATTAGCTTCCGAAATCTGTTCCATTGCGTTCGGAACGCGGGGTAAACCCCAGGAACGCCAGTCACTGCGCGTAAATCGGAGTTCGAGAATTCGAAGTGAATAGTGTTCGTTCGATCTTCTATAAATACCCCCTTTATTCACAAAATTAAATAAAAAAAAGGCTAGGGTTTCAATTTTATTCAGCAGCCGCCTCTTATAAAACGAACGACCAGAAATGCACGCCCTTCTCCCTCAAATTTCTCTCAATCTGTCGACATTCACGCGAAGTCGTCAACTGCAAATATGAAGAGCACGAGGAGATCTTTACATCCATACGGTGGAGTAGCATGTAACTCGACGAGGTGGCCAGAAATCGAGCTGGAAGAGGTTGCGTTCGTACACGAGTTGCAAGGCGTATGAGCCACCGAGCTTGACCGGTTTTGGGCCGGAGGTGGAGCACGCGTGGGGGGTTGAACTGGTGGTGGTTGATCATCATGTAGGCGAGTGTATTGCGTGCGAAAATGGAGGGCTAGGGCCGGCTTTGGGTTCCCTTGGGTCGCGTTCGAACTATAGGGGGAAGAAAGGAAGGAACGGTGCGATCAAAGAGAAATGGACGGCTGATGTGTGAAGGTTGTAAAAATATTAAAAAGAAAATGAAATTATTTTATTTAAAATTGTACAAAGTTTGAATTACCCTAACTTCGTCATATATTATCAGAATTCAACAAATTTGGTAGCGCCGGAATCGTAGAAACACGTACTACGCGATACAACTGAATTTGAAGCAATCGGGGTCAGTGAAAATTTTGAGTGAAATTAAACGGCTGTTTAATTTCATTCGAAATAAACGCTGAAATCAGAATTAAAATCACGGTGAGATTTTCTCACTCAAATGAATGTGGAATTTTTGCAGTTATTGATTGCTATTGAATGTGCTATTAGATATGATAGGATATATCTATATATATAGCAATATATACATATTGGCATATGTATATATTGGATTGATGATTTCCCGCCTCGTATAGCGGATGAGACCCTATTGCGCCGTTAGTAAGCGGATTTATAAAAACCTATATACCGCGATAATTCCGTACTGGAGCGGAATTGGTATTGTGCTAACATCTGTGGATGCAGGGAAACAGGTTGGAGGGATCCAACTGGATTCCTCACCAGTAGTTATTTATTTACAGATATTGATGTATATTCTGTTATCATATGATGATATATGATATTTGACTGTTGTGATGGACTGATTGGTGTTGTGGCATCATCGGATTCAGTTTTGGAAATGTAAAAATAACGACTTTTACTTTAAAAAGGGTTTTTAAAGTGATTTTTGGAAATATACGTTTTATGGAATTTTTGAATCGATTTATAAACGTAAAATTTTAAAGTTATAAAAGTTATAATTTTTGGTGAAATATAACCAAAGTGTCGTTTTTGAAATAAAAGTCGATTTATTTATAAGATGGTTTAAGTGGGATTTTTGAATAACTATAAATGATTTGTATAGAAAGATTTATAAAGTTGATAATTTATAAATCAAAATATTGGACTTATAAAACGATGTTTTTTTATAAGTGTTAAAAAGAAGTATAAGTGAATGAAATAAATAGATTTATAACGTGAAGTTATAAAGTGAATAGAGACTGTAGAATAAAGGATTTATAAGAAATTTACTTATAAATTTGACTTTTACACTTAGATGAGATATGAATAGAAATTGCTAAATGAAATGATTTTATAAGTGGAAATTGTTATAAAGTATAAATGCGATTTATAAACGTGTTTATAAATTCAAAATCAGTTGAATTTGAGAAATTAAATATAGAAGATTTTTTAAAGAAGATATATTCGCGATTTTGGATAGCGAATTTTTATTGAGATAAAAATGTGTAGAAATGATTGAAATTGGGTTAAGTGAATTATATTCACGATTTTGGACAGTGAATATATTATTAAATAAATGGATTTATTTTTGAAGAAGTGATATTAAAAAATGAAGTTAAACATTTTAAAGATGTTTAAAATGTATTGTGAATCGAAAGCATAGATTTCAACACTTGTTATTGAAATAGGCGTTTTCGAAAATATAAGGAAATGATGGACTATAACACTGTTGTTATAGTAAATGATTTTCGGAAGAAAATGTTTTGATGTAGTATTGGGATTTATATATCTATCTTAATTCCGAATCCCTATACTAGTGATTGTGAGTCGTCGTAACGATGTTTTACGTAACATTCGTTTTGACTCAAATAAATGTATTTTAAGAATGATTTCCTTAAAGAATGAGATATATACTTAATTTTGATTTAAGTATATCGAATATTTTCTAAGTGTTGAAAATAAATAGATTTGTGAAATACTTATTTTTAAATAAGTATGGAAATGCTTTTCCAATACGAAATGAACTGTTTTGAGATTTTATCTTCAAAGATAAAATGAAATGTGGAAATTGATTTGAAATTGTTTTCAAATGACTAAGTGTGGGAATTTTATATCTAGTAAAGATATTTTGGAAGATAAAATAATTTGGAAAAATTATTTGGAATCTGATGATGTTGCGCATCTTTATTGATAGTTAAATAACCGACTATCAATAATTACCTTGAATGGTATTTGTTGTGAATTGGATGAATTTGAATGCCATACTTATTTATGAATAAGCACTCACTATTTGGGTTAGCCGGGAAAGGACCATGGGGTCGTATAACCCATTCCGAATATGTGATACGTCGTCATGAATCGCATTTGAAGACCGGTGTTGAAGACCGGATATTTTTGAAAACGGAAGGATTACCGTCGAGTTACTCTACATCGGCTGATCTCCGATTTAGAGGTTTTATCACCCTTAGTGACGGGAAGTCCGGACGTGATTAGAAATTTATCCGGATATGCAAGGGCTTCGTGAGAAATGCCTTCGGTTCTGTTCGATCCCGGAACAGACTTGTATGGATGTGTGTCTGACGTTACACTTTGAGATGTAAAGCTGATTTCTTTCAAATACATTTCTGTTGGTGGCGGAGAATTTATTCTCTTAGCTTAACACTCTTCTCTGAGACGTACGAGCTCAGAGGTTATGTAGTTGAAATTTATCAGCGATATATCCCAATTTGGTAACGTGACATACTGAGTGTTGCTGTGAAATGATCAGTGTTTGATCATTTGTGATATGATCATTTGTTTGATCTTATATCTTTGTGATCATAGGTTGATCATTTTGTTTGACCCGAAGCAGGGCTTTTTGAGAAAGCATAGCTTTGTGGACGAGACTTCGTCGAGCCTCACACCCCGGAAATGGTCGAAACAGGAAGGATGCAGCAAGGTTCTAGGGAGTAGCGCCCCTTAGTGTATGTCATTCCTTCTGGATAAAGGTGGTATCATGGTATGGAGCCCAGATACTTAACCTATGTGGTTGCTGCATTATTATCTATGTGGTTTGTTGCGAATCGGGGATCCTCGGGAAGATCGGTGACGATCGGGGGATGGCATACGCGTGTCAGTAGTTACCTATTTTTGCAGAGGTAACCCGGCCTTGTGTTGGCAGAGATCCGGTTAGGTTCTCGGGTCGTCTATTCCAGGGACGTACCCATCGTGGAAAAGGAAGTTCCTTAGCCTGACCATTTGTTGGAAATCCAAAGAAACAATACGAGCTTTGTACGGATTTAGTTGTAGAACCTATCATTCACTTATGGTGGCGCCCCACTGTTTGGATGGTAGCTATAGTAGGCATAGTTCGAAATGTCTATGCTGGCTAAGATTTATATTGTACTTTCGAAATGTTTTCTACACTATGCACTAATAATAATATCAAAAATGATTTGATTTTGCGTAGTAAGCATCTTTGACTATCATAAGAAGAAATCTCCTCCAAGTCTGCGTTTGCATTGTGTGTGTGGCGGGAGGTCTTATGGTAGTTTCATTTTCCAAAAGCATTGCGAATTGACTTTAAAATTCTCTGCTGTTTATTTTTAAAGAATAACTGTTTTACGATCTCACACCAGTCACCATGACTGACTCGGAGTTTATTGTTTCCCTTCTAAACTCTGGGTGCCCACAAATTTCCACACGGGCAGCCTAGAGTTATATTATCAGGATATTCTGGATACTCTGGAGCTTTGGAAGCAAGCTGGATGGCGAGACGTAGTATTTGTATCTGATATATTTATTCCGCTGTGTATTCTGTATGAGGACAAGTTTATGTAACTGTCCATTGTTGTTTATTGACTCTGATGATATGATATGATGTAATGTAATAACAGATATAATTCTTTTGTTTTTAAATGATATCCATTTATCTATTATATATTGTTCCGCTGCGATATGTGAGATTCTGATATTGTTTTCTGTTTCTGCTCTTGCTCTGTTGTGTTCTTCTTTCTTTTTCTTCTATCTTCTTCTTCTACCTTTTTCTTCTTTCTTAAAACCATAACTTTTCGGGTTTCCGGCATTCGATGGCTCAGCAGTCGATAAAGTGAGTATCGATGTTGAATTTTCGAAAGTCGAAAATTTTCGGGATGTTACATTTGGTATCAGAGCATATGGTTAAGCGACAACCCTGCTCTGTTGGGTGTTACTCATTAGAGATAGAGTCAGTAGTACTCTAGAATGAGTTGAGTGTAATAATAGATACGAGTGCGTATTTGTTATTTGAATATAAAATTGTTTTATATTGTGATGATTGGTTTATTGAGTGGTATATGGATTCTGGTCGGTATTGTCCGTACAACTCTATCGATAGGGATCTCTAAACACTTATATAGAACAATTCGGCACAGTATTGTTTTAAATTGGGTAAATGAAATAATTTTACCTTGATTATATTTTGTATATAAGGAAATAATTTTTCAGAATTATTAAAGTGTATATGAATTGATTGTTAAGTTGTTTGAATAAGTTGAATTAAAACAACAATTGTGAAAGAGTAAATTGTATAAACCAATGAATTATAAAAGATGAAGTTATAATTAATATGATTTACAATTGTGGAATAATCTTATATATATAAGGTGAAGTTATATAAGTAAAAGATTTGTAATTGTGATTTATAATCTGAAATAAAATTCCAGAGAAGTGTTTTGAAAGGATTTGATATTTTGGAAAAATGTTTTAGAGTGATGAAAGCTCTAAACTCTTTTCAGGTCGCTGGAAAATAATCCTGATGATGTTGGCCACATCATTAGAATTCATTTTCGGGTTTCCAAAAGAGGAATTGCTGCCAGAATATTTTAAATAAAAGTTGATTGGGAAATTTTGGATTTTGTTTTGGGAATTCAAAAGATAAATTTGAACAGATTTCAAAATAGTTTTGAAAGATTGAAAAGATTCTGGAATTGAATGGATTGATAACTTATATAATTTAAATTCTGATAGAATAAATTTAACTTAAAGGATGAAGTTAAATTAAAGTAAGTATAAGTGAATCAATTAAATCTAAGTTGAGATTGTGGAATATGAAATCTGGATTTAATATGAATTTTGAATAAGTGAAGAAATTTGACCTTGGTAAAAGTTAAATAGGATTAAAATTTGAATTTGGATTTATAAGTGGAAACTTAAGTTAAGTTAAACAAATGATGTTTAATTGGAATATAACTTAAGTAATGTTGAACGAAGTTGATTTTGATATCAAAGTAAATTAATAAGGGAATTTATTAAATGAATGTGAACTTGAGTTATATAAATTGTAACGACCACGACTTTCCCTCCATAGAAAGTCGTATCGCTAATAAGAAAGAAAGGGATAGAAAAGAGAAAAGAAGAGAAAGAAAGAATAACAACACATCAGAATCTCACAGCGGAACGAAACAAAATATATTATATCACATAAATATTATATAGTATCATATACAACACTTATCAGAGTTACACAGATTACACATCATATACTAGACAGTTATAATCATCTGTCTAGTTATTACATCTCAATCCAATACAGAGATCAATACAAAATCAACACAGCGGAAACTACTATCTATCTACAACGCCGAAGCCTCCTGCTCCATTGCTCCTCCACAATTCGTCAAGGCTAACCTGAATCCCTTGGCTACTCGTAAAAATTTGAGTACCCAAGAGTTTATAAAACAGAAATAAACAACTTGGGTCAGACATGGGTCTGGTGTGAGTAAACGGGTTAAAATTGCTTAACTTCAAAATCTTTTGAAAGAAAAGGTATCACGTAAGACTCCCCACAAATAAACATGGGTAAGTTTTTACCTTACGCTAACCAAAACATTTGATAGGAAATCTGATTGTATTATAATAGGGTCTAGGGTTTTCAAGTAAAATACAGAAATAGCTGAAATGCTTACATCTCACATTCCAACATAGTTGGGCACAACTAATACGTACGGCACTTATTGGAGTTTGGATTCCATACAATGGCAGGGCTACCGGGGTACCGCCCGTCACAGTACGTGGCCTAGATCACCGTACCGAGGATCACTCCCAATCCCCTGCAACACAAGGTCGGAACATCCCTTACTGGATAATTCCCGCACAAGATACCTCACGGTTGGGATCAGCAACCGCACCACTAAGTCGAAAATAGAAAGGGACATCTAGACAGAGGTAACCTTGTCCTACTTGGGTGCTACCCACTAACCTTGCTGCACCTCCCCTGTTTTAGCCATTCCCGGTTTGTGAGGCTTGAGGTCACGATTACCTTAGAAAAGAACACATCACTTAGAATGCTCATCGTCCACCTGACGATGTTCTGAAAGCATTCAATCCATGTAAGTTCGTTCCGGGTTCGAACGAAACCGAAGGCATTATCTCGTTACACTCGTTTTGGAATCACCCTCAGAGTTAACGACAATAACCCTTGCACTTTGAATCTTCATCTTCACTTGATTCACGACCTATCGTTAATTTGGATCGATGTGGTATTCGGGTCTCCAGACCTGGAAATCCGGTATACGGAAACCCGATCCCGGTCTCATCGAAATCCAAAGCGTATCTTTTAAGGTCAAGTTGTTTTAAAGTTAAAACAATTCAATTCAATTATCTTTATACACATAGAAAGATAATTCACAATAGATAATCAACATTTTCAGATAATCCATATTATCATCACAATTCAACTAACATCCATATCATACAGCATATATCTCATCAGAGATATCAATCAATACAAAGCATTCAGTATTATCATCCATCCATAAGTAATGATTTATATCATCTCTAATTAATTTAAATTGAATTAAATTAATTACCTCATTCTATAAATCCTTCTTACTTAACCATTAATTGATTACAAATTACTTAATTATCCTCTAATTACCTTTTTCAATTAATCATCTTTGATTAATTATCTTTTAATTACATCCAAGTAATTTATTCTCAATTAATTACTTAAATTAATTATTCTTAACCACTTATAGTAATTAACCTTTAATTACTTCATTAATTAATTAACTAAAATTAATTAACTTAATCAACTATAATTAATTACATTAATCCTTAATTAATTATATTGATTAATTACTTCATTTATTAATTATTACTTAATTAACCAATCTTAATTACATCATTAATTATATTAATTAATGATCCTTAATTACAACTTAATTATTAATTACTTAATTAAATTAATTACATTAAGTAATTAACCTTTATTTAAACAACATTTATTAATCACTCTTGATTAATCTTAAATCAGTAATTAACTCCCCTTAATTACTTTTATTAACTAAATTAATTATTCCTTAATTAATTTCTTAATTAATCCCTTGATTAATTACAAAAAGTAATTAAACTCAAATTACTTCCATTCATAAATCATTTACCATTAATTACTTCCAGTAATTATCATTAATTACTTAACTAAGTAATTACAGTCCATTAATTAATCACATTAATTAATTAGTCTTAATTAATCTTATTTATTAATTAACTTTAATTAATCACATTAATTAATTAACTATTTAATTAACCCTTAATTACCTTTCATTAATTTCTTCCATAAGTAATTATCTTAAAATAATTAAACCAATTAATTACCTTAATTAGTTATTCCTAACCACTAGTTAATGATCTCATCATTAACTACCCATTGACTTCCCATTAATTAATTACCATACGTAATTTTAATTAATCTCATCATTTATTTATTAGGTGATTAATCTTTTAATTAATCTTACTAATTAGTTACCCTTAATTAATCACAACTTAAATTAAATTTAAAGATAAATTCTTTATCTTTATTAAATTCTTAATTACATCATTAAATTTCCATTTGAAAATATTGTTGAAAACTTATTTTATAATTAAAAGATTTGAAAACATTTTATAAATCAATTATATAATTGAAATTATATAATTTTCTTTAACCCAAAACAATTTAAACATTAAATTTTAAAACTAAAAAAAAACATTCATTTAAAAACATTTTCACTTTAAATTTACTTTAAAATTTAGTTAAACATTTTCTTTACTAACAATGCTTGATTTTCTTTTAAAATTTAAACCTGGTAACTAAAATTCTCTTCACAACTTAAAATTAGTTAATATTCAAAAATACCGAGCCACCCAAACAAAAACCCCGAGCAGCATTCACACAAACACCGAGCAGCCCACGAACATACTCAACTTCGAGAAAATCGCCTTCAAACCCGAGCCTGACCCGAGTATTTCCCTTCTTCCCCAAACTCCCCTAACAACCCCAGATAACACGAACACACGTACACACGTGCACGTGCACGTTGAACTACTCAACTCCGACCAACGCCGCTAGCTTCCCTAAGTCGACAACCATCCCTCTGACCCACCTGGCCACCCATATCACCGATATCATCATCGAATCAAAATCGAACCCATCGTTCAAAAAAACAGGAACCCACCACCATCGGAATTCCACCGATCATCAACGAACTCGTCCCCTCGAACCCACGCCGACTTCACCAAAGCATCGCCACACTCCGATGAACCATTTCCCCCTATCGCGATCGTCTCTAGTGCTCCCACGTTGACGCAGTTACCTCGACTACAATCTCAACCAAAACTGGCATTAAACCCTAAATTGTTGTCGTCCGGTCATCACAGAAGTTTGAAACCCCAGCGAGCATTTTTGCCAGAGACCCTGATACTCGAGCAAGCCTCAGCCACAATCCCTACCAGCCACGTTGCTCCGATCGCCAGAAAATGTCAGAGAACCCAATTCCGTTCAACCACGAATTCCTCACTCCATACTATACTAAAAACCCTGAATTTATTTTTAAAAATCATGTCTTTCGAAGTCAAACCAGATGATGTAAGTGCAACCTTTAATCATGACACTTGAATTTGCCATGCTTTTAAGTTTCCACTGTAAATTTTAAATTTCCAGATAATCTTAAACTAAGTGTTCTTAGAAATATTTTTAAAACTCAAATCATATTAATTCAAACACTTTTTGTTTAAATACTAAGACCTATTAGAGAATGGGTGAGGAGATTTTCGATTTTTGAATTTGGTTAAACTCTGTGTACCTGGAACAGAGCCTTATGTTCTTAAATCCAGACATGCACATATCATTTACATTCAATTCTACTTAAAACATACATGCAAACCATAATACAACATTTCTATACAAATGCATCTATATAATCATAGATTAAAACTGCTACTCACTATAAAATGTTGAACAGAGGAACAACATATACACCTGCATATCTATTTCTACAGTCTCATCTATAAATATATGCATGCATTCATATCTAACCATATAACATTTGAACTAAATTACTACTACATTTATTACTGACAATAATTATAGAATCATGTTAAGAACTGTTTTTAAATTAAAATTTACTCACCAGTTTACAGAAGAACAGAGCCTCTATTTTGAAAAACCTTTGATAACTTTTGAACTTTAAAAACTGGAAAATGCTCTGATCTTTTTAAAACTTGAAACTGAAATGCTTTAAATCCCAGAAGCTTTTCATGCTACTGAAACTTGTTGAGACTGCTTTGATTCCATTTTGGGTTTGCTTGCAATTTTGTCTCAGATTGAAAGAATGCCCAGGTTTTTGTTTTGATTTTGCAAATGATTTACAAGCTAATATCTTTGATAAATTTCTGTTTTGAGGAAGATGTTTATAGTTTTGACTCGAATTTCTGGTTTAGTGAATGTTGATTACCAGATTTTAGTTTACAGGGAAAAGAGGAGAAAATATTTGAACTTGTAAAAAATTTTTTAAACTGGATAACAAAAATCAGGTTTTCTCCTCTAAGACTAATTTATTTAATTTAAACTTTAGAGAAAAATGTATCTTGCCACTTGTTTTATTGCATGATACTTAAGGGACAAATGTATTATTCATAAGTTCCTTACTTGACAAGTGTTTATACTTGTTATTAAATATTTATTATTATTATAAATATTAAATGAAAGCTTTTATATATATATTGGTTTATAAATACTTATTTCTATATATATATTATTTTAAAGAAATACAACCAATTATATTTATAAATAAAAGTTTATACCAATATTTTAAAATCCAAAACAATTTAAATATCTATCTTTGAATTTCAAAACTTTAAATTTAAATTCAAATCAAATTCTAAAATTCAATTTAAAAGTCAAGTTATATATATTTACATACACTATTTATTCAATTTAAAATAACAATTCCTTTTAGCATTAAAATTCATACATATTAAAAATAACACATTATACTTATTATTTGAAAATAACATATTTTATAATTTAAACCATTATATAAGAGATTATATTATCAAGAAATATTTAAAAAGAAATAAAACAAACCATTTTTGTAAATCTTATTTATTTAAACTTAAGTTAAAAATATCTTAAACCAATTAAAATATTTACCTGAAGTATTTTAAAACTATAAAATTACTTATTTAAATATCTTTGAAAAGTCCAGATTAAATTAAATATAAATTCCCAATTTATCAAAGCTTCTATTTATAATATATATAAATAAATATATATATTCAAATAGAAATATCTTATTAACTTTTAAAAGATAAAATCATCAATTAATACTAATTTAATCAGATTATTAAATTAAATTCAAATCTTATTATCAAAGATTATCCATATCAATTTAATTATTCAACAGATTATTAAATTGATATTGTCAAAATTTCCGGGATATTACATTCCTCCCCCCTTAAAATAATTTCGTCCCCGAAATTTAAACAAAGGTAATTTAATAATCTTATTAAAGATTTAAATTTAAAACATATGCATATACTATCATCCATATGCTAACAACCATAGCAGCCAAATCATCCAATCAAACAATTCTAACTATCTAGACTAAATTCTAGATAAAATTCCTCGAGTTTCCCCAAGTATATATATATACCGGAATACTCGCTCTACAAACAATCTAAACTACTAAGCTATAGATCTCCTACTCATCTAGATCTACAGAACTAAACAGAATATCAGACTACAGACGAGTCTGATTCAACTACCAAACTTCCAGAACTGCTGATTCTACAACCATCTATTGGAGCCATAGGTTGTTGCAATCAATTGCAAATATAAGTGGAAGCTGACCATCCCTTCAAAATAAAATATGATTTTAATATGCTGATTATTTTAAGGTTCACCACAACATGGTTGTCATTAAGAATTGAAAATTTAGTACTATTGTGAGTAATATTCTCAAGTTGATGGCACCTTTGTAGGGCCAAGTGGCCAGCTAGTATAGACTGTAGAGTTAACAGATTGAGTACCAACAACAAACACAACTAATAATCAATTGGAAGAAAAACAAACAAAACTTTTAACCGGCTTAGAAATCAATATAATTCTCCATAAGATCATAGATGGACGACTATGTTATTCTATAGAATTGTGGATGCAAATTAGTCTAATTACTCAAAGATGATTACTCTTAGGATAAACAAGCAAGAGCACCATTGGTAGAATAGCTACATTGTGTAAGGCTCCCCACTGTGGAAAAAGTTACAATAGATCACCATTGAGGACAAAATAAACAAAGATCACCTACACTTTTGGTTCATATTCATGTTTGTATGTGCTTATGTGTGCCTACATGAAACATGCAATCAGGTAACCAATTTCCAAATGGCAACAATCGATATAAGTAAAACAAGTATATGAGCTTAACTTAGTGCAGTTTGTGCAGGATATGAACATCAACTGAACTTAAATAAGGCATTGCTCTAAAGGAGAAAACTACCATATAAATGGTTATCGATCGCTATAACAAATGATAAAAGTTTTCGAGGATGCTCTATTTACTTGCTAGGGACATAGTTATGCTGCAGGCCTTTAAAATATGATAGTTTAGGTAAAGAATACCCATCCATCCATAAGGGGAATGCAGTATTAAATATGTCCTGAAGCAAGCCAGCGGCAAAGGATGTATGATGTTACGAATAAGCTGAAACCCTGATGTAATATAGTTTGATATGGGACTTACCTCTAGCAACTAGTACCATTTTATGCAAAAATAATAATAATAATAATAATAATAATAATAATAATAATAATAATAATAAACTTATGCTGGTGATGGCACTTGCTTTTACACGGGAATGATTGTAATGCATGAACCAATCTATTTTGATTCGTGTTCTTGGTGAAGTACATAATACATTAGCATATTAAAAAAATACTGCTTAACAAAATACCTAGGTAATATAAGCGCTCACTGGCCAGAAGGTAGATTTGCGTTATGAAAAAAAAAAATACAACGTTACAGAACCGTGGATGTTATTCTTGCCTCGTAAACAAAAAAGGGTTTAAGAAGCTCTGCTTTGCTGGATGATTGAGATGGTGTGCATTTCATTACTAAACAGAGATTATACTGTAAAATCTGAAACAAATTTACGAGTTCTTGAATAGTTGTAGAAAATAACATACATCGTATATTAATTTTTTTCATTGAAAATAGAAATTTTGTTTGCTAATTTATACCTGACTCCAACTACCTGGGGCAGCACAAAGATCAATTACACGCTTTACTCCTGCATATCAAGAACAACTAATCAACCACTGCCATAACAAGCAAATTTGCGCCACAACTGCTGTACCAATTCATAAACATCGAACTACAAAGTTTAGTAATGGTGAATCTGCAATACATTATTGCATATAATTCGTTGTACCATCAACAGTTTAGAAGGTAGCGATTAACATCGTTATATCCAGGATCTATTATTAAGGCTGCCAATGGATACCCGAAAAATACGAAATCCGTCCGCATCCGCATCCGAAAAGCGGATGCGGATACAAAGACATCCGCATCCGAAAATTATCCGTCCGGTTTATATTAAGATTATAGTTCAAATTTTGTGTATTTTAATGCAGTAAATTATATCCATTTATTATTTTATTAAATTAGTAGTTTATATTATATGTACTTAATGCTTATTAACTACTCGAAACTATTTATTATCATCATATTTGTTAATTTTTAACACTTTTATAGTCAATGAGATTGAAAAATATTTATGTTAAACTAAAATTTTCTTTTTGTAATTCTTGAATTATTGATCGTTAGCGGATAGGATAATTATCCGATATCCGTCCGTATCCGCGGATGCGGATATCCGATATCCGAAAATAATTTCGGATGCGGATGCGGATATGACACTATCCGCATCCGAAAGCATCCATTGACAGGCCTATCTATTATAGTTTATATTGTGAAGTACATCAGTTCAATATATCATTTGGCCTCTACCATTCACATTAACAAGTATCATACGCTCCAACTTATCGAAAATTTTCAGGCATCAAACTGATCGACAACCTTGAAAAATATTGAATTCCTGGTCAATTTGAAGAAGCTTGAAAGCACTCCTTGCTCTCCATCCTTCTTTTGCTTGGCGATGGTATATATCTTACAAAAGTTCACAATTATAGGCATTAAATAATTATCATAAGTAGTTAACTGGATAATTTAGTACATAAATTCGAAGAGTAATGTTACCCTCTTGTCTTTAGAAGCTTTTCCCATATATATTCTATTTGTTTAAACACTATAAAGCTTTTCCTTCTGGAAATTTAGATAGGAATTGTATTAGTAATTTCACATAAACATAAAACTGGATTCATATTTTGATTCTGTGACCAATAAGGTCAATCCATATAATTTTATAAGATTGACATTTCTTGATGCTAAAGCCATCTGAACATAGCAACCAGTGTAAGTTCATAATAAGATTGACATTTCTTGACGCTAAAGCCATCGGAACATAGCAACCAGTGTAAGTACATAAATCTTGATGAGTTGAATAAACAAATAATTAACAAAAATAAATTCAGATTTAGCTGTTTATACATATCAAGGAAGCCAGAAATATATAAAATCTAACCTTTGAAACTAGCGAATAATTCTAAATAAGTTAAAATCAAGCGAAGGAATTGAGGAGAAGATAGGCTATTTATTTACAAGGGTTTATTACATAAAACCATGCAGAGCCTTTTATCTTTGCTTCACCAATCATAAGATTTTCTAACTCCTAGTTATCTTGAATGACCCTTTGGAGACGTAAACATTAATTTTGGATAGCTTCCTTCTTATTTTTTTCATAACCTCAAATTTACTCTTATGCAGTCATTTAATTATTCTATTTAGAGAAAGTCAATTTCTCTGACATCAAACTAAAACATAGCATCCAATCATTTTGTATCAGATAGAAAAATGCTTCAATTACATGGCTTCTTATTGTTGGATCCTATAATGTTTTCTGGTACGTAAGCCACAATGTAAATTATTACTACCAAACTAAAAAGGTGAAATTGTAAATAAAAGGGAGATTTTGACATAACTTTCATGCTATTTGAGATGTTAGACTCGATTTTCTACTATTCATTTTATTAGACTTACCTCTGGTCTTAAGTTGCAACATATATTTTGACAGATACGATTTTGGAAAATTTTGATGTAAAATTTGAAATATAATGGGTGTAATTCTCGTAAAATTAAAACTGAACGTCAAATACTTAAATCAAATATTCCAACAACAGGAGACTATCAAAAAAACCAAATAAACATAACAATGTTTAAATATGAACGGTGGAAATGTGAACAGGTTATACAGAACTACATTTGATTATATATAATGATGATAAACGTCACTCAAATGCATAAAATGAAGATCATTTAATGCAACGTCTTGTGGTTTTACAGCTCTCAATCAAAAGAGGGAGAAGTATGTATATTTGTTGCAGAAAAACAGAGAAAGGTATTTTTACATACAACGTTAGATATTTATCCAATTTATCTTAATAATTTCCTTCCTGGATGAAAGGGATTCAATGCAACTATATATGGGATACGTGAGTCGCGCGATTTCTCAGGCTGGAAGGAAAATATGAGAACAAAATTGATAGGCACTATTGATTTTCCACACCTTTTAAACTAATAGGGTGACGCTGCATTATATTTCTACATAGCTGGGTATGTTTGTGGAGCCTTCTTTGGATCTTTAAGTTTTAGCAAGATTTTAAATCTTGAGTTTCGATCACATGTTGTCAGTTTCACACATGAGATCTCATAGTGGATGAGAGCTTAGACAAGATGAATGTATCTCACCAGACGTCCATCTCGGGCTTACATGTCAAGGTTTAAAGTTCATATCATGACCATGTTAAAGCATACTGCATATCTGAAATTGATTGCATACACACACATTTATCTATGTATGTATGTATACATATAACACTAAATTTAGGATTTTTGTCTTAATAATTACAACTTTACCATATTTGTTGTGCTTTGATACAAGATATATTAAACAAACTCCGCTCGTATTTGTATATTTTTATCTCTTGGATTAAACAAACATTAGGATAAACGAACAATTTATGTTGTTATATTATTATATTCCACTTACGTATTCTTGGCTCTTACATTCACTAAACAGGATGATAAACTAACAATATATTCTGTTTGTATCATAAATTACAGATTAATGTTTAAAAATAATTTAAATTTTCAATAATTGTTGCAGGGAATAAACACAATTAAAAATAGTAATATATGAACATAGCTTAAGGCTTCGATATTTTAAGAAGTAAGAATTAAGAAAAATGTTGAAAGCCTAAAACCAATCAAAAATTCATAATGAACAAGAAAAATATTAAGCATGTAATTTTATTTCATTTAAACATGAACTTAAAAAAAAACTGATTTTTGATAAAATATTATGTTTGAATTGAGAGTGCACGAAGGTAGAGGTTTTAGTAGAGAAACATGACTAATTATTTGAATTTGGTAATATGACGGAGCTTAATTGATTGTGTATTTGGTGTTTGAATGGAAAACATAGAAGTGTGAGGTTAAATTAAAAAATTAGTAAAAGTAATAACTGAATCGGTGAATCGGACCAATTTAAAAAGAAAAAAGTCTGGTGAAATAAAAGGACATGTCAAGATTTTCGCATCACGACTAGATAATGTTCAAAATAAGGTTATTTTCTCTTCTTTATTCATTTTCGTTTTTTGTTTTCTTCCGTTACGTTCAAGTGCAAAAATGTGATCTGATCAAGATGGATGAGAATGAAATGGACCGTTTTAGTACCTTTTAGCATACTTCTTGGAAACTAAAGTAGAAAAAATATTGCATCCATCAAAACATAAATACTTAAGAGCAACTGATTTTTGACACATGTGATCATAGCTGGTTTTGAAATTTTCAAATATTTATTCAAAATTGTAAATTTATTTTTGACACTTTTAAAAGGCTTTAGAATATTTCAAATATTTATTCAAAATTGTAAATTGATTAAAATTAAAATTTTCAAAATATCGCAGTTTAAGAATTTGTACTCTAAATAATTAAAAAATTTAATTTTCAATTTTCAGAAATTAATTTTCAAATTTCTCTAAAACTTTAAATACTACAGTTTTGATTTATTTTCCTAAAAGTTGTAATTAATTTTTTGTTGAAAAATCAATTTTCACATTTTAATTTTTTTTGTTTGTTTGTATTTTTCCTGTTATGTAACGAAAAAATAATTAGGGTGTTTTGATCAACAAATAATATAGAAATAGAGTAACCAACCTAATGCTTTTGTTTTTTCAAAAATTCTACCGTTCAAATTTTCCTATAACCAATGATGCCCTAATCCAATTTTTTTTCCCTTTAACAATCATCAATCGATTGGCTTAACTATCTAATGAGCACAGACTAATCAAATCAACGGATGCACACAAACTGCATGACTTGTCAAATAACTAGTTAAATCAATATATGTGATTAAAATCAATTTACTAACTGAGATAATTAAGAATACACAAATCAGGTCAAATTACCAGTAAAAAACATAAATCAAACAAAAAATCATCAAAAACGTGGAATTACCAGCAGTAAATGAGGCAAGCAGCAGGCATTAGGCTGCTGGTACACCGGAAGCAGATTTAGAAGACTTTTAGCAACTTTGAAATGGGCCGATTGGGCAAAGGGATTCAATACACAATCAAACTAATTTCCTAATTCAGTAATTGTGAATTAGGAGGCGGGATTGGCACGTCTAATGTATAACGAGTAAGGCTCAAGGTGAGCAATCTCGTCACACCATACAAACCAACCAAACCACTCATTTTGGTCGGTTTGATTTGGTTTCGGAACCAGATTGGTTTATAATCGGTCCGTAATAATTTTTAGTTTGGCTATCGGTGTAACCAATTTAACCGAACTTTGAGGTTACAAGGGTGCGACTGGTCAAACCGTCGGAACCGTGCATATATTTTTATTGAAATCTAATACATTCAAATGCAATAACAAATATAGAAACTCACATATAGTTACCCAATCTTGTATACACAAAAACTTCATATAATATCACTTACATGGTTTAAATGAATAGTAGTTCACAAGATATTAGTTGAAATAAATGTCTTGATGGCATAATCAATTGGTAAAATTGCTGACCACATACTAAAACAAAATGCATAAGCTGATAGTTGCATCCTACAACACTCAACACAGCCACTCAACCTGCACATAACACACACACCCCCTCCACACAACACCACATGCACATTAATCGCAGCTGCCTGCATATAAGACACATCACCTACACTCCATCGTACCACCACACACTACACACCACGCAACACATCACTGCAAACAAAGTGCCGCACTTCCCCTCACAATAACACAACACCCCTTCACAATCGTACACTGCACCCTCACATGTATATTCAATTACATCCATCAATGCGATAAATCTCAAGTATTCAATTACTACCTGTTATCCCGCTTTTTGGTCAAAGCCGGAATATCAAACAAATCGACAGGAAAGGATGGATATCAGGATTGGAAGTCGATTGGAAACAAGGCTGCGATGGATGTCGTCAAAATTTGGCCGAGCTCCGATCAAGGCAGAATTGATTGGGAATGACAATCAAGGTTAGGAGAGGCTATGTTTCAATTTTCAGGACGATCGGAGTTCGTACGCACAAGATATGAATGAATTAAAATGCACAGAGCACGGTTCGAATCGATGTACTTCGCATCGATGGATGTTGGTTCGAATCGATGAAGGTTCGAATCGATTGAAGTTCACTGCACTTCGCATCGATATGGTTCGTATCGATGAAGATGGAATCAGTCGTTTGCTCTGGGACAACATGTTCGAATCGATCAAGAAGTAGCATAATACTTCGAATCCATGGACTTCGCATCACCAGCTTCGAATCCATCACGCTCGACTCCAACAAGTTCGACTCCATCTACTTCGTACCCTTCGGTGAACACTCTCTCGAATCCACAAAGGCTGGTCACTTCGTATCCATCTGGAACTGTTACTTCGAATCCATGCAATTAAGGGTGCCTCGACTCCATAACCTTCGAATCCCCAGGATAAGACAACTCCGAATCGATCCACAGCAGCGCGTCTTGATCGATTCGAACCAGTGCCAGTTCCATCGATTCGAAGGAAGCGAACCTTCGAATCCAACGTCTCGAGTCCACCAGGTAAACGCGGCTAAAACCAAGGACTCGACCCAGTAAACTCGAAGAAAAAGGAGGATCAACTCGAAGATTGCACGCCACGTCACCGTCTTCACGTGCAGAAGCATGGATTCGACCCTATGGATTCGAACCATATCGATTCGAACGAATCCATAGTGCGAAGAACGTCAACTTGAATCGATCATAACTTGAGATCTACAAGTCCAAAGCTATGAAATTTTCACAGTAGCTTGAGCACATGTTGAAGAATGTTCACGCCAAATTTCAGCTCGATTGGACAATTTCTTGATCGATTCGAACATAGCTTCGAATCGATCCCAAAGTGGGTCCGGATTTCCAGAAAGCGGGCATGTGGGCCCCCTCACGTGCCAGAACTGGTCTCCCCTCAATTTAGGCGAAATATCAACCTCCTACACCTATAAATAGAGCCCTTGGTCATTCAGAAAAGAGGTCGGACAATTTTGAGAGCTAAAGAGCACCCGGACTCTGCCAGATTTACTCCAGATCACCATTGCTGCCTTAGATTCAGATTATAATCATAAAATCCGTTGTACTACGCGATAGGAAATTGTAATCTTCAAGCATCGATCAATAAAAGATAAAAACTTTGGAGTGGACGTAGGCCGGAGATAGCCGAACCACTATAAATCTCGTGTTTTTGTTCATTATTTCTGGATTGCTGTTTGTTGTTCGTTTAGATCTGAGATTTGTGTTTGAATATTGCTGATTTGTATTCATACACTGGTGCTTTCACAACATTCGGGGTTTGTGACCATTTTTGGCGCAAACACTTTGGTGCTTTCATTGAGAAGGACTAGCACCCGCTACATCAGATTGAAGTTTAGATTTGAAAGTTTGAAGGATTCAGATTGACTCGGCAATGACTCGACAAACAAGACAAAGAGCTGAGAGAAGCCAACAGGGAGGAAGTCAAGGGGCATCCTCCGGAGCTGGAGAAGGACAAGCTCCGATTTACATTACCAGAGACGAAATGGAAGCTATGGCAAATTCATTGCATGAGAGGTTGCTGAAGAGTCAACAGGATATGATGCAGACTTTCTTCGAGCAGATGAGAGCCGCAGGAACAAAGAACCTTGGACCAACTATAGCGACTGCAAATGTGGAACAAGGAACTAGGGTTGCAGAACCCAATGGAGGACAGAATACAGAACCGGAAGGCAATCAACAAGGGCTTGGGGGCAGGCCCACAGGATCCAACGTAGAAGGACCTTTGGAAGGAGTTCAGCAGGCTAGAGCCAACGTTGCGGCTAATGAGCCACATGAAGAATATGTGCCGGAGTTCCCTCGGGAGCATGGGGGTAACACCTAACAGGCAATGCTGGATTAATGGAAATCATTAGGAAGACTATGCGTGGAGGTTCGACCAATAAAGACTTGGAAGGGGTGAACAGGAGTCCGTTCGCTCGGGAAATCAGGATAGCTCAGAATCCACCTAAGTTCAAGTTACCTAGCGTGAAAGTATATAATGGAAAGGCTGACCCGACTGATCACTTGATGAGATACACTAGACACATGGAAGTGCTGGGGGCATCGGAGGAAGTGATGGCCAGGTGTTTCCCTTTATACTTGACAGACCTAGCGGCAATGTGGTTTAGGCAGCTGGAAGAAGGATCTATCAGGACTTGGAGGGAACTGGTGGATAGGTTTTTGGGACAGTTTCGGGTTCATATCAAAAGACCAAAGAACGTGATGACGTTAACATCGGTAAAGCAAAGAACGGATGAATCGCTTAGAGCATTTTTAACTCGATTTAATGCAGCGGTTGCTTCGGTGGATCGGCCGGATCCATCGATGGTTTTGATGGCGGCAGTATCGAGAGTCAGAGAGGATTCAGATTTTAAGGTATCTTTAGTACGAGACCCACCACTGGATCTTAGGGAATTCTTCCATGAAGCTGAAAGGTTCCTTCAGCAAGAAGACGCATGTACTGATTTAAAGTTAAAGGAGGTGAATGTGACTGGGGGTGGAGGACCATCCAACGGAAGCTCGGATAAAGACAAAGGAAAAAGGAAGCTAGACGACGATTTAGGAAAAGCCGGGAAGCGATGGAAGGATCCAAAGTTTTCCACATACACAGGATTAAACGAGACGCGGGAGCGGATATACATGGAAACCCGGAATCGCCTTCCTTACCGAAGGCCAGCTAGGAGAGAACCTTCTGAACGAGAAAGGGCATCAGGAAAGAACTGTCTCTTCCATGATTTGGATGGACACGATACCAACAGCTGCAGGCACCTAAAGGACATAATTGAGGAGCATGTGAGGAATGGACAATTGACGCAGTATGTTGGGGCTTGGAATGCAGCGGTGGAGCAGGAGCAACCACCGCCCACCTCAAGCCATGATGGCATGAGGCCTAGGAATGATGGTCGATTGGTTATCCATTGACCAGGATATTATGAAATAAGTAACAAACCATTGGCGAGCAACCAAGTCATTTACACATGTATGGGGACGGAGATAGCCCCTAGGCATGCTCTGAATGATGATAAACCGCAAAGCCATGGTTTGCGAAATCTGTCTTTTGTTTTTGATTGGACACTTGGTTTTCTGGTTTGGTTTTGGAGTTTGGATTGAACTCCTGGTTTTTGTTTGCTTTCTGTTTTGGATTTTCGTTCGGATGACTGGTTTTTGTTTTGGTTTTTCTGTTTTGGATGTTGGTTTGGATTTCTGATTTTCGGATTTGATTTGGATTTTGGATTGGATTTTGATTGGATTCTTTTTAGTTTTTGATAAACGGTCGTCGAGTATGGACTATGCTCGGCAAGGGTCCGGAGAGACCAGGGTTCGGCCTAGGATTTAGGCCCTATATTATCGGTTATCATTTCAGGTCGTCGAGTATGGACTATGCTTGGCAAGGGTCCGGAGTGATCAGGATTCGGCCTAGGACTTAAGCCCCCTACTATCGATTATTGTTTCAGGTCGTTGAATATGGACTATGCACAACAAGGGTCCGGAGCGACCAGGATTCGGCTTAGGACTTAAGTCATGGCATTACTTACGTCCAGAGACACTGGACCACGGTCGTCAGGTGTGGATTGCGCTTGGCAAGAACCCGGAGAGGTTAGCTCAACGTCCAGGGACACTGGACCACGGTCGTCAGGTGTGGATTGCGCTCGGCAAAAGCCCAGAGAGGTTACGGATTTGGATATCGACCCGGAGAGGTCTTGGATTCAGTTGTTGGATAAGGATGGATTAATAACTCAGTCTTCGAGTACGGATGGACATGGAATTGGCTATGGACTTTGAATATCGGATACGGAATTATTCAAAACATGCCTTCTTATCACAAGACATGTTTTGGGGGGCAAATGTTATCCCGCTTTTTGGTCAAAGCCGGAATATCAAACAAATCGACAGGAAAGGATGGATATCAGGATTGGAAGTCGATTGAAAACAAGGCTGCGATGGATGTCGTCATAATTTGGCCGAGCTCCGATTAAGGCAGAATTGATTGGGAATGACAATCAAGGTTAGGAGAGGCTATGTTTCAATTTTCAGGACGATCGGAGTTCGTACGCACAAGATATGAATGAATTAAAATGCACAAAACACGGTTCGAATCGATGTACTTCGCATCGATGGATGTTGGTTCGAATCGATGAAGGTTCGAATCGATTGAAGTTCACTGCACTTCGCATCGATATGGTTCGTATCGATGAAGATGGAATCAGTCGTTTGCTCTGGGACAACATGTTCGAATCGATCAAGAAGTAGCATAATACTTCGAATCCATGGACTTCGCATCACCAGCTTCGAATCCATCACGCTCGACTCCAACAAGTTCGACTCCATCTACTTCGTACCCTTCGGTGAACACTCTCTCGAATCCACAAAGGCTGGTCACTTCGTATCCATCTGGAACTGTTACTTCGAATCCATGCAATTAAGGGTGCCTCGACTCCATAACCTTCGAATCCCCAGGATAAGACAACTCCGAATCGATCCACAGCAGCGCGTCTTGATCGATTCGAACCAGTGCCAGTTCCATCGATTCGAAGGAAGCGAACCTTCGAATCCAACGTCTCGAGTCCACCAGGTAAACGCGGCTAAAACCAAGGACTCGACCCAGTAAACTCGGAGAAAAAGGAGGATCAACTCGAAGATTGCGCGCCACGTCACCGTCTTCACGTGCAGAAGCATGGATTCGACCCTATGGATTCGAACCATATCGATTCGAACGAATCCATAGGGCGAAGAACGTCAACTTGAATCGATCATAACTTGAGATCTACAAGTCCAAATGCTATGAAATTTTCACAGTAGCTTGAGCACATGTTGAAAAATGTTCACGCCAAATTTCAGCTCGATTGGACAATTTCTTGATCGATTCGAACATAGCTTCGAATCGATCCCAAAATGGGCCCGGATTTCCAGAAAGCGGGCATGTGGGCCCCCTCACGTGCCAGAACTGGTCTCCCCTCAATTTAGGCGAAATATCAGCCTCCTACACCTATAAATAGAGCCCCTGGTCATTCAGAAAAGAGGTCGGACAATTTTGAGAGTTAAAGAGCACCCGGACTCTGCCAGATTTACTCCAGATCACCATTGCTGCCTTAGATTCAGATTATAATCATAAAATCCGTTGTACTACGCGATAGAAAATTGTAATCTTCAAGCATCGATCAATAAAAGATAAAAACTTTGGAGTGGACGTAGGCCGGAGATAGCCGAACCACTATAAATCTCGTGTTTTTGTTCATTATTTCTGGATTGCTGTTTGTTGTTTGTTTAGATCTGAGATTTGTGTTTGAATATTGCTGATTTGTATTCGTACACTGGTGCTTTCACAACATTCGGGGTTTGTGACCATTTTTGGCGCAAACACTACCAATTATTAAACAAAAAATAAAATTCATACCCATGGAGATGGTTGTTATCGCGCATAAAGAAGAGGAGGTCAGCGGCAGCTGTTCTTGCGGTGAAGGTTGTTCAGTGGTTGAATTTTACAGCGACGACGGTCGATGATTCAGGGACTAGGGTTTTCTGGACCTACAGGAAATCGCGACGTAGAAAAGAAAACGAACCATTGAAGGTGTAATTTAACCGACGGCTGAAGGGTTCCGTGCATACAGGAGGTTGAATTGACTTCCGGGCCTTAATGGGCCACGGCACAGGGTTTCTGGCAGATCAAATGGCCGGATCGGGCTGTGAACACACAGGAATTAGTATTCGTACAACCGAACCCAATATCAAACCGAAATAACTTACATAATAAACCTACCGTAATAACCTTAGACAAAAAGCCTTCGCTTTCATAGCGTCTGAAAACAGTCTGAAGGCCACAACAAGCACGAGGATGGATACTTAGTTTTATAGCTGAGAATTGAGATTTCTCCTTCTATAAACAGCCGATGTGGGACAATTCAATACAAATGAAAGCGATGTTCCAGAGAATTTATATTCCCGACCTTAATAATTTTGGCACTGCATGGCTATATAAAATCCATGGTACAACTTTGAATTTCTACCCATGCGAACTTACATGGTCATTTAAATTTTATTTCAATCCTTTTATTATATTCTTGTGAAAAAAGGTGAAAATACTAATATATTGATCTCTCTTTGATTAGAAATACAACATACAATTAACACAGTTTTAACTTTTTAATTGGTTCGGCCTTCAAAAATTTTGACTTCGGCCTAACACGGTTTGATCTGCGGTGCAATTATAATAGCTACGAATGCTAAAAAATAGCAGTATGAAATTTCGTTTTTTTGAATGTGATACCTCTTTTCTTCTGGTGCACTTTCTATTCTTCTCCGTTTAACTATTTCACCAGCTAAATTCCTCGTTCCTCAAAAACCATATGCTCTCCGTTTTCAGTCAATCTTCCCAATTCATTGTTGATTGATTAATTGAATTAATTAATTAATTTGATGGAATAAATGGTTGTGCTTGCTTGGAACATTTGAAGAGAGAGAATTTGAACTGATTTGATGACAAATGAAATAAAAATATAAGAAACCATGGAAAAGCTTAACAACAACTTTTTTTGCAAAATTTGATCACATGATCAACAATAATGCATTACAAGGCAAGATAAACACTAATATATTGATTTTGTTTGATTAGAAATACAACATACGATTAACACGGTTTAAACTGTTTAATCCGTTCGGTCTTCAAAAATTCTAACTTTGGATTCAATTATAATAGCTATGAATGTATGAAAGAGCGGTTTGAAATTTTATTTTTTTGAATGTGATACCTTTTAATAAGTGATTGTGATTGTGATTGCATGTAACATTTGGAGAGGGAGGATTTGAACTCATTTGATCACAAATGAAGTAAAAATATAAGAAACCAGGCAAAACTTCAAAGCATCTTTTTTTGCAAAATTTGATCACATGATCAACAACCATGCATTACAAGGCAAGATAGCCACTAAGATTCAATACCACATTACAAAACGATGTCTAAACCAACAAACCAGCTCAGACATATTATACTAAAAAAAATGGAAAAAAAATACAGACGTAATTTCTACAGTAATAAATCAAAACTTGGGGGGAGCAACAAGAGGAAGGTTAGTAGGATACAAAGCGGTAACAAGATCCGGAATGCCGGCACCGTGCACCCACGGCGCCTGCATAAAGTAGCCATCCACCGTGTACTTCTGCATATCCTGAAACTCCAGATGCTTCACGCCTCTCCACTTCACCCTCTTATCGGTGTTCGCCCCGTCCCCTCTGTTGTTCACCTCGGCGAAGAAGCAGGTGTTGTTGGAGTCGGGCGACCCGACCCACGACATCCACCCGTCGGGGTGGACATGGCCGGCGATCTGGCTCTGCATGTAGATGGCCCTGGCGTAGGGCTTCCAGGGCCGGCCGAGGTAGGAGGGGAGCTGGTCGGCGACGGGGAAGAGGGACTGCTCGGCGGTGAGGATGCAGTTCTGGAAGATGAGGGCGGTGGTCTCGGAGGCCTCCTTGCTGCCGTGGGCCGTGTACATGTTGGCCTGCGCCGCCATGGGCTTGCGGGCCACCAGGATGCAGTTCTGGAAGACGGCCGCCGCGTTGCCGAAGATGAAGTCGACCGTGCCGGTGACGGTGCAGTCCTTGTAGAACTGGTGGTTGGTTTGGGTGTAGAGGGTGTCCTGGTAGCCGAGGATGTGGCAGTTTAGGAGGATGGAGTGGTCGGATTGGGACCGGAAGGCCACCGCTTGGTGGCCTTCTGGGCCCGCTGTGTTCTCGAATGTTATGTCCTTTGCCATGAAGTCGGGGCCGACGGCAGCTGAATTATGTGCTCAGGTGGTTATTACAAGTCAAGGAAGTATCATAGCACAGTAATAAGTGAATTTTTAAAGGTAATCCATAACTCCAGTAATAATTCATTTTATTGCATTAAAAAACGAAACAATTTAGTTCTTGATAAATATATTTAATTGAAGTATTCTGAAAGCTTGGATTTTATGATTTTTTGGACATTTTTTACAGAAAATTGATTTTTGTAAGGAAACATTTGTAGAGCACTTTTTTAAGATTTAAAACACGCAGCTTTCCCTTTTAAAAACAAGCCTTTTTTTCCCAAAAAAATCCTATATTTAAGTTTCAAAGTTTTCTTTAAAAAATCTGGAAATATCTGTGTTTATTTTTCTGAAATTCAAAAAAAAAATTGATTATGAAAGGATGCGACTAAATTTAGATTTAATTCCTAATAAAAACGAAACTTTTTATTTATTGAAACTAGAAATAAGTTGTAATTTAAAATACGTTTTAAGAAATATTTTTCACATGTGAAACTAGAAAACAAGGGGCCATACAAATTTTCACTTTTGATACTTATATACATATATGTACCATATGTGTATATGTTTTAAAATAGTTTTAATTATTGAAAATTACTTTCTATCCATGACAAAACTGTGATTTTTTCTTTCTGTGTTTATTTTT
This sequence comes from Allium fistulosum, assembly GCA_030737815.1. Classification (NCBI taxonomy): domain Eukaryota; kingdom Viridiplantae; phylum Streptophyta; class Magnoliopsida; order Asparagales; family Amaryllidaceae; genus Allium; species Allium fistulosum. Next base: position 478,498,248 of record CM060908.1, read on the forward strand.
GATATTTGAACTTCTTATATTATAAAATTTGATATTTGAACTTTACTGAAAATATTAAAAAAAGTTGAACATTTTTAGGAAATCTGTTTACTTTATTTGCATTTTCTATGTTCAGAAAAATTTGACTTCCTCTAAATATTTCTATATAAACAAGGAAGAAGGAAAAAGAAAAATCATTGATATTTCAAACATTAAATCTTTTTCTACTGAAATATTTAAATACATTGCATATAGTGATATTAAAATACTTTCACTTCAGTTTTAAGATGATAATTTATAAGTTTATTTTACTAGAATAATCTTTAAAAATTGAATAGTATTTAGGTTAACTTACCAAAAGTTGCAGTCTGAATAGTACCAATACCATTACCAAAAAACACATTCAACTTCCCAGTGACCTTAGTCTTCTCAGGTCCATCTCCGATCACAATAAGCTTATTCAGCTTCTTCTCGATCAGCACCTTCTCGTTATACACCCCCGCCTTAATATACAGCACGACGAAATCCTCGTTGTTCCTGGGCAAACTCGCAACGGCCTCATTGATGGTTTTAAACTGCCCGCTCCCGTCCTGGGCCACCGTGACGTTCGGCTTCATCTGCAGCGGCGTCATCTGCAGCAGCCGCCTCTGCCCTTCGCTCCTCCATTGGTTTGTGCTCAGCAGCCGCCTCTTCTGATCGCTCCCTCCTCCTAAAAAGCTCGGGATCTGGAACTTGCCCGCCAGGTCCTGCACCTTGTCCACGATCGCCAGCGCGTTGCTGGTCAGCTCCATGGAGGTGTTCAGCGCCTTCCTCATGGAGACGGCCGCGTCGCTGGTCGCGTTCTGGAACTCGTCGAGGCAGTTTTCTTGGTAGGTGTTGGCGGCCGTCAGCCAGGTCTTTAGGTCGTACACTGCCTTGTCCATCTCCGAGAAGTCGTAGCCCAGGACGTTGTCGACCGCTTCCTGCATGTACGGCTGTTTGTTAGTATCTGAAAGTCCGCATCGGTATCCAAAAATTAAAAAATAAAATCTCAAATCTCAAAAATGATACCGATACATACACACATGTATGTATGTATATAATATCGGCACTTTATCAAGATGTTTGCATATTTTATTACATAAAATGATTGATATTTATTATTATGTTGCGGTAAGAATTCATATTATGCAGGAGTAAATGAAGAGCATTTCTTAAAGAATTTCGAGAAATAGTTCAAATTGAGTATATTATGGCTGATAGATCAAATCTCTGTCATTGTTAAAATTGAGAAATGGTTAAAATTGAGCATTGTTAAAAAATATCATTTATTCTCTGTGTTTCTATGCCATAAAAAATCTCTGTCATTCATACAAAAACTAATGAATTAGCTGAACACATCATATAAATGGTTGATATTGTGAAATGAATATCTAAAATCATTGTGGTACATGGTATAGGCAGAAGGAAGATAAAATAATTTAACCGTATTATAGACTCCTCTCAATATATTTTTTCTATATTTTCAATATTTTAATAACTATATAAAACTGATCTAGACCTTTAATTCTGCCTTAATCATTTATGGCCTTCCTTTAACAATGACCTAAAGTAATTATTGTTATTTTTTTTAATGTTTCTTGTAAAAGGATTTATACGTTGGAACAAGTATGCAATATCCACAAATATTCGATATCCGAAAATGATACTGGATACGGATGTGGATATGATAGTAGCCGAATGTTTGCGTTGAGAGACGTACCTGGAGGTCGTGCATGGCATAATCGAACAACTCATTGCATGTTTTGAGGGGCTCGACGGAGTAGGGGTCATTGGAGGCGGCGGTGAGGAGGGTGGAGTGGTTAGCTGCTTCCTTGAGGCGGTCGATGGAGACCTTGAAGGAGAGCTGGATGAGGGACTTGAGGTCGGTGGCGTTGCCATTGCCCGAGGCCTTGTTGAGCTCGGACTCGCAGGTGGCGGGGTACTTAGTGGGCGCGCAGATGGACTGGACCGGCTTGGACGAGGTGGAGAGAGCGACCGAGCTGGATTGGGCCGAGTCGCCGGGCTTGGGCTTCTGGGTCATGGTGACGGCTGCGATGGCGGCGACTGCGGCGACTACGAGGATGGCTGAGCCTCCTATGATGGAGGCCATCTTTTTGTTTGCCATTTTTGGTTTGTTGGAGATGGTACGGTACTGTGTGTGTGAGAGATGAGGAGGAGGAAGGGAGGGAGGTTTGTATAGGAGAGAGGGAGGATAAAAATAGCGGGTGGAGGAGGAGTTTTGGAGCCGAGGAGAGTGGGGGATCGAGCTGGTGTTTTGTGGTTAGAATTCTGCATGGATTTGTTGTAATCATACGTGCAGTGGTATGATGTGCCTTTTTTTTTTTTCCAATGCTATGAGTTGTATAATTTTGATTAATAGGTTCAAGGAAAACATACCTTGCACATGTATATAGAAATACGATAGTACATTACATGTACCTAACAACATGCATTGGTTTGATCCAGTTTAGATGTAGAAAAGTAAGTTTTAAACGTGAATCTTCATAGGTTATTTATATTTTCACTTAGAATTAGTTTCCTACTATTTTCATTCATTTTTTTCTTTCTTTGCCTCACCATTATAATTTTATTAAATATCAATATTTTTTATGTACTTCTCACCGCCATATTCTATTTTTTTCACTCGGCCCTAGACAAGTGTATCTTTCATCTTTTCTCAGCAAACCTTACATACTTTTCAAAAATTCCAAACCCTAAAAAAAAGTCATTTTGATCAAATAGATGATGAAATGTGAAGATTTAGTGGATAATCCCAATTGTGATGATTACAAAGTGGTTAGTTTTTTTTAATGTGTTAAAGTTTATTTTTCTTCTACAAATCAATCATAGATATGTTATTTAGAGTCTTTGATTGTTTTTTAGATATGTTCTCACACCTCTCGATGTAGGGTTTTATGTCTTCAACGTTATGATTTCAGACGGCATTACCAAATCAAAATAAAATAACAATGCAAAGACGACGGTGTAGATATCATCGACGACAATAAATATACTTGACCACGTTGGTTGATGAGAAAAAGAAGACTTCTAACTGGGATATAATTGAGATGAATGATAAGACTTCATTTTGACGATCGTCGGATAAAATAGGTGCGTTTTGGTTTGATTTAAGATTCAGGAATGAGACTTTGAAATGCTTGGATGTCTAGTTGATAGAAAAAAATAACGTTTGATGTTAAGAAGCATATAACACAAATTAGTACGGTGACCTTTAGTTATGATAGCCGGAAGAAAAAAAACTAGGTGTCAATAGCAGCACACTAGAATTAAATAAGATGTGTTTTCATTCGGATCAACCCTTTTTTAAGATCTAATTGCAACCAACGTGTTTCATCCTTTCAAGCGCGCCTTTCAAAGTCCAAACTTTGATATTGTACGTTGGATCCATTTGTTAAATTTTGACGACACTATATGGAGAATTGTAGAGGTCGGAAGTAGCTTCGTAACGGAGAAAACGGTTCGCAAATCGAAGTTCGGAGGTGGAAGTTGTAAGGGAAAAGGTGAAGTGGGCTGAATTGACAAGGTCAGACGTCTGAGGAAAAATTCAAACGTCCGACCCTTCAGCAAATCTGCACCAGTCCTGTTCCAGAGAATGAGGTCACACGTCTGATCAAATGGGTCAGACTTCAGAGTCTGTGCAGAATTGATTCCAGAGCCTTGAATCAGACGTCTGACCAAATGGGTCAGACGTCAGAGTCTGTGCAGAATTGATTCCAAAGCCTTGAATCAGACGTCTGACCAAATGGTCAGACGTCTGAGCTGAAGCGAAACTTTTCCAGTAACTTAATCCAGACGTCTGACCACTTTGGTCAGACGTCTGAGGCGGCTTCCGCCTGTTTTTCACGTGTGGAGTTGACGTGAAGATTTGTGATATCTGCAGGGGCAAATTCGGAGCATTGCCTAGGGTTTTTATTTTCCTATATAAGCTAGCTTCAGATTCCAGATCTGGGGGGTGTGCAAGCGACTACAAGAGATTAGCCTCCACTAATTAGGATTTATCAAAACCTAATTTTCTTCAATTCTCTTCTCCACAAATCAATTTCTAATTAGAATTTTGATCATTGTATTCAATCTCTTGTACTCTTCTCATCAATATTAATAAAAGATCTCTCTTAAAGTGGATGTACACTAACACAACGTTAGTGGAACCACTATAAATCGCTGTGTGATTTATTTTTCGTTATTGCCTTGATTTCTGAATTGATTGTTTGGGATTGTGATTGTTTTTGGATTGGCTGAGATTGAAATTAAGTTATTGATTGGTTGTTTTTACACTTCTTACCACGATCACGTCTTCCGCTGTGCTTGTGGGGTTTCGATTTGAGTGGTCTTCAATTGGAATCCCGACCCAACACCATTTTGGACTTCATAGCATTAAAGCATAGAGTAGAATCTTTACTTTTCACGGTTTGTGGATAACTAATAACTAAGTGGATCCCATTAGAAGATACAATCATCTTTCTTGGTCAAAGGGAAATCCATAATTTCTCACTGATGCGTAAGATTCTCTATTAAACCTTCTAATAAGTTATTTTGAGATACATTCAAATCGATATCATCTACGTTGGTAGTTTGCATACTGGAATCTTCGATCTTATTCAACTTAATCGCTAATTTCTTCAGAAAAAAAATTCCTTCTTTAAGAAGATGACATGCCTTGCAACTGTTAATGAGATTTTTCATCTTAGAAACACCCCGGTATTTTTTAAAGTAATCACGCCACTGAACGCTTGCATTTAGGGATCAGAAAAATTAAGTAATGTTTTGCATTTAAATGAAGTAATCATGCTCAATAGTCCTTACACAATTATGAGGAAAATTATTCAAAGTCTTATTACAATTCTTTGTCCAACTCATTAAGCAATATATTCCGACTTTAGTACTAAAAATAAAAAAAGGTAAAATAAAGTACTAAAAGCAATAAAAATGACATAGAGAATTTATGTAGTTTGGATGTTAATGAATCCTACGTCCACGAGAAAATGTCATTTTCCTCTTCTTTTGTTCTTAGTACAAACAATGGTAGAGAGTATAGTTTTTTATTTATTTAAGTGTTTCTTAAAAGTGTAAAGTCTCAAAATCCCCCATTTTTCTGCTACAGTGTCATATTCATTTACTTGGATAGCCAACGTTTTTCTTCCGCCATTTTGATTCCTGCATTTGGATTATGCAACGTGTCGATCATCCATCCTACATAGTTGTTGTGCATAGGTTGCTAACATGAACTTCGGTGGAAAACTATAATTTGAACTGATGAATTTTTAATTTGTGTGGGAAGCTTGAAATTAAAGTGGGAAAACCCAATTTTGAATAGACCATGTCCTGATAGTTTCATACAACAATCAAATTGATGGACTACACACATGTGCAGATGAAACTGCAATGAGAAATTGCCCCATTTTATGAAGCCTGCATAGTTGTAAACACTTCAGAACTCTTCTATTGTGAATAAGCCATTGAGAACTACGCCTCCATAGTTATGAAGGGAGACAATATATAATAACCCACATATTTTACGATTATATATTTAAATATTTTATTTAAATATAGCATCGTCGGTCGGATTATAGTCTGAAATGTTACTTTTTGAAAACAGTCGAATTAGGACTCGAGACCACTTTCATTGAGTTCAAAATGGAGTTTGCGACCTTTTTGAGTATAAACATCGATATGTTTGGAGTTGAGTAAAATTATGATGTTTTCATTTAGGGCTTTGGGTTTGGGTTTTAGCCCACTAACCCAACTCATCTTATATCCTAACCCCACCCCCTCTCCTCTTCATCCATTCTATTATTTTCCTAACACTTCAAGCTTTAGTAAAAATGGGGGAAGAGATTGGAAACTAAAATTCCCAAGCCCTAGTTTCCTTTGCAAATTCAAGTTATAGCTCCAAAATCAAAGAGAAGCTTAGATAAGCATCCTCTTCTTCTTCTCCATCTCAATCTCTCTCCAATTTCAGAAATTTTCTATAACCTAACTTAGAAAATATTTGCTTATGATCTTAGATTGGAGCTTTTAGAGTTAAAGTTGAAGAGTAGTTGATCTTCCCTTTGTTTTCAAGCTTCTCCTTCATTGTTTTTGGATTTAAAAGGTGAGTTTTTGAACTCACATCTTTGTTTATTTCTATCATTGTTGGTAGGTATGAATTCCTAACATCTATTCATGTTCATTTGCTTTTGATTTGAATTGATTTGGTGAACATTTCAATTTTTGGTGTTTTGAAGTCAAAAACTTTAAAAATCCTAGCTTTGATGTATGAACATGCTTTTGGTGGTGTATCGAAGAGCCTATAGGGCTGGGTTGTCGATTGGCATAAACCCCTAGCGCCCATTGCTCGTTCGATCGCAAATTGTTGAGAGTTTGCCCTTCATTGGGCTAGGCTGGAAATACTTGAAAACAAGGTCCAGTCGACTAAACTCTGAGTCCAGTCGACTGACCTAGAACCCGAGAGTTTTCCAGGCTCGGTCCAGTCGATTGGCTCTCTGAGTTCAATCGACTGACCTGGAACCCGAGAGTTTCCAAGCATTGGGCCAGTCGACTGAACTCAGTGCCCAATCGACTAAATCTGCTGTCTCAGCCAGATTTGCATATTTTCCTACTTCTTTTTGGTGAATTACCATTGTTTATCAATTTTTGTTGATCCTTTTAGTTTTTATCACCTTTGTCGACTTTGATGACTTCTTTTTCGGGATTTTTGGGAATACCCATTTTGATGGATCCGGTATCGATTCCTTTGGGTTTTGATTCACGTCTTCGTATGTGAATTTTTGGTGATTGATTGTTTCTACAATCATTTCTGTGATTTGTCACTTTAAAATACAAAGATTTCTATACTAGTAGTAAATACTCAAACTCTTTCACAAAAACGATTTCAACGCTACTTTTAAATACAAAGCTCGTTTCTAAATCCGTTTTCCAATCTATTAGTATATACAAACCTTTACCACATTTGTATGAGAAATCTAATTAAACGACTTAGTAAAACAAGTGGTATGAAACGCTTGCGTTTACTTCATCGGTTAATTTTTGGACTTGTTCGATTGAAAATCTTGTGACAATCTTTGAGTGGAAGTCTACAATTTGTTCATAAATATTTGAGTTAAGCTAGTGGTTATGGGACATGAAGCTAAACTCTTATATTTACTAGCTTAGTGTAATTTACACTTTTTAATTGATCGATGATGATCATTTTATGATGTAGACTAGCGATTGAGCGATGTCTCTTTGTTTGTATGGGGATTAAACCCCGTTTGAGGAGCTTCGGCTCAAATTTGGTGGGGTAGCGACCCGTGGTCTTCAGGCCGTTTGTGGATCTTCGGCTCAAATTTGATGGTTAGCGACCATGGAATAGCGTTCCGTTTGAGATACACGTGTTGGTGAGTTTTCATGCTCCCGTTTGAGATAGGCCTTCCCCCTTTTTGTGATTCCTGGATTTCTAGTATTTATGTTGATCATTCTGAGATTTAGACTAGCGATGTGCGATGTCTCTTTGTCCGCGTGGGGGACTATACCCTGTTATGTTGAGCTTCGTCTCATTTCTTTTATGCCCTAGCGACCCATGTTCTTATTTGATTTTTTTGGTTCATCGGACGTACAGTTATTGTACTGCGTCGTTGTTTCGAATTATTTGAGTTTTGATTCATCGGACGTACCGTTATTCTACTGCGTCGTTGCACCGGCTTATTTTATGGATTAGTGTTCCATTTGCGTTTCTGGATTTCTAGTTGATGATTTCTAGTATTTACGTTTCACCGATTTTGCGATTGGCATCGATATGTTTGCCAATATTTATGTTTGGTGATTAATTTAAAGAATGTGCCATTCTTTTTGGATGTTTAAGAATATTTGAGATATTGTATGATTTTTGTTGTTTCCTTATGTATACTTATATATTATAGTATGACATTTTTGTTATCACATGTTTTTGTCATATCTCTTATCCTACCTCATTTTATCTGATATTTATAGCTAGACCGATCCGTTTATTATTTTCTTCTTAAATAATACTCGGGTCAGACCGAGGTGTTTCAAGTGCTTCCACTTGATTTCTTAGCTGGGGCTAACTTTTGACTTTTGGCTAACTACTTAGATTAGTAGTTTTTGTTATACATTCGAGATAGAGACTCCTTGATGTATACATATTCTTTTGTCTAGCACTTGTACCTATTCTTTCGTGATGTAATGGATCTTGTATGACCATTACTTTGATGTACACTTTGATGTGTTATATTCATATCTGTTTCTGCCTTAGTGATATGAATATCTGTGACTGATTTATGTTGTGCTTATTTCTATATTTGTTTCCGAAGGCCTCATAACCACTGTGTGGTAGCTTTGAGTTTGTATTTGATATGTCGGATTTCCTCTTGAAATGAAATGTAAGTTATACTATCTGACATGTCGGTACTCGCACAAAGCAATTACACAGATGGTCGCTCCTCAATAGCCTTATTCTTCGTGCTAGTTGACGGCATTACTCCGTAGTGTCCTTAGCTAGTGTGAGTATAGAGGTGGGGCGCAACAGCTTGGTATCAGAGCCAAACTTCGGAACAATTTAGAATAATCTAGCAAGGATCATTGTCCTAAGTCTCTCTTAAGAGTCGTGCCATAGGATTTAATTCGAGTCTTCGTACTATTCTATCCTATTTCTTTTTATGATGCCTTGTTTTATCAATCAAGTTTGTTTGATATTCATTTTGAGAATAACCTTTTTCTTTTTCTTTCTTTCTTAAAGAAGAAGAGATGGTTAGATCTAGCAGTCCCAGCGCCGGTCAATCCAGTAGTCCTTCTCTGGATGGCGTATTTATGTCTGCCCAACAACTTTTGGATCTTGTAAAGAATCCAAAGTTTATCTGTGCTTTGAGTAAGGACCCCAAAAAGATTTTGCCTTTGAAACTAGAAGTTCCTTTCGATCAGCTTGTAGGTATCACTCTTCGACTTGAAGAGCCCGATAAAGAAAGTGATGTTGAAGTTATGGATGCCAAACAAAACTTCAACATCAACAAGAAGAGGCGTATTAAGTTCAAAAGCCTTAATCCCAACAAGAAAGAGAGGCAAGCAATTTCGGTAGCAAAGACTCCTACCTCTAGTCGTGGATAATGCTACAATTGTGGTTCTATGGACCACTATGGGATTGAGTGTCCAAAACCCTTTTCTTGTCGCTATTGCAAAAGGGTGGGTCATCTTTTATTTTCATGTCCCAAACTTCAAAGTAGGAGAGAGGGAAAGCTGAATGTTGTGCAAGCCCCTAGTAATACTTCTCATGGTCAAGGTATTTCTCCTTCTATCCTTGATGGCATTAGTTTATTTCGTGATCTTCCTATTTGATTTCTTTTGATATGGGTGCGTCCCACTCATTTATATCAAAAGAACTTGTTGATTCTTTTTCTTTAAATATTATGGGCTTGATGACTTCACTGAGAATTGCGAATCCAATTGGTGGATCCTCAACACTCAGTTTACTTTGTGAAAATGTCGAGATTATTTTATGTGATTATTCTTTTCGAGATGATTTGCATGTTATGTGTTACTTAGGCTTCGAAATTGATTTTTGGGAAAGGATTGGCTTGATCATTATGAAGCCCACATCTTATGTCCTGAGCGGACTATATACCTTCGACATTTTTAATCTGTTAAGCAGATTTCTATTGATTTTAAAAAACTTGATTTCCACATTTGGTGGCAACATTTTATTCTTTAAACTCACTTGATGAGGAAGATGTTATTTCCCTCACTCAAGTAGTTTGTGAGTTCCGGTATTTTCGAGTTTGTCTTAGGATTATCACCTAAGCAATCTAATGAGTGGTGCTAAGGTCTTTTCATCTCGTCCTTGCCACCGGTTTTCAACAGCTACGAGTTGCGGAGGATAGCATTCCACTTACCGCATTCCGCACTCGTTATGATTCTTATGAGTGGTTCATTATGTCATTCGGTTTGACGAATCTTCTACCTTATTTCATCCATCTTATGAATCGAGTATTCTACAAATATCTCGATGAGTTTATCCTTGTATTTATTGATTATGGATGAAAACAACAATTTAAAATTTGCAAATCTTTTAATAAGATATTTATAAGTATGATTGGATTTTGTTCTTAAAACGAGCAAAGAATATTTGTAAAAATTTTAAGAGACATGTTTATCATATAGAAGATGATTTTGTGTTGTTTTGCTCATTGAGTGCTTTAAGAATTCTGGTCAATGCGCTTGATCAACGTTATCAATAGGAATCTCCTAAACGCTATGATGAGACAATAAGACACAATAAACTGACTTGTAAAAAGTAATTTTTTTCTAAAAAGGTGATTACATAAAGTTAATTGTAATTTTGAATGTCTTAGCTTTTCGGGAAAGAGGATAAGGGAACCAAGATTTTATTGTTTATACCGATACTAGTCGTATTGGTTTGGATGCCATTCTCATGCAAAGGATATGTGTTATCACATATGCTTCTTGATAATTAAAGCTTGTCGAGACTAGATATACCACTCATGATCTAGAGCTCGCGGCTATTGTTTTCGCTCTTAGTATTTGGCGTCATTATCTTTTGAGAGAGAAATTTGTTCTCTACAACGATCATAAATCTTTGAAGTATTTATTTTCTCTAAAGGAACTTAATTTGCGTCAACAACGTTGGCTCGAGTTCCTTGCATCTTATGATCTTGATATTCTTTATCTTCCCGGAAAGGGGAAATCGTGTTGCCGATGCCCTTAGCCGAAAGCAACAAGCGGTTGTTTCCATGATGATATCCGAATGGAATGATCTCGAGACTTTATCCACTTGTGAGGTTCGAGACCGTGAATCCAATTCATGTTAATCTCTTGTTTTGTGTAGCCTTGAGGCTCATCCTTCTTTTTTAGACTGCATTCTTGAAGCTCAAAAGCATAATTCTGAATTGGTTCTTCTTAGCCAAAGTTGTAGGGATAAAATTGATATTGAAGGTTTGAAAGACTTTGATATTGATGCTCGTGGCAGTATTCGAAAATTTGGTAGACTTATTGTGCCAAATATTATTGATCTTCGTAAAGACATATTAGAAGATTCCCATCGTTCTAAATTTACCATTCATCCCGGTAGTAATAAAATGTATGCGGATATGAAGCGACTTTATTATTGGGATGGAATGAAATCTGATATTGCTAACTTTATTAAGCGTTGCATGACTTGCCAACTCGTAAAGGCCGAGCATCAAAGGCCCGGTGGGTTATTGCAACCTTTGGATATTCCAATATGGAAGTGGGATCAAATTTCCATGGACTTTATTGACGGTCTTCCCCGTTCTTGTTCGGGTCATGATAGTCTATGGGTGATAGTAGATAGACTTATAAAATCCATTCATTTTCTTCCCGTTCGGTCCAATCGGACCGTACCTATTTTGGCTAAACTCTTTGTCAAGGAAATTGTTAGATTGCATGGAGTTCCTACTTCTATTGTTAGCGATCGTGATCCATTGTTTACTAGTGGATTTTGGAAAGGTCTTCAAAAAGCTTTGGGAACGAAGCTTAATTTTAGCACCGCTTATCATCCTCAGTCCGATGGACAAACCGAGCGTGTGAATCAAACTCTTGAAGATCTTCTTCGTGCATGTGTTCTTGATTTTGGTGGAAGTTGGGAAGATCATATTTCTCTTGTTGAGTTTTCGTATAATAATAGCTTCCAATCTAGTATTGGTATGGCACCTTTCGAGGCACTCTACGGAAGGCCATGCCGATCTCCTTCGTGTTGGCTTGAAGCCGGTGAGAAGCTGGTTTTAGGTCTAGATTGTATTCGTGATGCCACAGAAAAGATTGACCTTATTCGTCATAGGATCAAAGAAGCTCAAAGTATACAAAAATCCTATGCCGATAACCGAAGGAGGAAATTAGAATTTTCTGTGGGAGATTTTGTGTTTATTCATGTTTCACCTATGAAGGGTGTTGTGCGTTTCAGTCGATCGGAAAAATTAGCACCTCGATATAATGGCCCATTTCCCATCACCGAACGCATTGGTTCCGTGGCTTATCGCCTTTATTACCGGCTCAGTTTTCTACTATTCATGACGTATTCCACGTCTCTCAACTACGGAAATGCCTTAGAGATTCCGATTCTATTTTTGAACCCGGGATTATTAAAGAAATTGAAGTTTCGCCTAATTTGACTTATGAGCAACATCCTATTCGAATCATTGTTTTGGAGGTTAAACGCCTTCAAAATAAAGATGTTCCTCTTGTGAAAGTTTAATGGTCCTCAAATCCTAAGGATTGCTCTTGGGAATCCAGAGAATTCATCGAGCGAACACATCCGGACTTACTCTCTCGTGCTCTTTAAAGGTGAACTTCTCATTTCAAAATTTCTTCTTTTGTGTTGTTATTCCTTTGTATGGTTGTTACTTTTTATTTCTTTTTCTTAAGTATGCGAGGACACAATTTCTTTAAGGAGGGGAGTCTATAAAAACCCGCATATTTTACGATTATATATTTAAATATTTTATTTAAATATAGCATCGTTAGTCGGATTATAGTCTGAAATGCTACTTTTTACAAACAGTCGAATTAGGACTCGAGACCACTTCCATTGAGTTCAAAATAGCATTTGCGACATTTTTGAGTATAAACATCGATATGTTTGGAGTTGAGTAAAATTATGATGTTTTCATTTAGGGCTTTGGGTTTGGGTTTTAGCCCACTAACCCAACTCATCTTATATCCTAACTCCACCCCCTCTCCTCTTCATCCATTCTATTATTTTCCTAACACTTCAAGCTTTAGTAAAAATGAGGGAAGAGATTGGAAGCTAAAATTCCCAAGCCCTGGTTTCCTTTTCAAATTCAAGTTATAGCTCCAAAATCAAAGAGAAGCTTAGGTAAGCATCCTCTTCTTCTTCTCCATCTCAATCTCTCTCCAATTTCATAAATTTCCTATAACCTAACTTAGGAAATATTTGCTTATGATCTTAGATTGGAGCTTTTAGAGTTGAAGTTGAAGAGTGGTTGATCTTCCCTTTGTTTTCAAGCTTCTCCTTCATTGTTTTTGGATTTAAAAGGTGAGTTTTTGAACTCACATCTTTATCTATTTTTATCATTGTTGTTAGGTATGAATTCCTAGCATCTATTCATATTCATTTGCTTTTGATTTGAATTGATTTGGTGAACATTTCAATTTTTGGTGTTTTGAAGTCAAAAACTTTAAAAATCCTAACTTTGATGTATGAACATGCTTTTGGTGGTGTGTCGAAGAGCCTATAGGGCTGGGTTGTCGATTGGCATAAACCCCTAGCGCCTATTGCTCGTCCGATCGCAAATTGTTGAGAGTTTGCCCTTCATTGGGCTAGGCTGGAAATACTAGAAAACAGGGTCCAGTCAACTAAACTCAGAGTCCAGTCGACTGACCTGGAACCTGTAACGACCCGTATTTTTACGGATCGAAAAGTTCATTCAAATCTGGAATTTTCAACATTTTTAGGTTGTTTCAGATTTTGGGAAGGATTTTGGTTAAGTCCTAAGTCGTAGCCGACTTATGAGTTCTAGACGAGTTAGTGATGAGTCTGGGCGAGTTAAGGACTTAAGGGGTGAGTCGGCGACGACCTAAGGAAGTAGGTTGTAAGTTAACTCGGCAAGTATTAGTCGTAGGTTGTAAGTCGTTGCCGAGTTAAGGGATAGACAACTTAAGGAAGTGACCGACTTATGTTATTGTAGACGACCTAAGGTTTTGAGTTAATTGTTAAGTCGGCTGACGAGTTAAGGTAGTGGTCGACTTAAGACCTGGACGACTTAGTAGTTGAGTCTTATCCTGATAGATCGGCAAAGCTGCTGTGTTAAGTCGTGACCGAGTTAGAAGTTAGACAAGTGAGTTTTTGAGTCGGTAGTTGTTTAAGTCGTATGGGGTTAAGTCGTAACCCAGTTAAATGTTAAGTCGCAAGTTTGTTAGGTCGCTGGGTTAGAACAAAGTGTTAGGTCGTAGATGACTTAAAGAGTTAAGTCGTAAGTCGTACTCCTTTCGTAAGTCGTAGGTCGGAGACCCAGTTAGGGCGTAACCTGGTTGAGTCGTAGCCGAGTTAAGGAGATAGCGTTGTCTTAAGTCGTAGGATGGCATAGCTTTAAGTCGTAGGTCGGCATAGTGTTAAGTCGGCAGCGACTTAAGGAGATAGCCGAGTTACGACTTAGGGTATTTTCAGCTATAAATAGGAGAGCTTCTCTTCATTTTTGGGATCCGGATTTTGAAGCGACGAAGTGCTGCCATTTTGAGAGCTCGACTTCTACACTTCTTCACTTCTTTTCTCCACTCTAATCTAGTGCTTCCATCCATCCAAATCGAAGATCAAGATTGAAGATTCAAGAGCTTAGATTGAAGATCTTCATCTTTCCAAGAGAGATTTCTTCGTTTGAAGCGGATTCGTGATAGATCAAGCTTGATCCTTCGCTGTCCAGATCTGAAGCGTTTTGATTTGAGGTTGTTTAGGTGATTTGGTGAGTGGTGATTATCTCTCACACGGATCCAAAGGAGTATATCGGATTGTTGGCTCGATTTGGTGTTAAAATAGAGGTTTCCATGCATTTTCTTCATCCTATGTGTAGATCCATATAGATCCATTGTTCATGATGATGTTACATCCATTTTATCATATGTTAACCTATGCAAGTTCATTCATCAAGTTTGTAGAGATATAATCCATGTTTTCATGCTTATTGGACTTTCAACTCTTTAATTACGAAAATGCCATTATTGTTATAATTGTCTACTTAGATCATTTTTGAATGCTTGATTGTTTGGATTGATGTTTGATTTGATTGATTGTTATGAACTAGATGATTGATGATTAGATTTAGACCGAAGACGATTCAAAAGCTAAGGGAAAGGCTCTTGAATTGGAAAAGCTGCTCGTGGCATATGTAGCGGGATGATGAAGCTCTTATGCATAGATTTGATGATGTGAAGTTGAGATGAAGCTTTGCAAGGATGTAATGAAGCGAGGCATCATATGATGAAGACTTGGTCTAATCCAGACGGGATCATTCCAAGCATGTTGATAACTCGGTGATATGATTCGAGTTGAAGATAATGAATGGATATGAGAATAGTCGTCGAGGAGGATGACTAGGAGGCTTGGATAGCATCGTTGTTGAAGGTTCTAGCATGCTCTAAGCAAGAGTACGTTTGGGCAGATTCGATAGTCCCAACGGCCAACTGTTGATGGTCGAGTACTCTGGGCAGATTCGATAGTCCTAGGCACGGGCTGCGACGACGTGCGGGAGTTATGTCTAGAACCGGGGTTTCCATTAGCCCTTGACGGACGGCTGAAAGAATGTGCCGGTCATTCAATTAACGGTGATATCGAAGCAATGATAACAGTGATAGCCAGAGTCATGGATGTTTGGTTGTAACGTCATTTCGGACTCAAGAGCGGTATTTTCTGGGTGCTTATCTGATTTAGGCCTTGGTACTTGGAAAACATCGCCCTTGACTCGAGTGATAGTAGCTTTACTTTAAATTGTATGCCCTGCTATGTTTGCTTCTGCTTAGTGTGTGTCTGGGGGCTATCACTGTAGAATGAGGTTGGAGTGGGAGGGTTGTATTCCTATTCCTTTTCCTTTATGCTCTTTTGGTATGTTGTTAGTTAGTTTACTGCTCACTAAGACTGTTGTCTGACTCAAGGCTTTATGTTTTAATTCTTATTGCCTTGGGCTGTTCGTCCATTTTGGGACGGGCAGACTAGGTAGCAGGTGACAGGTGCTGTTCTCTTCTCACGATGCTGATATCGAAGACGAGCTAGAGGGTTGCATATTATCTTCTTATATGTAATGGATATTCCGCTGTTTTGTATTCTCTGAGAGATTTGTAGTGAGGCTGGATGTATTGACTATGTGGATGCTTGTATTCAACTATTATGGAGTTTTATATGATGTCATTTTGTTCTGTAAAGCTTCACTATACATATGTTCTATTGTATTTTGTCCATGCGCTGTGAGTAATACGATAGATTCTGTTGTTTTAAATCTTACCTTGACAATCGTCCATGGTCGCCTGGCACACTTTACAGCGCTCTATCTCTAGATTCGGTGCAGGGGTCATGGGCGGTCGTCACATTTGGTATCAGAGCATTGGTTAATCGATTTTACCCAACGCTCGCTGTCGTAACTACGTATGAGAGACGTAATTGTATTTTGATGGATGAATACTATAGATAATATAGTAGTTTAGTAGAGTTGAGTCCTTTATGCAGTTGTTTCTCTAGATGTTCTAATCATTCCTTTTTATAGATATTGAGAATGAGTCGAAGAGGGAGACCAGCTGCTAGGGAAGGCCGTGCTACTGAAGAGACTGCTGATTATGCAGCCATGTTCGAAGCTATGATGACTTCGATCATGAGAAGGATACCAGTTCCGGGGGCAGCAGTTGATGCTGGAGTTCAAGTCCAAACTCCGAAACCAGTGGATTTTTCTAAGCTGTGCAAGGATTATACTGCTCTTGGAGGGAAGGTTTTCTTGGGAACAGAATCTACCATTGAGGTCCAGAGGTGGATAGATGCTTGTAGAAGGATCTTTGGTGATTTGGGAATTGATGATGCAACTAAGAGGAAGTTGGCATCAAGGCAGCTTCAAGGGAGAGCCTCTGATTGGTGGAACTCTATTACCATCACTACTCCGGAAGAAGAGATTACTTGGGAGCAATTCCAAGTCAGATTTGAAGCTAAGTTCATTTCTACAGCTCAGAAGTCTGTTATGTTCAAGAAGTTTGTAGAACTCAAGCAGGGTGGAAGATCTGTTCTTGAGTATGTTTCTGAGTTTGAGGCTTTGTCCAAGTATGTCCGGTCATATATTGAATCTGCTTATCAGAAGAATGAGAAGTTTGTGACCGGCTTGGATAGTTATCTTGGGAGACAGTTGGTGGATCATTTGGACGATTCATTTGAGAAGCTTGTGGAGAAAGCTCTTAGGCATGAGAGTCTGTTTCCTAAGGAAGGATCTGTTGTTGCTGTGACTAGGGAAGAGTCTAAACCCCAGCAGGGTGGAAACAAGAAGAGGAAGCAGCAGCAGCAAAAGGGTAAGGATGGCCAGAAGAAGCCGAAAGGCGAGGTGACTTGCTACAACTGTCAGCAGAAGGGCCATTTCTCGAAGGATTGTAAGAATCCTAAGGTGCCGATGAAGTGTCATAACTGTGACAAGCCGGGGCATTTCAGGAAGAATTGTCCAGAACCGAGGAAGGACAGGCAGGTTGTGCAAGCTTATGCTTTAGAAGCTGTTCCGTCGTCTTCGAAAGCTCCTACTGCTGAAGAGAAGGGAAAGAGTGTGGTTGTTCAAGGTACTCTTTTCCTATGTGGTGTTCCAGTTAGAGTTCTGTTTGATACTGGAGCATCGCATTCATTTGTTTGTAGTGAACTCGTAGGCCGGTTAAGTTTGGCACCGGATATTGTTGATAGGCCATTGGTTGTGACTAATCCAGTTGGGGGTTCGTCTTGTTTGTGTATGTTATGCCGTGGTCTAGTTGTATCGAGTCATGGTTGCTCTTTTGTTTATGATTGTTTTGTTCTGAACTTTGCGGGGTTCGGAATTATCTTGGGTATGGACTGGCTTAGGAAGTATGCGGCAAAGGTTGATTGCGAAAAGCTGGAAGTGACAGTCGAGAATGTGGAGGGGCGAAAGATTGTGATACGATGTAAGCATGAGGAAGGCGTCTTCATGAGCTTCATGTATTCGCTAGTTGTTCCACGGGATGGACTGTCTTTAGTGCCAATCGCAAATAGATTCGAGGATGTCTTTGACGAAGTCAAAGGGTTGCCGCCGCATAGAGAGATCGAGTTTCATATAGATCTAGTTGAAGGAGCCAGACCTGTTGTGATGCCTCTCAGGCGGATGGCGCCTAGGGAACAGCAAGAGTTGAGGGTGCAAGTTGATGACCTTTTACAGAAAGGATTCATTCGGCGTAGTGTGTCCGAGTGGGGTGCACCAGTTGTGTTTGCAACCAAGGCAGATGGGTCGTTGAGATTGTGTGTGGATTATCGTGAGCTGAATAAGGTGACCAAGAAGAACAAGTATCCATTGCCGAGAATAGATGACTTGTTTGATCAGCTTCACGAAGCTAAGGTGTTTTCTCAGATGGATTTAGCAACGGGATTTCACCAGTTGAGAGTAGCGAAGGATAGTGTGCCGAAGACTGCTTTTAGGACACCATCCGGTTTCTTTGAGTGGCTGGTAATGCCGTTTGGATTGACTAACGCGCCAGCATATTTTGTGGATCTTATGAATAGAGTGTTCAGAGATCAGTTGAACAAGTTCGTACTTGTGTTCGTGGATGATATTCTGATTTATTCCAGAATGGAAGAAGAGCACAAGACGCACTTGCGTATTGTTTTGGAAATCTTGCGGAAACATCAGCTGAAGGCTAAGTTTTCAAAGTGTCACTTCTGGAAGAGTGAAGTGAGGTTCTTAGGCCATGTGATTTCTGGAAGTGGAATAGCGGTTGATCCCGCTAAAGTGGCAGCGATCTAGGATTGGGTTAGACCTAAGAATGCATCTGATGTGAGAAGTTTTCTTGGATTAGCAGGATATTATCGACGGTTTATCAAAGACTTCTCCAAGGTAGCTGCACCGTTAACAGGATTGACGAAAAAGAACCAAGTGTTCAGTTGGGATGCTAAGTGTGAGAAAGCTTTCGGAATCCTGAAAGAGAAATTGACGAGTGCTCCTGTTTTGACTATTCCTAGTGGGAATGATGAGATGGTGGTTTACACCGACGCATGTGGTACTGGACTTGGAGCAGTGCTGATGCAGAAGGATAAAGTTGTTGCATATGCAAGTCGACAACTGAAGCCGCATGAAAGGAATTACCCAACTCATGATTTGGAGTTAGCGGCGATTGTATTTGCTCTGAAGATGTGGAGACATTATCTGTTGGGAGTTCGATTCGAGTTGTTTACGGATCACAAGTCGTTGAAGTATCTTTTCTCCCAAAAGGATTTGAATCTTCGGCAGCAACGTTGGCTAGAGTTTTTGGCATCATATGATTTTGGTATAGCTTATACTCCGGGAAAAGGTAACGCAGTGGCAGATGCGTTAAGTCGAAGACATGCAGGATTGGGAGCCATGTTTTCAGAATGGAAGAGTCTCGAGTATTTAGCTGGATTTGACTTCAGGCCTAGATGTGAATTGGAACCTGAGATGTTGGCAAACTTATCAATAAGACCGACTCTTGTGGAAAGGATTGGCGAGAGTCAAAAGCGAGATGATAAGCTTGTCAAGATTATCCGTGATTTGGAATATGGAGTGGATCCAGAAAAGGATAAAGGATTCGAGGTCGATCGAGAGGGTTGGCTTCGAAAGCAAGGACGACTAGTTGTTCCCGATATAGATGAATTGAGGAGTGAAGTTTTGAAGGAAAGTCATCACTCGAAGTTGACAATTCATCCTGGTGGAAATAAGATGTATCGGGACATGAAGAGAACCTACTATTGGGAAGGTATGAAGAAGGATGTTGGAAATTTTATTTCCAAATGTATGAACTGCCAGTTGGTAAAAGCCGAACAGAAGAAGCCAAGTGGATTGCTTCAACCATTAGAAGTTCCTACATGGAAGTGGGAACAAGTGTCGATGGATTTTATCGATGGATTGCCTAGAACCAGAACGGGAAATGAAGGGATTTGGGTCATTGTGGATCGCCTGACTAAGAGTGCACGATTCATTCCTGTTCGATCGACTAGGACTGCATCAAAGTTGGCTGAGTTGTATGTTAAGTGGATAGTTCGATTTCATGGTATTCCGAAGAGTATAGTGAGCGATCGAGACCCATTGTTCACTAGTGGATTTTGGAAGAGCTTCCAGGAAGTCTTGGGAACCGAGTTGTGTTTGAGTACAGCTTATCATCCCCAAACAGATGGTTAGACCGAGAGAGTCAACCGAGTTTTGGAAGATCTTCTAAGAGCATGTGTTTTGGACTTCGGAGGATCATGGGAAGATCACCTTCATTTGGTGGAGTTTGCGTACAACAACAGTTACCAGTCAAGCATTGGTATGGCACCGTATGAGGCGTTGTATGGAAGACCGTGTAACTCTCCGACATGTTGATTGGAAACTGGAGAAAAGTTGATACTTGGGCCAGAGATGATTCGACAGACTTCGGATTGCATAGAGATCATTCGGCAACGAATGAAGGCAGCCCAAGACCGTCAGAAGAGTTATGCCGATAAGCGTCGAAAGGATTTGGAATTCGACGTTGGTGATATGGTTTTTGTGAAAGTTTCTCCTCTGAAGAATGTTATTCGATTCGGGAAGAAAGGAAAATTGACTCCGAGATTTGTTGGACCATTCCCGATCATCGAGCGAATTGGAAAGCTCGCCTATAGACTGGAGTTACCGGAGAAGATGTTGAGTGTGCACAATGTTTTTCACGTATCGTATCTACGGAAGTATGTGCATGACTCAAATACAGTGGTTTCTGCTGATAGCTGTGAAGATTTCGAAGTTGATTCAGTTGATAGAAGACCTCGTAAGCCGCTTCGTGTTGTTGAAACCGACACGAAACAGCTTAGGAGGAAGATAGTTAAGTTGCTCAAGATACAATGGAGTGACGATGATAACGACTGTACGTGGGAGGTGGAAGAGAGGATGAAGGCAGCTCATCCTGAACTCTTCAAGGTATGGCCCTAAGGTGTCGTGTCATCTCGCGATATTGTAACTTGTCCTAATTTTAGAATTCTGTACGCTAAGTTAGAATTGGATGCATGGTCTGTTGATTGCTATGGATGGTAGGCGTACAGAATAGTTTTTTGATTGCTTGGAATTTCGGGGGCGAAATTCCTAAGGGGGAGAGAATGTAACGACCCGTATTTTTACGGATCGAAAAGTTCGTTCAAATCTGGAATTTTCAACATTTTTAGGTTGTTTCAGATTTTGGGAAGGATTTTGGTTAAGTCCTAAGTCGTAGCCGACTTATGAGTTCTGGACGAGTTAGTGATGAGTCTGGGCGAGTTAAGGACTTAAGGGGTGAGTCGGCGACGACCTAAGGAAGTAGGTTGTAAGTTAACTCGGCAAGTATTAGTCGTAGGTTGTAAGTCGTTGCCGAGTTAAGGGATAGACAACTTAAGGAAGTGACCGACTTATGTTATTGTAGACGACCTAAGGTTTTGAGTTAAGTGTTAAGTCGGCTGACGAGTTAAGGTAGTGGTCGACTTAAGACCTGGACGACTTAGTAGTTGAGTCTTATCCTGATAGATCGGCAAAGCTGCTGTGTTAAGTCGTGACCGAGTTAGAAGTTAGACAAGTGAGTTTTTGAGTCGGCAGTTGTTTAAGTCGTATGGGGTTAAGTCGTAACCCAGTTAAGTGTTAAGTCGCAAGTTTGTTAGGTCGCTGGGTTAGAACAAAGTGTTAGGTCGTAGATGACTTAAAGAGTTAAGTCGTAAGTCGTACTCCTTTCGTAAGTCGTAGGTCGGAGACCCAGTTAGGGCGTAACCTGGTTGAGTCGTAGCCGAGTTAAGGAGATAGCGTTGTCTTAAGTCGTAGGATGGCATAGCTTTAAGTCGTAGGTCGGCATAGTGTTAAGTCGGCAGCGACTTAAGGAGATAGCCGAGTTACGACTTAGGGTATTTTCAGCTATAAATAGGAGAGCTTCTCTTCATTTTTGGGATCCGGATTTTGAAGCGACGAAGTGCTGCCATTTTGAGAGCTCGACTTCTACACTTCTTCACTTCTTTTCTCCACTCTAATCTAGTGCTTCCATCCATCCAAATCGAAGATCAAGATTGAAGATTCAAGAGCTTAGATTGAAGATCTTCATCTTTCCAAGAGAGATTTCTTCGTTTGAAGCGGATTCGTGATAGATCAAGCTTGATCCTTCGCTGTCCAGATCTGAAGCGTTTTGATTTGAGGTTGTTTAGGTGATTTGGTGAGTGGTGATTATCTCTCACACGGATCCAAAGGAGTATATCGGATTGTTGGCTCGATTTGGTGTTAAAATAGAGATTTCCATGCATTTTCTTCATCCTATGTGTAGATCCATATAGATCCATTGTTCATGATGATGTTACATCCATTTTATCATATGTTAACCTATGCAAGTTCATTCATCAAGTTTGTAGAGATATAATCCATGTTTTCATGCTTATTGGACTTTCAACTCTTTAATTACGAAAATGCCATTATTGTTATAATTGTCTACTTAGATCATTTTTGAATGCTTGATTGTTTGGATTGATGTTTGATTTGATTGATTGTTATGAACTAGATGATTGATGATTAGATTTAGACCGAAGACGATTCAAAAGCTAAGGGAAAGGCTCTTGAATTGGAAAAGCTGCTCGTGGCATATGTAGCGGGATGATGAAGCTCTTATGCATAGATTTGATGATGTGAAGTTGAGATGAAGCTTTGCAAGGATGTAATGAGGCGAGGCATCATATGATGAAGACTTGGTCTAATCCAGACGGGATCATTCCAAGCATGTTGATAACTCGGTGATATGATTCGAGTTGAAGATAATGAATGGATATGAGAATAGTCGTCGAGGAGGATGACTAGGAGGCTTGGATAGCATCGTTGTTGAAGGTTCTAGCATGCTCTAAGCAAGAGTACGTTTGGGCAGATTCGATAGTCCCAACGGCCAACTGTTGATGGTCGAGTACTCTGGGCAGATTCGATAGTCCTAGGCACGGGCTGCGACGACGTGCGGGAGTTATGTCTAGAACCGGGGTTTCCATTAGCCCTTGACGGACGGCTGAAAGAATGTGCCGGTCATTCAATTAACGGTGATATCGAAGCAATGATAACAGTGATAGCCAGAGTCATGGATGTTTGGTTGTAACGTCATTTCGGACTCAAGAGTGGTATTTTCTGGGTGCTTATCTGATTTAGGCCTTGGTACTTGGAAAACATCGCCCTTGACTCGAGTGATAGTAGCTTTACTTTAAATTGTATGCCCTGCTATGTTTGCTTCTGCTTAGTGTGTGTCTGGGGGCTATCACTGTAGAATGAGGTTGGAGTGGGAGGGTTGTATTCCTATTCCTTTTCCTTTATGCTCTTTTGGTATGTTGTTAGTTAGTTTACTGCTCACTAAGACTGTTGTCTGACTCAAGGCTTTATGTTTTAATTCTTATTGCCTTGGGCTGTTCGTCCATTTTGGGACGGGTAGACTAGGTAGCAGGTGACAGGTGCTGTTCTCTTCTCACGATGCTGATATCGAAGACGAGCTAGAGGGTTGCATATTATCTTCTTATATGTAATGGATATTCCGCTGTTTTGTATTCTCTGAGAGATTTGTAGTGAGGCTGGATGTATTGACTATGTGGATGCTTGTATTCAACTATTATGGAGTTTTATATGATGTCATTTTGTTCTGTAAAGCTTCACTATACATATGTTCTATTGTATTTTGTCCATGCGCTGTGAGTAATACGATAGATTCTGTTGTTTTAAATCTTACCTTGACAATCGTCCATGGTCGCCTGGCACACTTTACAGCGCTCTATCTCTAGATTCGGTGCAGGGGTCATGGGCGGTCGTCACAGAACCCGAGAGTTTTCCAGGCTCGGTCCAGTCGACTGGCTCTCTGAGTTTAGTCGACTGACCTGGAACCCGAGAGTTTCCAAGCATTGGGCCAGTCGAGTGAACTTATGCCTAGTCGACTGAATCTACTGTCTCAGCCAGATTTGCATATTTGCCTACTTTTTGGTGAATTACCGTTGTTTATCAATTTTTGTTGATCCTTTTAGTTGTTATCACCTTTGTCGACTTTGATGACTTCTTTTTCGGGATTTTTGGGAATACCCATTTTGATGGATCCGGTATCGATTCCTTTGGGTTTTGATTCACGTCTTCGTATGTGAATTTTTGGTGATTGTTTGTTTCTACAATTATTTCTGTGATTTGTCACTTTAAAATACAATGGTTTCTATACTAGTAGTAAATACTCAAACTTTTTCACAAAAATGATTTCAACACTACTTTTAAATACAAAGCTCGTTTCTAAATCCGTTTTCCAATCTATTAGTATATACAAACCTTTACCACATTCGTATGAGAAATCTAATTAAACGACTTAGTAAAACAAGTGGTATGAAACGCTTGCGTTTACTTCATCGGTTAATTTTTGGACTTGTTCGATTGAAAATCTTGTGACAATCTTTGAGTGGAAGTCTATAATTTGTTCGTAAATATTTGAGTTAAGCTAGTGGTTATGGGACATGAAGCTAAACTCTTATATTTACTAGCTTAGTGTAATTGACACTTTTTAATTGATCGATGATGATCATTTTATGATTTAGACTAGCGATTGAGCGATGTCTCTTTGTTTGTATGGGGATTAAACCCCGTTTGAGGAGCTTCAGCTCAAATTTGGCGGGGTAGCAACCCGTGGTCTTCGGGCCGTTTGCGGATCTTCGGCTCAAATTTGATGGTTAGCGACCAAGGAATAGCGTTCTGTTTGAGATACACGTGTTGGTGAGTTTTCATGCTCCCGTTTGAGATAGGCCTTCCCCTTTTTTGTGATTTCTGGATTTCTAGTATTTATGTTGATCATTCTGAGATTTAGACTAGCGATGTGCGATGTCTCTTTGTCCGCGTGGGGGACTATACCCCGTTATGTTGAGCTTCGTCTCATTTCTTTTATGGGCTAGCGACCCATGTTCTTATTTGATTTTTTTTGGTTCATCGAACGTACCATTATTGTACTACGTCGTTGTTTCGAATTATTTGAGTTTTGGTTCATCGGACGTACCGTTATTCTACTGCGTCGTTGCACCAGCTTATTTTATGGATTAGCGTTCCATTTGCATTTCTGGATTTCTAGTTAATGATTTCTAGTATTTACGTTTCACCGATTTTGCGATTGGCATTGATATGTTTGCCAATATTTATGTTTGGTGATTAATTTAAAGAATGTGCCGTTCTTTTTGGATGTTTGAGAATATTTCAGATATTGTATGATTTTTGTTGTTCCTTATGTATACTTGTTATAGTATGACATTTTTTGTTATCACACGTTTTTGTCATATCTCTTATCCTATCTCATTTTATCTGATATTTATAGCTAGACTGATCCGTTTATTATTTTCTTCTTAAATAATACTCGGGTCAGACCGAGGTGTTTCAGGTGCTCCACTTGATTTCTTATCTGGGGCTAACTTTTGACTTTTGGCTGACTACTTAGATTAGTAGTTTTTGTTGTTATACATTCGAGATAGAGACTCCTTGATGTATATATATTCTTTTGTCTAGCACTTGTACATATTCTTTCGTGATGTAATGGATCTTGTATGACCATTACTTTGATGTACACTTTGTTGTGTTATATTCATATCTGTGACTGATTTATGTTATGCTTATTTCTATATTTGTTTCCAAAGGCCTCATAGCCACTGTGTGGTAGCTTTGAGTTTGTATTTGATATGTCGAATTTCCTCTTGAAATGAAATGTAAGTTATACTATCTGACATGTCGGTACTCACACAAAGCAATTACACAAATGGTCGTTCCTCAACAGCCTTATTCTTCATGCTAGTTGACGGCATTACTCCGTAGTGTCCTTGGCTAGTGTGAGTATAGAGGTGGGGCGCAACACAATATTTCACAGCATCTGAACTACGTCAACTCTCCTGAGGCCATGCTTAACTTATGGTTGTAGGGCAGTTTTGCCCCATTGCTAATCCTTTGAGTTTTTCGTATTTGTGGGTAGTATCTTCTTTGAAACTGCGGTGCAACTTTGTCATTTCAATGTCTAATCAAGGTGGCGGCGCATCCCTTTTACCATTTCATGCTGGTAGAAGATTAAAAAGTAGACCTGCCACTTTGGATATTAGTTTAAGATTGCAGCACCACATCACGTATAGTTGCTTGTAGGTTTGGGACATAGTTTTATGTTGTTAGTGTTACTTTTAGGGCCGCAACACAGTCTCTACATCTTACTATTGTTTAAAGATTGTGCTATAGTGCCAACTTTTTAGGGCTTTCTTTTTTGAACCATAACACAACCTTCATATCTGGTACTTGAAAGATGTGCCGCAGTTCTGCCTATTGATGTGAGTGTTAGGATTGTAAATTACTCCTTATACTCTGTGGCTATCTCAGGTTTCCAACGCAGTGTTAAAGTGCCAAAATTTTATTCGATTGAGAGGCGCTGTACTTAAGCTTTGCCACCAACTTAAAGCTTTGGCGTAGTATTATTTGGTTTTTATTCTTGCTTCTTTTCCATATTTCTACTCCTATTGGGAGCAGTTCTTTTGGCTCAGTGTTTGTATCAATTTCCCTTTGACATCATTTGGAAATATGGGTGTAACACTTGCCCTCAAGTTTGCAGCAATCGTAGATTGGTGTGGATTTGTCTCTACGTCCATATTTTTATGTAATCCATCACTTCTTGTTTTCCACTTTCTTCCTTTCAAAAATGAAAAAGTCTTTATTGCCATTTTACATTTAATGCCCATGTACACGTGTCACTTCCTTACTGGATGATCTTTGAAAAGCTGCACCTATAGTATTTTCGACTTAAAAAAATCTATATGGAACCTCGCATTAATCTTCCTTGTCATTAATCAACTGATGTTTTGCGGCTCTTTCATCATTCTAATTGTGTGGCTGAGATTCAAATCGAGGTAAGTATATATATTTTCCTTCTTCTTCCCTATTCTTTTACAAGCTTTCAAAAAACTTAATCACTAATCTCAACTTCAACAATGCTTGTTTCCTTTTTGAACAAAAGTAAGGGTATTCTTTTGAACAATGTTAGTGTTGCTTTTGGGGCTGCAGCACAGTCTATATCTTGTTGTTGTTTAAAGATTATGCCATAGTTCCAACTTTTTAAGGCTTGCTTTTTGGAATCGTAGCACAGTCTTCATATTTGGTACTTGAAAATTATACCATGGTTCTGCCTCTTGACATGACTGTTAGGATTGCAGATTAGTCCCTATATGTTGCACCTATCTTAGGTTTTTAGCATAGTGTTATAGTGTCGAAGTTTTATTTGATTGAGAGGCACCGTCCTTACGTTTTTCCATTGACTTAAGGCTTTGGCGCAGTATTATTTGGACTTTGTTCTTACTTCCTTTCCATATTTTGACTCATATTATGGGAGCAGTTCTTTTGCTCGGTGTTTGTATCAATTTTCCTTCGACATAGTTTGAAAAACATGGGTGTAATGGCAAAAATAACATTTTGTTCCTTAGTATGATAAAATATACATCCAAGGGAATTTCAGATAACATATAACCCAACACAAAACCAATATGGCCTCGAGTTTACTAGTGCTCACATTCTTGACATAGGTTAGCAATCTCATATACAATACGAGAGTACTTCCCAACCATATTTATATGGAGTTGTAGCTCTGGGCGATACCATATTTAACACATGCATGGCATTCTATTACTCATATCTTCTAAAAGAAAGAGGTAACTCAAGTTTTATAACAATATGCAAATTTGACATAATTAATATTGAATTAATTAAAATGGATTTTTTTACGAAGGAATGATTTGGGTGTTATGTGCATAACCGTTGTGTTAACCTTTTCAATTTGATCAGTTTAGAGTATAAGTTTGATAAATTTAGAGTTAGGATTTGAGAAATAGTGGCATTACAGTCAAGCCCGGCCCATGCACTGGGCCCACTAAGCGGTGGCCTAAGGCCCCTAAAGTTTGAGGGCCCTAAAATGTGAGTAGTTGTTATATATAACCAGTTAGCAAAAAATAATTAAAAGTTGGTTTGTCTTAGTGGTTAAGCATGTCAAAAGGAATTTAGGTAATCAGAGTTCAAGTCAGACTTATGCCTAGAGTTTGTTTTACTTTCTATTATTTTCTGGGCCCCTAAAATTGATTTTGTTGGACTTGAAATAAAATCTGCCTTTGGCCTCCAACCACATAGGGTCGGGACTTGTTAGAGGGTTAAATAGGGTGCGTCGTCGCTCTTGGGCCAAATGGTTGTAAATAACCAAACCCATATTATTGTCTATATAAATGAAATAACAAACCCTTAAGTAGTAGCCATCACTTCATAATTTCTTCCGAAATCCCAAAATTCCTCTTAGTCTTCTTTTAATGGCAGACAATTATCTCTAATTATAATTTATTTCAAAATTCAAAGTTCAGACACTATCTTATAATACATCAAATCAAAGCTCTCGACGAGACGAAGAGAAGAGCGAGATTCATTTTTCCATCAGGCATTCTACTTGACCAAAAAATCGATGAAACGTTCTCGATCGTCCATAATGATTATTTGATTCAATGGTGAAACAACGACTAAACGCTGATTAGATATACCATTATGAAGAGGAAGATGAGTGGAATCGTCGGTGGTGGTCGATTGGTCTAGAGATGGTCGGAATAGCCATAGAAATTAGACAAAGGTTGGTAGTGATGCAGCTCAATGGTAGCGATGGGGCAGCTCTAACGGTGTCGGTCAGACACGTCCTATGGTGAGTAAGGCGACGGTGAGGTCAAATTGGCCGCTGGTGGCTCGGTGGAGGGGCGACGATGCTTAGATGATGGTGACTAGGGTTGCTGAGCATGGTCGAGATTTTTCTTAAGGAGAAGGTAATTTTTTATGTAATTCCTATATTTTCAGTAATTACAAATTAAACCCTACGATTTCTATTTGCTATGACTTTTGCATACAGCCTCCATTTCACGCGCAGTTAGTTGCATTGGGTTCGTGGTGGGATTCTAGGAATTTCATATATGATTTTGCTAGGGTTTACATTGTTGGTGAAATTGTCTTAGCGAATTTCAAAGGCTGTATGTATATACCATTTTTAAGTATTAAAATATCAAATAAATACTCGTTGTTAATATCTATATAACCCATTAATGCGTAGTTATGATCATTTGATCATAGTTGCGTATTTTGATAACTGCTTTTTGAAATATGATTGAATTGAGTTTGATTGTATTGTTACGGTTTAATCATTATATTGATTGAATTGATGTTTATATATTAAGCTATTAAATAAATGAAATTATGTAGTTATATATCATAGTTGTAATTGCTATAATTGGTTAGTTAGTATAATACATATCCTATTAGTTGGTAGTATATTATTTATATCTGCATGTAAAACAATATATATAAGTAATGCTTAAAATAATGATAATTTAAGAGTAAGCTTCCCCAATATTATTATTTATGAATCATGGGAAATTTAAAAATAATGATAAAAAATATTTATTAAGTAAAATTAATGTTTTATGGCAAAAGTAGTTAAAACAAATAGAATGATAAAAAAAGGTTTCTATAAGTAAAGGAATAATGTATTAAATATATAATTGTTAAATACATTCAAGTAGGTTAAATAAATTATTATCGGATAAATGATTTATTTATTAATAAATAAACTTTAATGTGAAGTAACATAATGGGAATTTATATATTCAAAAAGTTATCAATAATAGTATAAACTCTAAATATATATAATGTAAAACGCTATGGTAATTATTACTACTATTAAGAAGTTAGTAATGATATAGTTGAGGAGTCATAAGTTGTAATAGAATGACTTACTGTATTAGAAATGAAGCGATAACACTTATTATGGGTTATTGGTCTGGTGAATCAGTGTTTATTGTTACGAACATGCAGTTTGGAGGACAATTACCATTTGTTACATTTGGATGGCTAATCGCTACTTACTGGTACTTTTTCGATGTAGGCATGTGTGTGTATAAATATATATATATATATATGTATATATCTATGTTTTAGGAATTACTATTTGTTGGCATTCATGGTTGTTGGTGTTGGATCAAGTGCATTGGAGGCAAGGGTAAAAGTGCGAATTTTAAGAAAATTTCCTTTTATTAGTTTGCATAAGATCTTTAATTTATGTTTATGTAAATAAATATATATAAATACTAAATCAAATGTAGTATTTGATTAATAAAATATGGTTTTAATATTTTAATTTTATTTTATTAATTAAAATAATTATTTACTATTAACGTTTAAATTATTTTATTTATAATTAATTAATTTAATATGTCTCAATATCTGTATTCACAGTATGGACGTCAAAATGATATATATAAATATATCCTAACGATGTTTCTTAGGAGAGTTGATCGCTTTGTTGTACATTCAACAAGATGTCTAGTGTGATATAATATATATATATATATATATATATTTGTTATAACTCAACCTAGATGAACAAGTGATGGTGAAGGTCATTATCATTTTTAATCTGACCATAAATTTTTCTAAAAATATTTTAAAGTAAAAAAATAAACACACACATATATATTGTAATAAAAGTTTGAATAAATTTATATAAACATACACACACACCCCTTTACATATACATAATTTTAATCTCAACAATGCTAATTTATTTTTATTTTAAAATTCAAAATATATATTTGGCTTATTCAAAATAAATAAATATATTTTTATAAGTTATGGTCACCAACATATGAAAAAAATTAAAATATTATCAACCATAAAAGTCTAGTTTGGAAAAATCGAATAAAATATAATTTAAAATCTTTGACTTGGTAAACAAAATAAAGAAAATAAATTAAATTGTTTTTAATTACATAGTAAACCGAAACATAATTTGCTAAGGTAAGCCAGGTTTATAGTGGACCTTCCACTTTTAATAAATTAGAATAGGTGTGAGCTGGAAATACATCAACAACATACTTTACAACACATCCTAATAAAGCACAAATACATGACAATACAAATATTTTGACTTGATACACTCACAATGACAACAATGGAACATATTCCATAACTATTGCAAGCAAAGACCAAAATTTCATTCAGTAAAGATGAGATTACAATCGCACAAAGAACATTTTCCACGTAGCCAGAAGCAAAAAAACTCTAAAAGTCAAACTTTACTAAAAGTAGAAAAAATTATCAAAGCTAAATGTCATTTGAAAGAACTAAATGATATGATCATAAGTTAACCCATATTTCTACCACCCTTGACTTTTTTCATGTAGCACGACACTCATCAACAAAGACAAAACATCTTGTGTAACAACTTGCCTTTTCATACCCCGAGTTCACACTCCAACCGACGAGTGTAACAACCCTGTATTTTGAAATTATTTTTAAATTGAATTTCCTGATTTTTTTTAAAATGAATAAATTTTGTTATTTAAATATAAATTTTGATTTATGAGAATTATAATTCCAAACATGAATAAATAGAATATTTTCCAGAAATGTGAATTTTGTCAATGTGGTCAAACTTTGACTTTTAATTTGAAATTTTTTTTTGAACTTTTGAAATTTATATTTATTTTATAAAAGTAAATAAAATTTTAAGTATACTAATTTTCGTTTCGTTGGAATTTGATTTATATTGTGAAAGTTATGTTTTTACGCTTTTGTATGTAAATTGGTTATTTAACAAAATAGTTTATTTTAATTTACATAAATGATATTTTGTTTGTCATGTCATGTTCTAATTTATGTTTACATGTGTAACATGACATGTTATGTATATTATATATATATATAATTTATTTTGAAACATTTTAAAAGTGTAGTTGAAATTTTCCAATGTCAGTTGTATTTTGTTTACAATTTTAAATTGTAGTTTCAATTAAATAAAGTATTTTCTTTATTTATTTTCTATTTTTCCTAAAACTATTTATTTATTGTTCATAATATCTATCTCTACCTGATCTTTCTATTTTATTTAATTAGACATTCATTTATAAATTGAATGGTTATGTGTTTAGATCCCTTATTTATTTCTTGGAAAGGAATTTCAAATGGATAAACGTTATCTTGCCTTAAAGGCATATCTTTTAAAAACTTATTTATTAAATGTTCTTGTATTTATTTGTTTTGGTAAAGGTTTCTTTTGTATATATATCTTTCTTTAATATATAGGAAACAAATCAATTAAGATACGCTACTTGTTTTAAAAATAGGCATACGTTTCATTTTTATTTCTTGCCTTTATATTTCCCACCTTTTGGATTTCCTACCTCTTTATTTACCTATTTATTTATTTCCTACCTTAACATATTCCTCAAAACCCATAGCCGTTCCTTACATGTAGCCTATCAATTCACGTGAAGATAGGAAGAGTTATCATTTTCCATTTATTCTTTTTATTTAATAGGAATTAAATCCCTTCATTTTTTCTTGCCGTTTTAAAACATTGATTGCTTGACCGTTTCTTCCACTTGATTGCCGTGAGAAACTCCTCTAATATTTATTTTCTTTTCACGTAAAAGACTTCTCATTCCATCACAAAATTTCAACCACAAACATTTTTGAAAATATTTGTTAATGGCTTTATCCATTTCTACTTTTTCTTTTCTTTTTTTTCTATTGATTTTTCAATGTTTTGCCTTGATTCTTCCATAGCTTTGCTCGGCCTATACCCTCCACCATATCCTCCACCGACCCCACCACTTCCTCCACATCATCATCCACGACCTAACCACCATCCCCTCTGATTTAGTTCAGGCCGTGACCACCTAGATGAAGCAATTCCATAAAACAATGTCAAAAACTCCAAAACAATGTACATAGCCGAGCTAGTTTTCAACATCTCCTTCATTCTTGACCACGGCCACCACCTCTAGCCTCCACCACCAGCAAGTGCCATCACCAATAGCCTTGTTTCAGATCTGACCTGACATGTAGCAGCCCTGGTCGAGCCATATGGACCCATAGGCCACGCCTAGATGGTGACTAAACTCCTCTCTAGCCTTGCCTTTTGACCTTTTTCCACTTGTAACTCCAAACTCTTCCTATTCTCTTGCCTAACCATGCTATATGGGTCCAAACCAGATCCTTATCCACCTATAAGACCATCATGGACGAACCTAAAGAATGTTAGGGTCAAGCAATGTTGAGTTGTAGTCAAGAGAAAATTGGTTGAAAAGCTTTGCGCAGTAATTTGTCTAATTCTATTTTCATTCTTGTTCAATTGATCTTTGTATTATAAAGGTATATTTATTTTGCTTTGTTTTATTTGTGAATACAAGATTAACATCTTGGCTCTCTCTCCATTCAAATCTAGTCGTGCTATCGTGCTTTCTGGATTTTCATTTGTGTGTTTTATTTGCAAACTCCAGCTTAAAAAGGTGAGTATTCACTCATGACATTTATACATATATAATTTGTGAAGTGACAACAAGTGAATGTGTAGAATTTTTATATCATGTTATATCTGCCTGTGATGTGAATTATATGATGTTAAACCCTGTTATAAACTTGTCACATTATCCTCTATGTTATTTTCTATTATACTGTTTGTTTATTTCTGTTTCTCACACTGCAAGTTCCCTGTAGAATAGAATCACTATGGGTTGAAATGATACATACCCGAACGGACTTTAGAATAGGGAAAAATTGTTATGGGCTGAAATGATAAGCCTGAGCGATTTTTATTTATTTTTATTAACTTGGGATTGCGGGTTTTAAATGATAGAACCCGGATTTTTCTTTGTAAATTACGGATTGAAATGATATATTATCTGTAACGGCCTGCATTTTTGACCGTTAAAGTCGACAAAACATACACACATGTCGACTCAAACAATCCAAAATACAGATAGTTATTGGGGTAAATAAGAAATAGATAAGAAAGAATAGAAACAAACACAGAATCTGGCAGCGGAAGGAACAAGATATAATAATAAAATAACAGTTTATTAAAGTGTTATTGATTTTTCTATGAATATAAAATGTTAAACAGATGAATGCTTAAAATGGTAATTTGGAATTTAACTTGACTTGGAATTGTGAGATTTGGTTTTAAAAATGGAAATTTATGTAAAAGAAATAAAATGGAAATTTGGTTTTATTTGTGAAATGATAAATTAATTTAAAGTGTTAAGTGAATGCAAAGAATAGGAAAATTGTACACTTGAATTTAATAAGTGGAGTAATGAAAATTTTGATATTTATTTGTGAAATTTCCTTTATAATATTTTACATTAAAGGGTATTTAAATGTACATTTTTGAAGTGGAAAAATATGATTTTTATATGTTAAAATGGTTTAAATTGAAGATTTTCTTGTTTTTGAAATTCTAGTGTAAATCTGGAAATTCTTTTAGTAGCACTTCAGAAATGCTATCGTTTTTGAGTAATAACTAAAATCTGAACTAAAGTGAATCTGTAGCACTTTGTAAGTGATGTAGTTGCAGAAATGAACTAAAAGGCTAAAATGAACTAAAGGCTATTGCAACACTTTGTAAGTGCTGTAGTCGCAGAAACTAAATTTAATACCTGAAACTAATAACAGCACTTGTTAAGTGCTGCAGTTGGCTGAAATGTGATTTTGAATGTAATTGAACTAGTATAGCAGTTTGTAAAAGCTGTCTTTGCTGAATTGAACTATTTTGCAACTAAAACTGAACTATTACAGCAGTTTTTAAATGCTGTCTTTGCTGAATTGAATTGTTTTTAAAATGTAGCTAACCCCAGTATTTCTAAGTGCTGCGGAAGCTGAAATTTAAATAAGCTCAGAAAAAGGTTAAAATTTGAAAATTTAATATTTAATTTGAAGGTATAAAGACTTCATCTTTTAATGGTTTAAATGAATGATTTTTATTCGAATTCATAAACTATTTTGAAATCTATAACCACGGGTACACTTCTCTGTATGCCATTTTATTTCCTTGTGATTTATTTGGATGCACACCTTTAATTTAAGATTGTGGCTAGAGGTGAGCGATTACTGTAGCTCTGCGCTACCCTAGTCACATTAACACTGTTATTTGCATTGGTTTACTTTAATATGGATAGTTCTATGATAGTGTTATTACTGCTCAGTTTACGGTTTGATTGATCCTTAGAGGATGGGCTATCCCAAGCATCCTTTAAGTTATAGTGCATTGCTTTTACAATTCACTTGAGTTGGTTTACATTATATAAGTATGTATGTCCTGACTCGAGTGTTCGTGTTTTACTTTACGCTCGGGTCAGCCTGAGAATCACAGCTTTGGATTCACCTTCTGGAGCTAGAGATTTGTTGGAGCTTATTTGTCTATCGTTTCTTCGACTTCTATTCCAGTTATTTCCTATTCAGTATTGTCTCTGTATTATTATCTTATGTATCCTGACTTCTATTATATCTATTTTGACTATGATATTTTGTATATGTTTTTGAGAGTATGTATATAGTAGCTTCATGAACTACTATGGTATTTTATTTCCGCTGCGAGTTATTCTGATATTCCGTGTTTGGTTTTATTTGCTCCAAATTTTCTTGACAATCCACTGTTTTGAAGTATTCAAGTCTGACATGTGTGGATTTATTGTCGATTTGAATGGTCCAAAATAGTGGGATGTTACATTTGGTATCAGAGCTTTGGTTTTAGGCAAACCTTAGCCTGCAGAGCAAAAACTCATTAGAGATAGGGTAGAAATACCCTAGAATGAGTGAAATCAATCTCAAAATCATTCCTTTGTGAGAGAACGTATTTTCGAAGTATAAAATGATTTTCAAGCGATTTTAAGGAATTTTCAAAGATTATTTTGATATAAATTTTCTTGCTTTGAAAGTAAATTTTTTCTAAACTTCATTCCTTTTCGTATCCACCTTGTTAGTAATTTCTTTGATTGGGATCCTCTTAAATTTTGAACTTCTAGCTTGTTTGATCTAGATTCATTGTTGCTAAGAATCTATTTTGGGTATGGCAAAATCAGTAGTATGTTAGGTTGCTTTAAGTGAACTCTATTGTATCTTTGCTTAGCTGAAATTTTCAAACTAAGAATATTTATACTCCTGTTTTTTGTATGATATGAATTTGAGTCTTTTCCAAATTTTGAATGGGAATTCTTTTGTATTAATATGGGTTGTATATCTCTAATCTTGGTTTGGATTCTTATCAATTTGGATTCCTTTGAACTTTGGAATGCTCCCACTTGTTTTGAAATCTATTCCTGTCTCTCCTACCTATATTCTTTTGATTTTGGAGCATTCCATAACTCCACTTTGAATGACCTCTATATAGATCGGCGATCCCGCCAATCTTTGAATAATTTGTAAAAGGGTGAAACTCCCTTACAATTGGCATTGATTCATCAGAGATTTCTGTATCCTCGGTTTACGATGCTGTTTATCTTCCGCTATACCTGGATTCTATCTCTGGTGATCGAATGTCGATTTGCCTTAGATTCCCGCATTGATTATATTCCTGAAATGACGGTTGACCCGGTTAAGGTCGCCCGCGATTTATATAAGCTTATCCATCTTCTATTTGGTAATTTAATTATCCTATCTTTGTTTGAGCTTATCTTTGAATCAGAATTCTATTTGATTAGAGTTCCTCTAAATTTGAATCTTTGTTTTGTCTTGAAATCCATCCTTGAATCATCCATTGGAAAATTTGTGGTTGATTGTCTTTTGAAAATTGTGTATTCATCGTAGTTGTTATTTTGATAAGGATGACCATATTTT
Source organism: Allium fistulosum (assembly GCA_030737815.1). Classification (NCBI taxonomy): domain Eukaryota; kingdom Viridiplantae; phylum Streptophyta; class Magnoliopsida; order Asparagales; family Amaryllidaceae; genus Allium; species Allium fistulosum. The sequence continues at coordinate 478,534,601 of CM060908.1, forward strand.
TATATAAAGGTGAAATGTTTTCGATAAGGATTATATACCTTTTTAAAACGAAAATTTGAAGTTTCGAAAGGATTTGAAATTTTGAAAGTTATATAAGAAATGGTTTCATATAAAATAATTTATAACCGAAGGTTTTGAATCTGAATTTGAGTGATTGAACTCCGGCATTTTGGAACTGGTTTTAAGATTTTGAAATAATAAATAATACGATTTGAAAGTATTTTCTGAATATGAAATGTTTCAAATGATTTTAATGAGTTTCAAATGATTTCGAAGAAATTTCAATAGAAGTTTGAGAAAATAGAAGTCCAGAACCCACTTATGTCGCTGGAAAATAATTTCGGTGATGAATGCATGCATCATCGACATTGATTTTCGAGTTTCAGAGTGGGGGAGAGGCCACTTCGGTAGTTTTGTTATGCAGGTGATTTGTGAAACTAATTTTGATTTCAAATTCCGAAGTGTGATGTGATATTCGAAAAATATATGTATATATATTTGAACAATTTGAAATGAGCTGGTGTTCAGTCCTTGAGTTTTGGATTTGATTTGATATAACCCTATCTTTTGGAAATGATTTACTGATTTGTTGGTGATTTCCAACTCTTGGATTGAAATATGATTTCTTCGATTATTTTGAAGGTTCGAGCACTTCCAAATCAAGATTAACTTTTCAAAGCTAAGTAATTTTGAAAAGTATAAAGTATATAAGTTTGGTATGTATGTTTAAAGTATGTACTAATATGATTTAAATAAGTTGAAACTGTTTTGTTAAGTAAATTAATAAGGCTATTTTGAAATTTTCTAATATGAAATTTAGATTTGAAATGTTTTGAAAAGAATTTGGTCTTCAAAATATTTTGAATAAAATTTAGTTTAAATGTTTAACTGGGTACCATCTTTATAAAACTATATATTGAACAAGTTGGAATAGATACATAAGTTGTACGTATGCTGTTTATTTCACATAATTAATTTGATCCAAGTTTGAGCACACAAGTTCGAGGTGAATTTAACCATTTCGTGTTAGGATTTTTCATTTGATTCTTAATGGCGAATATTTAATATGGATTTTTGGGCTTGATACTAGATTCTCTATCATAGTATATGGCTATACAAGGAGACTGATGGCTTCTAGTCGAGAGACCATATCGAAGCCCGCATTAGGGAAGTCGAATGGACAATACTAGTTCGAAAGCGAACTTGTGTGATCGAGCGAGCGATCGAATGTGATTTTGCGAAATGATGACGTATGTACATCTTATATTCTAATATCATTGATATACTTGACGCCGAAATTGGAAGTTGTTGGGTTGGATATCTTTGTAATTTAATTGGAATTTTTCTATTATGAAAAACTACTATCAATTTAAAACCATTTTTCAAAACTATTTTATATACAAAACTATTGTACAAAACTATTTTTTTTATACAAAACTATTTTACAAACTATTTTTATATACAAAACTATTCTAAATTCAAAACCTTTTATAAAGCAAAGATGTTCAATCCCATATGGCTCTTCATACTGCATAATTGATTTTGGAAAATTTTGATCCTGATATAAGATGGACTTATGTAAGTATAAGATGACTTTGAACCCATTGATTTTGGAAATGAATTAGTTGACTTAAATTATATTGATTTAGAAACTTGGACTATTTTCTAAATTTATTATTTTGGAAACTTTGAAACTGAAGATATTTGATTTGGAAGAATAATTTGGTGAAAGCGTATATGATTTTGAAAACTGTATTGACATTGAAACAAATTTAAATTTGAGAACCTTGTGTTACTAAATACTTGATTTGGGAGTTGTCGAACTTATATAAAATTTATTTGTATAAGTATGAAGTTGATTCGAAAACTATTGATTTTGGGAAAGTATTTGATTTGAAATGAAATCTTATATATAATGGACTTTATATAAGTATGATATTTGAAAGTGATTTGAAAAGGTACTATATGATACATATTTTCGAAGTAAAGAAATGGAAAGTGCCTTCTGCTTGATATCCGCTTTGTAGCCACATTGTGGATTCATTCTATCGATATTATTCTCTGATTTTGGTTTTCCGGATATGATACTCGAGTGTCCATCGAATTCCATGGCGTAACCCATGGTCTTACGAGCGCGATTGCATAGCGTAATTCACCTGGCTGGATGGCCTAGGGGTACGGATTGTATCCTGGGGGATCCAGGCGTAATCATTGTGTATCCTATGATCTATGTAGGTCGTATTAGTAGCGAAATCCGCAGGGCTGAGATAGCTTACGGGCATGGATTGTTTCCTGGGGGATCCAGGCGTAATTATTATGTATCTGCGGTCTACTAGTCATCATGGCGTAATTCGCAGGGCTGAAAAAGCTTACAGATATGGATTGTTTCCTGGGGGATCCAGGCGTAACCATTGTGTATCTGCGATCCATGGTTAGCCAAATGTTTTGGTTGTTTTGTTTGGATTGTACTTTCCATATCTGTTTTTTTAGTTTTCCAGTATTTTCACTGGGTGTTGAAACAAGTCTACTAAGTACCTGGAGAATTCTAGCTTTGCGCCTGATCAACGCACTGGCAGAGTCTACAGGAACGAGGATAAACTTGTTAAGACATCGAGTTATAAAAGTATTTTGATAAAGTATTATATAAAGGATATCTTGATCAGTTATTTTCCTTTCTAAAGGATTTTAAAGTGTTTTAAATATTGTTTACCTCTTTAACTAACAAATTGAATTAAATAACTTTTATGGGTATAATAAAATGGATTTAACCAAGTTACTAAATATTAAAGAATTCTAATTTAATTTATATGGTTTTAAATTAATGGCTCATCCTTGTTTTTGACCTATTTCCCCACCTAGCTATCCCGATTCACCATTTTTCCTGCTGGCTATTCCTGTTCTCCTACCTTCTTCCTTTTCGGGGACGAAAAGATTTGAGTGGGGGAGAGTGTAACAACCCTGTATTTTGTAATTATTTTTAAATTGAATTTCCCGATTTAAAACTTTTTTTTTAAATTGATATATTTTGATATTTAAATATAAATTTTGATTTATGAGAATTATATTTCCAAACATGAATAAATAGAATATTTTCCAGAAATGTGAATTTTGTCAATGTGGTCAAACTTTGACTTTTAATTTAAAAAAAAAATTTAAATTTTGAACTTTTGAAATCTATCTTCACTTTATGAAAGTAAATAAAATTTTAAGTATACAGCTTTTCGTTTCGTTGGAATCTGATTTATATTGTGAAAGTTATGCTTTTTACACTATTGTATGTAAATTGGTTATTTAACAAAACTGTTTATTTTAATTTACATAAATGATATTTTGTTTGTCATGTCATGTTCTAATTTATGTTTACATGTGTAACATGACATGTTATGTATATATATATATATTTTATTTTGAAACATTTTAAAAGTGTAGTTGAAATTTTCCAATGTCAGTTGTATTTTGTTTACAATTTTAAATTCTAGCTTCAATTAAATAAAGTATTTTCTTTGCTTATTTTCTATTTTTCCTAAAACTGTTTATTTATTGTTCATAATATCTATCTCTACCTGATCTTTCTATTTTATTTAATTAGACATTCATTTATAAATTGAATGGTTATGTGTTTAGATCCCTTACTTATTTCTTGGAAAGGAATTTCAAATAGATATACGTTATCTTGCCTTCAAGGCATATCTTTTAAAAACTTATTTATTAAATGTTCTTGTATTTATTTGTTTTGGTAAAGGTTTCTTTTGTATATATATCTTTCTTTAATATATAGGAAACAAATCAATTAAGATACGTTACTTGTTTTAAAAATAGGCATATGTTTCATTTTTATATCTTGCCTTTATATTTCCCACCTTTTGGATTTCCTACCTCTTTATTTACCTATTTATTTATTTCCTACCTTAACTTATTCCTCAAAACCCATAGCCGTTCCTTACATGTAGCCTATCAATTCACGTGAAGATAGGAAGAGTTCTCATTTTCCATTTATTCTTTTTATTTAATAGGGAATAAAATCCCTTCATTTTTCTTACCGTTTTAAAACATTGATTGCTTGACCGTTTCTTCCACTTGATTGCCGTGAGAAACTCCTCTAATATTTATTTTCTTTTCTCGTAAAAGACTTCTCATTCCATCACAAAATTTTGGCCACAAACATTTCTAAAAATATTTGGTAATGGCTTCATCCATTTCTACTTTTTTTTTCTTTTTTTTTCTATTGATTTTTCAATGTTTTGCCTTGATTCTTCCATAGCTTTGCTCGGCCTATACCCTCCACCATCTCCTCCACCGACCCCACCACTTCCTCCACATCATCATCCATGACCTAACCACCATCCCCTCTGATTTAGTTCAGGCTGTGACAACCTAGATGAAGAAATTCCATAAAACTATGTCAAAAACTCCAAAACAATGTACATAGCCGAGCTAGTTTTCAACATCTCCTTCATTGTTGACCACGGTCACCACCTCTAGCCTCCACCACCAGCAAGTGCCATCACCAATAGCCTTGTTTCAGATCTGACCTAACATGTAGCAGCCCTGGCCGAGCCATATGGACCCATAGGCCGAGCCTAGATGGTGACCAAACTCCTCTCAAGCCTTGCCTTTTGACCTTCTTTCCACTTGTAACTCCAAACTCTTCCTATTCTCTTGCCTAACCATGCTATATGGGTCCAAACCAGATCCTTTTCCACCTATAAGACCATCATGGCCGAGCCTAAAGAATGTTAGGGTCAAGCAATGTTGAGTTGTAGTCAAGAGAAAATTGGTTGAAAAGCTTTGTGAAGTCATTTGTCTAATTCTATTTCCATTCTTGTTCAATTGATCTTTGTATTGTAAAGGTATATTTATTTTGCTTTGTTTTATTTGTGAATACAAGATTAACATCTTGGCTCTCTCTCCATTCAAAGCTCTCTCTCCATTCAAATCTAGTCGTGCTATCGTGCTTTCTGGATTTTCATTTGTGTGTTTTATTTGCAAACTCCAGCTTAAAAAGGTGAGTATTCACTCATGACATTTATACATATATAATTTGTGAAGTGACAACAAGTGAATGTGTAGAATTTTTATATCATGTTATTTCTGCCTGTGATCTGAATTATATGATGTTAAACCCTGTTATAAACTTGTCACATTATCTGCTATGTTATTTTCTGTTATACTGTTTGTTTATTTCTGTTTCTCACACTACAAGTTCCCTGTAGAATAGAATCACTATGGGTTGAAATGATACATACCCGAACGGACTTTAGAATAGGGAAAAATTGTTATGGGCTGAAATGATAAGCCTAAGCGATTTTTATTTATTTTTATTAACTTGGGATTGCGGGTTTGAAATGATAGAACCCGGATTTTTCTTTGTAAATTACGGATTGAAATGACATATTATCTGTAACGGCCCGCATTTTTGACCGTTCAAGTCAACAAAACATACACACATGCCGACTCAAACAATCCAAAATACAGATAGTTATTGGGGTAAATAAGAAATAGATAAGAAAGAATATAAACAAACACAGAATCTCGCAACGGAAGGAACAAGATATAATAATAAAATAACAGTTCATGAAGCTGTTAAATAAATAAATTTGATTATTATTATACATCATAAATCAGAGTTACATACATATCAGAGATAATACAACAATGCAGCGGAAAAATAATACAGTAGTAGAATACAAATGATGTAATACCAAACTCCGTCTTCGTCCTCCAGAATAGATCTTCAACCTTATCTGAAATGCTCAGGCTGACCCGAGCGTAATGAAAGGACAAAACATTCGAGTTAGGACTAAAATATCTCATGTAAGTTAAATGGAATAAGAAAATATGAGTGTGACGGCGTCGGAGATGTTTACGGGTTTTAGACACCTCCTATCCAGTGTTTAACGTGCGTGCATTAACTTAAGAGATGTTCGGGATTTCCATCTCCTAAGGATCCGTTAAACTATCTACTATGTAATAGAATACGCTATATACAATAATGTCTATCATAAAGTAAAATATCATTCCTAGCGGTAAGCCTTGGCCCATTCCACCCTTAACATAGTTTATAAATGTCATAGTCTATACACCACCGTAAGCCCCACCGTAAACTAGTGGTTATCAGAGGGTACCCCATAGGTATAACACAAATCATCGTAGCGGTCGCGAATAGGATAATAAGTATGACAAGGTACATGAGGCGATACCAACTAGGATACTAGTAGTTGCGTCATCCGGACTGATGTTGGGCATAGCAGCTACTACCCCAACACCGCGAAACAACACTCCCATAATCGAGGGGTGCACCCAAATCGAATCACAAAAGTAATAGATATGGTAACGAAGAAGTGTGTCCGCTAGAGGTGGAGAACCTCAATGGCCCGGCAGGGCTCCTGTTTTAGTCATGTCAGGGGTCATCCAAAATCGTTCTCTTTCTTCAGTCAACGCGTTCATCAAACCATCCACTTCATTCTGGATCAACACTCCGCGTATATTAGTTATTAAAATGGTTTTCGGTATCGACAGAGAGTATGTCCATATCCGATCCCGGTCTCTTTAATAACTACGTAATATTACACCAGTGGCTCTTTTACATTTTCAAAATCATTTCATAATTGATTATCAAAAATATCGTATTCACTTCAAAAAAATCAAATCCATTTCAAAATCATCATATCTACTCAAAATATACAATTTCATTTCAAAAATCATTTTCGCCTCAAATTCCACAAAACGATTCACATAAACTCGAATTCCAAAATTTAAAATTTAATCAAATCTTGCATCATCAATTTCAACTCGATTCAGCTTCTCAATGAACCATTTCAAATTATCAATTTCAAATACATATTTGAACCACAAAATAAGCCATTCCAATTTCCATATATCTCAAAGCTTTAAATATTCACATTTCAAAACTGAATTTGATAATTCCATTTATATCTCAATTTAATTTCATTACATTTTGTTTCTGAGATATTTCTTTAATCATTTCAATACATCTAAATACGATTTCAATTTAAAAATTTAAATAAACAAAATATCCCATTTAAATTTATATAAGTTTGAAATATTCATTTAAGTCACTTTTAATCACATTCAAGTTATAAAACACATCTTTAAATTTTCAAATTTAATAATTTCAAATCAACTTTGTTTAAGAAAAATTCTTAAATAAATATAATTTCAAATCAATTTTATCTTCAAATTTAATTCAATAGTTTCAATTTAGTTCAATTCACAAATTTATTTAAATTTCAATTCAATTCCAAATTAATTAAATCTCAATTTCAAATTAATTTTCAATTCCAAACTAAAACTTGAAATATCATTTCATATAAATTTTCTTAGAAATATTCATAGTTCGATTAAAAGTCCAATCTTTTAAAACAAATCAACTTTCGGAAATTTACTCCGTATTTCAATTTTTTGCTTAAAAATCTAAACTCCGAATAATTAAACAATTTCATTTACCAAGTTTAAATTCCAACATCTCGAGCTTCAATTCAAAATAATTCAATTTCCATAATTTGGATTTTATTCTTAAAATCAATTCATTTAAATAATTTCAAAACAACTTTTAAAATCATTTAATTTAACCAACCCGGTGTCCGTATATAATTTTCTAACCTATGGCCAAGTGGATAATTATTTCAATTTTAATTTCAAGGATGGATATGTATCATTTCAATCCAAATAGATGTCATAGGTATATCATTTCAACCTATTCCTTAATTTATTCGAAATGATTCAGTTTACAGTTTTATATGCAATAAACAATACATAGGATGATAGCATGATATATCAAAATAAATAAACAACCAATCTCGACCAATAGCATCCATCACAACCAATCAACCATAAATCCAATAACATTCACAACAATTTTATAATTATCAATATCGAGTAATATACTACCAATTTTAAATTTAAATTTATTTTAACGGTCAATTTAAATTCTATCAGTTAATTCATATATCAATATAGATGATAAATTAAACCTACCAAACAACAGCCAATAAATTTCATATCACTTCAGAATATAAATTTAACTAACAAAAATTATTTTAGTCAATTGTGAGCGTATAAACACTCACCTTTGATTCAAAGCCCATTAATAAGGCCCAAAATTTCACATTCTCAGATCTGAACGAAACCTGCGCCGAAATGTCCGAAATTCAGATACAATCCTAACAAAAGAAACCGCGCGTAAAACGGAGTTCGTATGTGGAAGTTATAGCGATAATTGCGAGTTGAAATCAAATAATAAAAAAAACAAAGAACACATTCTCACCCAAATATATGTCACGTCATCATCTTCCAAGCACTCACGCACTACAGGAACACGCACAGCACTTGCAGAACGAACGCACGCAACTAGGAGCGACCGGACGTTGATCAGGGGATGCCATCTCATGCGCCTCTCCTTGCTCCACCTCCGCGCCAAGTTTCGCCACCCCATTCGCCACCGTTTGCACGAAAAACGTGAAAATACGCACGGCATTCAAAGCCAGATCCTGGCGAATCCGTGACGTATTAGCATAGATCAACCGTATGGATTTGAAGAGCTCGCCGAGATCTACACTTTTGCTTTTGGAATTTTTCGATTTCGTTGAACGGATCGAGAGATATTAAGGAAAGAAGATCGGTAATTTCTGGCCATGGAATAGGTGGCGGCCATGGTTTGAAATTAGGGTTTCTGAAATGAAATAATGATAAAACTGTCTCGGTTTTGCGTGCGTATTTATAAAGGTAGGTCCAAAATCGTCTGAACTCCAATCGAGACGTGCCGCCAGACGTTTATACGGTTTTGCCCATATTCCGAACGTAATGGAACCAGTCCCAAGGCCTAATTCAATCGTATGTGGAAGATAGCTTTTGAAGTCGATAATTTTAATTAAATTCGAAATTAAATTTCTACGCATTTCAAGCTCGCACGGCCAAACGACAAGTCCGATTGCTACGAAAATTGAAACCTAACAATAATTCACTGTTACAAATCCGATGAAACTGGTTTCGTCGAAATCCGAGATAGTTGTAAAAATGGCTATTTATACTGTTAAATTTCAATATAAAATTCCCAATTTTAAATTATTAACTTTTAAATCAAATTTCAATTGTTCACAAATTTCATTTTTAATTTCACAGTAATTAACAATCTTTTACAATGCAGTTTTCCATTATAAATCCGGTATAAAAGATTACCTTAGATTCAGCGTTCAATTATATTGTAATTCAAATTCAAGTTATTTAATTCCAATTGAATTCTTTTATTTTGATTTACACTTTCATTATTGAATCAATCATTTACTTATACATTATTATCAATAGTTTATAATTCATTTACTTTCATTTTCTTTAGCTATCATCTTATTTAAATTCACAGTAATATTAAATTACATTCATTTACGTTGATTTCAATATTATAACTTCAATATTAAATGTAACATTTTATTTATTTCGTTGTTTACAATCAAATTCAATTCGTTTCAATTACTTGTTACACTCAAATTTAAATCTTTACTTATGTTCAATTACAAGTTAACATATTTATCAAATTACCGTTTCAGTTATTATTTGATTTCAATCAACTGTAATATTAAGTTACATTTATTTATATTAGTTTCAATAACATAAACTTCCACTATTAAATCTACCATTTTATTTATTCTTTGTTTACAATCATAACCAATTTGGTTTACAATCAAATTCAATTCATTATTTACATTCAATACAAGTTAACATCCATATTTAATTTACAAATAAGTTATTTCAGAATTCAGTTTTGTATTTTAACTTGTAATTCACATTTAACAACGGAAAAATTTATTTCCTTCGGATTTTTATCCAATTTTTTTTTATTTTAATTCGTATTTTTTTTAAAGTGTTAAAAATACGGGTCGTTACATTCTCCCCGACTTAAAACTTTTCGTCCTCGAAAAGGAACGGAGAAGGGGAAACCATTATTTAGATATAATTCATTCAAAATATTTGACTTATTTGCAAAATTTAGTTATAGGTTTTTTAAAATCTCAAAATTTTCTAACTCCCGGATTTTTGAAAAATTTTGGCAGCACCTCTTTTGCGCGGCTAGGACCGAAAAATTTCACAGTGGTAATAATTGCATGATATACATCTCATTACAAGAATGAGGCATCCCAAAACATGGGGAACACAATAATATACCACAGCATAAACTGTAATCCGAGAACGTACCTTTTATTAAGCGTTTATTAGCATTTCAACTTACATTTTGCATTTAGCGCAGAAGCGAGCTCCACAAGCGAAGCGCAACCTTTTGTCACCTATTAAAATACTCAACAACAAATGATAACCAAGCATATAAAGGTATATCGATATACTTAGCATATACAACATATAAATAACGTATTTAACTTCAAAACTGAAAATTTTAAATTCAGGACAGCGAACAAATCTCAGTTTTTTGGTCATCTAAACGATAAAATTTTAAAATGGAATCTAAATAAAAGTTGTTGCATTCGTTTCAGGCTTTTCGGAATGTCCAAAATCATCAAATTCGGACCATCCGTTCAAAAGTTACGGTCGTTTTACTAAATGGATACGCCTCAGCCTGGGCAACGAATTGCGCAGGTCAGCGACGTTCACTCCCCTTTTCGACCATCTAAATGACAGCAAAACACAAAACACTTAAAGCAAAAGTTTTAACTTAAGTTCTTAGATTTCCAGAAATAGCAAGATCGTCAAAATCTGATAAATCAGTAAAAAGTTATGGTGAAAATACTAAGGGTATATGCTATTGATTTTGCTTCCCTTTTTCACAGGCCAGCGAGAAGATTCAAATTTTTAACTAAGTAAATGAATGAATTTCTCAAGACACTCTAAACAAAAGTCGTGCTACAATTTCTAAGCTTTCCGACAAGTCTAAGATCGTCAAATTTCGTCCAGCCATTTAAAAGTTATGGTTGTTTTCGTTTCAGCATATATTGGACAATTTTGGATTTTTTCAAAATTTTGCTTTTATTATTTCAAAGTACAAACCATCAAACTTCAAATTTTCTAAAGAAACAATCATAAACACAAAGTCGTTTATTTTCTTATTTATCCATGAAATAAGTTTACATTCGATTTGTTTTCGATTTATTCAAGTTTGTTTCATTCATAATTTAAATTCAAGTCAATTTGCTTCAATTTAATTTGAATTCAATTATATTTAATTTCACTTTGGTTCAAATTTGAATTTAATTATTTAAAATTTTTATTCCGTTTATTCAATTCCATTTACACTAATGAATTCTATTTAATCAATTACCATCCATCTAACAACCAATGCATATCAAACATTAACATCCATCTAAAATCTACACTAAATCAATTATACATTTCCAAGTCAAAATTTTAATTTCATACACTTCCAAGTTTATTGACATTTAGTTTTATTCAAATTTAATTAGTTTCTATTTACAAATTTTATATTTAATTAATTTTAAATTTAATTCATTTTACAACTTAAATTTCCTTTATATTTACAACTATCAATAGATCTTCACATTTTATTATTCGCAATCACACTTGTATATTATTCATTTACTTATCCTTATTAGCATTTTAAACTTTTTAAGTATTTGGTAAGTTATAGCTATGCAAATAGAATGTAGTTAAACAATATACAACTTCTTTTCATTCAATTTGAGTGTTATACCTATTAAATAAATTTCCAATTTATTATTTTCCAAATTAAGGGTTACTACTACAATTTTAATTTTTTTTTTAAATATATATATATATATATATACACTAATATCTTTATATCTCAAATCAAACTTTTTAGAAGAATTTTAATCAGCATTGAAATATATATATATATACTTATTTTCATTTCATACTTTAGAAAATTACAATTTTTAATCAAAACAGGGTTTAGAAAAACTATTAAGTGATCTCCCCCACTTGGACTCTCGAAAATAAACGTCGATGATGCGTGCACTCATCACCGAAATCATTCTCTAGTGTCAAGTGGGGAGTATAACACTTACTTCATTTGAAAATCCTTTGAAAACAATTTCTAATCGAATATACTATCATATAATACTTATATTATACATTTCAAATTTTTGTTAATAAATTTTCAAAACACCGGAATTTAAATTCTCCATCTTAATTTAAATTCATTTTTATTTTATTTTATTTACCATTTATATTCATTGTCAATCATATTTACAAGTTTCATTTCTTAAAATCATCCAATAGTCAATAGTTAGAAATATTGACTAATCAACAATAAACGATGATAATCTAATATTATCATCTCCTAATAACCAATACAATCAAAATTTATCAATTTTCAAGATAATTCTTTTATATATAAAATATAATCCAAAACAATATTATGTCAATCTGTCTTATTCGAGTGTTTAGAAATTCCTATCGATGCCTTGGCGTCCCAAGTACCAACCAGAATTCATAAATACTCAACGGAACAAATTAACACAATATAAAATCATTTTTATATCAAAATTACAAATACGCTCTCTCATATACACTCAAACTCATTCATAAGGTTTAACCCTATTTCAATGAGTTATTCCCCACTAGAGCCAAGGTAATCTAAACCAAAGCTCTGATACCAACTGTAACGGCCCGCATTTTTGACCATTCAAGTCGACAAAACATACGCACATACTGACTCAAATAATCCAAAATACAGATAGTTATTGGGGGTAAATAAGAAATAGATAAGAAAGAATAGAAACAAACATAGAATCTCGCAGCGGAAGGAACAAGATATAATAATAAAATAACAGTTCATGAAGCTGTTAAATAAATAAATTTGATTATTATTATACATCATAAATCAGAGTTACATACATATCAGAGATAATACAACAATGCAGCGGAAAAATAATACAGTAGTAGAATACAAATGATGTAATACCAAACTCCGTCTTCGTCCTCCAGAATAGATCTTCAACCTAATCTGAAATGCTCAGGCTGACCCGAGCGTAATGAAAGGACAAAACACTCGAGTCAGGACTAAAATATCTCATGTAAGTTAAATGGAATAAGTAAATATGAGTGTGATGGCGTCGGAGATGTTTACGGGTTTTAGACACCTCCTATCCAGTGTTTAACGTGCGTGCATTAACTTAAGAGATGTTCGGGATTTCCATCTCCTAAGGATCCGTTAAACTATCTACTATGTAATAGAATAAGCTATATACAATAATGTCTATCATAAAGTAAAATATCATTCCTAGCATTAAGCCATGGCCCATTCCACCCTTAACACAGTTTATAAATGTCATAGTCTATATAGCACCATAAGCCCCACCGTAAACTAGTGGTTATCAGAGGGTACCCCATAGGTATAACACAAATCAAAATCGTAGCGGTCGCGAATAGGATAATCAGCATGACAAGGTACATGAGGCGATACCAACTAGGATACTAGTAGTTGCGTCATCCGGACTGATGTTGGGCATAGCAGCTACTACCCCAACACCGCGAAACAACACTACCATAATCGAGGGGTGCACCCAAATCGAATCACAAAAGTAATAGATATGGTAACGAAGAAGTATGTCCGCTAGAGGTGGCGAACCTCAATGGCCCGGCAGGGCTCCTGTTTTAGTCATGTCAGGGGTCATCCAAAATCGTTCTCTTTCTTCAGTCAACGCGTTCATCAAATCATCCACTTCATTCTGGATCAACACTCCTCGTATATTAGTTATTAAAGTGGTTTTCAGTATCGACAGAGAGTATGTTCATATCCGATCCCGGTCTGTTTAATAACTACGTAATATTACACCGGTGGCTCTTTTACGTTTTCAAAATCAATTCATAATTGATTATCAAAAATATCGTATTCGCTTCAAAAAAATCAAATCCATTTCAAAATCATCATATCTACTCAAAATATACAATTTCATTTCAAAAATCATTTTCGCCTCAAATTCCACAAAACGATTCACATAAACTCGAATTCCAAAATTTAAAATTTAATCAAATCTCGCATCATCAATTTCAACTCGATTCAGCTTCTCAATGAACCATTTCAAATTATCAATTTCAAATACATATTTGAACCATAAAATAAGCCATTCCAATTTCCATATATCTCAAAGCTTTAAATATTCACATTTCAAAACTAAATTTGATAATTCCATTTATACCTCAATTTAATTTCATTACATTTTGTTTCTGAGATATTTCTTTAATCATTTCAATACATCTAAATACGACTTCAATTTAAAATTTTAAATAAACAAAATATCCCATTTAAATTTATATAAGTTTGAAATATTCATTTAAGTCACTTTTAATCACATTCAAGTTATAAAACACATCTTTAAATTTTCAAATTTAATAATTTCAAATCAACTTTGTTTAAGAAAAATTCTTAAATAAATATAATTTCAAATCAATTTTATCTTCAAATTTAATTCAATAGTTTCAATTTAGTTCAATTCACAAATTTATTTAAATTTCAATTCAATTCCAAATTAATTAAATCTCAATTTCAAATTAATTTTCAATTCCAAACTAAAACTTGAAATATCATTTCATATAAATTTTCTTAGAAATATTCATAGTTCGTTTAAAAGTCCAATCTTTTAAAACAAATCAACTTTCGGAAATTTACTCCGTATTTCAACTTTTTGCTTAAAAATCTAAACTCTGAATAATTAAACAATTTCATTTACCAAGTTTAAATTCCAACATCTCGAGCTTCAATTCAAAATAATTCAATTTCCATAATTTGGATTTTATTCTTAAAATTAATTCATTTAAATAATTTCAAAACAACTTTTAAAATCATTTAATTTAACCAACCCAATGTCCGTATATAATTTTCTAACCTATGGCCAAGTGGATAATTATTTCAATTTTAATTTCAAGGATGGATATGTATCATTTCAATCCAAATAGATGTCATAGGTATATCATTTCAACCTATTCCTTAGTTTATTCGAAATGATTCAGTTTACAGTTTTATATGCAATAAACAATACACAGGATGATAGCATGATATATCAAAATAAATAAACAACCAATCTCGACCAATAGCATCCATCACAACCAATCAACCATAAAGCCAATAACATTCACAACAATTTTATAATTATCAATATCGAGTAATATACTGCCAATTTTAAATTTAAATTTATTTTAACGGTCAATTTAAATTCTATTAGTTAATTCATATATCAATACAGATGATAAATTAAACCTACCAAACAACAACCAATAAATTTCATATCACTTCAGAATATAAATTTAACTAACAAAAATTATTTTAGTCAATTGTGAGCGTATAAACACTCACCTTTGATTCAAAGCCCATTAATAAGGCCCAAAATTTCACAGTCTCAGATCTGAACGAAACCTGCGCCGAAATGTCCGGAATTCAGATATGATCCTAACAAAAGAAACTGCGCGTAAAACGGAGTTCGTATGTGGAAGTTATAGTGATAATTGCGAGTTGAAATCAAATAATAAAAAAAACAAAGAACACATTCTCACCCAAATTTATGCCACGTCATCATCTTCCAATCACTCACGCACTACAGGAACACGCACAGCACTTGCAGAACGAACGCACGCACGCAACTAGGAGCGACCGGACGTTGATCAGGGGATGCCATCGCGTGCGCCTCTCCTTGCTCCACCTCCGCGCCAAGTTTCGCCACCCCATTCGCCACCGTTTGCACGAAAAACTTGAAAATACGCATGACATTCAAAGCCAGATCCTGGCGAATCCATGACGTATTAGCATAGATCAACCATATGGATTTGAAGAGCTCGCCGAGATCTACACTTTTGCTTTTGGAATTTTTCGATTTCGTTGAACGGATTGAGAGATATTAAGGAAAGAAGATCGGTAATTTCTGGCCATGGAATAGGTGGCGGCCATGGTTTGAAATAGGGCTGTTATGGTAACGGTAAATTTACTATTACCATACCATTACCAGCCAATCGGTTACCATTTTCGAGTTAAATCGGTATACCAGTTTAATCGGTATGGTAACGGTAAATTTACCATTTTCTACGGTAAATCATCGGTAACATTTCTTCAATACCAGTGGTAATGGTAATTTTACCAGTCAATTTAAAATACATGTATATTCATTTAACATGCTTTATTATAGGCATTTAGAACGAAGCAAATGATTAAATTTAGTTTATAAACCAGGTGAAATAATGTTAAATACATTTCACTTCTTTCTCATTTATGTTTTATATGAAGTAACATTATAAATTGTATAATGAAGCACCATTATGGTGTGAATACGTGTTATGTTACTAACCTTTTTGTAGACAAATGGTAATTTACCATTACCAATGTAACGGTTACCAGATTATCGGTATACCAGCTTTCGGTATACCAGCCTATCGGTAACGGTAACGGTAAGCAATTTTCTCTTACCAGTAAAAATGGTACGGTAATGGTATTTGTAAAATGGTAATGGTAACCATTACCATAACAACCCTAGTTTGAAATTAGAGTTTCTGAAATGAAATAATGATAAAACTGTCTCGGTTTTGCGTGCGTATTTATAAAGGTAGGTCCAAAATCGTCCGAACTCCAATCGAGACGTGCCGCCAGGCGTTTATAAGGTTTTACCCATATTCCGAACGCAATGGAACCAGTCCCAAGGCCTAATTCAATCGTATGTGGAAGATAGCTTTTGAAGTCGATTATTTTAATTAAATTTGAAATTAAATTTCTACGCGTTTCAAGCTCGCACGGCCAAACGACAAGTCCGATTGCTACGAAAATTGAAACCTTACAATAATTCACTATTACGGATCCGATGAAACTGGTTTCGTCGAAATCCGAGACAGTTGTAAAAATGGCTATTTCTACTGTTAAATTTCAATATAAAATTCCCAATTTTAAATTATTAACTTTTAAATCAAATTTCAATTGTTCACAAATTTCATTTTTAATTTCACAGTAATTAACAATCTTTTACAATGCAGTTTTCCATTATAAATCCGGTATAAAAGATTAACTTAGATTCAACGTTCAATTATATTGTAATTCAAATTCAAGTTATTTAATTCCAATTGAATTCTTTTATTTCGATTTACACTTTCATTATTGAATCAATCATTTACATATACATTATTATCAATAGTTTATAATTCATTTACTTTCATTTTCTTTAGCTATCATCTTATTTAAATTCACAGTAATATTAAATTACATTCATTTACGTTGATTTCAATATTATAACTTCAATATTAAATGTAACATTTTATTTATTTCGTTGTTTACAATCAAATTCAATTCGTTTCAATTAATTGTTACACTCAAATTTAAATCTTTACTTACGTTCAATTACAAGTTAACATCTTTATCAAATTATAGTTTCAGTTATTATTTGATTTCAATCAACTGTAATATTAAGTTACATTTATTTATATTAGTTTCAATAACATAAACTTCCACTATTAAATCTACCATTTTATTTATTCTTTGTTTACAATCATAACCAATTTGGTTTACAATCAAATTCAATTCATTATTTACATTCAATACAAGTTAACATCCATATTTAATTTACAAATAAGTTATTTCAGAATTCAGTTTTGTATTTTAACTTGTAATTCACATTTAACAACGCAAAATTTTATTTCCTTCGGATTTTTATCCAATTTTTTTTATTTTAATTCGTATTTTTTTTAAGTGTTAAAAATACGGGTCGTTACATTATCCGTATCACTTGACAGGTTAGAAAATAGTATATAGACCCGTGGTTATTTTATATATTTTTTCTGGATATTTTTAAGTATTTTAAAAATGTAAATTATGACATTTTGATTAAATTTGAATTTAAAATGATTTATTAAAGTGTTATTGATTTTTCTATGAATATAAAATGTTAAACAGATGAATGCTTAAAATGGTAATTGGAATTTAACTTGACTTGGAATTGTGAGATTTGGTTTTAAAAATGGAAGTTTATGTAAAAGAAATAAAACGGAAATTTGGTTTTATTTGTGAAATGATAAATTAAATTAAAGTGTCAAGTGAATGCAAAGAATAGGAAAATTGTACACTTGAATTTAATAAGTGGAGTAATGAAAATTTTGATATTTATTTGTGAAATTTCCTTTATAAAATTTACATTAAAGGGTATTTAAATGTACATTTTTGAAGTGGAAAAATATGATTTTTATATGTTAAAATGGTTTAAATTGAAGATTTTATTGATTCTGAAATTCTAGTGTAAATCTGGAAATTCTTTTAGTAGCACTTCAGAAATGCTATCGTTTTTGAATAATAACTAAAATCTGAACTAAAGTGAATTTGTAGCACTTTGTAAGTGCTGTAGTTGCAGAAATGAACTAAAAGGCTAAAATGAACTAAAGGCTATTACAACACTTTGTAAGTGCTGTAGTCACAGAAACTAAACTTAAAACCTGAAACTAATAACAGAGCTATTGTAGCACTTGTTAAGTGCTGCAATTGGCTGAAATGTGATTTTGAATGTAATTGAACTAGTACAGCAGTTTGTAAAAGCTGTCTTTGCTGAATTGAACTATTTTGCAACTAAAACTGAACTATTACAGTAGTTTTTAAATGCTGCCTTTGCTGAATTGAATTGTTTTTAAAATGTAGCTAACCGCAGTATTTCTAAGTGCTGCGGAAGCTGAAATTTAAATGTTTAAAGTATTTAAATAAGCTCAGAAAAATTTAAAATTTGAAATTTAATATTTAATTTGAAGGTATAATGACTTCATCTTTTAATGGTTTAAATGAATGATTTTTATTCGAATTCATAAACTATTTTTAAATCTATAACCACGGGTACACTTCTCTGTATGCCATTTTATTTCCTTGTGATTTATTTGGATGCACACCTTTAATTTGAGAGTGTGGCTAGAGGTGAGCGATTACTGCAGCTCTGCATTACCCTAGTCACATTAACACTGTTATTTGCAATGGTTTACTTTAATATGGATAGTTCTATGATAGTGTTATTACTGCTCAGTTTACGGTTTGACTGATCCTTAGATGTAACGACCCGCTATTTTGGACCATTCAAATCGACAATAAATCCACACATGTCTGACTTGAATAATTCAAAATATCAGATTGTTAATTTAAATTTGGCAAAACTCAGCATATGCAGTAAATAAATCAATCACAGAATCACAGACACAGAGTAATGATACGCAGCGGAATAGATAAAATAGTAGTTCATGAAGCTACTATATAAACATCAGAGTTAAAAATAAAATACACAGAATATCTCAAATGCAGTGAAGTCTCCAGTACAACAG
Organism: Allium fistulosum; assembly: GCA_030737815.1. Taxonomy (NCBI): domain Eukaryota; kingdom Viridiplantae; phylum Streptophyta; class Magnoliopsida; order Asparagales; family Amaryllidaceae; genus Allium; species Allium fistulosum. The sequence continues at coordinate 478,553,867 of CM060908.1, forward strand.
ATGACTTCTCTGAACAAATCAACTAGAAGAGCTGAAAGCTGAGGCGATAGTTGGATCTCCAAAGGAAGCTCCAAACTCCAAGGGTGAGTCTCAAATGCTGTATTCAAATGCTGTATCACTCGGTCTGACCCGAGCGTAAAGCAAACACAAAACACTCGAGTCAGGATTAACATTCTTATATAAATAAATCCAACTCAAGTGAAATATCAATTGAAATACGAGTAACTTAAAGGATGTTGGGATAACCATCCTCTAAGGATCTTCAGAACTATCTACAAGGTGGAAATATACATTTTAACACCGTGGTCATTTTAATTAAATTTATACTTGAAACCCAAATATCATTTCATTTCAAATATATCTATTTTCCAAAATAGTATATATAGGTTAAATAATTTATAAAGTAAAGCATTTACCATTTTCCTCAAGTCTCACAAATCGATTCAAATCAACTCAAATTTCAAATTCCAATTTAATTCAATCTAAATTTTTCCATTTAGTTCAATTCAGTTTCTAAATAACAAATTCAATTTATTTTGATTTCAAATACAGATCTGAATCACAAAATAAGTCATTTAAATTTCAATATAAATTTCAAAGCTTTAATATTCAACAATTTCAAAGTTAAATTTGACATTTTCATATAGCTCTTGATTTAACTTCATTTATTATTTAATCAGGGGATATTCACTTAATAAATTCAATATCATTTAACTAGCCTTAAATTACATTTTTACTAAATATTTCCTTAACTTTATTTTAAACAAGAAATATTTATTAAGTTACTTAAATCAAAACCAAGTTATAAGTCATATCTTAAATTCCAATTTCAATAAGTTTCAAATCATTTTAATTAAATAAAATTCTTTAATGAATACATTTCAACTAAATTCAAATTTTCTTCCCAACCTTAATTTGTTCAATTTATTACCAAAATCTATAAAATATAAATTTTTCTTCCCAACTCCATAAAATTTTATTTTCAAAATATTTAAATATGTGGACCAACGGTGTTTGTATATATTTCTATCATATGGTAAAGTGATACGGATATTTATCGTTTCAATCCGTAATTTAAATATATACGGGTAGATATCATTCAACCCGTAATCCCAATTTTAATTCAAATGAAAATCGCTTGGGTTTATCATTTCAACCCATAACGATTTTCTCCTATTCTAAAGTCCGTTCGGGTATGTATCATTTCAACCCATAGTGATTTTCTAAACTACAGGGAACTTGCAGAGTGATAACAGATAATACAATAAAATAACAGACATATATCATCAATAACAATATAATATAAACAACAGGATATGGTGTCATATCCCGTAGGTGAACAGTTACAGATAATAGCATATATAACAAATTTAAATAACTACAACAGCATATTTCAATTGTCGTTTCAATTGAAATCAAATTTAATAAATACAAGAACGTTAATCGTGAGTGATTTCTCACCTTTCGAGGCTAGGGAGATGTGACGACCAGGACTTTCTCTCTATAGAAAGTCGTATCGCTAATAAGAAAGAAAGGGGTGAGAAGTAGAAAAGAGAAGAAGAGAAAAGAAAACAAACACAATTACTCACAGCGGAAACGAACAAAATATATTATATCACATAAATATTACATAGTATCATATACAACACTTATCAGAGTTACACAGATTTCATATCATATATTAGACAGTTATAAACATCTGTCTAGTTATTACATCTCAATACAAAACAAAGATCTAAACAAGATCAACACAGCGGAAACTACTATCTATATCTACAACGCTGAAGCCTCCTGCTCCATTGCTCCTCCAAATTACTCGTCAAAGCTAACCTGAATCCCTTGGCTACTCGTAAAAATTTGAGTACCCAAGAGTTTATAAAACAGAAATAAACAACTTGGGTCAGACATGGGTCTGGTGTGAGTAACAGGTTAAACTTGTTTAACTTCAAAACCTTTTTGAAAGAAAAGGTATCACGTAAGACTCCCCACCAATAAATATGGGTAAGTTTTTACCTTACGCTAACCAAAACATTTGATAGGAAATTCGATTGTATTATAATAGGTCTAGGGTTTTCAAATAAATATGAAATAGCTGGAATGCTTACATCTCACGTTCCAACATAGTTGGGCACAACTAAAACGTACGGCACTTATTGGAGTTTGGATTCCATCAATGGCAGGGCTACCGGGGTACCGCCCGTCACAGTACGTGGCCTAGATCACCGTACCGAGGATCACTCCCAATCCCCTGCAACACAAGGCCGGAACATCCCTTACTGGATAATTCCCGCACAAGATACCTCACGGTTGGGATCAGCAACCGCACACACTAAGCCGAAATAAGAAGGGACTTCTAGACAGAGGTAATCTTGTCCTACTTGGGTGCTACCCACTAACCTTGCTGCACCTCCCCTGTTTTAGCCATTTCCGGTTTGTGAGGCTTGAGGTCACGATTACCTTTAATCAGAACATATCACTTAGAATGCTCATCGTCCGCCTGACGATGTGCTGAAAGCATTCAATCCATACAAGTTCGTTCCGGGTTCGAACGAAACCGAAGGCATTATCTCGTTACACTCGTTTTGGAATCACCCTCAGAGTTAACGACAATAACCCTTGCACTCTGAATCTTCATCTTCACTTGATTCACGACCTATCGTAAATTTGGATCGATGTGGTATTCGGGTCTTCAGACCTGGAAATCCGGTATACGGAAACCCGATCCCGGTCTCATCGAAATCCAAAGCGTATCTTTTAAGGCCAAGTTGTTTTAAAGGTTAAAACAATTCAATTCATTATCTTTATTCACAAAGGAAGATAATTCACACAGATAATCAACATTATCAGATAATCCATTCAATTCAACTAACATCCATATCATACAGCATATATCTCATCAGAGATATCAATCAATGTCAAGTATCCAATACTAACACCCATTCATAAGTAATGATTTATATCATCTCTAATTAATTTAAAGTGAATTAAATTAATTACTTTATTTTATAAATCCTGCTTACTTAACCATTAATTAATTACAATTTAATTAATTAATTATCTTCTAATATTTCATTTCAATTAATCATCAAGTAATTTATCCTTAATTAATTTCTCAAATTAATTATCCTTAACCATTATAGTAATTAACTTTTAATTACTTATAAATTAATTAACTATAATTAATTAAATTAATCAACTATAATTAATTACATTAATCCTTAATTAATTACATTAATTTATCACTTCATTTATTAATTATTCTTAATTAACCAATCTTAATTACATCATTAATTATATTAATAAATGATCCTTAATTACAACTTAATTATTAATTACTTAATTAAATTAATTACATTAAGTAATTAATCTTTAATTAAACAACATTTATTAATCACCTTGATTAATCTTCAATCAGTAATTAACTACCCTTAATTACTGTCATTAACTAAATTAATTACTCCTTAATTAATTCTTTAATTAATCCCTTGATTAATTATTCAAAGTAATTAACTCAAATTACTTCTATTAATACTATCATTATTCCACTAATTACTTCCAGTAATTATCATATTATTTACTTCCCTAAATAATCTTACTTTAATAATTACATTAAGTAATTATTATCAAATCATCTCTTGATTATTCTAAATTAATTAAACTTAATTAATTAACTTAAACTAAATCAAATTAACTTCAATTAATTACAATAAGTAAATAATTCTTAATTACTTCCAATAAATAATCACATTTAAAACAAATTCTATAATTGATTATCTTTAAATTAATTAATCTAATTAATTATTAATATTAATCACATTAATTAATTATTTAATAATCCATAGTTAATGACTTTCATTAACAATTATTTAATTATTTTTCTTAAGTAATTATCTTATATTAATTATTATTAATCCTAAATTAATAAATCTTAATAACCAATTTATTAACCTCTAATTACTAAATTAATTAAGTGTTAACCATAACTTAATTAATATTTAATTACTTATTAATTAATTCCTAACCATTAATTAATACTCTAATTTATAACCCTCAATTATAAATTTATCATCCCTAATTAATTTATCTTAATCATAAATAATTTAGTTTAAACCTTTAATTACTTATTTAATTAATCCAAATGATTAATTAATCAAACAAATTTAATTATCCATTAAATTTCCTAATAAATTAAATGAACACAATTCTCTAATTACTTTAAGATAAAACTTTGTCCTTATTAATAATCAAGTTATCATTTACAAAGTATTTTAAATTCTTAATTATAAATTAATTAATTCAAATCATTAATTAATTAAATTAATTAAACCACTTTAATTACCTTAAAGATTTCATGATTTAAACTTTAAGATAAAACATTTTTCTTATCCATGGTTAGATTTATCATTCACAATTACATTTGAAACATTCATTTCAAAATTTACTTATAAATTTCATTTTAAATTCAAGCTTTAAAATGAACCCAATTTACCTTCAATAAAATTTTAATCAATTTAAAACCATTAACTTTACCTTATAAAGAATACTTTCTCTTATAAAAAGAATTTTACAAGAGTTTAAACCAATTTCCTTTAAAATTCAAAACCTTTAAATATAACTAACATTTAAACTTATTTAAACATTTAAATTTATAAATTTATTTATTTCAAATCTAAGATTCAAAACCAAACTTGACTCCATAATTTAAAACTTGATTTCAATTCTTGTTTCAATATTTCTTTACAAATTTAAATTTAGATTTAAATTAAACAGACAGGTTAAAAACCTGGCAACACAAAAGGTACTCGAGACCATATCAACTACTTCGAGTCGCAATACTAAAAACTTCGAGACTCACACGAACAAAACTCGAGAAACTCGAGTTGCCTTCTCCTGTAAAACCAGACTTCACCCAGGCATATCACAATCGCGTGCACGTGCACACCCCACTGCCAGAGCTCCGATCATCGATGACTTCCCCCACCAGTCGACGTTCATCCACCTACCAGAATCCAATCACTCGAGCAACGAAATGAAGACGAATTCAAGATCGAGCCTAAAATCGAAACTGGAACCACAGACCACCATTTCAAAAACTGGCAACAACTCCTCGTCCTCGAAATCTCGATCACCAGAACGCCAGCGACTTCGGCGACGAGTTCATCCACGTCACGACTACAATTTCCCAGAGTTCTATTGAACTCGATCGACTAGAGACATCGGGAAAGACCAATTTCCGATTAATACAAGAACTAGGGCTACAACCCCATTCTGATCACCGCCGCCTCCACAATGTTTAGAACACCTTCCAGATAATTTTCCCACCATCTCTGATAGCTTCTCTACCCACAAAAAGAATCCCGACCCTTCAATAACAATAGATCACCAAATATCACAAATTTCCCACTTTTCGTTCATCACAGAACTGCACCCTCATTTCTAAACTATAAATTGTGATTCTAATACCAAAAATCATGTTATAACTTATGTTTTCAATTTATATACCTGAATTTATAAATTACAAGGTTTGAGTTTTCACTTTTATAAACATTGCTCTGTGGTTTTTAGTTTACAGAGATACTCAGTTTTGAATTTGACTTAATTTAAAATTTAAACTTTAGTTTATGATGAAACAAACTAATTTTGTTTAATATCTGAAATCCAAATCAAGACTAGATCATGGGGTAATGATTTTAGATCAAAACTGGAGCCTGGAATTAAGGAAAACAGAGACACATTGATACAAAGCAACATGCACACCTATATACATTCAGATATATATGCAAAACCATCCATAAACATTTACACAAAACACATTTATCACAGAAATAAGCATGCAAACATAATTATACTTAAGTTATTTTAAGTAAGAATGTTACTCACCTGTAAAAAAAATGAAACAGAGGCAGACTTAAGCTTTTGAAAACTTGAACAGGCTTTGACTTAAACTGGAAAATGATTTGATCTTTTAAAACTTGAAACTGAAATGCTTTAAATCCCCAGAAGTTTTGCATGCTACTGAATCTTGCATGTTGCCTCTAGTTAGAAGAATGAATGCAAGCAGTTTTGAGTTGCTTTCCAGATTGAAAAGAAATATGCAGGCAGACAGATTTTTGAAAATGAAGGTTGCAGGCTGATTCTTTGATTTGAGAAAATGAATTTGGTTTTGAGGAAGATGTTTACTGATCTCAGTTTGAAGCATTTGATTTTGTTTGAGGAAGATTTCCAGATTTGAATATGAATTCATTTTCTTAAAAGATAATTACTGATTTAGATTAGAGGAAAAGTTTGAGAAGTGGTATTGATTTTCAGGCTTTTGAATTGGATTGAGGTATTAGATTTTTGAACATGAACAAGAAAGTTTACTGATCTGATTTCCAGATTTGTTTAGAGAAAGAGTTTCTTGTTTTTGAAGAGGAAAAAAATAGAAAGAATGAAATGAATATATGCAATTGTTTATATATATGTAATTTTGATTTTATAAAATAAAAGAAAAAGAAAATAAATAAGGACACTTGTCCTATACATTTGTTTATTTAATTACACATGTTTTTACAAAGCTTTAGATAAATGACACATGTCCTTTAAGTAATTACTCATAATTCTATTTATTTTAAAATTATTTAAAAAGCCTTTTCTTATTTATTTATACACTTATCTATATATATATCTTTTTAAAGAGAAAAAAAAAAAGCTAATTATATTTATAAATAAAAATTCATACATATTAAAAATAATACATTATACTTATTATTTGAAAATAACATATTTTATATTTTAAACAAGAGATTATATTATCAAGAAATATTTAAAAGAAATAAAACAAACCATTTTTGTAAATCTTATTTAAACTTAAGTAAAAATATCTTAAACCAATTAAATATTTTCTTAAAGTATTTTAAAGCTATAAAATTACTTATTTAAATATCTTTGAAAATTCCGGATTAAATTAAATATAAATTCCCAATTTGCCAAAGCCTTCTATTTACAACATATATAAATAAATATATATATATTCAAATAGAAAATATCTTATTAACTTTTAAAAGATAAAATCATCAATTAATACTAATTTAATCAGATTATTAAATTAAATTCAAATCTTATTATCAAAGATTATCCATATCAATTTAATTATTCAACAGATTATTAAATTGATATTGTTAAAATTTCCGGGATATTACATTCCTTCCCCCTTAAAATAATTTCGTCCCCGAAATTTAAACAAAGGTAATTTAATAATCTTATTAAAGATTTTAATTTTAAATCACAAGCATATATTATCATCCATATGCTAACAACCATAGCAACCAAACATCCAAACAATCAATTCTAACTATCCAGACAAAATTCTAGATAAAATTCCTCGAGTTTCCCCAAGTATATATATATACCGGGATACTCGCTCTACAAACAACCTAAACTACTAAGCTATAGATCTCCTACACATCTAGATCTACAGAACTAATCAGGTTATCAGACTACAGACGAGTCTGACTCAACTACCAAACTTCCAAAACTGCAGATTCTACAACCAGAGATAGATCAAATACGTATTCCCTTAGAGATACGTAAAACTCTGAATTCCAGTTATCCAAACTGACAATTCAATCCTGAAAACCAAATACTTATCCAAATCAGAACACAGAAGAGATCCAAACATAACATTACTTCACAACATCAGTAGATTCCAAACTTACTTCTCCTATCCAGAGATATACTCCAAACTGCTTTCGCTGCTCAATTCTGATCTGAGGTAGAACACAAGCACAGACTGGACAACTCATTCCAGAAATAAGGTTCATTGATCCATAAAAGAAAACTCAGATACTCCAGCAAAACTTGAGCTGCTTCGCCAACTCCATCTTTAGGAAACATCCTTCCACTAGACTGAATCACCGGTATCACTCATGGAATCCAGTCGATAAGAAAACTCAACCTCCAGATGCGGACAAACTTCTGACTTCCCTGAAAACATCAGAAAAATTCTGACAACCCAAGAGAACACTCAGACAATCGCAAGTCACTTTTGCGATCAACCCAACCTATTTCCAAAGAAAAACTGTTCCTCTTTACCAATCAGAACAGCTTACACTTATTTATCCAATTTATCGAAGAAATGGATCCATTCTGCTGCTTCTGATCTTCACTTCCAGAAAAACTGCTCAGCTAGAAAACTTCTTGCCATCACAGAACACTCCGAGTAGCACTGCTGACACTGATGCTCCTATCCAAAGCTCTTCGAGAAACTCGAACTCCAAACCAACAGAAACACTGTGTTGAACTCAGCCACAACACCGAAGCATACACACTTCCTTAATCTTGTTCCAAAGAAAACATCTTCGGGAACATCCATCGTCACTGTATCTCATCATACAGCTACTATTACCTGAGGTATCAAGGTACCATCACTCGCTTCTGTTCAACCGACAGATCCAACTTTACTCATCCAAACTTCAAAAATAAACTCCGAACCATTACAGTTTCCTTCGGAGATCGATGAAATTCTTCACCACAGCAAAGCTTACTCGAGACGGTGTTAGGTCTACAGTCTCGACAGTTACACTTCCAACCTCAACACTCAAATTCTAACTATTGGTAGTCGTGTTACTCACACTACCACCTTATCTACCTTTATAACTTATATTGGAAAACCCGAACAGGTAACCCAACAAATAGGTAGAAATATATATATATATATATATTTAAAATGATACTTTTTATATAGAAATTATTTCTGGGTAAAATTATTTCATTTACCTCTTTAAAACAATACTGTGTCGAATTGTTCTATTTAAGTGTTTAGAGATCCCTATCAATAACGTTAATTACTCGTATTGACCAGAATCCATAAACTACTCAATAAACCAACCAACACAATATAAAACCATTTTATATTCACTAACAAATACGCGCTCATATCTATTAATACACTCAAATTCCCACCAGAGCCAAGGTTATCGCTAGCCTCAGCTCTGATACCACGTGTGACGACCAGGACTTTCTCTCTATAGAAAGTCGTATCGCTAATAAGAAAGAAAGGGGTGAGAAGTAGAAAAGAGAAGAAGAGAAAAGAAAACAAACACAATTACTCACAGCGGAAACGAACAAAATATATTATATCACATAAATATTACATAGTATCATATACAACACTTATCAGAGTTACACAGATTTCATATCATATATTAGACAGTTATAAACATCTGTCTAGTTATTACATCTCAATACAAAACAAAGATCTAAACAAGATCAACACAGCGGAAACTACTATCTATATCTACAACGCTGAAGCCTCCTGCTCCATTGCTCCTCCAAATTACTCGTCAAAGCTAACCTGAATCCCTTGGCTACTCGTAAAAATTTGAGTACCCAAGAGTTTATAAAACAGAAATAAACAACTTGGGTCAGACATGGGTCTGGTGTGAGTAACAGGTTAAACTTGTTTAACTTCAAAACCTTTTTGAAAGAAAAGGTATCACGTAAGACTCCCCACCAATAAATATGGGTAAGTTTTTACCTTACGCTAACCAAAACATTTGATAGGAAATTCGATTGTATTATAATAGGTCTAGGGTTTTCAAATAAATATGAAATAGCTGGAATGCTTACATCTCACGTTCCAACATAGTTGGGCACAACTAAAACGTACGGCACTTATTGGAGTTTGGATTCCATCAATGGCAGGGCTACCGGGGTACCGCCCGTCACAGTACGTGGCCTAGATCACCGTACCGAGGATCACTCCCAATCCCCTGCAACACAAGGCCGGAACATCCCTTACTGGATAATTCCCGCACAAGATACCTCACGGTTGGGATCAGCAACCGCACACACTAAGCCGAAATAAGAAGGGACTTCTAGACAGAGGTAATCTTGTCCTACTTGGGTGCTACCCACTAACCTTGCTGCACCTCCCCTGTTTTAGCCATTTCCGGTTTGTGAGGCTTGAGGTCACGATTACCTTTAATCAGAACATATCACTTAGAATGCTCATCGTCCGCCTGACGATGTGCTGAAAGCATTCAATCCATACAAGTTCGTTCCGGGTTCGAACGAAACCGAAGGCATTATCTCGTTACACTCGTTTTGGAATCACCCTCAGAGTTAACGACAATAACCCTTGCACTCTGAATCTTCATCTTCACTTGATTCACGACCTATCGTAAATTTGGATCGATGTGGTATTCGGGTCTTCAGACCTGGAAATCCGGTATACGGAAACCCGATCCCGGTCTCATCGAAATCCAAAGCGTATCTTTTAAGGCCAAGTTGTTTTAAAGGTTAAAACAATTCAATTCATTATCTTTATTCACAAAGGAAGATAATTCACACAGATAATCAACATTATCAGATAATCCATTCAATTCAACTAACATCCATATCATACAGCATATATCTCATCAGAGATATCAATCAATGTCAAGTATCCAATACTAACACCCATTCATAAGTAATGATTTATATCATCTCTAATTAATTTAAAGTGAATTAAATTAATTACTTTATTTTATAAATCCTGCTTACTTAACCATTAATTAATTACAATTTAATTAATTAATTATCTTCTAATATTTCATTTCAATTAATCATCAAGTAATTTATCCTTAATTAATTTCTCAAATTAATTATCCTTAACCATTATAGTAATTAACTTTTAATTACTTATAAATTAATTAACTATAATTAATTAAATTAATCAACTATAATTAATTACATTAATCCTTAATTAATTACATTAATTTATCACTTCATTTATTAATTATTCTTAATTAACCAATCTTAATTACATCATTAATTATATTAATAAATGATCCTTAATTACAACTTAATTATTAATTACTTAATTAAATTAATTACATTAAGTAATTAATCTTTAATTAAACAACATTTATTAATCACCTTGATTAATCTTCAATCAGTAATTAACTACCCTTAATTACTGTCATTAACTAAATTAATTACTCCTTAATTAATTCTTTAATTAATCCCTTGATTAATTATTCAAAGTAATTAACTCAAATTACTTCTATTAATACTATCATTATTCCACTAATTACTTCCAGTAATTATCATATTATTTACTTCCCTAAATAATCTTACTTTAATAATTACATTAAGTAATTATTATCAAATCATCTCTTGATTATTCTAAATTAATTAAACTTAATTAATTAACTTAAACTAAATCAAATTAACTTCAATTAATTACAATAAGTAAATAATTCTTAATTACTTCCAATAAATAATCACATTTAAAACAAATTCTATAATTGATTATCTTTAAATTAATTAATCTAATTAATTATTAATATTAATCACATTAATTAATTATTTAATAATCCATAGTTAATGACTTTCATTAACAATTATTTAATTATTTTTCTTAAGTAATTATCTTATATTAATTATTATTAATCCTAAATTAATAAATCTTAATAACCAATTTATTAACCTCTAATTACTAAATTAATTAAGTGTTAACCATAACTTAATTAATATTTAATTACTTATTAATTAATTCCTAACCATTAATTAATACTCTAATTTATAACCCTCAATTATAAATTTATCATCCCTAATTAATTTATCTTAATCATAAATAATTTAGTTTAAACCTTTAATTACTTATTTAATTAATCCAAATGATTAATTAATCAAACAAATTTAATTATCCATTAAATTTCCTAATAAATTAAATGAACACAATTCTCTAATTACTTTAAGATAAAACTTTGTCCTTATTAATAATCAAGTTATCATTTACAAAGTATTTTAAATTCTTAATTATAAATTAATTAATTCAAATCATTAATTAATTAAATTAATTAAACCACTTTAATTACCTTAAAGATTTCATGATTTAAACTTTAAGATAAAACATTTTTCTTATCCATGGTTAGATTTATCATTCACAATTACATTTGAAACATTCATTTCAAAATTTACTTATAAATTTCATTTTAAATTCAAGCTTTAAAATGAACCCAATTTACCTTCAATAAAATTTTAATCAATTTAAAACCATTAACTTTACCTTATAAAGAATACTTTCTCTTATAAAAAGAATTTTACAAGAGTTTAAACCAATTTCCTTTAAAATTCAAAACCTTTAAATATAACTAACATTTAAACTTATTTAAACATTTAAATTTATAAATTTATTTATTTCAAATCTAAGATTCAAAACCAAACTTGACTCCATAATTTAAAACTTGATTTCAATTCTTGTTTCAATATTTCTTTACAAATTTAAATTTAGATTTAAATTAAACAGACAGGTTAAAAACCTGGCAACACAAAAGGTACTCGAGACCATATCAACTACTTCGAGTCGCAATACTAAAAACTTCGAGACTCACACGAACAAAACTCGAGAAACTCGAGTTGCCTTCTCCTGTAAAACCAGACTTCACCCAGGCATATCACAATCGCGTGCACGTGCACACCCCACTGCCAGAGCTCCGATCATCGATGACTTCCCCCACCAGTCGACGTTCATCCACCTACCAGAATCCAATCACTCGAGCAACGAAATGAAGACGAATTCAAGATCGAGCCTAAAATCGAAACTGGAACCACAGACCACCATTTCAAAAACTGGCAACAACTCCTCGTCCTCGAAATCTCGATCACCAGAACGCCAGCGACTTCGGCGACGAGTTCATCCACGTCACGACTACAATTTCCCAGAGTTCTATTGAACTCGATCGACTAGAGACATCGGGAAAGACCAATTTCCGATTAATACAAGAACTAGGGCTACAACCCCATTCTGATCACCGCCGCCTCCACAATGTTTAGAACACCTTCCAGATAATTTTCCCACCATCTCTGATAGCTTCTCTACCCACAAAAAGAATCCCGACCCTTCAATAACAATAGATCACCAAATATCACAAATTTCCCACTTTTCGTTCATCACAGAACTGCACCCTCATTTCTAAACTATAAATTGTGATTCTAATACCAAAAATCATGTTATAACTTATGTTTTCAATTTATATACCTGAATTTATAAATTACAAGGTTTGAGTTTTCACTTTTATAAACATTGCTCTGTGGTTTTTAGTTTACAGAGATACTCAGTTTTGAATTTGACTTAATTTAAAATTTAAACTTTAGTTTATGATGAAACAAACTAATTTTGTTTAATATCTGAAATCCAAATCAAGACTAGATCATGGGGTAATGATTTTAGATCAAAACTGGAGCCTGGAATTAAGGAAAACAGAGACACATTGATACAAAGCAACATGCACACCTATATACATTCAGATATATATGCAAAACCATCCATAAACATTTACACAAAACACATTTATCACAGAAATAAGCATGCAAACATAATTATACTTAAGTTATTTTAAGTAAGAATGTTACTCACCTGTAAAAAAAATGAAACAGAGGCAGACTTAAGCTTTTGAAAACTTGAACAGGCTTTGACTTAAACTGGAAAATGATTTGATCTTTTAAAACTTGAAACTGAAATGCTTTAAATCCCCAGAAGTTTTGCATGCTACTGAATCTTGCATGTTGCCTCTAGTTAGAAGAATGAATGCAAGCAGTTTTGAGTTGCTTTCCAGATTGAAAAGAAATATGCAGGCAGACAGATTTTTGAAAATGAAGGTTGCAGGCTGATTCTTTGATTTGAGAAAATGAATTTGGTTTTGAGGAAGATGTTTACTGATCTCAGTTTGAAGCATTTGATTTTGTTTGAGGAAGATTTCCAGATTTGAATATGAATTCATTTTCTTAAAAGATAATTACTGATTTAGATTAGAGGAAAAGTTTGAGAAGTGGTATTGATTTTCAGGCTTTTGAATTGGATTGAGGTATTAGATTTTTGAACATGAACAAGAAAGTTTACTGATCTGATTTCCAGATTTGTTTAGAGAAAGAGTTTCTTGTTTTTGAAGAGGAAAAAAATAGAAAGAATGAAATGAATATATGCAATTGTTTATATATATGTAATTTTGATTTTATAAAATAAAAGAAAAAGAAAATAAATAAGGACACTTGTCCTATACATTTGTTTATTTAATTACACATGTTTTTACAAAGCTTTAGATAAATGACACATGTCCTTTAAGTAATTACTCATAATTCTATTTATTTTAAAATTATTTAAAAAGCCTTTTCTTATTTATTTATACACTTATCTATATATATATCTTTTTAAAGAGAAAAAAAAAAGCTAATTATATTTATAAATAAAAATTCATACATATTAAAAATAATACATTATACTTATTATTTGAAAATAACATATTTTATATTTTAAACAAGAGATTATATTATCAAGAAATATTTAAAAGAAATAAAACAAACCATTTTTGTAAATCTTATTTAAACTTAAGTAAAAATATCTTAAACCAATTAAATATTTTCTTAAAGTATTTTAAAGCTATAAAATTACTTATTTAAATATCTTTGAAAATTCCGGATTAAATTAAATATAAATTCCCAATTTGCCAAAGCCTTCTATTTACAACATATATAAATAAATATATATATATTCAAATAGAAAATATCTTATTAACTTTTAAAAGATAAAATCATCAATTAATACTAATTTAATCAGATTATTAAATTAAATTCAAATCTTATTATCAAAGATTATCCATATCAATTTAATTATTCAACAGATTATTAAATTGATATTGTTAAAATTTCCGGGATATTACAGGAGATAGACAAAGAAGTGAGTTACGAAATCCAGGTCCAAATTCCAAAACAAAGCTAGATGGACACAATTCGATGATCAAAGCTGATAATAGGAATAGACGAATTCAAATTAGGATTGGATCGATGAGAAAAATAGTACAAATAGTATAAGTGAACTTATGTATATAACTATATATATAACTATTTATATAAAGTTATATTCTAAATTTCAAATACATATTAAATTAAATATATGTGTATTTGAAAAATTATTATTTTAAATTGAAACACAAATATTAAATTCAATATATATACATAATATATTTAAAATCAATATTTATCACATATTCATTTCAACCTAGACTCATGTATATACTTGAAACATGCTATACTCAACACATATAATACTATACATTGTCTATGCAAACAGACTATATATAATGCCAACAGACTATACATTGTCTATACTCAATACATTATTACTTATTTCATATGAATATGGAGACTAACAACAATAACATATGTAGACAATTATGCAAAGGATTTCGAAACCTGGCATTTTATTAGAGCATATAAAGATTTCGAAACTCTATATATTTACTGCTGTAAACTTTGCAACCTTTGTTTTGAAACTAGTACTATAATTATATACATGCTGTACCTACTCCAGACTAAGGAATAGACACACTAGTGCACATGCAAAGTCAAGGCTTCTAGTTCTTAGAAAACAAAAATGTGACAGGTCCTATTTAAAACATGTACTATGCAAAAACCCAAGTAGTATACTTGTATGAACATTTATATACGCGAAATAAGTTTCATGGCACATCAGTTACTATAAACCCATGTACATATACGATATGAAATCAACAAATATATCTAACTAATATATAATATATTAATATAACTAGACTCGCGCAATATAATATATATTAAAATTTAAAGCAGTACTTTGTATACGAGATAACAACTAACATATATTTAAACATATGACTTTGAAAACTGGGCAAGAGAAAACACAAATGCAACCTATAAAATATATACGTTTCAATGTTACATGTAACAGTAAGCTACAACATATAACTATATAAACTATATATACGAACCAATATACCAGTATACAAAAAAAAAAAAAAAAATTAAAGGTGAAGAATGAAAGATTTAAACAGGCAGGTAGAGATGCCACATGATTTCAAAAATATACATAGTAGACATACTTTTATATATATAAAAAAAAACGAAAGAGAAGGCTTACGGCAGTGGCAGGCTGGAGCAGTGGGAAGGCGGAGGCGCGTGGAAACAGGGTCAGGACGAGGGGATGTTGGCCAGAGGGTGGTCTCGGCATGGGGAGGATCGGCACTAGGCGGCTGGGTTGAGAGGTCGGAGATGGTGACGTGGAGAGAAGCCGTGGCTGTTGGGTTTTGGGTGGAAGAGCTGGGAAGTGGAAAGATGTTTGCCTTTCGAGGTGGGGTAAAATGAAGATGGGCAAGCATGATTCACGGCAGGAAATATGGAAGGGTAGTGGAAAGGGAATAAAAGAAATTAAAATGAATGAACAGACGTAACCAAAGAACTGTTCGAACGAATACAACGCAGACTAATTCATACGTTTCGATGTTCACAAAGTATGGAACGGCAACGGTCACCCTAGAATTAAGCTGGAAGATTAATGCAAATACTTATTGTGGTCTCGCTTACGTTTCAAATTTGAAAAGGACAGGGAAATTAAAAGTCACAAATTTAGGGTACCGATACGATGAACAGTTTAATGTTTATGTCGCGTATCGGATCTCAAAATACAAAAATAAATATACCGTAGAGATCAGCACGACGAGACGATCAAAACGGTATACAGATATCAGTGGCACGATCATCCGATCAAAAGTCGATAATCGGTACCGAAAAATGCTGCTACTCTGCCAGAATTAAGATAAACGGAGCAGTAGAAGTCCAAATTTGGAAAAACGAATTTCGCAGTCTGATTCAGAATGATCAGAATAAATTTTCTCCTGTTGACATATTTTGGTTTCGGAAAACTTATAAATTCACTGTTATTAACCGGCTTGATTTGAAATGAAATTTCACAGGAAAATAAACTTCACTATTATCAAATGAAAATTTACCAGTTGCTATATTAAAATAGACGTATTCCAAATAATAAATTTTTATTTTCAAATTTTATTGTTTAAAATTTCACACAATTTCAATTAATTAGGTATATAACACCGTTAAAATTTATTAAAAATTTACGGGTCGTTACACTCTCCCCCACTCAAAACTTTTCGTCCCCGAAAAGAAAGGAGGTAGAAGAATAGAAACAACCAGAAAGAAAAATAGATTGAAAATCAAGATTAAACAATTAATTTAAAACTATATAAATTTTATTTGAAATATTCATTTGAAAACTTCGTTTGCACATCAATTATTTTTAATACTTTAATACCTTTCAAAACTCATTTGTAAAGTTTCTTGCTTTCTTTATAAATACCATTTATATGTTTAAATAACACCTTTATAATTATATGAAAACTATTTGAAAACAATTATTTACATTATTACTTATATTTACAAAGAAGCTATCTGAAAACATTAATCCATAATTCATAAATTTATTAATTTATCTCAAGATACCTTTCAACATTATTAATAAATCGATAATCATTTTCTTTAAATATGTTTTATTTAATTAATAACTTCTAAAATATTTATAACACTAAAGTTTTTTTTCCATTAAACCATATAGTATATAAATAAACAATATTTAAAAGGATATAGTCAACAAGGAGAAGAAGGAGGATTTTGAAAAGCAGACTATAGGTGAATAAATAAAGCTGAGCAGATAAGGTAGATTCAAGGAATAGTATCGGCACGAATAGTTAATTAGAACCATAAGAATTTCAATTTCAAATATTAATACAGAATTTCTTTGTTGAAAATACCTTTATAAAAAAAATCTTTTATAATAAAATACCTTTATAACGAAACAAATTTTCTTTCGAAAATACTTTTATAACTCGATGTTTCAACAAGTTTATCCTTGTTCCTGCAGACTCTGGTAGTGCGTTGATCAGGCGCAAAACTAGAATTCTCCAGGTACTTAGTAGACCTGTTTCACCACCCAGTGAAAATACTGGAAAACTTTAAAAAAAACAGATATGGAAAGTACAATCCAATCAAAAACGAATCAAATCATGGATCGCAGATACACAATGGTTACGCCTGGATCCCCCAGGAAACATCCGTACCCTTTAAGCATTCACTGCCTTGCGAATTTCGCCATGCAACAAAACGGTGGACCGCAGGATACATAAAAATGGTTACGCCTGGATCCCCCAGGAAACATCCATACCCCGTAAGCAATCTCTGCCTTGCGGATTACGCCACTAACACGACCATAGATCGCAGATACACAATGGTTACGCCTGGATCCCCCAGGATACATCCGTACCTTTTAAGCAATCACTGCCTTACGAATTACGCTATGCAGTCGAGTTCGTATGACCATGGGTAACGCCATGGAATTCGAAGGACACTCGAGTATCATATCCGGAAAACCAAAATCAGAGAGAATAATATCGATAGAATGAATCCAAGATGTGGCCACAAATCGGATATCAAGCAGAAGGCACTTTCCATATCTTTACTTCGAAAATATGTATCATATAGTACCTTTTCAAATCACTTTCAAATATCGTACTTATATAAAATCCATTATATATAAGATTTAATTTTCAAATCAAATACTTTCCAAAATCAATAGTATATCAAATCATACTTATATAGACTTCAATTATATAAGATTTCACTTTCAAATTGAGTACCTTTTCAAATCTATAGTTTTCGAATCAATTTCATACTCATACAATCAATTTTATATAAGTTCGACAACTCCCAAATCAAGTATTTAGTAAGGTAAGGTTCTCAAATTTCAATTTGTTTCAATATCAGTTCAATTTCAAAATCATATATGATTTCACCAAATTATTTCTTCTCAAATTAAATATCTTTAGTTCCAAAGTTTCCAAAATAATAGATTTAGAAAATAAATCCAAATTTCCAAATCAATATAATTTAAGTCAACCAATTTATTTTCAAAATCAAATGTTTTCAAAATCATCTATACTTACGTAAGGTCTATCTTATATAAGGATCAAATTTTTCAAAATAAATTTCGCTGTATGAAGAGCCATATGGGATTGAATATCTTTGCTTTTATGGGTTATATATCTTTGTAATTTAAATTGGAATTTTCT
Source organism: Allium fistulosum (assembly GCA_030737815.1). NCBI lineage: Eukaryota > Viridiplantae > Streptophyta > Magnoliopsida > Asparagales > Amaryllidaceae > Allium > Allium fistulosum. The sequence goes on from CM060908.1 coordinate 478,572,784, forward strand.
TTTAGTAAGCAAAGATATTCTAACTCGACAGCTTTCAATTTCAGCGTCAAAATATATCAATGATATTAGGATATAAGATGTACATACGTCATCGCTTCGCAAAATTATATTTGATCGCTCGCTCGATCACACAAGTTCGCTTTCGAACTAGTATTGTTCATTCGACTTCCCTAATGCGGATTCCGATATGGTTTCTCGACTAGAGCCATCAGTCTCCTTGCATAGCCATATACTATGATAGAGAATTCTAGAATCAAGCCCAAAACCCATATCAAATATTCGCCATCAAGAATCGAATGAAAAATCCTAACACGAAATGGTGTAATTCACCACGAACTTGTGTACTCAAACCTGGATCAAATTAATTATGCGAATAAAACAGCATACGTACAACTTATATATTTATTCCAACTTGTTAAATATATAGTTTCATAAAGATGTTACTAAGTTAAAACATTTAAACTAAATTTTATTCAAATATTTTGAAGACCAAATTCTTCTCAAGACATTTCAAATCTAAATTTCATATTAGAAAATTTAAAATTTCCTTATTCATTTACTTCCAAACAGTTTCAACTTATTTAAATCATATTACTTCATACTTAAACATTCAAAACAAACTTATATACTTTATCAAAATACTTTTCAAAATTTCTTAGCTTTGAAAAAAAATTAACCTCGATTTGGAAGTGCTCGAACCTTCAAAATAGTTGAAGAAATCATTTTCAAATTCAAGAGTTGGAAATCAGCAACAAATCAGTAAATCAATTTTAATAGATGGGGTTATATCGAATCCAAAACTCGAGGACTGAACACCAGTTCATTTCAAATCGTTTCAAATATATTTACATATCTCTTTCGAATATCAAATCATACTTCGGAATTTGAAATCAAAAATGGTTTCACAAAATCACTCGCATAGCAAAGCTATTGGAGTGGCCTATCCCCCACTCTGAAACTCGAAAATCAATGTCGATGATGCGTGCACTCATCACCGAAATTATTTTCCAGCGACATAAGTGAGTTCTGGACTTCTATTTTCTTAATTAATTTTTTTTTTTTTTTTTTTGTATACTGGTATTTCTTCGAAATCATTCGAAACTCATTAAAATCATTGGAACATTTCTTATTCAAAAAATACTTTTAAATCATACTATTATTATATATTTCAAAAATCTTAAAACCAATTTCAAAATACCGGAGTTCAATTCTCGAATTTCAAATTTCAAATCCTTTGTTATAAATCATTTTTTTTTATATAAATCAATTTCTTATATAACTTCAAAATTCAAATCTTTTCAAAAATTCAAATTCTTATCTTTTAAAAGGTATATAGAATCCTTATCGAAAACATCTTCACTTTTATATATAGAATATAATCATACTTATAAAATTTCGATATATAAAACAATTTCCAAAATACGAATAAACCCGATTTTTTTCAAAAGGATGATTCAAGAATGGATTTCAAAACAAAGATAAACATTCAAATTAGAGGGACTCTAATCAATTTGGATTCTAATTCGAAGATAAATTCGAACGAAAATGAGATAATTAAATTTCAACATAGAAGATGAATATACTTATATAAATCGCGGGCGACCATAACCGGATCAACCGTGACTTCAGGAACAAGATCGATGTGGAATTCCAAGAAAAGCAACATTCGATCGCGAGAGATAGCGGCATCTAAACCAAAGATATAGAAATCTCCGGTGAATCAATGCCAATTGTGAAGGAGTTTCACCCCTTCACAAATCATTCAAAGATTGGTGGGATCCTATTCTTATAAAGATCATTCAAAGTGGAGTTATGGGATACTCCAGAATCAAAAAGAATACAAATAGGGAGAGACAAGAATGAATTTTGAAACCGTAGGTAACGTTCCAAAGTTCAACGGAAATCGAGTCAAAAGGAAGAAATTCAAACTCGAACGAAAGTGATTCTGTAAATAAATTTACTATATATGCTAGGTTTTGCCTAGAGCCAAAGCTCTGATACCAACTGTAACGACCCGCTATTTTGGACCATTCAAATCGACAATAAATCCACACATGTCTGACTTGAATAATTCAAAATATCAGATTGTTAATTTAAATTTGGCAAAACTCAGCATATGCAGTAAATAAATCAATCACAGAATCACAGACACAGAGTAATGATACGCAGCGGAATAGATAAAATAGTAGTTCATGAAGCTACTATATAAACATCAGAGTTAAAAATAAAATACACAGAATATCTCAAATGCAGTGAAGTCTCCAGTACAACAGATGACTTCTCTGAACAAATCAACTAGAAGAGCTGAAAGCTGAGGCGATAGTTGGATCTCCAAAGGAAGCTCCAAACTCCAAGGGTGAGTCTCAAATGCTGTATTCAAATGCTGTATCACTCGGTCTGACCCGAGCGTAAAGCAAACACAAAACACTCGAGTCAGGATTAACATTCTTATATAAATAAATCCAACTCAAGTGAAATATCAATTGAAATACGAGTAACTTAAAGGATGTTGGGATAACCATCCTCTAAGGATCTTCAGAACTATCTACAAGGTGGAAATATACATTTTAACACCGTGGTCATTTTAATTAAATTTATACTTGAAACCCAAATATCATTTCATTTCAAATATATCTATTTTCCAAAATAGTATATATAGGTTAAATAATTTATAAAGTAAAGCATTTACCATTTTCCTCAAGTCTCACAAATCGATTCAAATCAACTCAAATTTCAAATTCCAATTTAATTCAATCTAAATTTTTCCATTTAGTTCAATTCAGTTTCTAAATAACAAATTCAATTTATTTTGATTTCAAATACAGATCTGAATCACAAAATAAGTCATTTAAATTTCAATATAAATTTCAAAGCTTTAATATTCAACAATTTCAAAGTTAAATTTGACATTTTCATATAGCTCTTGATTTAACTTCATTTATTATTTAATCAGGGGATATTCACTTAATAAATTCAATATCATTTAACTAGCCTTAAATTACATTTTTACTAAATATTTCCTTAACTTTATTTTAAACAAGAAATATTTATTAAGTTACTTAAATCAAAACCAAGTTATAAGTCATATCTTAAATTCCAATTTCAATAAGTTTCAAATCATTTTAATTAAATAAAATTCTTTAATGAATACATTTCAACTAAATTCAAATTTTCTTCCCAACCTTAATTTGTTCAATTTATTACCAAAATCTATAAAATATAAATTTTTCTTCCCAACTCCATAAAATTTTATTTTCAAAATATTTAAATATGTGGACCAACGGTGTTTGTATATATTTCTATCATATGGTAAAGTGATACGGATATTTATCGTTTCAATCCGTAATTTAAATATATACGGGTAGATATCATTCAACCCGTAATACCAATTTTAATTCAAATGAAAATCGCTTGGGTTTATCATTTCAACCCATAACGATTTTCTCCTATTCTAAAGTCCGTTCGGGTATGTATCATTTCAACCCATAGTGATTTTCTAAACTACAGGGAACTTGCAGAGTGATAACAGATAATACAATAAAATAACAGACATATATCATCAATAACAATATAATATAAACAACAGGATATGGTGTCATATCCCGTAGGTGAACAGTTACAGATAATAGCATATATAACAAATTTAAATAACTACAGCAGCATATTTCAATTGTCGTTTCAATTGAAATCAAATTTAATAAATACAAGAACGTTAATCGTGAGTGATTTCTCACCTTTCGAGGCTAGGGAGATAGACAAAGAAGTGAGTTACGAAATCCAGGTCCAAATTCCAAAACAAAGCTAGATGGACACAATTCGATGATCAAAGCTGATAATAGGAATAGACGAATTCAAATTAGGATTGGATCGATGAGAAAAATAGTACAAATAGTATAAGTGAACTTATGTATATAACTATATATATAACTATTTATATAAAGTTATATTCTAAATTTCAAATACATATTAAATTAAATATATGTGTATTTGAAAAATTATTATTTTAAATTGAAACACAAATATTAAATTCAATATATATACATAATATATTTAAAATCAATATTTATCACATATTCATTTCAACCTAGACTCATGTATATACTTGAAACATGCTATACTCAACACATATAATACTATACATTGTCTATGCAAACAGACTATATATAATGCCAACAGACTATACATTGTCTATACTCAATACATTATTACTTATTTCATATGAATATGGAGACTAACAACAATAACATATGTAGACAATTATGCAAAGGATTTCGAAACCTGGCATTTTATTAGAGCATATAAAGATTTCGAAACTCTATATATTTACTGCTGTAAACTTTGCAACCTTTGTTTTGAAACTAGTACTATAATTATATACATGCTGTACCTACTCCAGACTAAGGAATAGACACACTAGTGCACATGCAAAGTCAAGGCTTCTAGTTCTTAGAAAACAAAAATGTGACAGGTCCTATTTAAAACATGTACTATGCAAAAACCCAAGTAGTATACTTGTATGAACATTTATATACGCGAAATAAGTTTCATGGCACATCAGTTACTATAAACCCATGTACATATACGATATGAAATCAACAAATATATCTAACTAATATATAATATATTAATATAACTAGACTCGCGCAATATAATATATATTAAAATTTAAAGCAGTACTTTGTATACGAGATAACAACTAACATATATTTAAACATATGACTTTGAAAACTGGGCAAGAGAAAACACAAATGCAACCTATAAAATATATACGTTTCAATGTTACATGTAACAGTAAGCTACAACATATAACTATATAAACTATATATACGAACCAATATACCAGTATACAAAAAAAAAAAAAAAAATTAAAGGTGAAGAATGAAAGATTTAAACAGGCAGGTAGAGATGCCACATGATTTCAAAAATATACATAGTAGACATACTTTTATATATATAAAAAAAAACGAAAGAGAAGGCTTACGGCAGTGGCAGGCTGGAGCAGTGGGAAGGCGGAGGCGCGTGGAAACAGGGTCAGGACGAGGGGATGTTGGCCAGAGGGTGGTCTCGGCATGGGGAGGATCGGCACTAGGCGGCTGGGTTGAGAGGTCGGAGATGGTGACGTGGAGAGAAGCCGTGGCTGTTGGGTTTTGGGTGGAAGAGCTGGGAAGTGGAAAGATGTTTGCCTTTCGAGGTGGGGTAAAATGAAGATGGGCAAGCATGATTCACGGCAGGAAATATGGAAGGGTAGTGGAAAGGGAATAAAAGAAATTAAAATGAATGAACAGACGTAACCAAAGAACTGTTCGAACGAATACAACGCAGACTAATTCATACGTTTCGATGTTCACAAAGTATGGAACGGCAACGGTCACCCTAGAATTAAGCTGGAAGATTAATGCAAATACTTATTGTGGTCTCGCTTACGTTTCAAATTTGAAAAGGACAGGGAAATTAAAAGTCACAAATTTAGGGTACCGATACGATGAACAGTTTAATGTTTATGTCGCGTATCGGATCTCAAAATACAAAAATAAATATACCGTAGAGATCAGCACGACGAGACGATCAAAACGGTATACAGATATCAGTGGCACGATCATCCGATCAAAAGTCGATAATCGGTACCGAAAAATGCTGCTACTCTGCCAGAATTAAGATAAACGGAGCAGTAGAAGTCCAAATTTGGAAAAACGAATTTCGCAGTCTGATTCAGAATGATCAGAATAAATTTTCTCCTGTTGACATATTTTGGTTTCGGAAAACTTATAAATTCACTGTTATTAACCGGCTTGATTTGAAATGAAATTTCACAGGAAAATAAACTTCACTATTATCAAATGAAAATTTACCAGTTGCTATATTAAAATAGACGTATTCCAAATAATAAATTTTTATTTTCAAATTTTATTGTTTAAAATTTCACACAATTTCAATTAATTAGGTATATAACACCGTTAAAATTTATTAAAAATTTACGGGTCGTTACATTAGAGGATGGGCGATCCCAAGCATCCTTTAAGTTATAGTGCATTGCTTTTACAGTTCACTTGAGTTGGTTTACATTATATAAGTATGTATGTCCTGACTCGAGTGTTTGTGTTTTACTTTACGCTCTGGTCAGCCTGAGAATCACAGCTTTGGATTCACCTTCTGGAGCTAGAGATTTGTTGGAGCTTATTTGTCTATCGTTTCTTCAACTTCTATTCCAGTTATTTCCTATTCAGTATTGTCTCTGTATTATTGTCTTATGTATCCTGACTTCTATTATATCTATTTTGACTATGTGATTTTGTATATTTTTTTGAGAGTATGTATATAGTAGCTTCATGAACAACTATGGTATTTTATTTCCGCTGCGAGTTATTCTGATATTCTGTGTTTGGTTTTATTTGCTCCAAATTTTCTTGACAATCCACTGTTTTGAAGTATTCAAGTCTGACATGTGTGGATTTATTGTCGATTTGAATGGTCCAAAATAGTGGGATGTTACATTTGGTATCAGAGCTTTGGTTTTAGGCAAACCTTAGCCTACGGAGCAAAAACTCATTAGAGATAGGGTAGAAATACCCTAGAATGAGTGAAATCAATCCCAGAATCATTCCTTTGTGAGAGAACGTATTTTCGAAGTATAAAATGATTTTCAAGTGATTTTAAGGAATTTTCAAAGATTATTTTGATATAAATTTTCTTGCTTTGAAAGTAATTTTTTTCTAAACTTCATTCCTTTTCGTATCCACCTTGTTAGTAATTTCTTTGATTAGGATCCTCTTAAATTTTGAACTTCTAGCTTGTGTGATCTAGATTCATTGTTGCTAGGAATCTATTTTGGGTATGGAAAAATCAGTAGTATGTTAGGTTGCTTTAAGTGAACTCTATTGTATCTTTGCTTAGCTGAAATTTTCAAACTAATAATATTATACTCCTGTTTTTTGTATGATATGAATTTGAGTCTTTTCCAAATTTTGAATTGGAATTCTTTTGTATTAATATAGGTTGTATATCTCTAATCTTGGTTTGGATTCTTATCGATTTGGATTCGTTTGAACTTTGGAATGCTCCCACTTGTTTTGAAATCTATTCCTGTCTCTCCTACCTGTATTCTTTATATTTTGGAGCATTCCATAACTCCACTTTGAATGACCTCTATATAGATCGGCGATCCCGCCAATCTTTGAATGATTTGTAAAAGGGTGAAACTCCCTTACAATTGGCATTGATTCACCGGAGATTTCTGTATCCTCAGTTTACGATGCTGTCTATCTTCCGCTATACCTGGATTCTATCTCTGGTGATCGAATGTCGATTTGCCTTAGATTCCCGCATTGATTATATTCCTGAAATGACGGTTGACCCGGTTAAGGTCGCCCGCGATTTATATAAGCTTATCCATCTTCTATTTGGTAATTTAATTATCCTATCTTCATTTGAGCTTATCTTTGAATCAGAATTCTATTTGATTAGAGTTCCTCTAAATTTGAATCTCTATTTTGTCTTGAAATCCATCCTTGAATCATCCATTGGAAAATTTATGGTTAATTGTCTTTTGAAAATTGCGTATTCATCGTAGTTGTTATTTTGATAAGGATGACCATATTTTTATATAAAGGTGAAATGTTTTCGATAAGGATTATATACCTTTTTAAAACGAAAATTTGAAGTTTTGAAAGGATTTGAAAATTTAAAAGTTATATAAGAAATGGTTTCATATAAAATAATTTATAACCGAAGGTTTTGAATCTGAATTTGAGTGATTGAACTCCGGCATTTTGGAACTGGTTTTAAGATTTTGAAATAATAAATAATACGATTTGAAAGTATTTTTCGAATATGAAATGTTTCAAATGATTTTGAAGAAATTTCAATAGAAGTTTGAGAAAATAGAAGTCCAGAACCCACTTATGTCGCTGGAAAATAATTTCGGTGATGAATGCATGCATCATCGACATTGATTTTCGAGTTTCAGAGTGGGGGAGAGGCCACTTCAGTAGTTTTGTTATGCGGGTGATTTGTGAAACTAATTTTGATTTCAAATTCCGAAGTGTGATGTGATATTCGAAAAATATATGTATATATATTTGAATAATTTGAAATGAGCTGGTGTTCAGTCCTTGAGTTTTGGATTTGATTTGATATAACCATATCTTTTGGAATTGAGTTACTGATTTGTTGGTGATTTCCAACTCTTGGATTGAAATATGATTTCTTCGATTATTTTGAAGGTACGAGCACTTCCAAATTAAGGTTAACTTTTCAAAGCTAAGTAATTTTGAAAAGTATAAAGTATATAAGTTTGGTATGTATGTTTAAAGTATGTAGTAATATGATTTAAATAAGTTGAAACTGTTTTGTTAAGTAAATGAATAAGGCTATTTTGAATTTTTCTAATATGAAATTTAGATTTGAAATGTTTTGAAAAGAATTTGGTCTTCAAAATATTTTGAATAAAATTTAGTTTAAATGTTTTAATTGGGTAACATCTTTATAAAACTATATATTGAACAAGTTGGAATAAATACATAAGTTGTACGTATGCTGTTTATTTCGCATAATTAATTTGATCCAAGTTTGAGCACACAAGTTAGAGGTGAATTTCACCATTTCGTGTTAGGATTTTTCATTTGATTCTTAATGGCGAATATTTAATATGGATTTTTGGGCTTGAATCTAGATTTCTCTATCATAGTATATGGCTATGCAAGGAGACTGATGGCTTCTAGTCGAGAAACCATATCGAAGTCCGCATTAGGGAAGTCGAATGGACAATACTAGTTTGAAAGCGAACTTGTGTGATTGAGCGAGCGATCGAATGTGTTTGTGCGAAATGATGACGTATGTACATCTTATATTCTAATATCATTGATATACTTGACGCTGAAATTGGAAGTTGTTGGGTTGGATATCTTTGTAATTTAATTGGAATTTTTCTATTATGAAAAACTACTATCAATTTAAAACCATTTTTCAAAACTATTTTATATACAAAACTATTGTACAAAACTAGTTTTTTATACAAAACTATTTTACAAACTATATTTATATACAAAACTATTCTAAATTCAAAACCTTTTATAAAGCAAAGATGTTCAATCCCATATGGCTCTTCATACTGCGTAATTGATTTTGGAAAATTTTGATCCTGATATAAGATGGACCTTATGTAAGTATAAGATGACTTTGAAACCATTGATTTTGGAAATGAATTGGTTGACTTAAATTATATTGATTTAGAAACTTGGATTTTTTTCTAAATTTATTATTTTGGAAACTTTAAAACTGAAGATATTTGATTTGGAAGAATAATTTGGTGAAAACGTATATGATTTTGAAAACTGTATTGACATTGAAACAAATTTAAATTTGAGAACCTTATGTTACTAAATACTTGATTTGGGAGTTGTCGAACTTATATAAAATTTATTTGTATAAGTATGAAGTTGATTCAAAAACTATTGATTTTGGGAAAGTATTTGATTTGAAATGAAATCTTATATATAATGGACTTTATATAAGTATGATATTTGAAAGTGATTTGAAAAGGTACTATATGATACATATTTTCGAAGTAAAGATATGGAAAGTGCCTTCTGCTTGATATCCGCTTTGTGGCCACATTGTGGATTCATTCTATCGATATTATTCTCTGATTTTGGTTTTCCGGATATGATACTCGAGTGTCCATCGAATTCCATGGCGTAACCCATGGTCTTACGAGCGCGACTGCATATCGTAATTCACCTGGCTGGATGGCCTAGAGGTACGGATTGTTTCTTGGGGGATCCAGGCATAATTATTGTGTATCCTATGATCTATGTAGGTCGTATTAGTAGCGAAATCCGTAGGGCTGAGATATCTTACGGATATGGTTTGTTTCCTGGGGGATCCAGGCGTAATCATTATGTATCTGCAGTCTACTAGTCATCATGGCGTAATTCGCAGGGCCGAGAAAGCTTACGTATATGGATTGTTTCCTGGGGGATCCAGGCGTAACCATTGTGTATCTGGGATCCATGGTTAGACAAAGGTTTTGGTTGTTTTGTTTGGATTGTACTTTCCATATCTGTTTTTTAAAAAGTTTTCCAGTTTTTTCACTAGGTGTTGAAACAAGTCTACTAAGTACCTAGAGAATTCTAGCTTTGCGCCTGATCAACGCACTGCCAGAGTCTACAAGAACGAGGATAAACTTGTTAAGACATCGAGTTATAAAAGTATTTTGATAAAGTATTATATAAAGGATATCTTGATCAGTTATTTTCCTTTCTAAAGGATTTTAAAGTGTTTTAAATATTGTTTACCTCTTTAACTAACAAATTGAATTAAATAACTTTTATGGATATAATAAAATGGATTTAACCAAGTTACTAAATATTAAAGAATTCTGATTTAATTTATATGGTTTTAAATTAATGGCTCATCCTTGTCTTTCGACCTATTTCCCCACCTAGCTATCCCGATTCACCATTTTTTCTGCTGGCTATTCCTGTTCTCCTACCTTATTTCTTTTCGGGGACGAAATGATTTGAGTGGGGGAGAGTGTAACAACCTTGTATTTTGTAATTATTTTTAAATTGAATTTCCTGATTTAAAAACTTTTTTTTAAAATTGATAAATTTTGTTATTTAAATATAAATTTTGATTTATGAGAATTATAATTCCAAACATGAATAAATAGAATATTTTCCAGAAATGTGAATTTTGTCAATGTGGTCAAACTTTGACTTTTAATTTAAAAAAAAATTAAATTTTGAACTTTTGAAATTTACCTTTATTTTATGAAAGTAAATAAAATTTTAAGTATATCGCTTTTTGTTTCGTTGGAATCTGATTTATATTGTGAAAGTTATGCTTTTTACACTATTGTATGTAAACTGGTTATTTAACAAAATTGTTTATTTTAATTTACATAAATGATATTTTGTTTGTCATGTCATGTTCTAATTTATTTTTACATGTGTAACATGACATGTTATGTATATATATATATATTATTTTGAAACATTTTAAAAGTGTAGTTGAAATTTTCCAATGTCAGTTGTATTTTGTTTACAATTTTAAATTCTAGTTTCGATTAAATAAAGTATTTTCTTTATTTATTTTCTATTTTTCCTAAAACTATTTATTTATTGTTCATAATATCTATCTCTACCTGATCTTTCTATTTTATTTAATTAGACATTCATTTATAAATTGAATGGTTATGTGTTTAGATCCCTTATTTATTTCTTGGAAAGGAATTTCAAATAGATATACGTTATCTTGCCTTAAAGGCATATCTTTTAAAAACTTATTTATTAAATGTTCTTGTATTTATTTGTTTTGGTAAAGGCTTCTTTTGTATATATATCTTTCTTTAATATATAGGAAACAAATCAATTAAGATACGTTACTTGTTTTAAAAATAGGCATACGTTTCATTTTTATTTCTTGCCTTTATATTTCCCACCTTTTGGATTTCCTACCTCTTTATTTACCTATTTATTTATTTCCTACCTTAACTTATTCCTCAAAACCCATAGTCGTTCCTTACATGTAGCCTATCAATTCACGTGAAGATAGGAAGGGTTCTCATTTTCCATTTATTCTTTTTATTTAATAGGAATTAAATCCCTTCATTTTTTCTTGCCGTTTTAAAACATTGATTGCTTGACCGTTTCTTCCACTTGATTGCCGTGAGAAACTCCTCTAATATTTATTTGCTTTTCACGTAAAAGACTTCTCATTCCATCACAAAATTTCAGCCACAAACATTTCTGAATATATTTGGTAATGGCTTCATCCATTTCTACTTTTCTTCTTTTTTTTCTATTGATTTTTCAATGTTTTGCCTTGATTCTTCCATAGCTTTGCTCGGCCTATACCCTCCACCATCTCCTCCACCGACCCCACCACTTCCTCCACATCATCATCCACGACCTAACCACCATCCCCTCTGATTTAGTTCTGGCCGTGACCACCTAGATGCAGCAATTCCACAAAACAATGTCAAAAACTCCAAAACAATGTACATAGCCAAGCTAGTTTTCAACATCTCCTTCATTGTTGACCACGGCCATCACCTTTAGCCTCCACCACCAGCAAGTGCCATCACCAATAGCCTTGTTTCATATCTGACCTGACATGTAGCAGCCCTGGCCGAGCAATATGGACCCATAGGCCGAGCCTAGATGGTGACCAAACTCCTCTCTATCCTTGCCTTTTGATCTTCTTTCCACTTGTAACTCCAAACTCTTCCTATTCTCTTGCCTAACCATGCTATATGGGTCCAAACCAGATCCTTTTCCACCTATAAGACCATCATGGCCGAGCCTAAAGCATGTTAGGGTCAAGCAATGTTGAGTTGTAGTCAAGAGAAAATTGGTTGAAAAGCTTTGTGAAGTCATTTGTCTAATTCTATTTCCATTCTTGTTCAATTGATCTTTATATTGTAAAGGTATATTTATTTTGCTTTGTTTTATTTGTGAATACAAGATTAACATCTTGGCTCTCTCTCCATTCAAATCTAGTCGTGCTATCGTGCTTTCTGAATTTTCATTTGTGTGTTTTATTTGCAAACTCCAGCTTAAAAAGGTGAGTATTCACTCATGACATTTATACTTATATAATTTGTGAAGTGACAACAAGTGAATGTGTAGAATTTTTATATCATGTTATATATGCCTGTGATGTGAATTATATGATGTTAAACCCTGTTATAAACTTGTCACATTATCTGCTATGTTATTTTCTGTTATACTGTTTTTTATTTCTGTTTCTCACACTGCAAGTTCCCTGTAGAATAGAATCACTATGGGTTGAAATGATACAAACCCGAACAGACTTTAGAATAGGGAAAAATTGTTATGGACTGAAATGATAAGCCTGAGCGATTTTTATTTATTTTTATTAACTTGGGATTGCGGGTTTGAAATGGTAGAACCCGGATTTTTCTTTGTAAATTACGGATTGAAATGATATATTATCCGTATCACTTGATAGGTTAGAAAATAGTATACAGACCCGTGGTTATTTTATATATTTTTTCTGGATATTTTTAAGTATTTTAAAAATGTAAATTATGACATTTTGATTAAATTTGAATTTAAAATGATTTATTAAAGTGTTATTGATTTTTCTATGAATATAAAATGTTAAACAGATGAATGCTTAAAATGGAAATTTGGAATTTAACTTAACTTGGAATTGTGAGATTTAGTTTTAAAAACGGAAGTTATGTAAAAGAAATAAAATGGAAATTTGGTTTTATTTGTGAAATGATAAATTAAATTAAAGTGTTAAGTGAATGCAAAGAATAGGAAAATTGTACACTTGAATTTAATAAGTGGAGTAATGAAAATTTTGATATTTATTTGTGAAATTTCCTTTATAAAATTTTACATTAAAGGGTATTTAAATGTACATTTTTGAAGTGGAAAAATATGATTTTTATATGTTAAAATGGTTTAAATTGAAGATTTTATTGTATTTGAAATTCTAGTGTAAATCTGGAAATTCTTTTAGTAGCACTTAAGAAATGCTATCGTTTTTGAATAATAACTAAAATCTGAACTAAAGTGAATCTGTAGCACTTTGTAAGTGCTGTAGTTGTAGAAATGAACTAAAAGGCTAAAATGAACTAAAGGCTATTACAACACTTTGTAAGTGCTGTAGTCGCAGAAACTAAACTTAAAACCTGAAACTAATAACAGAGCTATTGTAGCACCTGTTAAGTGCTGCAGTTGGCTGAAATGTGATTTTGAATGTAATTGAACTAGTACAGCAGTTTGTAAAAGCTATCTTTGCTGTATTGAACTATTTTGCAACTAAAATTGAACTATTACAGCAGTTTTTAAATGCTGTCTTTGCTGAATTGAATTGTTTTTAAAATGTAGCTAACCGCAGTATTTCTAAGTGCCGTGGAAGCTGAAATTTTAATGTTTAAAGTATTTAAACGAGCTCAGAAAAATGTTAAAATTTGAAATTTTAATATTTAATTTGAAGGTATAATGACTTCATCTTTTAATGGTTTAAATGAATGATTTTTATTCGAATTTATAAACTATTTTGAAATCTATATTCACAGGTACACTTCTCTGTATGCCATTTTATTTCCTTGTGATTTATTTGGATGCACACCTTTAATTTGAGAGTGTGGCTAGAGGTGAGCGATTATTGCAGCTCTGCGCTACCCTAATCACATTAACACTGTTATTTGCATTGGTTTCCTTTAATATGGATAGTTCTATGATAGTGTTATCACGGCTCAGTTTACAGTTTGACTGATCCTTAGAGGATGGGCGATCCCAAGCATCCTTTAAGTTATAGTGCATTGCTTTTACAGTTCACTTGAGTTGGTTTACATTATATAAGTATGTATGTCCTGACTCGAGTGTTTGTGTTTTACTTTACGCTCGGGTCAGCCTGAGAATCACAGCTTTGGATTCACCTTCTGGAGCTAGAGATTTGTTGTAGCTTATTTGTCTATCGTTTCTTCGACTTCTATTCCAGTTATTTCCTATTCAGTATTGTCTCTATATTATTATCTTATGTATCTTGACTTCTATTATATCTATTTTGACTATGAGATTTTGTATATGTTTTTGAGAGTATGTATATAGTAGCTTCATGAACTACTATGGTATTTTATTTCCGCTGCGAGTTATTCTGATATTCTGTGTTTGGTTTTATTTGCTCCAAATTTCTTGACAATCTATTGTTTTGAAGTATTCAAGTCTGACATGTGTGGATTTATTGTCGATTTGAATGGTCCAAAATTGTGGGATGTTACATTTGGTATCAGAGCTTTGGTTTTAGGCAAACCTTAGCCTGCGGAGCAAAAACTCATTAGAGATAGGGTAGAAATACCCAAGAATGAGTGAAATCAATCTCAGAATCATTCCTTTGTGAGAGAACGTATTTTCGAAGTATAAAATGATTTTCAAGTGATTTTAAGGAATTTTCAAAGATTATTTTGATATAAATTTTCTTGCTTTGAAAGTAAATTTTTTCTAAACTTCATTCCTTTTCGTATCCACCTTGTTAGTAATTTCTTTGATTAGGATCCTCTTAAATTTTGAACTTCTAGCTTGTTTGATCTAGATTCATTGTTGCTAGGAATCTATTTTGGGTATGGCAAAATCAGTAGTATGTTAGGCTGCTTTAAGTGAACTCTATTGTATCTTTGCTTAGCTGAATTTCATATGAATCCATCGAGATTTGAGTGAGATATGACTATTGGAAATTTAGAAAGAAAAAAGGTAAAATGAATTGAAATAGAGTGGTGTTAGTTTATGAAACATGAAAGAAGTTACATAATATGGTATCTATAAACGGCGGGAAAGGAACGGTCTTAAAATCAAATTCAAACTTTTGGCGTTCGTTTATCTCGACTTGAAATTTCCCATAACTCCTTTATACGGACTCCAAACTAGGCATGTACATATATTATGTGAATAAGAAAAAAGGGATGGCCGCTATTTGCACCAAAATTGGTCACAAACACCCAAGAATAAATTTAGTAGAGAAGTAAGTGAAGAAGATATAATTAAACTGAGGAAAAGATTAAGCTAACAACAAACAAAAAGCAATAATAAAAAATACAAAGATTTATAGTGGTTCGGCGTTGTATGCACACGTCCACTTTGAAGTTTTTTGCCTTTATTAATCACTTATGAATCTGATTACAATGGAGAAATAAAGATAGCATTTGATTACAATAAAGTCTCCTCTAACCAGCAGCGTAAATATCCTGAAAATGAACCAAGAGGCCAATATTTATAGGGAGAGATGATGAGATATTTCGCTAAGATTTCGGTAGAAGGTTCTCTAGGTCCAAAGGGGCCCAATCGGTGGCCTCAACTTGACAACCTGGAATGGTTGGTTAAACTTTCACCGATCATTTTTCCTTGCTTCCAATTCACATGCGATCACTTTTGGGAGGTCCCACATGCCTCTTGACATTGCTCCCAAAATATGGAATCATTCTGAGCTATAAATTGTGAGATATGGATCGATATTTGTTGTACGTGGATCATGCACTGAACTACACCGATCGTTTTGATGGATCGGCAAGAACGATCGACCAACAACAATCGGCCATCCTCCTATCTCAACTTTGTGACCTGCGATCGTTTTTGTAGGCTCCACTCTTCATTTTATTGATGCTTTGAAAATTTCAAATGAATTGGCTATGTGGATTTTGAGATATTGATTGATCTCTGCTAATTTGAGCTGTTCTATGGATTATTCCCAATCGATCCATACAAATCCTTTCTTCATCCGTAACTCGAGCATATGAACTCCGATCGATTCCAAATTTGAAATATAACTTCATGGGGCTATGCTGGTCACTCCATGCTGATTGCACTTCGATTGGGATCAGGTCCAAATCTGCTCGACCATCATTTATAGTATTGTATGTAATCGATTCCTAAGGTTGATAACCATCTATTCCTAGCCAAGTCGATGATATCACGGCCTTGCCAAAAAGTGGGATAACATTTGCCCCTCAAAGTACATCTTGTTTTGAACATGACATGCTTTGAATCGTTGCAAGCTAGAATCGTTAGACAGAATCCCATCCTGTTCATTGAATAGTCGTTACCCTTTCATTGAGTTGTTTCCTTGTCGAGGGTCGTATTTTTCTTATTCGTTATGATGACTGGTCGATTTCCAATAGTATAAACTGGGATCACAACTTGTTAGCGATCATCTTGCTTTGTCTCCGGCAATTTCTAAGCTTCAGCAACTTGGCTTTTCTTTCTGGTCGATTCCAGGTGATCATTCCGTTTTCTGTCGATAGAAAATTAAATTTTGAAACGTATACTAGTACGTATACGTGTTTGTACCCGACTTTTGATCACGATTACACGTTCACGAATCATTGTCAAGTTTAAAGAAAAACTTCCTATAAATAGTTTCTACTGGTTGTCATCCCCTCATGCATATTCTCCTTTTTTTTTATTATTTTATTATTATTTTTATATCCATAATCCTCCCTTTTTTAGAAATTTTTTTTCGAATCATCCCTAGTTATGAAACGATCAGCATATGCTAGGTTGTGGAATAATCGACATATAGTTTGGATGTGGAATGATCGGCATATAGCTTGGATGTGGAACGATTAGTATAACGATCGACATTATCTTTGGGCCATTAACGATCGGCCTACATCCTACCTATATAAATACCAATACTTAGCCGATTCTCCTCCTTCCTTTAATTCGTTTTGTATCGTTCCATCTCGAAGTAAAGAAAAAATCCCCTTCTTCCTTTTCTTACCGATCAAAACAATGACCCGCATCCAAAAATCCTCGCTCTCTCCAGATTTCGCTTCGATTCAACTTCGAATCTTCCTTCTTTCCTCAGATCTTAAACTTAGGTAGAATGAGTTTAAACTTGCTTTATGATTCTAGGACGAGACTTTGAGCTTTATGAATGTCGTGGCTTTTATCTTCTATAACGAAATCGATCCATAAAACAACTGAGAAAGGGCGTTGATGATGGAGACTAGAGAGGCAGCGGCTTTAACCCATCGTTTGCTGAGGAGGATGAAACAAGGGAGTTGGGAATGCTATTTGATCGATCCGCTACGATCATTCTTGGACGATCGGTAAAAGGAGGTGAAGTGGAAAGAACGATCGTACATATCGGTTGAGATGAACGATTAGTTGGATGGGATTGGAGATGAATGACTGGCATTGAAGGCCCATAAGAACTATCGGTGGAAATGGCTACTATGAACGATCAGATGTTGTCGTCTAGGGAAACGATTAGTGGAAATGCATTTACGAACAATCTGCCTTGTTTGCAAATGAAAATTTTCAAAAAATGGAACTTAAATAAGTGAACTTGAACTAAACTATGAGCTTTGGTCTTGCATACTCGAACAAACATTAGTACTTGCATATGGCTTGCATACGATTTGAACTGCGTATTCGGTAACAAATGACCTTAGAACTATGACACGAACCAATGCCTTTGACTATTCTCTTGAAGCTCATCAGTAACTTAGATAAAAATCAAACTTTTGCTTGTTGACAATCAATTGCAAAACTCAGACTGCATCGTTTCCCGATGATACAGTGAAACGGTTGAGACGGTCTCTCCGGTTGAACCTTGAAGTCTCGTGTCTTTTTTGTTTTCAGTTTCGCACAACTTATTACTATACTGTATAACACTTTACCGCACCACACTAGTACTCACTATACACTGAGGGATACATGTTACTTTATCTAACCATGATTTTTACCAAGTTTAATAGCAATAGGTTCTAGACGTTCTAGGCGCCTTGCAACTATGTCAGCTGGATCATCTTCCCAACAGGATAACCCTGATGTAGAATCAGGTACGGTCACTGAATCCGATAGTCCGCCATCTATTCATCATTTGGAACAACCAAAAATTTTGGGCCCTCAGTTTGACCTTTCTAATGCTGTTCCCATCTTTCCACCGGAGGTTATCGATCCTGCTCCTGACACTCTAGAGGACGCAGTTATTCTGGAGAACCCTGCTGATTCGGTAGCTTCTAAAATTAAGGAAGACACCTTTCACCGAATTTGTGTACGACATGGAATTCCTTTCGACGATGTGTTGGTTTCTTCGCCGGATGATAGGGTTCACAGACCTCTAGAAGGGTATACGACATGCAACAAATTCATGTGCCAGGTCGGATGCATCCCACCATTCAATTCATACATTCGGGAAATTCTTCATTGTTTAAGGATAGCTCTAGCGCAGCTCCACCCAAATGGCAACGCTCTTCTTAATTGTACTTATATGATATATATGGAGTTCCTACATCATCCTCCAACCATTAACGAAATTCGATTCATATTCACTTTCAAGCGACGGACATGGAGTCTTTCGATTACATTTCTCGAGTCGGCAAAGAGGTGCCAGGTTCTAACTGACGCATGGAACAAATTAAATGCCTTTAAAAGTGAATGGTTCTTCCTTCGTTGTCCGCTCGGTTTCGCTTGATAATGGCTGGAAAGACGTAAGTGTTATGCACTATTTTCATGTTAGCATGGAAAAACGATATCCAAGCCGTATTCCTAACTATGTTACTCCTTTACAGGTGCCATCACCCGGCCTAGCGGCAATATTTATGAAGAGGTAGTCACAACTTTGAAAAATGCACCTCCCGAGGACAGGAACATGGTATATCTACTTATGGACGAACGTCTCATTACTTTTTTCTGGTAGAAGAGGGCCTCGGCGTGGGGCTAACTAAAGTTGCTCAGACGGCAGGGATAATACCATGGGCTACAATCAGTCAAAGGGACAATCTAGCCGATCCCGTGGTGCCCCGGGTCACAAGTGCTCAGGAATTCACTGGCATTGATGCCGAAGGATACAAAGGTGACGTGCTCGGTCACAATGGTGACAAATTAGGTCTTGGGGTTGATGTCGGGTCCTCACAGGCCTCATAACCCTTGATTCCTAATAATAGAAAGAAGGAAACATTTGTTCATAAATTTGCAAAAGTCATATCTTTGATCAATCCAAGTCCTCGATGGCTCCTAAAATTGTTCAAGATGAATCTTCTTCCCAACCATCAGAGAGTTCAAGTTTACCACTTGACTCTTTGTCCGGCCTACCGATTCCGTATGATCTTGATGCTTTTCATTTTACTGATGTGAGCATCGAAGGGTCAGAATCTCCTACCAGAATTGGCACCGAGATTCCTACTTTTAGAGGAGAAGTTACACAAATGAGCAAGGCTCCTGCACCTAGTTTGTCAGGGGTTACACAAGGACACTTGCATACACTTGCACCCCTCAACATTGCATTATACTTGACGTTATGTTCTTTAACGCTTAAAGTTGACTGATTTCTATTTTCTTTGCAGAAACGATGGCGAGGAAGAGGAATATGCTTGATTCCCTTCGGGATATACACCACCAATCCACTAGTTCACGCTCCGGCTCTTACCGTGGTAGTTGAGAGTATTATGATTCCAGTTATCGCCCCGGCCGAGACCAGGGTTATCAAGACAAAGGTGATAGGGATAAGCCACCCCAGGACAAACATCGGTCAAGATCGAGATCCCCCTCCTTCAAAGGTCCCAAGAAGCCAGCTGATCGTAGGGACCTACCGCTTCAGTGCCTCCACAGCCTCTGGTTCCTTCTCATTCTCAACGGTCGAGCGACCTTCGTTGCCATAGTGAACATGCTGCCGGCCATAGGCCCGGCAAGGAAAGTACTAAGTTGAAGCTGCAACTGAAGATTCTGTGATCAATCCTACCGCTCATATGGCATAGCTCCGCAAAGATTTCTGAAATTATGTTTTGAAGGGTTCTATTTTCCTCCCAACTTGAAGAGGGTTCCGAACCATGTTCAGAAAATGACTATTGACTGTGTCATTGATGTTTACATGTAGTATGATGAATGGATGAAGGCAGCAAAGAAAATGTCGAAAGTCTCCTTCGAGCGTGCGGTGGAGATTGAATAACTAAAACGCTAGGAAGCTCTAGATAAAAGAATTATTGACACCTTGACATATGAGCTAGAAGCCTCTAGGACCTCCTTAGTAGAAGCCGAAGGAAAAGCTAATGATGCTGTGAAATCCTTGGAAGAGATGAAATCCAGCCATCTTCATATGGTTCAAGTGTTGCATCATTGAAATCAAGAGATAGCGCTTGAGCAGGATACAACTCGGAATAATGAATCCGCAGCCTTGAAGGAGATAGTGGATCTCAAGGTCAAGCTTGAGTATGTAAATAAAGACAAAGATAATGCTTAGAAGATCACTCAAGATGCCTGCGACGAGCTGGTAAACGTCAGACTTGAGAGAGATACGGCCGTTGAAAGGGCCAAAAATGTCGATGTACTTATTCAACGTGAAGCAAAAGCTACCTAGGACAAAGTTAGGGAGGAGATAACGAATGAGCTTGACCCACTTCTCGTTCTTTACAATGCTAATGTTCTTAAGCATAGAAATTTAACATGGCTCGGTGACGATTATCCCTACCAGCTCTGGTGCACATGGGAATTTCTCATTGTAGAAGAGAAGAAACTTCTTCATTCAGAGGATATCGACCTGTCTAGACTTGAAAATGAAATGCTATTGGGCGACGAACCCAAAACATTGTACGATATCCAGCTTTCACTCCAAAAAGAGTATGTTGTTGCTTCTTCACATGAAGTGGGTGGAGGATCCGGGTCGGTGCAACCTGATATTAAAATTGAATTTCCCCTGGCACCCCAGGTCATCCTTAGCTTCGTAGTAGACTCTTCAACCATTCCCGGGTATGATTTAGACAAGCCACAACTTTATCCAATTCCCGAGCATGGCTCTGAGGATGTTTTGGCTCAACCTGGAAGCCTACTGAGGAAGGTATTCCATCGACATTTCCTGTCTTTCATAAAGTTGGAGTGTTATCAGTTGATATTTCTAATCTTTTCGCCTATTTTTCTCAGCTTTGAATTTATCAGGTGTCGCTCCTCTCCCCTCATAAGAGCCTCAGTTGGAGTCACAAGCGGTTGTGACAGAATCCATTAAAATTACAACTTCCGCTGCTGCTCAAGAAGAAGCCTTTATTATTGATGATCAATTCATGGAGGCATTATTCAAGGGAGGGAGCGACCCATAATATGAAATTCCCTTTGATGAAGATGTTGTGATCATAGGTTCTTCCGACCCCACTAGCGAGTTCAGCATGAAAGAGCATGTTAAGAGGGAAGAACTATTGAAAAAGGAGGTAAAAACTAAGCTTGTTGGTTCGGGCTTCGATGAACCGATTCCTGTCCTGCTCCAGATGATCCCTCCTAGCGGCACTATACCTCAGGGCGATATCCCCCACGCTTCTGGTGCTGAGAGTGCCTCCATCCCTCCTACTTCCAAAGATGATACCACTAGATTCATACAACTAAAGATACTCCTTCGAAAAGAAGTCGAGGGGGAAAAGGGTCGAAGAGAGGGTCGAGTGGCAGTTTAGAAGGAGCCACTCCAAAGAAGCAAAGGAAAGATAGAAAATCCTATAAATAATCTTTGGATTGGGGTGGTACGTAAATAGCTTGGATGATTACTTTTCCTTCTCGTTGGTCATGTTGTTTGGGCATGACCCTCCACTTTTGTTTTGCATTTTGGATAACCTTGTATAATGTACAACAAGTTTAGTGTAAATAAGAATTCTTTTATTCTTGTATATGATTCTTGTATACACTTGTTCAAATGTTTGAGCTATCATGTTTTTCATTTTATGTACTTATGATTCGTTGCTCGTCGGATCGAATGTCGATTCAATTCGTCCATCCTAAGGCCTCCTTGAGGTCGTGGCCTCGAGTCGTACCAAACACTAGACTCGAGCTTTAATGTTATGCTTGCCGAACTTAGCGATTTATGTAATTATACTCTTGCCCTCAGTCTCTGGTTAGCTGATTTAGGTGGCGGATGGTCGAACTCGATCCTTAACGAGTTTACACCCCTGCTGTCGTTTTCAGTCCAAAGTTTATGGAATAGTGAGTGGTCGAATTGCACTCATCTATTTGTTTATACTCATATCCGCACTCTGGGGATAAGAGCAAGTCGATGGGTGGTCGAACCATATCCAATTTATGTTTAGACTTCAGTCTGCACTCTGAGGACTTTAAAGTTATTTCGTGGATAGACGATTCATACCCGATTTATGTTTATACTCTAATCCGCACTCTGGTGACTTAGAGTTATTTCGCGGGTGGATGATTCACACCCTTTTTATGTTTATACTCCAATCCGCACTTTGGGACTTAGAGTTATTTCGTGGGTGGACGATTCACACCCGATTTATGTTCATACTCCAATCTGCACTTTAAGGACTAAGAGTTATTTCGTGGGTAGACAATTCACACCCGATTTATGTTTATACTCCAATTCCACACTCTGGGGACTTAGAGTTATTTTGCGGGTGGACGATTCACACCCGATTTATGTTTAGACTCTAACCCACATTCTGGGGACTTAGAGTTATTTTGTGGTTGGACAATTCACACCCGATTTATGTTTATACTCCAATCCGCACTCTGAGGACTTAGAGTTATTTCACGGGTGAAGGATTCACACCCAACGTATGTTTATACTCCAATCCGCACTCTGGGGACTTGGAGTTATTTTAGAGCAGTCAGACCATATTATCCATAATTGATTGATTTTCCCACATAAGTTAGGGGTTTAATTTAGCAAGCGATCTGTCGTGTCACGATCACTCTTATTTTATTCCAATGTCATGTAATTGATACACAATGCTAGAACAAACATATATACAAAGGAGTCCAAGGCTTTATTTGCTGAGTGGCAAAGAATGACATAATGTGTCTTATTACATATATGGAAAATCAAATGCTAAGGCAAACTATAAAAGCAAATACAACTAAAATGAAAAAAAAAACTTAGTGAAATAACATCATAAATGCTCGCTATTCCACACCCTTGATGCTATCGACAGTCGCTAGCTTGAAAGTTCCTACTCTAAGCCTCTGTTCAATGACATATGGTCCTTCCCAGATCAGATTCATGTGCAATGGGGTGGGAAAAACCCATTTTAGAACCAGATCGTCGATTTCAAAGGTTCTAGGTCAGACTTTAATGTTGTAATTCCGGGCGATTCAGTGTCGATGCGTAGCTGTCCTTAGTTCGGCTTCCTCACGCTTCTCATCAATAAAGTCAAGAGGTTCCAAAAGAAGATCTTTATTCGTTTTGGGATTGTAGTAAGCCACTCGATGAGACAGAACCTCAAGGTCAACAAGAATGACGGCTTCATAATATTAAGCAAGGGCGAATGGAGTATGGCCAGTCGTGGACTTGTTTGTGGTCCTGTAATCCCACAGTGCTGTAGGGAGTTTGTCTACCCACTTGCCTCTGGCCTTTTCCAATCACTTCTTCAAAATGGATTTTATGATTTTATTTACAGCTTCAACCTGTCCATTTGCCTGAGGGTGAGCAACTGCTGCAAATCTCTTATCAATATGATACCTTCAACAGAAGTCTTTGAATTCAACACCGTCGAATCGAATCCCATTATATGTTACAATAGTTCATGGTAAACTGAATCGACATATGATGTTTTGAACAACAAAATTGATCACTTTCTTGGTTGTGATCGTGGATAAAGGTTCTGCTTTGGCCCATCTGGTGAAGCAATCAACTACAATGATAGCGTACTTTGCGTCGCCCTTAGAGATCGATAAGGAACCGATAATGTCTATACCCCACATGGCAAACGACCACGGTCTGACCATTTGCGTGACTTCCGTTGGAGGAGAACTTGGAATTTTTGCATATATTTGGCACTTATCACATCATCTTACATAATCAGCGACATCTCGATTTACAGTTGGCCAATAATACCCATAACGGAGTATATTCTTTGCCAGAGTTTGCCCCCCAATGTGATCGTCACATTCCCCTTCATGAAATTCTCTTAGAACGCATTTTATCTCATCATGAGCGACACACCGGAGTAGGGGAACAGAGAAACCTTTCCAATACATAATTCCTACTTGCATGATATACCGTGAAGCTTTGCGAAGGACTTATCGCTTTTCATTCCTTCGTTCGGGAAGAATTCCCTGTAGAGAATAGTCTTTGATCGGAGTCATCCATGACTCCTTCTCAAGCTCCTCTCCCAGTGTTTGGTCAATTTCCATCATGTTTTACTTAGGGCATTTAATTCTTTGATCGGAACAAAGCCTATCTGCTGTACGTCGTTGGTACTAGCAAACTTTGCCAATGAATCAGCCTCTCTGTTTTGATCTCGTGGAATATGCAAAATGTCATAATACTCAAATTTTTCCAACAACTCTTGGACTTGGGTAAGGTATGGGGCTAGCCGCCATCCCTTAGCTTGATAATCTCCCCTAACTCGATACACTACCAACTGCGAATCGCAAAATATTTCAAGATATTTTATTCAAGTTCACTAGTGAGTTTAAGTCCAGCAATGAGAGCCTAATACTCAGCTTCGTTGTTTGTGGATGGAAATCAAACTTTAAAGCTTAACAGATTGACCAATCTTTGGGAGTTACAAGCACAATTCCAGCTCCAGAATAACGATCATTAGACGCTTCACCAGTATACAATTTCCACCGTATGGTAGGGATTTCGCTGCCTTTCGAAGGATCGTCCTGTGCAGTAAACTCTACTATAAAATCTTCCAAAGCCTGACCCTGGATAGCCTTCCGAGGGAGATAAGTAATATCGAATTGACTGAGCTCAATATTCCATTTGAGTAACCTTCTAGACGTCTCAGGTCGTTGTAGGACCTGTCGTAACAGCTGGTTGGTGTAAACATTGATCGGATGTGCCTGGAAGTATGGACGAAGCTTTCATGAAATAATCAGCAAGCAGTATGCTAGCTTCTCTATTTTCAGATATTTCTTTCAGCTCCTGTTAATCGTTTGCTGACGTAATACACTGGCCTCTGGATTCGGTCCTCCTCGCGAACCAATGCAGCACTTACAGCATGTGCCGATACGGCCAAATAAATGTACAGATCCTCACAATCCACTGGCTTTGGCAAGATGAGAGATCTCTCCAAATAATTCACTAAAGTTTGAAATGCGTCTTTACAACCCTGCATCCATTCGAAGTTTCTTTTCCCTTTCCTAATTAAATTAAAGAAAGGAATGCATTTGTCGGTAGCTCTGGAGATGAATTGGCTTAAGGCAGCAACTTTCCCATTCGGACTCTGCACTTATTTAATAGTCTTTGGTGCTTGGATATCGCGGATAGCCCGAATCTTCTCGGGATTAGCCTCTATTCCATGGGTATTGACAATAAAGCCAAAGAATTTCCTTGATGCAACACCAAAGGAACACTTCAAAGGATTAATCTTCATCTTGTAATATCGAAGGATGTCAAACATTTCTGCCAGGTCTCTAATGTGGTCGCTTGATCGTCGTGACTTCACAAGCACATCGTTTACATACACTTCCATTGTCTTTCCCATCTGATCTTTAAACGTCATGTTGACTAAGTGCTAATAAGTTGCTCCCGCATTCTTTAATCCAAACGGTACTACTACATAGCAATACAATCCAACATCGGTAATGAAACTGGTGCGCTATTATCGAAAATGTGCATTGGAATTTGGTTATATCCCGAGTACACATCCATGAAAGTTAGAAATTTGTGTCCTGCGGTTGAATCTACTAGCTGGTTGATCCTTGGAAGGAAAAAATTGTCTTTTGGACACGACTTGTTTAAATTTGAATAATCAATGCATGTTCTCCATTTCTCATTCACTTTCTTGACAAGCACAGGATTAGATACCCATTGATGGTAGAGGATGTCGCGGATAAACCCGTTGTCTTTTAGTCTAACTACCTCCTTTTTGAGAGCGGTAGATCTCCCTGATTCCATGCTGCGCCTTTTTTGCTTCACATGGACATATCTTGGGTTAATATTCAATGCATGGCTCGTAATGACAAGATCCGCACTATCATTCATTCACCTTCTCCCAATTCTACAGGTAATTCCACATGACAAACAACTTCAGTTGCAATGCCGTTAAAACTGTGAATATGAGCTTTAGACGGTTTTAAACCTTTGGCTTCCATCCTCATTTTATCATAAGCCTTTTTGAAGATTATATTTACTGAACTTCCATAATCAATCAATATCCTTCTTACCAAAGTGGGGCCAATCACGGCCGAAATGACAATTAGGTCGATTGTCGGAGCCTCTACCTTATCTGCATCTCTATTCCTAAACACAATATCATCCGCCATCGTACATTGTTGTTTTTCCGTAGCTCCATCTTCTGTATTCGAACAACATTCAAAATCCAAATGCCTAATTGCGCTAGCATAGCGCTCCATCTCTTGCCAACTCTTATCTACTTGGTGCGGTCCCCCGACTATCATATTTGTCACTAGTCTTCCACCAGTCCGCACAGACTCCTCAGCCCTACGCAGCACTTATCCTCGGTTGGGGTCGGAAGTCCCCTGCCCGCCATCCTATAGGGTTTTCACAAACTGTTGTAATTTCCTTTCTCGAATTAGCTTTTCTATAACATCCTAGAGATGCATGCATTCATTTGTATTGTGCCCATAGCACTCATGAAACCGATAGTATTTCTCGATCTATTTCTGCTTCTCTATTGATTCTTTTGGAGCCGGCTTCCTATACTGCATGGTATTGCAAGTAGACGGACAGATATTCTCCAAGGATGTATTCAATGGCATGTAATTATTATACATTGAAATCCTAGGCTTCAACCTTCCATAATCCCTCTTTCGTTCTCGGTTCCTATCTCTACCTCTCTTTTGCTGATTTAGTTTATTCTGAGCATTCACTTGGACTTTCCCAGAACAGTTATCCGACCATTTTATTGCAGTGTTACTCTATACTCCTTCTCCACTTGGTCCAGCAATGTTCTTTTTTCTGGTGGACATGGTTTCCTCTTTTCCCAAAAACTGAGCCACCTTTGTGTAAAGCGCTCTAATGTTGCGGGCGGCTTACCAGCTAACTAATCGCTAAAATAAAATTCTAGGTCAATCCCTCTCATCATGGCCACAAGTATCGCATGATCATTTGAATTACTGACCTCCATAACAGCCATATGAAATCTCTCCAAATAATCCTTCAACGACTCTCCCAGAGCCTAAATCACGTTGGAAAGAGACATCACGTCTTTAGGACGAGTCGCGTGCATCCGGAATTTCTCCACAAACTTGGTTTCTAAATCTTCGAATCTAGAAATTGATCATGGGGGTAGTCTCGTGAACCACATCGTCGCTATTCCAGAGAGAGTTATCGGAAAGCATCTACACTTGATCGCATCATCGGTGTGCGCAGAATCCATTAGCACTTCGTATCTTATAATATGCTGCCTAGTGTCGGGTTTTCCCTCGTAGGCAGGCATCGATGGCATGTTGAATCTCCTTCGATATTCTACGTGTAGAACATTATTAGTGAATGGGGTATGGCTTTTCGAGATTCCTCAGTAATCATTAGTCAAGCCTTGGTTCTTCCTCACCAACCGTCTGACCATTGCCGATAAGTCTAGGGTTTGGATGGTTGGTGCTAAGTGGTGGTCGTGTTCCACCTCACGTGAATGGTCCGGCGATATCTGTGGGACGTTTCACGTCTTCTCGGTTCACCATCTTCCTGATGCGCGTCTTGTACATTCATTTCATCATCATTCTAGGAAAGAACCCGATCAGCATTCAATCGGACTCCATCATCCAAACTAACCGTAGTAGCTCCGGTTTGAATCCTAGTGTGCATAGGTAAGTTTCCTTCTCTAGCAAAGGGATTAGCACTGATCATTCCTAGCAGACCATGATGGCCTACCTATTAACTCTCTAAAGTTTCTACATGATATCCGTCAGTTTTGTGGCGCCTATGTCTATGATATACATCTGATGAACTAGAGCTCTCCGATGCCAAGTAAAGGGTGGGATCCCTCCTAGCTTTTCCCCGCTGCTACTGATTGATTGGTTCATCAAGTTGATATTGGTCTGAATTTGTTGATTTAGCTATCGACGGCTCTCCATCAGCTCTCTCATTAAATTATAAAATTTAGCTCTTGTAACAGCATCAGTAGGATTCTGAACTTCAACCGGATCAGAATTCACATTTGTTGGTTGATTGCTTGGACCTCCTTGCTGAATGCTGGTATTCTCATTTGCTTCCACATTCTGAGAAGTGGATTTAGTATGTCTCACCATTATCGATAGCCATTCTTAGATTTCTACAAATTTGAATAGTATGAGCAATTTTCTGAAGATTACAACAGATATCGTTTGGGGGATTTATCCAATCCAGTAGCAACAAAGGGATTCTAGAAAACTGAGAATCAAGGTTCTCAGTGAAAGCACCAAAATGTTTGCACCAAAATTCGTCACAAACATCCAAGAATGGATTTAGTTGAGAAGTAAGTAAAAAATATAAAATTAAACTAAGGAAAAGTTTAAGCTAACAACAAATAAAAAGCAATAATAAAAAACACAAAGATTTATAGTGGTTCGGCATTGTATGCCTACATCCACTTTGAAGTTTATTGCCTTTATTAATCACTTATGAATCTGATTACAATGGAGAAATAAAGATAACACTTGATTACAATGAAGTCTCCTCTAACCAGCAATGTAATCCTGAAAATGAACCAAGAGGCCTGTATTTATAGGGAGAGATGATGAGATATTTAGCTAAGATTTCGGTAGAAGGCTCTCTACGTCCATAGGGGTCCACCATAACGATCGGTGGCCTTAACTTGACAACCTGGAACGATCGGTTAAACATTCAGCGATCATTTTTCCTTGGTTCTAATTCACGTGCGATCGTTTTTGGGAGGTCCCACATGCCTCTTGACATTGCTCCTAAAATATGGAATCATTCCGAGTTGTAAATTATGAGATATGGATCGATATTTGTTGTTGTACTTGGATCGTGCATTGAACTACACCGACTGTTTTGATGGATCAGCAAGAACGATCGGCCAACAACGATCGGCCATCTCCTATCTCAACTTTGTGACCTGGGATCATTTTTGTAGGCTCTACTCTTCATTTGTTGATGCTCTGAAAGTTTCAAATGAATTGGCCTTGTGGATTTTGAGATATTGATTGATCTCCGTTGATTTGAGCTATTCTATGGATCGTTCCCAATCGATCCATACAAATCCTTTCTTCATCCGTAACTCGAGCATACGAACTCCGATTGACTCCAAATTTGAAAGATAACTTCACAGGGCAATGCCAGTCACTCCATGTTGATTGCACTTCGATTGGGACCCGGTCCGAATCTCCCCAACCATCGTTTATAGTATTATATGTAATCGATTCCTAAGGTAGATAACCATCCGTTTCTAGCCAAGTCGATGATATCATGACCTTGCCAAAAGGAGGTATAACAGCCGCAATGGCATAGGTTTCATCATCAAATTCCAAAGTTGGAAATGACCATTTTCCCCTCCTTATTTTAAATTTATTTTATTTACAAGTTAAATACAATTATTTAACACTATTATATTATTAATATTTAATTATAATATATACCAAATTTTAGGGGTATTTCATCTTACATCACAAGGCAATCCCAAAAGTTATGAATTGAAGGGAGTGGAAAGAAATAAGGCGTCAAACATAAGTGCACTTATAATCAAAAAATTAAAGTGCACGACCACAAATATTGACATACAAATCAAAATACTCTTAGGAGATATAGTAACACAAACCTACAGACTCAAAAAATTGCTTATGCCATGAATTTGCAACCGAAGCCAAAATATACCAAATAAGACTATACCTACCGGTTCAAAATATCATTCCATAGTACCTCAAAGAAGTCCAAGATCTGGAGACTGGCATATAGGTAAAGTGGAAGAACAGACGATGGCTCCATAGACATTCCAACATTTCTCTGATATATTGCATGACCAGACCTGTTCGAAGACCGAGGCGAGCAAGACATTAATCTAGGGCAACATGAGCTACAAGGGCAACAAAAAATACAGGGCATCTCCTCCTGCAATGTCGTGCACAACATTTGTCCACTATCCTTCATGTCTCGAGCTTCGAGTTACTCCTTTCAACAACCGCACCTGCTTATTGCTACATATACATTCTTGCCTCATGCTCGATGGTGCCTAGCTACTACAGTACTATCTAATTGCTTTGCTCTAATTGTTGATTTTGAATTTAATTGATTTGCCTTAGTTATTAATTTCGAACTTCTACTGAGAGCTTAGTACTACTTGTTTCTAAAATCATGTATGTCTTTTAGTCAGTTGATGAAGATTTCATATATTATTATTAAAATCAGTGAAATCTTTTACTCAATTGCTATAATCCAATTTATGATTTATAACTAAAGTTCTATTTTTTTAATGGAAATAAGGAATCCCTTTACTTTTAATATCTTAAAAAGTATTAAATATTTAAATTCATTTATCTTGTGAATGAATTATAGAGATTTAATTTATTTTGTGAATGAATAACCCCTAAGCATAAATCCTTCTAGTCAATAAATTTATTTCATAACTTATTAAATTTAAATTATTTAATAATTAAGTTGATTGAACTGCGACTGTAATTGAGTTAAACTAAAATGAGTTATATTAAAATGTGAGATGAGAATGAGTTGAACAAAATTGTAATTGACTTACATGAGATTGTGGTTGAGATACTTATTTTCTTTGTATAATAGATCAAAGTTTAACTTCGCTTTAAGACCGACTTGAGCATTTAAAACTCTATAAAGGAACCGCTGTTTTTTTGCTAAATTATAAATTTAAAAATATTAATGATGAGGAATTGAAGAAACACTGCATGAAACCAAAATGCATTTAATTGTAATACAATGAAGAGAGGTAAAGAGTTATTCTATGAGTTTCGAAGATAAAAAAGAATTCAACCATCACAAGTAACTAAATCAATTGATATTTCTAAATCTTGAGGTTTTATCAAGAAGTACACTTCTATATATTTGGGTTGCTTATAGATTTTACTGACTTTTCCAATTATGGTTGCTATAACAGAAGGAAGATTTTCAAAGTTATAGTTGGTAAAAAGATATCTATAGACTACTATATCGTAAAAAAGGTTAAGTGGAATATTTGTGGTTTCAACTAAAAACAAATACTTAGATATACTAAACAATGAAGAGATAGCATATGAGCTTGCTTCAAAAAATGCAAGAAAGATGCAATAATATGTTATAATATCTTGTTGACACTTGGATTTCTTAACAAGTAACATGAATGACTTTTTAAACAAATATTTTGCGCTTGATGTTAAATTTATAATTGAATTTACAGTTGTTTTTACATATAAATGTATTGTTGTTTTCAAGAAATGGGGCAAACGAAATGAATTTTTTTTGTTTAGGGCATTAAATCTGGGCTGGCCCTGCACATGGCGGAGAGGAGTTTTAGGTCTTGAGGGAAAGGCAGAAACGAAAAACTAAGTCGGGTATGAACGCGGACCGTAAGCATGGTATCAGTGAGAGATTTGCTTCGAAAAGGGCTATAAGAGGATAAGAAAGCAATGAGCAAAGAGGAGAAGTATATCAAATGATTTCAAGGAGGTAGTGAAGAAATGGAGAGAACAAGCGGGTGGAGAGGCAAAGAAAATGAGAATGGATAAGGCAACTACAACCTTGATTCCTATTTTTACATTTCTTAATTTTTTTGGTGAAATTTATAATTGAGATATAATTTTATAATATATATATTAAATATATTCACATGGAGATTTAAAAATCATATATATATATATCTATGTGTGTGTATGTATGTATGTATATATGTATACTAAAACAATATTTTATGCTTAAAACATTAAGCATAATATATACACACACATACATACATATTAATTTAATTAAACCAAAATTAAAATCATGTCAACTGCTAATGGAGACCGAAACCCTGGTAAGAAATGTATATTCAAGGTGAAAGAAGATGAGACAAAGAAGATACACGATGGCAATAGGTGATAAATAAGGGGACAAATAAGATTATGGTATCAGCCGATCCTAAAAATAATGCAAGAAAGGAAGGAAACATGGCACAACAACATCATTTCAAGTCTGAAATGCACACATGGGTGGATGCACTTGTTAGCAATACTCGAATAGATGGTGGGGTAGAGCGATTTAACAAATCAATCAATAAAGACGGAGAATTTGCAGATCTGGATGATAAGGTATTTGCTGATGTGAGCAACATGTGGAGTAACTTAATATATGTGTATCTGCTAGGGTGAAGACTTTACTATATGCATTTAAATGCCTATGTAAGAAGAGAATTGAAGCCTATAGGTACCTGCGATATTTTTGCAAGGAAAAGTGATTTTACCTTATAAAATTCCATAATTAAAATGATGGCAGGAATGTGCTGGATTGGGGCCTTGGTTTTTTAATAGTAAGCTAATATTTACTAAAAGGTGGGGGCCTAATCTAGGATTGGAGAGTGATATGTTGGAATTTCATCATGTTTGGGTAAGAATGTTAAATCTTGATTTAGCTTTATGGAATGCTAGCGGTATTAGAAAAATAGCCAGTTTAGTTGGTACTCCCCTAACTATGGATGAATTTACCAAAAATGTTAAAAGACTGAAGTATGTTAGAGTTTTAATTGATGTAAAGGCTAGTGGTGAGCTGAAAAAGCAGGTGAGATCTAAAGATAGTATATGAAACATATATATATATATATATATATATGCAAGAAATTGAGTATGAGTATGTACCATATATTAGTAAACAATGCAAGTGTTTTGGGTATACTGATGCTTGATGTTCCACAGCAGTTCCCATGTTAAGCAAATTTGGAGGAAAAATGAAAGCGGTAACACAAAGAGTAATTTTTGTACAAATCAAGCCAGTTACGATAAAAATATGTCCCTATGTCAGGTGAGATCATGCAAGAAACCATGGAGACACCCAAAACCTAGTTACTTACATATATACCATGATAACATCAATACTGATACTACATGCCAGATGGATGAACTTGACCCATTGAAGAAGCCAGAGAAAGAGTTGATATAAAGCAGGACCAGGATGAGCTAACTGCTGATAACCAGGAGGAGATATCCAACCAAATCCTTGTAGGAGAGACAAGTGTGCAGACCCCTGAAACATTAGAAGATATAAGTAAGTTGAACATATAGTTACATGACACGGAAGAGGAGGAGGAAAGACCATATTGTGGAAAATCAATTACTAAATCAAACCAGAATTAGGAGTATCAATTAAAGGATAAAAAGACTAAACGCAAGGTGAAAAATTCATGAGGGGACTCTCCTAGAAATTTAAGGAGTAGACCTCTCCATTCTAAATGTCTATAATCAGTTGGAATGTAAGAGGTCTAAATAGCAATACCCGTAAATTAGTCCTCAGTAAGCTTAGAAGATCCTATTTGCCCTCTATTTTAGGTATCATAGGATGTAAGTTTAATGACAATAATCTTAGTTTCTTCACTGAAACAATGGGTGATGAATGAGAGTATAATCATAATAATGATCTGGGTGAAAAAGGGAGAATATTACTTATGTAGAATAAGTTGATTTGGAAGGTACAAGTAATAGATAAAGATGATCAGTAAATTACAATTAGCAGTCAGTTTTGGGGGACTTACCATATATCCAGCATGTGTGTATGCAAGTAATTTAGCGTCATATAAAACTAACTTACGAGGTAAACTCAAAAACATTGCTTTGAATATCGAAAGACCGTGGATAGTTATATGAGAATTTAATGCATCATTGAAAGTAGAAGAAAAAAAAGAAGGACTTACACTGAATGTATCACATGTAGTTGAGTTCAACGACTGTGCGGTGGCTGCTCGGTTAGTGGAGCCTATCCATACTTGCCTGAAATACACATATGGAGAAGCAGTGAATGCAAAAAAATATCATGCAAATTGGATAGGCTGTTGATTAACTCAAACCACATAAATATGTTTTTAGATATTAGAGTTAACATCTTGCTAAACTCCACTAGTGATCATAGCCTTCTACACATCATACTAACTAAAAAAATACTTTATGAGAAAAGGAAGCCACTCAGGTACACAAATAATTGCCATTTATGTGAAGATTACAATGAAGCAGTTAACTTTGGTATCTGTGATACAAATTGACTCACATGCTCAAAAGTATTAAACAAAGACCAAAAGAATGGAATAAATGCAGACCAAAGGACAAATGATAACATTTAAATTTGTAAAAACAATGTGAGAAATATTTCCATATAATTGATGAGGGGCCTCCTAATGAAGAAGATTGGAAGCAGTACTACTCGGTTTAGAGTTAACTCGGGGATGCTTTTAAGACTAAAGTTATAGAGTTAAAACACAATGCTAAAGAGAAGTGGATTGCTGAAGGAGATGAGTGTGTAGAATTCTTTTATACTAAAATGACTATTAGGAGAAATACTAACAATGATTTTCAATGTTTAACTAGGATCAAATGGAAACTAATAATTTTTAGAAAATAAGGGAGGAGGCAATTAAATATTACAGTGAGAAATACAATGGGAAATGTGAAACAAACTTACCCCACATTGAATGCAGGAGATTGATAAGTTCCGGTGGAAAAATGTTGTTTCACAGGAGGGATGACTGAAGTAGAGGTTTGGGGAGCCCTGGATTCCATCCATGGTGATTCCAGCCCCAAGCCAAATGGGCTAGGTTCTAGTTTCTTTAAGCAGCATTGCGAAAACCTAAAAAAATCACATATTATTAGCAATACAGAAGTTATTTCAAACAGGAATTTTTTTAAAAGTGGTCCACCATACTTTCATTTATTTAATACAAAAACTAAACAGAATTGAAGACTACAAACCATTGCTTGTTGTAATGTTATATACAAGATTCTGAGTAAAGTCATTTGCAATAGAATGAAGAAGATCTTACCAAACTCATTGCGGAATGTCAAAGTGCATTTTAAGAGAAGAAGCATATCCGAAAATTCACTTATGGTGCATGACCTAATAAGAAACATCAACAAAAAAGGTGCTAACAAATTTTGTTTAAAGATTGGCCTCTACAAAGCATATGACAAGATAAACAAACATTTTAACCTGCACATGCTTAGATGTATGGGGTTCCCAAAGAAATTTGTTGACTTGGTTAGCGATTACATTACCACTCCTACCTTCTCAATTCCGGTGAATGGTATTCCTAATGGATACATAAGCAGCAATCGAGGGATGTTTTCACTCTAAAACAAGCTTGGAAAATTATCACTCCAATGGGTTATGAGCTAGATGGATGAGACATAGGTATATCAAAGGAATTTTTTTTGCAAATGGTAGTAGTATGCTTCTCCTACATGGAAAACTATAATGAATGTAAGGAGAAAATTGGCTAAAAGTTGTAGTAGAGTGATTGCACAAGGAAGAGAAACCGATTTATGGAGGGTCCCGTGGATAAATGGTGAGTCTTTGATAGACAAATTGGGCTGGGACACCTTTTCTACTTATGTTTGTCCTAGCAGGAAAGTTGAAGTGCTTATACAAAACAACAACTGGAATTGCAATTCAATTCCTTGCAATTCTAAATAAAAACGACAAATCGAATGTACTCTGTATTAGGGTAGAGATAACGACATATGCACTAGGAAGCATACTGCAAAGTATTTTACAACTAAATCCATATGGGAAGCAATAAGGAGGAAATATCAATAACTTTATTGGAGCAAAATTCTATGGGATAGAGCGAACAGTCTGAAAACAGTGGTTGTGCTACTGGGAAAACTTCCTACCAGAGACAGATTGATGAAGTGGGGGATTACTGAAGACAAAGGTTATGTTTCATATAATAAAGAAGTCACTTGCACTTACTTTTTGAATGTGAATTTTCTCAGAAAATTTGGGAAAATGTAAACTTGTTACTAATTTCATGAATTCAAACTCAAATTTAAACGAAATTGTAAATTACTCGGTAGGAATAAGGCAAACTGAAAATCTAGAATACAAAATGTGTCAAATTGCCTTGACAATTTCTATTTGGAGTATGTGTAAGGACATGAATCAAAGAGTTTTTCAAAAGATGGAGAGAAGTGTCAAAGAGGACAGTAGGTCAGCTACATTAGACAGGCAATTGGTAGCTAAAAGGATAAGTGGAAAATATTTTACCGGGAACATGGTATGAGAAGTTGCCATGACTAAAGCAATGGATCGGAGGACAAAAATAAAAGTAAATCTAGGAATGAGCTATGGAAGCTATCGACTGCCATGAAGAAGAAGCTTGATTGAGTTGAAGAGAGAGAGAGAGATTGATAGATTTGGAAAGCAAGTAGTTTGAGAATATACCATACGAGTTGAAAAGTTAATTTATGTACTTGATCTTTGATGGTATGCAGCTTGGGCTGGTCGACTATTAGGTTGAAAAGCGTTAATAAAAGTTAACCCATTTCCAAAAAAACCAAAATTAAAAAATGAATTTTTTTAACTAACAATTTGGTTTTCAAAAGGATTTGATTTTATTAAATGATTTTTGATTTTTTCTACTGAAAACAAATTGTGATATATGTATTTAATATATATATATATATATTTAAAATGTTTTAAAATTGTTTAGAAAACAATTTTATATATTGAATACAAACACACACACACATAAAGATACATACATAAATACACATACATACATATACATATACATATACATACATACAAACACACACACACACATATGCAACTTGAAAGGTTATTTTTTCATAAAATTTGATAGAATTAAATTTATAACATGATTACATAAAATAAAAACTAGATCTTGGATATATACCTTCCTCCGAACTGATTATGTCGAGAATTAATACATTGTTTGACGGTTGTATTGACTCTTTGTTGTGAGCTCGATCCACGGTCAATATTTAAACAATATCTAAGTTTGTGCAAACGTTGCTAAAGCATAGTACATGGTCAAGTTCAGTGCTTATAGATCATTTAGGATAAACCATATTTCTAATCTAATATAAGCTCACATAGTAACGATAACTTGTGCACGTAATCTTTTTATAATCTATATATGACTTAGATGTCTAGAATTTGGACTATGGTCAAAAACTCTTTTAATATCCTTATTAATTTCATTGGCCGATTTTAAAGTCTTAGATTCAATCCGATAACATGTATCAATTAACCATTTTTTCACTGGCCAGAGACTTTGACTCTAATTTGATTTAACAATTACATTGATATTGACCTTTTATAATAAAGGAGACGAATCCTCTCTTAAGAAGTGTACCACTTTGAGTAGTTCAACGTATGCGCAACTATGGTCGTAATATGGTCGCTATGCCATGTAGTTGACCATAGTCAATTTACTGTATATGTATTCAAGATCGATAGTACACTCAAGTCAAATGACTAATATACGTCATTACTCTTAGATCTTCTATTTTGACAAATTATATAATGTATTAAGGCTCAAATTGAGTCGCCCTATGATTATTCCAAATAACCACAAGTACATATCCCCTTGATGCACTTAACAGTCATAAGTAAACATGTCCATTATATGGATTACATTACGTACACTAGTCTCAACATATGTATCGATATCCTTTTCTTGATACTTCTCGATTAGGAATATTTAAGGAATTTTTGTTTTTGTTTATACCAATTTATTATTCGTGGTTATGAACATTTCATAACTACAATCGATAAAGCACTACTGCTAAGATTTTTTTTAATTATATATGTTTAATGTTTATTTATTCATTACTTATATCTTAATATAAGAAATGCATATAATAGAAATTTAACCAAAACATATTTTATTTTGAATAAGATTGTTTATAGAAATATGATTTCATGTAAAATTATATAATTTCCCCTAGGACACACCCCTAATTCTATCAATCTACCACTTGCACTTGGTGCCAGTTACGGAGCTTCATCCTCATTCCTTCAATCATTCTTCCTAAAACAAACCGAGAGAGGTCCTTAGTGAATGGATCTATAAGGTTATCTTTCATATCAGCTCACTTGATCACGATTTCTGTGTCACTTATAAACTGCCTTATCATGTGTAACTTACAGAGGATGTGTCTTGACCACTTGTGATCTCACAGTTCCTGTGCAAATGAATTTTTTTGCATTATTTCAGATTACATAAGCATTGTAACTTCTTTGCGTGGGATCATGCCTAGCTATTTAATGAATTTGTTCATTCACATTGCTTCCTTTGTGGAATTGTTCAAGTTGATGTTCTCAACTTCTATGGTAAAATCTACCATAACTTTCTATTTAGAACTTTCCAACTAATGGCCCCTCTGTTGAGGGTAAAAGCAAATCCTAAGACTAACTTACTACCATCAATATGACTTTGAAATCTCGAGTCTAGATACCCTTTCATATCACTTTGAAATCTCCTGAATTAGATAGATATCGGCTTACTGCACGTAGTGCAAAGGAGATATTTGGCCTAGTACATAACAAGGCATATATGATCGATCCTATTGCTGAAGAATAGGGAATCCGACACATGCGTTGCATTATCTCATCCATAGATGTGGAGTCATTCTTAGAAAGGACAATTCCATGTCACACTGGAACATTTTCATGCTTGGAGCTCTCCATGCTAAATTAGCTTAGTATGGTATCTATGTACGTAGATTGGGTCAATCCCAATATCCTTCTCGATCTATTTATGTGGATCTTAATACCTAGTATATAGGATGCCTCAATTAAATCCTCCTTCGAAGATTTATTAGGAAGCCACGCTTTCATTGATTGTAACATTGGTCCATCGTTAACAATCAATGGTAAATCATTGACATATAGAATTAAGAATGTTATAATTTCATTTTTCTCTTTCTTGTATATGCACATTGCCCGTGTTTTGATAGAAACTAAACTATTTAATTACCTTATCAAAACATTTGTTCCAACTTCAAGATAGTTTCTTAAAACCAATCTTAAGAGTCTATAAGCCTTATCGCCACTCCCACTGACCTCGAAGACCTCTGGATGTGACATATAAACTGTCTCTTCTAAATTACCATTTAGAAAAGCCGTTTTAATTTCCATTTGCCAAGTTTTGTTGTCATAGTAAGCAACGACTATAAGTATAATCCGAATGGCTTTAAGCATGGTGATTAGCTAAAATGTTCCATCATAATCAGTTTCATTAAATTTGACAAAACCCTTTCACGACTAACCTTACTTTATATATGTATGTATGTATGTATGTATGTATGTACATTTGAAGGGAAAGCCGGCTTTATAGTGGGTCATGCCACTATATTAAACAAATTTATGATAGGTGTTCTGCACATATGTAGAACAACCATAGTACAATAAAATTAGGAGATAGGAAAAATTCCAAACTACTAAATAAGACAGAACTAATACCCATTAGAAGAGGTTGACCCATCAGAAGGCGCATCAGAACCAATCACATGAACATATGAGCTATACATTTTCCTAAGCAAAGGAGTGTAATCCAGGGAATCCTCCGAGTAAAAGAAAATCCTATCCCAACTATCATCCCGAAGGATATCACCGTTATGATCCCCAACCTCACCATCCTATGGTAGATAAAAAACACCACCTGATACCTAATAGATTAAAAATCTATGCTCGCCCACCACATTAACAACATATCTATAACAACAATCTCTCGTAGGGGAATAATGAAACCGTGTATCTTCATGAACCCAAACTTGCACATTAGAATACCAAGATATCATATCTGCTGATGTACTAGAGTTGGGAATGGATAATGAGATATCAATGTTAATACCCATAGGACTAGGGGCTGACATTGGTTTCTTGCAAACCCAAATTTGCTTTGCCAACTTTGACAAAGGTATTTTCAAGCAAACAATATCTCAATATCTTCCTTCTACAAAGGAATAGGGAATAGAGCTGTAGCTAGATGCTTGCAAGAAACTAGCTTGATAGGTTTCGACCTTTCCATATACACTGATCGTCTTCTTGAAGATCCACCTATAGTTGAGATTTATACCTTCAGATGCGTTTTACAAAGTCCAACTTTGTTCTTATACATGGAATCCATCTTAGATTTCAAAGCATCAAGAGATAATGCAAAGTCTTTACTTTCTAAGGCCTGCCAGTGAGGGGATCATAGTTATAAATGACAATCCGTGTTCTCGCCATTAATGAGAAACTAATAGTTTCTTTCTGGCACATGATTCCTCATTAGACCTTCTAATTGGTTGCATAATTTCATTGGAAGTTGAAGTGTTGTCTATATTCTCGGTATCTACTAAAGTTTATAGGATCTTATCCAAGTGTATTTGCCACCATTTGTCATTATAGAAATTCCTTTTCTAGGAAGGTGGTGTGTCAAGAAACATAATTATTTGTTCCGCTTTGTGGTAGAATATGTATACATGAGAATTTATTAAGTCTAAATGTTGAGGTTTTATCAAGAAGTATACTTCTATATATTTGGGTTGCTTATAGATTTTACTGACTTTTCCAATTATGGTTGCTATAACAGAAGGAAGATTTTCAAAGTTATAGTTGGTAAAAACATATCTTTAGACTACTATATCGTAAAAAAGGTTAAGTTGAATATTTGTGGTTTCAACTAAAAACAAATACTTAGATATACTTAACAATGAAGAGATAGCATATGAGCTTGCTTCAAAAAATGCAAGAAAGATGCAATAATATGTTATAATATCTTGTTGACACTTGGTTTTCTTTACAAGTAACATGAATGACTTTTTGAACTAATATTTTGCGCTTGATGTTAAATTTATAATTGAATTTGAATTTGTTTCTACATATAAATGTATTGTTGTTTTCAAGAAATAGGGCAAAAGAAATGAAATTTTTTTGTCTAGGGCATTAAATCGGGGGTGGCCCTGCACATGGCGGAGAGGAGTTTTAGGTCTTGAGGGAGAGGCAGTAACGAAAAACTAAGTCGGGTATGAACGCGGACCGCAAGCATGGTATCAGTGAGAGATTTGCTTCGAAAAGTGCCATAAGAGGATAAGAAAACAATGAGCAAAGAGGAGAAGTATATCAAATGATTTCAATAAGGAAGTGAAGAAATGGAGAGAACGAGCGGGTGGAGAGGCAAAGAAAATGAGAATGGATAAGGCAACTACAACCTTGATTCCTATTTTTACATTTCTTAATTTTTTTGGTGAAATTTATAATCCAGATATAATTTTATAATATATATATTAAATATATTCACATGGAGATTTAAAAATCATATACATACATACATACATACATATATATATAAATATATATATATATCTATGTGTGTGTGTATGTATGTATGTATATATGTATACTAAAATAATTTTTTATGCTCAAAACATTAAGCATAATATATACACACACATACATACATATTAATTTAATTATACCAAAATTAAAAACATGTCAACTGCTAATGGAGACCGAAACCCTAGTAAGAAATGTATATTCAAGGTGAAAAAAGATGAGACAAAGAAGATACACGATGGCAATAGGTGATAAATAAGGGGACAAATATGACTATGGTATCAGTCGATCCTAAAAATAATGCAAGAAAGGAAGGAAACATGGCACAACAACATCATTTCAAGTCTAAAATGCACACATGGGTGGATGCACTTGTTAGCAATACTCGAATAGATGGTGGGGTAGAGCGATTTAACAAATCAATCAATGAAGACAGAGAATTTGTAGATCTGGATTATAAGGTATTTGCTGATGTGAGCAACAAGTGGAGTAACTTAATATATGTGTATCTGCTAGGGTGAAGACCTTACTATATGCATTTAAATGCCTATGTAAGAAGAGAATTGAAGCCTATAGGTACCTGCGATGTTTTTGCAAGGGAAAAGTGATTTTACCTTATAAAATTCTATAATTAAAATGATGGCAGGAATGTGCTGGATGGGGGCCTTTGGTTTTGGATAGTAAACTAATATTTACTAAAAGGTGGGAGCCTAATCTGAGATTGGAGAGTGATATGTTGGAATTTCATCCTGTTTGGGTAAGAATGTTAAATCTTGATTTAGCTTTATGGAATGCTAGCGGTATTAGAAAAATAACCAGTTTAGTTGGTACTCCCCTAACTATGGATGAATTTACCAAAAATGTTAAAAGACTGAAGTATGTTAGAGTTTTAATTAATGTAAAGGCTAGTGGTGAGCCGAAAAAGCAGGTGAGATCTAAAGATAGTATAGGAAACATATATATGCAATAAATTGAGTATGAGTATGTACCATATATTTGTAAACAATGCAAGTGTTTTGGGTATACTGATGCTTGATGTTCCACAGTAGTTCCCATGTTAAGCAGGTTTGGAGGAAAAATGAAAGCGGTAACACAAAGAGTAACTTTTGTACAAATCAAGCCAGTTACGATAAAAATATGTCCCTATGTAAGGTGAGATCATGCAAGAAACCATGGAGACACCCTAAACCTAGTTACTTACATATATACCATGATAAAATCAATACTGATACTACATGCCATATGGATGAACATGACCCATTGAAGAAGCCAGAGAAAGAGTTGATATAAAGCAGGACCAGGATGAGCTAACTGCTGATAACCAGGAGGAGATATCAAACCAAATCCTTGTAGGAGAGACAAGTGTGCAGACCCCTGAAACATTAGAAGGTATAAGTAAGTTGAACATATAGTTACATGACACGAAAGAGGAGGAGGAAAGACCATATTGTGGAAAATCATATACTAAATCAAACTAGAATTAGGACTATCAATTAAAGGATAAAGAGACTAAACACAAGGTGAATAATTCACGAGGGGACTCTCCTAGAAATTTAAGGAGTAGACCTCTCCATTCTAAATGTCTATAATCAGCTTGAATGTAAGAGGTCTAAATAGCGATACCCGTAAATTAGTCCTCTGTAATCTTAGAAGGTCCTATCTGCCCTCTATTTTAGGTATCATAGGATGTAATTTTAATGACAATAATCTTAGTTTCTTCACTGAAACAATGGGTGATGAATGAGAGTATAATCATAATAATGATCTGGGTGAAAAAGGGAGAATATTACTTATGTAGAATAAGTTGATTTGGAAGGTACAAGTAATAGATAAAGATGATCAGTAAATTACAATTAGCAGTCAGTTTTGGGGGACTTACCATATATCCAGCATGTGTGTATGCAAGTAATTTAGCGTCATATAAAACTAACTTACGGGGTAAACTCAAAAACATTGCTTTGAATATCGGAGGACCCTGGATAGTTATAGGAGAATTTAATGCATCATTGAAAGTAGAAGAGAAAAAAAGGAGGACTTACACTGAAAGTATCGCATGTAGTTGAGTTCAACGACTGTGCGGTGGCTGCTCGATAGTGGTGCCTATCCATACTTACCTGAAATACACATATGGAGAAGCAGTGAATGCAAAAAAATATCATGCAAATTGGATAGGCTGTTGATTAACTCAAACCACATAAATATGCTTTTAGATATTAGAGTTAACATCTTGCTAAACTCCACTAGTGATCATAGCCCCTACACATCCTACTAACTAAAAATTACTTTATGAGAAAAGGAAGCCACTCAGGTACACAAATAATTGCCATTTATGTGAAGATTACAATGAAGCAGTTAACTTTGGTATCTTTGAACAACTTGAAAGGTGCTATTTCTACAAATTGACTCACATGCTCAAAAGCATTAAACAGAGACCAAAAGAATGGAATAAATGCACACCAAAGGACAAATGATAACATTCAAAATTGTATAAACAATTTGAGGAATATTTCCATATAATTGATGAGGGGCCTCCTAATGAAGAAGTTTGGAAGCAGTACTACTCGGTTTAGAGTTAACTCGGGGATGTTTTAAGACTAAAGTTATAGAGTTAAAACATAATGCTAAAGAGAAGTGGATTGCTGAAGGGGATGAGTGTGTAGAATTATTTTATACTAAAATGACTATTATGAGAAATACTAACAATGATTTTCAATGTTTTAACTAGGATCAAAT
Organism: Allium fistulosum; assembly: GCA_030737815.1. Classification (NCBI taxonomy): domain Eukaryota; kingdom Viridiplantae; phylum Streptophyta; class Magnoliopsida; order Asparagales; family Amaryllidaceae; genus Allium; species Allium fistulosum. The sequence goes on from CM060908.1 coordinate 478,617,136, forward strand.
GGCAACTAATAATTTTTAGAAAATAGAGGAGGAGGCAATTAAATATTACAGTGAGCAATACAATGGGAAATGTGAAACAAACTTACCCCACATTGAATGCAGAAGATTGATAAATTCCAGTGGAAAAAAGTTGCTGCACACGAGGGATGACTGAAGCAGAGGTTTGGGAATCCCTGGATTCCATCCATGGTGATTCCAGCCCCAAGCCAAATGGGCTAGGTTCTAGTTTCTTTAAGCAGCATTGGGAAAACCTAAAAAAATCACATATTATTAGCAATACAGGATTTATTTCAAACAGATTTTTTTTTAATAGTGGTCCACCATACTTTCATTTATTTAATACAAAAACTAAACAGAATTGAAGACTACAAACCATTGCTTGTTGTAATGTTATATACAAGATTCTGAGTAAAGTCATTTGCAATAGAATGAAGAAGATCTTACCAAACTCATTGCGGAATGTCAAAGTGCATTTTAAGAGAAGAAGCATATCCGAAAATTCACTTATGGTGCATGATCTAATAAGAAACATCAACAAAAAAGGTGCTAACAAATTTTGTTTAAAGATTGGCCTCTACAAAGCATATGACAAGATAAACTAACATTTTAACCTACACATGCTTAGATGTATGGGGTTCCCAAAGAAATTTGTTGACTTGGTTAGCGATTGCATTACCACTCCTACCTTCTCAATTCCGGTGAATGGTATTCCTAAAGGATACATAAGCAGCAATCGAGGAATTAGGCAAGGAGATCCTTTATCTCCTTACTTTTTCACATTTGCCATGGAATATTTTTCCCTCCGAATGGAACTATCCATCCAAAATAAGTTATTCTAGACAATATACAACTTCCAACCTAGAGCAAGCCATTTATTATTTGCTGATGACCTGACCATTTGCATAAAATTAAGTAGTGAAGCAACTAAATATATAGAAGATAATTTTCAACACTTGGAAGAGAAAGTAGGCCTCAAACTGAATGAGCTTAAGATATATTGCTACTTCAACAAGTTCTACAGGAATAAGACAAAGGTTTTAAACATTTTGAAAGTTATGGAAGGGAAACTACTAGTGAAATATTTTGGACTTCCTCTCTCTTCTAAAAAAATAACAGATAGAGAATGTGCTGACCTAATAATAAAAATAAGAAATAAACTACAGGGGTGGAGTTCTTGATTGTTTTCTTTTATTGGAAGAATTGAACTAGTTCATATAGTTATCTAAGTAAAACGGAATTTCTAACTATAGACATTCGAACTTCTAGATGCTTTAATTGACAAGATTCAGAAAGTATGTGCTGAATTTATATGGAAAGATGGATTACACAAAATAAAATACTAAGACCTTTGTTGACCTAAAAAAGAGGGTGGCATGGGGCTCAAAAATCCGAGTGACATAAGGGATGTTTTCACTCTAAAACAAGCTTGGAAAATTATCAACTCCAATGGGTTATGAGCTAGATGGATGAGACATAGGTATATCAAAGGAATTTTTTTTGCAAATGGTAGTAGTATGCTTCTCCTACATGGAAAACTATAATGAATGTAAGGAGAAAATTGGCTAAAAGTTGTAGTAGAGTGATTGCACAAGGAAGAGAAACCAATTTATGGAGGGTCCCGTGGATAAATGGTGAGTCTTTGATAGAAAAATTGGGCTAGGACACCTTTTCTACTTATGGTTGTCCTAGTAGGTAAGTTGAAGTGCTCATACAAAACAACTGGAATTGCAATTCAATTCCTTGCAGTTAGAATAAAAACGACAAATCGAATGTACTCTTTATTAGGGTAGAGATAACGACATATGAAATTAGAAGCATACTGTAAAGTATTTTACAACTAAATCCATATGCGAAGCAATAAGGAGGAAATATCAATAACTTTATTGGAGCAAAATCCTATAGGATAGAGCGAACAGTCTGAAAACAGAGGTTGTGCTACTGGGAAAACTTCCTACCAGAGACAGATTGATGAAGTGGGGGATTACTGAAGACAAAGGTTATGTTTCATATAATAAAGAAGTCACTTGCACTTACTTTTATAATGTGAAATTTCTCAGAAAATTTTGGAAAAATGTAAACTTGTTACTAATTTTATGAATTCAAACTCAAATTCAAACGAAATTGTAAATTACTCGGTAGGAATAAGGCAAACTGGAAATCTAGAATACAAAATGTGTCAAATTGCCTTGACAATTTCTATTTGGAGTGTGTGTAAGGACATGAATCAAAGAGTTTTCCAAAAGATGGAGAGAAGTGTCAAAGAGGACAGTAGGTTAGCTACATTAGACAGGCAATTGGTAGCTAAAAGGATAAGTGGAAAATATCTTACCAGGAACATGGTATGAGAAGTTGCCATGACTAAAGCAGTGGATCGGAGGACGGAAATGGAAGTAAATCTAGGAATGAGCTATGGAAGCTATCGGCTGCCATGAAGAAGAAGCTAGATTGAGTTTAAGAGAGAGAGAGAGAGATTGATAGATTTGGAAAGCAAATAGTTTGAGAATATACCATACGAGTTGAAAAGTTAATTTATGTACTTGATCTTTGATGGTATGCAGCTTGGGCTGGTCGACTACTAGGTTGAAAAGCGTTAATAAAAGTTAACCCATTTCCAAAAAAAAACCAAAATTAAAAAATGAATTTTTTTAACTAACAATTCGGTTTTCAAAAGGATTTGATTTTATTAAACGATTTTTGGTTTTTTCTACCGAAAACAAATTGTGATATATGTATTTAATATATATATATATATTTAAAATGTTTTAAAATTTTTTAGAAAACAATTTTATATATTGAATACAAACACACACAGAGAGATACATACATAAATACACATACACATACATATACATACATACAAACACACACACACATATATGCGACTTGAAAGGTTATTTTTTCATAAAATTTGATAGAATTAAATTTATAACATGATTACATAAAATAAAAACTAGATCTTGGATAGATACCTTCCTCCGAAGTGATCAGGTAGAGAATCAATACATTGTTTGACGGTTGTATTGACTCTTTGTTGTGAGCTCAATCCACGGTCAATATTTAAACAATATCTAAGTCTGTGCAAACTTTGCTAAAGCATAGTACATGGTCAAGTTCAGTGCTTATAGATCATTTAGGATAAACCATATTTCTAATCTAATATAAGCTCACATAGTAACGATAACTTGTGCACGTATTCTTTTTATAATCTATATATGACTTAGATGTCTAGAGTTTGGACTATGGTCAAAAACCCTTTTAATATTCTTATTAATTGCGTTGGCCGATTTTAAAGTCTTTGATTCAATCCGATAACATGTATCAATTAACCATTTTGTCACTGGCCAGAGACTTTGACTCTAATTTGACTTAACATTTACATTGATATTGACCTTTTATAATAAAGGAGACGAATCCTCTCTTAAGAAGTGTACCACTTTGAGTAGTTCAACGTATGCGCAACTATGGTCATAATATGGTCGCTATGCCATGTGGTTGACCATAGTCAATTTACTGTATATGTATTCAAGATCGATAGTACTCTCAAGTCAAATGACTAATATATGTCATTACCCTTAGATCTTCTACTTTGACTAAGTTATATAATGTATTAAGGCTCTCATTGAGTCGCCCTATGATTATTCCAAATAACCACAAGTACATATCCCCATGATGCACTTAACAGTCATAAGTAAACATGTCCATTATATGGATTGCATTACGTACACTAGTCTCAACATATGTATCGATATCCTTTTCTTGATTAGGAATATTTAAGGAATTTTTGTTTTTGTTTATACCAATTTATTATTCGTGGTCATGAACATTTCATAACTACAATCGATAAAGCACCACTGGTATGATTTTTTTTAATTATATATGTTTAATGTTTATTTATTCATTACTTATATCTTAATATAAGAAATACATATAATAGAAAATTAAACCAAAACATATTTTATTTTGAATAAGATTGTTTATAGAAATATGATTTCATGTAAAATTATATAATTTCCCCTAGGACACACCCCTAATTCTATCAATCTACCACTTGCACTTGGTGCTAGTTATGGAGCTTTATCCTCATTCCTTCAATCATTCTTCCTAAAACAAACCGAGAGAGGGCCTTAGTGAATGGATCTATAAGGTTATCTTTCATATCAGCTCTCTTGATCACGATCTCTGTGTCACTTATAAACTGCCTTATCATGTGGAACTTACAGAGGATGTGTCTTGACCACTTGTGATCTCATAGTTCCTGTGCAAATGAAAATTTCCGCATTATTTCATAATACATAAGCATTGTAACTTCTTTGCGTGGGATCATGCCTAGCTCTTTAATGAGTTTGTTCATTCACATTTCTTCCTTTGTGGCATCATTCAATTTGATGTTCTCAACTTCTATGGTAAAATCTACCATAACTTTCTATTTAGAACTTTCCAACCAATGGCCCCTCTGTTGAGGGTAAAAGCAAATCCTAAGACTAACTTACTACCATCAATATCACTTTTGAATCTCGAGTCTAAATACTCTTTCATATCACTTTGAAATCTCCTGAATTAGATAGATATCGGCTTACTGCACGTAGTGCAAAAGAGATATTTGGCCTAATACATAACAAGGCATATATGATCGATCCTATTGCTGAAGAATAGGGAATCCAACACATGCGTTGCATTATCTCATCCATAGATGTGGTGTCATTCTTAGAAAGGACAATTCCATGTCACACTGGAACAATTAGCTTAGTATGGTATCTATGTGCGTAGATTGGGTCAATCCCAATATCCTTCCCGATCTATTTATGTGGATCTTAATACCTAGTATATAGGATGCCTCAATTAAATCCTCCTTCGAAGATTTATTAGGAAGCCATGCTTTCATTGATTGTAACATTGGTCCATCGTTAACAATCAATGGTAAATCATTGACATATAGAATTAAGAATGTTACAATTTCATTTTTCTCTTTCTTGTATATGCACATTGCCTGTGTTTTGATAGAAACTAAACTATTTAATTACCTTATCAAAACATTTGTTCCAACTTCAAGATAATTTCTTAAAACCAATCTTAAGAGTCTATAAGCCTTATCGCCACTCCCACTGTGACCTCGAAGACCTCTGGATGTGACATATAAACTGTCTCTTCTAAATTACCATTTAAAAAAGCCGTTTTAATTTCCATTTGCCAAGTTTTGTTGTCATAGTAAGCAACGACTATAAGTATAATCCGAATGGCTTTAAGCATGGTGATTAGCTAAAATGTTCCATCATAATCAGTTTCATTAAATTTGACAAGACCCTTTCACGACTAACCTTACTTTATATATATATGTATGTATATATGTATGTATCTATGTATGTACATTTGAAGGGCAAGCCGACTTTATAGTGGGTCATGCCACTATATTAAACAAATTTATGATAGGTGTTCTGCACATATGTAGAACAACTATAGTACAATAAAATTAGGAGATAGGAAAAATTCCAAACTACTAAATAAGACAGAACTAATACCCATTAGAAGAGGTTGACCCATCAGAAGGCGAATCAGAACCAATCACATGAACATATGAGCTATACAATTTCCTAAGCAAAGGAGTGTAATCCAGGGAATCCTCCGAGTAAAAGAAAATCCTATTCCAACTATCATCCCGAAGGATATCACTGTTATGATCCCCATCCTCACCATCCTATGGTAGATAAAAAACACCACCTAATACCTAATAGATTAAAAATCTATGCGCGCCCACCACATTAACAACATATCTATAACAGCAATCTCTCGTAGGGGAATAATGAAACCGTGTGTCTTCAGGAACCCAAACTTGCACATTAGAATACCAAGATATCATATCTGGTGATGTGCTAGAGTTGGGAATGGATAATGAGATATCAATGTCAATACCCATAGGACTAGGGGCTGACATTGATTTCTTGCAAACCCAAATTCGCTTTGCCAACTTTGACAAAGGTATTTTCAAGCAAACAATATCTCAATATATTCCTTCTATAAAGGAATAGGGAATAGAGCTGTAGCTAGATGCTTGCAAGAAACTAGCTTGATAGGTTTTGACCTTTCCATATACACTGATCGTCTTCTTGAAGATCCATCTATAGTTGATGAGATTTATACCTTCAGATGCGTTTTACAAAGTCCAACTTTGTTCTTATACATGGAATCCATCTTAGATTTCAAAGCATCAAGAGATAATGCAAAGTCCTTACTTTCTAAGGCCTGTCAGTGAGCGGATCATAGTCATGAATGACAATCTGTGTTCTCGCCATTAATGAGAAACTAGTAGTTTCTTTCTGGCACGTGATTCCTTATTAGACCTTCTAATTGGTTGCATAATTTCATTGGAAGTTGAAGTGTTGTCTATATTCTCGGTATCTACTAAATTTTATAGGATCTTATCCTAGTGTATTTGCCACCATTTTTCATTATAGAAATTCCTTTTCTAGGAAGGTGGTGTGTCAAGAAACATAATTTTTTGTTCCGCTTTGTGGTAGAATATGTATCCATGAGAATTTCTTAAGTCTAAATACTCACTCATAAGGAGTTCGTCGCTTCTGTAAATCAAAAACATTTCCTTAGTATTTTTAAAGTACTTAATTATGACTTTAGCAGTCGTCCCATGGTTTTCTCCTAAATTAGATTGATATCGGCTTACTGCACCTAGTGCAAAAGAGATATTTGGCCTAGTACATATTATGGCATACATGTTCGATCCTATTGCTGAAAAAGAAGGAATCCAACACATGCATTGCCTTTTCCCGTCCATAGATGTGGTGTCCTTCTTAGAAAGGACAATTCCCTGTCACATTATAACATTTTCGCGCTTGGAACTTTCCATGCTAACTCGTTTTAGTATGGTATCTATGTACGTAAACTGGGATAATCCCAATATCCTTCTTGATCTATTTATGTGAATCTTAATATCTAGTATGTATGATGTCTCACCTAAATCCTCCATCGAGAAGTTAGTAGAAAACTATTCTTTCCTCTTCCTAATTCCTTCATTCGTGATTTCTTCCTCCTTCGGATCTCTTATGCCTAGCTCTCAATCATGTCCCTCTCGTCATGTTCTGCTCTGGTGCCGCCTTCTTCGACGAGATCTGGATGAGCGTATTATTCCAATGTTTCTCTCTAGTCATCTCCTCCAGAAATCGATGTTTCTACAATCAATTTACCTCTGTTACGTGCTTCTCCTGCTCACCTACAATCTCAAGTGTCGCTTTTCTAACCGTCGAATCCTTTCAGTGCTTTAGAATCATCCTTGCAACATATCGATGCTACAGTTTCTCCCTTATTAGGTTTGCCTACTAATGCTGTTGGCTTTAAACCTTATACTCCTACAACTTCTATGCTTGCTTCTTGTCGTGAGGTTGGGCAGCGGAAAATTGAAAATGCCTGTATGGAAGAAGAGGATTTGGATACTAGAGATGTGTTTGTAATCGCATGTGATGCTAGTGCAAGCTCTAACTTTGGCAACGAGTCTGTTCATGTTGGTTTTGAGATGGTTGGAACAACTGTAGTGGAGGAATATTCATCGGAGATATGCACGCTAGGTGCTTGTGCAAATGTGATACTCCAAAGTCTATAACAGATATTAATGGAGTGCTTTTCACCGATGGTTCTTCTGTTGTTTTTGGAAATGGCCCGCGTGTAGTATCTCAGATGACTGGTGCTATCTTAGGTCCTCCTAAGGCATCTAGTAAGTAGACTGCTCTTGCTAACGCTTTGCCGAGAAATGCAGGTGATTATGTACCCCATTCTTTTGACATTATTGAGGAAAATGGTGCTGTAGTTCCTTCGGCTGAGGTTTTCGAAGTGGGGGCTAATTTTTGGTTGGAGTATTAAGTTAGTTTCTTTCTAGAATCTAACCCTCTTTATCAAGAAGTTTCAGATCAATGTCGTAGTCGTTGGAATATAAAGGGGAAGACTTCAAGTTCACTTTGATAATTGCATGTTCTTTTTCAAGTTCTCTAGAAAAGAAGAAAGGCTCCATGTGCTTGAGGTGGATCATTCTATTATAGCACAATAGCCTTTCATTATTATCCCATGGAGTCCTACGATGGACAAAGCTAAGGAACATATTATCTCTATTTCGGTATGGGCTCATTTAACACATATTCCATCTATGCTATAACCCATGATTGGGCTAAAATATTTAGCGAGTGTTGTTGGCAATCTCAAATGTTTTGTTGCGAAGACTGTAGCTCGGAATAGGTTGGTGTATGCTAAGGCTCTCATTGAAGCAACTCCTGATAAGCCTTTACCATCCAAGATTCCTGTTCACATTGTTGCGGGGCACGTTCCTATTGTTGATGTCCATTACAACTAGAAGCCTAATATCTGCTCATCTGGTCACTTATTTGTCACCTCATGGAAGCTTGCACTATGCATTCTGAGATTGCTCCTGTTCCACCTTTTGAATGGATCCCTTTTCCTCGTCCTCCTGCCATGAAGTGGGTTCCGAAGCCCAGCCTAGTTCCTATTGTCTCTCCTTCTGAGATTCTGCCTTTGAACTCTTTTGATCACTCTGATGATATTACTGATGCTACCTTGGTTGCCCCTGTTGCGGTTCTTCCTTCCTCTAACATTTCATAGGATCCGTCTGACCTGGCATGACTTCATGGGCCTTTTGAAATGCAGCTTGACCCAAAAGATGGAAGTTTTTATAAGTTTGTTGGTGGACTTGAAGAAGATAGAAGGCTATTTTATCACATTGAGGGGGAAGGTTTATCCCTCATGATGCTTGGTCAATTTAGCGATTTCAATTGTTCTCTTCTTGAGGATGACTCTTGGGATAGGAAATTCATTTACTGCCCTGAATAGTCGACTTTGTTCCTTGTTTAGCTTATCTTTTTTCTATATTCCTTCATTTTATTGGGCCTGAATCTTTGATTGAGAGGAGTGACACTTCCTCTTCGGAGGGGAACTAGTTCTAGTGTTGATGTTATTTAGTAGTTTGGTATTTTTACCAAACTCCTGCGTTACATTTGTTTAAGCTATTTTGGTGCATGTACCAAACACATGTTTTCCCATTCATTTATATATATAGATCAACCACTTTAACTACTGGCTAGCTTTGCTTAAAAATAAAAATTGGTACATCGCTATCAATTAGCAGTAAATCATTATTGTATAGAACTAAGAATGTTACAACTTCATTTTTCTCTTTCTTGTATATGCACATAGCCCGTGTTTTGATAGAAATTGACTATTTGATTACCATAACAAAACATTTGTTCCAACTTCAAGATACTTTTTTAAGACCGATCTTAAGAGTCTATAAGTCTTATCGCCACTCCCATCGACCTCAAAGACCTCTGGATGTGACATATAAACCATTTTTTCTAAATCACCATTTGGAAAAGCCGTTTTAACGTCCATTTTTCAAGTTTTGTAGTCATAGTAAGCAACAAATGTAAGTAGAATCCCAGTGGATTTAAGCATGGAAACTGGCTAACATGTTCCGTCATAATCAATTCCTTAAATTTAACAAGACCCTTTTCACGACTAACATTGCTTTATAGGTTTCGACCTTTCCATTTACACTGGTCTTCTTCTTGAAAATCCACCAGCAGCCGATGAGATTTATACCTTCGGATGCATTTTGAAAAATCCAAACTTTGTTCTTATACATGAAATCCATCGTATATTTCATAGCATCAGGTGATAAGGCATAGTCATCACTTTCTACGGCCGGTCGATACGTGAGGTGATCGCCGTCATAAATAATAAAATCCGGGTTCTCTCCACTAATGAGAAAATAGCAGTTTCTCTTTGGCACGTGATTCCATTTTAGACCTTCTAATTGGTTGCATATTTTCATCAGGAGTGGAAGTATTGTCTATGTACTCAGTCTCTACTGAAGTTTATAGGATCTCATCCAAGTCTATTTGCCACTATTTGTCGTTTTAGAAATTCCTTTTCTAGAAAGGTGGCATGTCAAGAAACAAAAGTTTTTTGTTCCTCTTTGTGATAGAATATGTATCCATGAAAATTTCTGAAGTCTAAATACCCCTTCATAAGGAGTTTGCCACTTCTATAAATCAGAAACACATCCTTAGTTTTTCTAAAATACTTAAGGATGACTTTGGCAGTCATCCGATGGTTTTCTCCTAAATTAGATTGGTATCGGCTTACTGCACCTAGTGCTAAAGAGATATTTGGCCTAGTACATAATAGCGCATACATGTTCGATCCTATTGCTGAAGAATATGGAATCCGACATATGCGTTTGCTTTTCTCATCTGTAGATGTGGAGTCCATTTAGAAAGGACAATTCCATGTCACATTGGAACATTTCCGCGCTTGGAACTCTCCATGCTAAATCATCTTAGTATGGTATTTGTATACTAGATTGGGACAATCCCAATATCCTTCTCGATCTATTTCTGTGGATCCTAATATCTAGTATGTAGCATGCCTCATCTATAACCTCCATCAAGAAGTTATTAGATAACAATGCTTTCATTGATTATAACATCGGTACATCATTATCAATAAGTAGTAAATCATTGATGTATAGGACTAAGAATGTTACAACTTCATTTTTCTCTTTCTTGTATATGCAGATTGCTTATGTTCTGAAAGAAACCAAACTATTTGATTACCTTATCAAAGCATTTGTTCCAACTTGTTGATGCATTGTGACCGATCTTACGAGTTTATAAGCCTTATTGCATCTCCCACCAACCTCGAAGACCTCTGGATGTGACATATAAATCATCTCTTCTAAATCACCATTTAGAAAAGCCATCTTAACGTCCATTTTGCAATTTTTGTAGTCATAATAAACAATGATGGTAAGTAGAATCCGAATGGATTTAGCACAATGAATAGCTAAAATGTCCCATCATAATCAATTCCTTGAATTTGACAAGGCCCTTTCATGACTAACCTCGCTTTATAGGTTTCGACCTTTCCATATACACCGATCTTCTTCTTGAAGATCCACCTATAAGCAATGAGATTTACACCATCAGATGCATTTTACAAAGTCCAAACTTTGTTCTTATACATGGAATCCATCTTAGATTTCATAGCATCAAGAGATAAGGCAATATCTTCACTTTCCAAGGCCATTCGGTACGTGATGGGATCGTCATCATGAATGAAAAAAATCTGGGTTCTCGCTATCAATGAGAAATTAGTAGTTTTTCTCTGGTCCGTGATTCCTTATTAGACCTTCTAATCAGTTGCATATTCTCATTGGGAGTTGAAGTACTGTTTATGTACTCGATCTCTACTGAAGTTTATAGGTACTCATCCAAGTCTATTTGCCACTATTTTCATTATATAAATACCTTCTCCATAAAGGTGGCATGTCAAGAAACAAAAGTTTTTTGCTTCTCTTTGTGATAGATATGTATCCATGAGAATGTCTTATGTCTAAATACCAGTTCATAAGGAGTTCGTCACTTCCATAAATCAGAAACATATCCTTAGTATTTCTAAAATACTTAAGGATGACTTTGGAAGTCATCCCATGGTTTTCTCCCGAATTAGATTGATATCGGCTTACTGTACCTAGTGCAAACGAGATATTTGACCTAGTACATAACATAGCATACATGTTCGATCCTATTGCTAAAGAACAAGGAATTCGATACATGCTTTGCCTTTTCTCATCCGTAGATGTGGAGTCCTTCTTAGAAAGGACAATTCCATGTCACACTGGAACATTTCCACGCTTGGAACTCTCCATGCTAAATCATCTTAGTATGGTATCTATGTACGTAAATTAGGACAGTCCCGATATCCTTCTCGATCTATTTCTGTGGATCTTAATATCTAGTATGTAGGATGCCTCACCTAAATCCTTCATCAAGAAGTTATTAGACAGCCATGCTTTCATTGATTGTAACATTGGTACGTTGTTATCAATCAGTAGTAAATTATTGACGTATAGAACTAAGAATGTTACAACTTCATTTTTATCTTTCTTGTATATGCACATTGCCCGTGTTTTGACAGAAATCAAACTATTTGATTGCCTTATAAAAACATTTGTTCCAACATTGACATCTTTCTTAAGACCGATCCTAAGAGTCTATAAGCCTTATCGCCACTCCCACCGACCTCGAAGACCTTTGGATGTGACATATAAACCTTATCTTCTAAATCATAATTGAGAAAGCCATTTTCCATCCATTTTCCATGTTTTGTAGTCATAGAAAGCAACAACTATAAGTAGAATCCGAATGAATTTAAGCGTGGTGACTGGCTAAAATGTTCTGTCATAATCAATTTCTTGAATTAGATAAGACCCTTTGATGTCTAACCTCGCTTTATAGGTTTCGACCTTTCCATCTACACCTATCTTCTTCTTAAAGATCCACCCGCAACTGATAAGATTTATACCTTCGAATGCATTTTACAAAGTCCAAACTTTGTTCATATACGTGGAATCCATCTTAGATTTCATAACATTAAGAGATAAGGCATAATCTTCAATTTCTAAGGCCCGTCAGTACGTTAGGGGATCGTCGTCATGAATGAAAAAAATATAGGTTCTCGCCATCAATAAGAATCTAATAGTTTCTCTTTGTTGCGCGATTCCTTATTAGACCTTCTAATTGGTTGCATATTATCATCGAGAGTTGAAGTACTATCTATGTACTCGATCTCCACTGAAGTTTACTAGATCTCATCTAAGTCTATTTGTGATTACTTGTCCTTATAGAAATTCCTTTTCTAGAAAGGTGGCGTGTCAAGAAACGATAGTTTTTTGTTTCTCTTTATGATAGACTATGTATCCACGAGAATTTCTTGAGTCTAAATAGCTCTTCATAAGGAGTTCGTCGCTTCCATAAATCAAAAACATGTCCTTAGTTTTTCTAAAATACTTAAGGATGACTTTGGTAGTCGTCCTATGGTTTTCTCCTGAATAAAATTGTTATCGCCTTATTACACCTACTGCAAAAGAGATATTTGGCCTAGTAAATAACATGGCATACATGTTCGAACCTATTGTTGAAGGCACAAGGAATCCAACACATGCTTTGGCTTTTATCATCCGTAGATGTGGAATCCTTCTTAGAAAGGGCAATTCCATGTCACACCGGATCATTTCTGCACTTGGAACTCTCTATGCTAAATCATCTTTGTATGGTATATATGTACGTAGATTGGGACAATCCCAATATCCTTCTCGATCTATTTCTGTGGATCTTAATATCTAGTATGTTAGGTGACTCACTTAAATCCTCTGTCAAGAAGTTATTAGACAACCACGCTTTTATTGAGTGTAACATTGTTACATCATTATAAATTATTAGTAAATCATTGTGTATAGAACTAAGAATGTTACAACTTCATTTTTATCTTTCTTGCATATGCACACCACCTTTGTTTTGATAGAAACCAAACTATTTGATTACCTTATAAAAATATTTGTTCTAACTTTAAGATGCTTTTTTAAGACCGTAAATCCATCTTAAGAGTCTATAAGCCTTATCGCTCCTCCCACCGACCTTAAAGACCTCTTGATGTGACATATAAACCATCTCTTTTAAATCACCATTTAGAATATCTGTTTTAACGTCCATTTTCCAAATTCTGTAGTTATAGTAAGCAGCGACTGTAAGTAGAATCCGTATGGATTTAAGCATGGCGATTGGCTAAAATGTTCCGTCATAATCAATTCCTTGAATTTGACAAGACCCTTTCACAACAAACCTTGCTTTATAGGTTTCTACCTTTCCATCTACACTAATCTTCTTCTGAAGACCCACTTGCAGCCGATGAGATTTATACCATCGGATATATTTTACAAAGTCCAAACTTTGTTTTTATACATGGATCCATCTTAGATTTCATAGCATCAAGAGATAAGGCAGTGTCTTCATTTTCTAAGGCATGTCGGTACGTGAGGGGATCGTCGTCATGAATGAAAAAATCTATGTTCTTGCCATCAATGAGAAGCTTGTAGTTTCCTTTTGGCATGCGATTCCTTATTTGATCTTCTAATTAGTTGCTTATATTCCTTATTATTATCCATATACTCGGTCTCTACTGAAGTATATAGGATCTCATCCAAGTCTATTTGCCACTATTTGTCATTATAGAAATTCCTTTTCTAGAAAGATGGCATGTTAAGAAACTAAAATTTTTGGTTCCTCTTTATGATAGCCTATGTATCCCTGAGAATTTCTTAGATACCATATAAACCCACACGTGATCGAACTTGCCTCTAACTTACTAGGGTTTACGTTCTTAACATAAGTTGTACAACTCCAAACTTATAATGATTAAGGTGGTGTTTCTTCCTAGTACATAACTTGTATGGTGTTTTAGGCATGAACTTAAACGACACACTATTCAACATAAATGCCATTCTTTCCAGTGCATGTCCCAAAAATGGAAGAGGTAAATCAGTGCCACTCACCATTGATCAAAATATGTCCCACAAGGTTCAATTTCTCCTCTTTGAAACATCATTGTATTGTAATACATGTGGATGAGTAACTTGAGAGAGAATCCCATTCTCTTTTAGGTGTTGCTGGAGTTTCAACCAATGTAATCACCTCCTCGATCTGATCAATGAATTTTAACTGCTTTGGTTTTTGACTTCTTTTTATATTCAATGAATTTCTCATAGACCTCAGATTTGTATTTCATACAATACACATATCCATATCTAGAGAAATCATTAAGGAAAGTAACAAAATAAGGGGTACCAACTTTGGTCATTATGGACATCAGAACACATACATCGACATGTACAAGTCCTAAGAATTCATCAACTCTTCTGTTGCTTCCACTGAATTAGTGCTTGGCCATTTTCCCTTTAATATATGACTCATAAATATTGAATGATTCAACACCAAATGATGGTAGAAACCCTTAGTTTCTAAATTGGTTAAGCCATTTTTAATTAATATGGCTGAATTTACAATGCCATGGTAACTTTCATTAACTTTAGACATAAAATTATTTTCAACAACAAATATATGATTTAATTTAAGAAAACAAATACCACTCTTCAATGCACCAGTACCAATTGTTTTATTCTAAACACAAATATGCATAATATTGTCTTTACAAATAAAATTGTATCCGTCTTCAATCAAATGTGAGACGGATATTATTCCAAAAATAAAATTAGGTACATGAAAACAGTTTCTTAAAATCAAAACATAACCATTCGCTAACTTAAGATCTTATTCTCCAATTGCTTCCGTAGCTATGATAGTTCCATTTGCAACTTAGAATTCTATCTTCCTTTAGCAACGAGCCTCTTTAGTCCTTTTAAAGAATTATAGGTATGAGTTTTAGATCTAATATCTAAAACCCAAGTAGAAGTATATAGATAAATAATTTTCTACATGGAAAATACCTTTAGAAGAAGAATTAAATTTCTTTCCCTTAATTAATGTCTTCAAGTACTCTAGGCATTTCCTCTTCCAATGTTCTTTCTTCAAGCAAAAGTGAAAATCACCTTTCTCTTGAACCTTTGGCTTACCCTTGCCTCCTTTTGACATATGCTTTCTCTTCTTTGAACCTTTCGATGAAGAGCTACTCTTGACAGCATGTAATAGCCCTACTTTCTACGCCGTATAAAATTAATGAATTTTATAAAAATAAAAAGAGTTTGAATATGAATTACAATGATTATGTTTTAAAAATAAATTTTAGTGAATTAAATTCCATTTAATAAAAGATTTTGTTTTAATAAGTGGAATTAAATCAATGAATCCATTTTGAATAATTTGTTAAAATCAAATAAAATGTTTTAATCGGTATGAAATATTTTGAAGTATAAATAATATTAAATATTTTTGGAATAGTTGAAAAATAATTTTTTTATTAGTCCAATAGGTAATTAAATATAAAACATTTGCGGGCATTGAATTAAATAAAAGCAGTTATAAAGGTAATATCATGTACAAAGAAGTGTAAATTGATTTGAACTGGATTGAAGTGTATTTATAAATAATTATTAAGAAATTTAAATTTAAATAGAAAATGAAGAACTATATTGAGTAGGAATTTAAATTGAATTGAAATCGGGCTTAAAACTATATCAGCCCAAACCCCTTTCACTATCTCAGAGCTTCTCGAAACCTCTACCCGCCTCTCCACAAACCTGGACCCATAAATTTTCCTTTTTCTCTTATTTCAATTTCAACCCTTAAATCATTCATGACTTTAAAAAAAGGTCGATCGAACTGTGCTGAGCCAGGGGTGGCGATTTGCGTTTGACAACAAGGGGAGGGTCAGGACTTGGGTGCTCGCATTCTAGGTGAATGTCGTCATCTGGTAAGTAACTAGGAGTACGTGATGGAGACAGAGGTGTATGCGACACAAT
Organism: Allium fistulosum; assembly: GCA_030737815.1. NCBI lineage: Eukaryota > Viridiplantae > Streptophyta > Magnoliopsida > Asparagales > Amaryllidaceae > Allium > Allium fistulosum. The sequence continues at coordinate 478,633,460 of CM060908.1, forward strand.
GCAGGAGTGAAATACTGATGACGTCTTGGGCTCGAGTGGAGGAGGCTTCGAATGGATTAGGCAAAGGTGGCTGAGCGACGCTGGGAGGTGGGTATTTGGGTGATGATGGTTGGGCTGAAGCAGGATGAAGGCGAGCAACTGTGGCTGCTACTTGGTGGTTGCTCCTAGCTAGGGCACCAGTTGCTTCTAGCCTTGCCTTAGTTAAAACACCCCGATTCTAAATCTTACAGATAAAGGAAAGTCTACTCATTGGCTTTTAGTGCTAAATATAAGATGACTTACTTTCCATAAACATGTCAATATTTTAGCAATACTTATCATTTTTTAATGTTACTTAATGGTATAAACAAGAAATCCCTTGTTTAAAACAATTTTTTTTAAAAATAAATCGAAAAACCAACTCCATAAACTTATTTATAGTCTTCAATTTCAACAAATACTTTTCATCGTTTAGAAATGAAGTCGTTCAAGTTGCGGTATTATTATCAACTAAAGTAACGTGAATCAATATCATAATTCCTTTAAATCAAAGAATAATTAACTCACTGTAAAATAAATAAATTATACTCACATAATAAGTTATACTCGTAGAATAATTTATACTCACTTCCTAATTTCTTTTCTGGAGACTTGGAACACCTAGCCTTTGATAATGAATATGAAATTTGGTTTATTTCTATAGTTTGTGAATGGAATTAAATGAGAAATGGACTTGGGTATTTATAGGTGAAGAGAAGGCTATTTTAGTAATTACCTAACCTCTTATAGCCTAACCCGATTCCACCAGATTTTGGTCTAATTGCAACCATCCGCATGACATAACCTAATTCAATCATATTTTGGTTCAATGGCAACCATTCGGACGGCATAACCTGATTCGACCATATTTTGGTCCAATGGCAACTATCTGCATGGCATAACCCGATTCGACCATATTTTGGTCCGATGGTAACCGTCCGTAAGAATCATTATGCTATTTTGTTTTTTACTATTGTTTTATTAGGCAAGTAATTATACTATTCTGTTTTATTAGGCAAGATTAATAATTCTTTCTTATTTTATTAGGAAAATTCTTTCCTTATTCCTAAGAAGTAAACATTCTCTTTTGGTTTATTAGGCAAAGAAAATAATAGTCTTCTTATTCTTAAATAAATCGGTACCCCTAATCGCCTTATAATTGGAACCATCTTTATACTAACATTTTACAGCAGTTTTAAAAATCCATTCGAGATATTTTATCCAAATTTTATTTAGTTATAAAATCCATTATTTAATCATTTAAAAATATATTAACTATTCAAGTTCAAAGAGATTAAATTATAGGTTGTTACATTTTGAAAGTAAATATTTAAAAGAATTTATAAAGCCGACTTTGTGTTAATTTGTCCTTTGAGTGTTTAAAAATTATTATCGATGTGTTTGGCCAACGTTATCGATAGAGGTTCCTAAACACTAGAACGAGATTTATAGATACATGATTTTGAAGAGTAATAAATTATTTTAAGGAGAGGAATGTGTTTTGAGTTATATTATAAACTAATATTTGAAATAATATTGCGAAGAAAACCATATTAAATTATTAATTATTTTGAAGAGATTATAAGGATTTAGAGAATATCTAGAACCAACCAAAATGTTTTAATGAATGAAGAGTTATTATTTTGAAGAAATATATAATTTGAGGAAAAGTGTGATTAATAAAAAAAGGAAAACGTGTTTTGCAAAGAAATTGATATTCTAAAGAAGTATATGAGTTAAGTTTTGGAAAGAATATATATATATATATATGTATGTATGTATGTATGTATGTATTGATAAGAGGAATATTCTTTTGAGATGATTTAAAAAAAGATGAGATATAAAACATTTATAATATTTTGAAGTTTTGTGAATTATTGCGACTTAAGTATGTGTGTGTGTGTAAGGGCAGTACTACTGTAGTGAAGTAATGAATCATTTTGAAATATAATAAAATTTATTTTATTATATTTAGATGTTTGATGTGATAATTGCAGACATTGAGCATTAGTGGACAGTTAAAGTCGATGATGAGACAATGCTGATCACATGGTCAACACTACAACCAATTGACAAAGTAAACCACTAGAAATTCATGGCGGAGCATTGTCACTAGTTTAGTAAATATATTTGAATTCGAAATTAGTAGGGTTGTGATGTTTTGTGATTGAATGGCTGCTATATTGCATGATGTTTGTGTGGATGCATGTTGTGAAGATATTTAGGATGTGATGCATTAAAGTCGAATGAAGAAAAAAAAATATACATATATTTAGGTTTTGATTAATAATCTATATATTGAATATTTTTGTGTTGAAACAAAATAAATACTATTCGTGAAGATTAATGAAAGTTTTGGAAAAAAGGGTTTAAAGGTACTAAAAGATTTCAAATGAAGATGATAAATATACCATTAGAAATGGTTCAATTATTTTAGAAAGAGATTTGTAAATTAAAGAATTGTTTGACAAATTGTTTTAGAAATGTTTTGGAAGCGAAGATATTTTAAAATACTACGATTAATTTTGACTTTACAACTCAAACTAGTATCCATTTGCATTGATTTTAGCTTCATTTGAAGGCCATGTCATTAAAGAGCAAATTTATTTGGAAATGCAATGCAAAATTTGGAGATTTACAATTGTTTAAAAATAAATCATAACGGGTAGAAATTGTGCTGTGCTAAAGTGTAAAATTGTCTAAAACTGAGCTAAACTCTTTTGCTTATAACTTTTGAAGCGTTTGTCTGATTTTGAAGATTTTGCCCATTCTGGAAATTTCAAAATGTAACCTACAACTTTAAAGTGTATTGCAAAATTTTGATGTTTTCAAGGCTAAAAATGCATGTTTAAGAGGTGGACCTGCATTTATAACTTCATTTCAAAATTCGTTGCTTTTTGGGAAAATCCCATAACTTGAGTTTTAATATGTATTTTTGTAATCCGGAAGTTATTTTGAAAAGCTAATATGTTATGCAACAATCTACTCTTTGAAATCATTAGCTAATTTTGTGTTTTTTACTATGAAAAGTTTGTTTAGATGTGGCTAAATGTTTGAACGTTATGTTATTTTAAAGTTAAGTGAATTCATACTTATTTTTATCTCTTTCTATATGCGACTAATGTTTATAATGAATTAAGAATAGGTGTTCTAGAGACTATTTGGACTTATGGGTGATGATAGCTCATCTTTGCTCGCTTATACATGCTTAATAATGAAGTAAATTGCTTAAAAATGCTAAATAAAGGTATGTTTTTTAGGCATACTGATATATGTTGTGATATTATATTATTTTCCCATGTTTTGGGATGTCCCATGTTAGGATGCCTCTTTGGAGATGCATATCATATAATTATATTATGTTTTGATTTTCGAAATGCTCTCCTACAAAGGAGACTCTATAGAAATTTTTTGAAAATTCCGACACTTAGAATATTTCACAAAAATTTGTCATATGCGAAGAATAGAAAGTCGTTAAATGAATCTATTTAAAATCATATCATATAATAAGGATGAGTTGAAGTGTGTGAGCCACACAGAGAACCAACTAGTTGAGTTTGATGGAAGAGTGTTGTTTTACGAATAAAGTCACGGTATGAGTTGTGTATGATGTCTTTCCCGTAAGAAATTACGAGGACGCAATTAGCCTGGGGTGGCGATTTGCATTTGACGTCAGGGGAGGGTTGCGACTTGGGTGTTTGCGTTATAGGTGGATGTTCCAACCTAGTAAGGCGGTTGGAGTATGTGATGGAGACAGAGGTGTGTGTGATGAGGTCTCGGAATGAAAAACTGACGACGTCTTGGGCACGAGTGGAGGAGGCACCGACCTGGATTAGGCGAAGGTGGTTGAGCGACATTGGGAGGTGGGTATTCGGGCGATGGTGGTTAGGCTGAAGCAGGATGAAGGAGGGTAACTATGGTTGCTACTTGGTAGGTGCAGACCTAAGTTAGAGGGATAAGGAGGAGCAACTGTGTTCAGACAGTGGATGTTGAGGATTCATGGGCGGCGATTGGACCAAATGCGATGAGGTTCTGGGCTGGAGTGGTGCTGAAGGGCTGTTGGTGGAATCAAAAGCGTAATAGCGGTATTGATGTCATTTAATTACAGTTTTGGAACTCAACATCATTTTAATGAGTTATCTCACTCACATATATGTCTAATTCATTTATTTTAATGCCCATTTACCCTTATAATTGTTTGATTTTCATGCTTGGTTGGATGGTTGAATTATTGGATGAAATTAGGTGTTTGATTGACTTGATGTTATGATTTATGAATTATTGGAAGGTTGGATGGTTGCTTGAATTGGATGATACTGTGTTGTGAGTTATGATTTACTTGATGTTCTAAAATTTATTTTTAGATTGTTGATTTGTTATTATCGAGTAACAATTAGATGTTTGCAAATAATTGAATAGAATTTGAAATTGTTTAGAAATAATTTAAAATATGTAAATTTGAAATAAATAGATTATTTCAAGAATATTTGTAGTAAATAAATTATTTTGAGAATAATTAGTGAATTTTGGAATGATGTTTTATTTAATATTGAGATTATTGGATTAATGGAAGATTTAAAAGATGGATGATTTTGGAAAAATATTAATAAATTAAATAATTTTGATGTTTGTAAATGGAAATTATTTTGGGAAATGATGAATTTTCCGTTTTTAATACATATAGGAACTATAAAGTTTATATTTTTATTTATTGATGATTAAAAAATATTTAGAGGTTATTTATGAATAGAGGTTTGAAATCTATATTTTTAAAGTGAAGAATAATTTGAAATAAAAGAAGGAAATTTTATATAAAGATGTATTGAAGCAATTACAATATGATTGCAATTTATTTTATTTTATTGAATGGAAATTTTCATTTATGGGGATTTAATAAGAAGTAAATTTCTGGAAGTAATATATATTATTTTTGTTGGATTTATAGCTTTAAAAGAAGTGTTTGAAGGTAAACAAGGATTTCAAATAATGATTTTGAAGTGCTAAATTTGGGTTTGCAAATACTTTTGGATTGAGGACATTTTTTAAATTTGATATTTTAAAGGTACTTGGAAAATATAAATTCCTTTGAAGTATTTCTATAATATTAAAGAGGAAATTTGATGGAAAAGAGTGTTTGAGGTTTTAAAATTTATTGACGAGTTTGAATAAAGATTTCTTTGAAACTAAATAAATTATTTTGAAATATGGATTTTTGAGATTAGAAGTGCGAATCTGTTATTTTAAAAGAGGGACATAAACAAAAGAAAGTTCTGTTAAATTAAATTGAAATATTTTTATAAAAGAGAGAGAATGAAGTGAAATATATTTAAAAACCCTTCAACTTGTAAACATTGATTGAATAATAAATTAACATGTGAATGGATGGCCATTGATTTGTGTGTTACGAATGAGATGAAGTAAAATTATCCATTGTGTTAAATTATAAAATAATAAAATTGAAGAATATTGAATAGAAAAGTGATTTAAGCGAGAGTGTATTAATAAGAGAAGTAGAAATTTATTTAACATCGATTAATTTAGGGTGTTGTGTATATAATTTTATTTCCACGGGCACTGTAAGACGTCCGTGTGAGGTATATTTATTTACTCAACACTAGTATAATGTTGGATAATTCATTGAAGACAGAGTATTTAATATTTAGATATTGGAGAATTATTCTATATTATACACAACTATTAATTGATATTATTTGGATTTCTGATTCGACGGGTGAGGTAAATTATATATTTTATTATTTTATTTTAAAGTGGGAATTTGATTATCTTCGCTTTTGAGTGGAACGAGGAGAACGAAGTCCCTTACGTAGATGTGATAGCCAGAAGTTTTTGCTAGCCCCATCCTTGCTTGACCGACTGTGGGGTAGCTCCCTATTGGGTGTAGCGACATGGCCACTCATCACATGGTCACATTCTGCTGCATAGGCTAATGGGATGAATTCAGAATGAGGCAAGGTGGTTGATGATTGGAGCAAGGAGCAAAGAGGTGAGGAGGAGAGGAAGCAACATGTGATTATTGTGCAGCTTAAGACTGGCATGGACGTATAATTTTTTTTGAATAGGATCTCTTTTTGCAGCTAAAAAGCCATGAGGTTCGGATGTAGACTCGACTTCTGGCTATAACAACAACAACACATATAATAGTAGTAGAAGTAACGAAAATAAAAAATGAAGAATAAAATGAATAGATTTAATACTACTAAATAAATATGAATAAATGATGTTTATGGTGTGATGTGTGTGGTGCGTGATGTGTAAATGTGTGTTGTGTGATGTGTAGATGTGTGTGATGTGTGACATGGGAGTTATATGTTGTGTGATGTGTGCCATGGATGCTTGATGTGTGTGGTGTGTTGTATGTGATGGATGTTTTGATGTTTGATGTGTTTTGGATGTTGTTTGATGTGTTGTGGATGTTTGATTATTCCTTTGATGATTGGATCTCTTTACTATGATGTGTGTATGTTATTCCTTAAGACATCATTTATATTCTCACCATTGAATTTAGACATAGTCTAACCCGTTTATTATATATATAATACTCGGGTTAGTCCGAGACATTTTGATGTTCGGGGACAATGTGACCAGACTTGCTTATTGGGCTTAATTGGAGGATAGAATATTGGTTGTATTGCATATATAATATGGACTCGTGTATGTATATGATGTTGGAATTGATGTATTAGATTAATCTTGTATATAATTAAGATTTAGTGGGAATTTGACTTTTTATCTCACTCGGACGTATGTGATGTATTATATTTTTATCGCTGAGTTGATGACTCTGTGTTCTCTAAGATTTATTTTTATATTACGTATTTTTTTATCCTTGGGCACCACACCTATTTATTGCTTTATATCGAGAGTGTTTACGTCAAGGTGAATGATTTTTATATTATGTGACGTATTCAGTGTTGCTCCAAGGAAATATTCACATGAGTTTTACCCACATCGCCTCATTCTCCCTGTTACACGCCAGTATTATTCAATAATACTCTTGAGTAATATGGGTATAGAGATGGGGTGTTACACAACAAGCACTATAATTGGTTCTTTCGTGTATGTACTTTTGACAGTGCTTAATATATTAAGGAGCTCGATAATAGTACAATTCAACAAATTCATATTGAAGGTCAATACAAATTGGTCGAACTGTGGAGTGAGTGACCTAAGAATCAAGCTGATCTATAGCTCGGTATCAAAGTAGTACCTATCTTAGCAAAGCACTCGATGTACCCAATCAAATTGAGTATATGATCTAGGACTGAAGAACCCTTTCTCATTCTCTTGTCAAACGGTTTCGCGAAAACTCATACCTCGCGGAATGAGATTATTCACCATACAACTTTTGTAAGTTAGAGTATATTTCACAAGCATTCATTTTTTCATGTTATCATTGGATCTTGATACTCATGATGGACAACACATAGTAATGAGCTAGTTCACAATCCATTTCTCAATTTTTGTAAGTCCTAACCACATCAAGTATGACATCTTTAGTGGGTTTAGTTAAATGTTCATTTATGACGACATACCATAGCTTTTCATAAGTGGGTGCAAATTTTAAGTTTATTACCGTTAAAGAGTTCTTTTTAAAGAATAGCTTCATACTTTCCATTTATCAATGTAAATTTATTAGAGTAAATTAGTTATCGTTGTATATGTTCTTATATGTTTTAGAATGGTTTAATATATTTTTCTTATATGGATCCCATTGAATTTTGCATCTCTCAAAAAACCCGAAAGAGATAGTGGAATTTCATAAATTCCTTCAGTGGCTGTTAGGATCCAATTATCATGTTACTACTTTCTTAAGGGTAATCAAAAAATCATAGTACCCATAAATAGTAGGTAACATTTTACTAATTATATCCAATATAACTCCTATCATACATTTTAACTATGCTCTTAATCATCTTCATGACCTGGATGGTGCTCAACAAATCATGAAGTACATTAGACACACTAGACCGAAACATTTCACGATACCCTATGGGGAGCTATATAACCCTTACCATTCTTGTATATCTACGGATAATATAAGCATCACCATAAATATTCAACGCCTTGAGGGTGCTGAACAAACATGGTTACATATGCACTCTATTTATATTATAAATATTGGAGTGCATCATCATCATCATTATTAGATTCTTAATTTAAAATAATTTTATAGAGTTTCAGCGACTATTTAAGAAATAATAGTATATAACAATTATAACTCATAATATGGTTTATCTTTAATATACATCCAACGTATGTTTCCTTAAGTCTCATGAGTTTTACTTATACTTACCTCCCGTTTTATAAATACAACATTTATCAATATTCATATGTATTACATTTATTAATATATATATATATATATATATATATGTTCATACGTATGACATTTATTAATATGAGCGTGTGTGTATATTCACGTGTATTACATTTATTAATTAAAAAATTGAATTAATTCATAAGTACTATATTTATATTTATTTATTAAATTTAAAATAATTTTAAAATTTTATTTTATCACACATTATAAAATTAATCAATTACATGTTTAATTTAAACGATTTCAAATTTGAATTTTATAAAATTATGTAATTGATTATTAATTTAATTTAAACAATTTAAATTAATTTATAGTATTCAAATATACTATTTGAATTAATCTAAGACTCAAATAACATTTAAGTCTTCTAAAGGGATAGCCTAGAATCAGATCATATTGATAAACCAAGTAGGGGTCGAGAGTTTAGGGAGGTTTTCCACATAAGTGGTCCTTAATTGGAGTGAACTTTTCCTTAGTTTAAGCGCCCTTTTCTAGACACCCATCTACTTTGGCCTTTTCTTAAGGCATTATCGTTAATTTATTTACACACGCACAATGTGAGCTCTGATCCCATTATTAGATTAGCTGCACAGACAACGAGGGTAAAAGGATGAATTTCAAAGAAATTTCATTTTATTAATTTGCACAAGATCTTTAATTATGTTTGTATAAATAAATATTTATTAATCCTAAATCAAATTTAGTATTTGATTAATAAAAGACGGTTTTAATATCTTAATTTAATTTTATTAATTATAATATTTATTTGTTATTAATGTTTAATTTTAGTTATAATTAATTTAAAATTACTTAATTTAATATGTCATGATATCCATATTCATAATAGGGACATCAAAACAATACATATAAATATTTCCTAACTAAGGTTCACAAGAGAGATGACCGCTTTGTTCTACGGTCAACAAGATGTCTAGTATAATATAATATATTTAATTATGTGTGTGTATATATATATATATATTAATGTAACTCAACCTAGATGAATAAGTGATGATAAAAGTTATTATTATTGTTTTTAAATATTCTGTAACGACTTGGAATTTCAAACACTTCGTATTTAAATATCTAAATTATCTTAATATTTGAATCTTGACTAAATGTGATTAAATTGGACTTAATACCTTGATAACCCCTTTTAATTAATAAGTAATGAAGGTGTTAACCACAAAATCCACTCAAGAGTGAAGGCATGAAAGAAAGGGCTTCCAGAATCGTAAAAAGAAAGCCTCCGAAAGTATCAAGGGGAGGCATCCAAAGGCCTCAGAAAAAGTTCTTCATAGGGGTTTCGCAAGTGTTGAAAAGGGGTTCCATCATGAATCAAAAAAGAGGGTTTCAAAGGCATTAAAAATAGCTTCCGAGGGAATTAGATGGGTGCCACAAGCTGCGCCCTTCTACAGGAAATGAAAGCTAGAACTTCCACCAACACTACCCCTTTCGCATAGGTCGAACCTTCCCAAACGATTGGTTCAACCACTGTTTACTTCTCGCAGAAGAAAAGTCAACCAGAACTACCCTTCCACAAGTATTAAAAGTTGAACTTCCATGATAGTTAAAGAAATTACCTTTGAAAACAATCTTCCGCAACCATCATTTGTCCACCAATGAACTCCATCCACATTAAATAATCCTTCTGCCACCATTACAACCTTTCGAACCAATCCAAACACCCTTCCGCACACGTCCAAGTAACCCACCCTAACTCTGATTCTAGGTTTCAAAAGTGACGAAGGGGTCAGAAATGCTTCCGCATATACTCAAACAGCACATGAAGTACCATGATTCGTTTGCCACCAAAAGAAACACAATTTTCAACGGCGTTGAAAGGCTCCAGAAGTATTTGAAAGTGGTATTGATGAATATCAGATCAATATCCATCAATAGCATGCTTTCGACAGAGACAAAAGGGATAATTTCAGCATGCCAGAAGACCCGAATACCTACCTACAACTTCGAAACCATGAAAGTGGAAGGTTAAAGGTGGAAGGATGGATGTGAAAGGTTGGTGAAGAGAACTTTTGACAGCTTCGAAAGGATGGACGCGGAAGGGTTCAACCCACATCTATAAATACGACCCTAGGGTCCAAGTTCGGGAATGATTTTTCATTCCAACATTTCTTTATTAAATCGAATTCTTGTAACCCAAAATCAAATTGGGGAAAAATTCTATTACTTGTAATCCATTTGTGAGAAACAAAAGAGAGGATGCATGGACTTGATATTGAGTTTGAACATGAGAATGATCATCTCGGCCATTAGCTAGTTTAATGACCAATTGAATATGATCCACACTTATCTGCTTAACCCTTTATTAGCATAAGCTATGCTATAAAACCTATTTGAATATTTTGACTTTAAAGCATATTATCGTTACGTCCAAAGCCCATGCGGCACTAAAGTAACGTGATGATGATAATTCAACATTATTGAGTCCATTGGACTTATGACATTTATCCAGAATAAGATTCTATGGCACATTGAATCCATTCTTTACTCAAATTTAAATATATCGAGTTTAGATTCCTTTTGAAAGGAACTGGACTTTCGAAGGGGTTCTCTTTGTAACCGTTGAATCAAACCCTTTGGGAGGACGTCTTCGAAAGGCATTTGAATACTTTCGAATATATCTGGCTTTTGAAGAAGATCACCTCATAGCTGCTATATCGACACCTTCGAAGGGGTCCATTTGAATGGATTCTTGACCTCATTTGATCCCTTTGAAAGGGGCGGTAAATAGGACTACAACATTGAATCTCGGTTATGACAATACAAACCCTTTCGAGGTTCTTTGAAAGGGATCTTCTTCTGATTCGCTTTCAATCCGGTGCACCTTTGGATGTTGACGATTACATCGTTAACAATTTTGACACTAGAAGGAGGGGCTCAAACCTATGTCCTTATTCTTTTCTTATAGACTAATTATGGAAAGTTTGATTTGCTGTAGAAAATTAGATCGAAAAGACTCAGCTGATTGGATGAAGAAGCGATGAACACAATAGTTTTGAAGGAAAATATTACGCGAACCTTCAACTTAGAAGGCCTTGTGCCAGGACAACCATCAACTCCAGCACAACCTGATGACAATGCAGTTAAGATAAAACATTTGGAGCAATGGCTACTAGAAATGCAAGAATTCCTGGAAGCAGCCTTTACTTAGAAATCATCTAAAATCGCTAAGCCAACAACAAGGGACGAAGTGGTCTCACTAAGAAGGAATCTGAAGGCTTACACATTCGAAGGAAAAAGCAAGATTGACTTAACATTATCAAAGAAGAAGGAATGTTATGCAATTGAAGCTGATTACCAAGGTAGAATGCAAGACAAATCATTAGTGCAATCTGGAAGCTCAACCTCGAAGGAATATAATCAAAATTGAAAAAGCTATCATGATACTGAAGCATATTTAAAAGACGTGGTAGAGAAAGCTGTTAAAGACATGTTGAATGCTAAAGGGAAAAGAACTTTAGATAAGTAAGTGAATAATAACAATCGAGTAGCTCCGTTCATTGACGAAATCATGTCAATAATAATTCCATCTCATGTTAAGGTTCCTTCTATGAAATAACATGGCACTACCGACCCTGATGACCCATTAATAGCGTTTGATTGTCAAATGGACCATTATAATGCCTCGGGGGCATTGCGATATAGATTATTTCCCTTAACAATTCAAGGGGCTGCTGCAAAATGGTACCGCCAAAGACATGAATGATAGAGATAAGCTAATCATAGTGCTCTCGGGATTGATAGAAAAGACGTCATTCTAGAGAGAGCTCTTCGTCCATAGATGCAAAAATTTACAAGATTTTCACTTTCAAGATGATAAATTGTAACGCCCCACCTCTATACCCACGCTAACCAATAACACTACGATGTAGTGCTGTCAATTAGCATGGAGAATAAGGCTGTGGAGGAGCGACCATCCATGTAACTTCTTTGTGCGAGCACCGATATGTCAGATAGAATAGAATGCATATCATTTAAGTAGGAAATCCGACATACCGATACAAACTCAAAGCTATCACACGGTGGCTATATATAATCTTCGGAAACAAACATAGAAATAATCATAACATAAATCAGTCACAGACATCCATATCACAAAGGCGGAAGAAGATATGAATAAATATATAACACATGAAAGTGTACATCAGAGTAGTGGTCAGAAAGATCGACGATAATACAAAAGAATAGAAATACGTGCCATACAAAAGAATAAGTACACAACATAGAGTCTATATCTCAAATGTGCACACCCAAAAACTACTAATCTATGTAGTTAGCCAAAAGTCAGAATAATCCTGAAGAGAAGTCAAGCAAAAGCACCTGTAACATCTCGGTTTGACCCGAGTATTATTTATAAGAAAATAATAAACGGATCAGTCTAGCTATAAATATCAGATGATAAGGTATAGGATAAATAATATGGCATGAACATGTAACAACCATAACGGCATACTACTATAAGTATGTAAATGATAATCAACCAAAGATTAACCAATATCACAAGAATCTTCTCAAAGATAAAATAGGGTATCATACCCTAAACTTGTATTCATAACAAGTCAATAACACATGAATTCACCAATGCACAAAAACTAATATCATATCAATGAAAATCATGAAAATTGGTGAAGCACAAATTCCAGAAATCAACACAAGAAATCCAGGAAACACATAAAAAAGGGGGGAGGCCTAACACATGAACGGGAGCATGAAAACTCACCAACGCGTATAACACATGAACGAGAAGCTATCTCATGGAAGCTATCCATTAAATTTTAACATATGAACGGCCCGAAGACCATGGGGTGCTACCCCATATATGTGATGGTGAAACATCACAAAAGCGGGTTCTAGTCTCCCTCGCAGACAAAGAGACATCGCTCAATCGCTAGTCTAAATCACAAAAATGATCGCCATGATCATAAGGAAGTGTCAATCACACCAAGCTAGCAAATATATGAGTTTAGCTTCATGTCCCATAACCACTTGCTTAACTTAAATATTTACGAACAAGCTATAAATCTTCACTAGAAAATTGTCACAAAAGGGTTCAATCAAACAAGTCCAAGAGCTAACCGACAAAGTGAACGCAAGCGTTTCATACCACTCGTTTTACTAAGTCGTTTAATTCGATTTCTCATCCGAGTGAAGTAAAAGCTTGTATATACTAGTAGATTAGAAAACGGTTTGAGAAGAAAGAGCTTTGTAGTAAAATAGTGTTGAAATCGCTTTGATGAAAGAGTTTTGATATTTACTACTATATTGAAACCTCTATGTCTTTAAAGTGACAAGTCACAAAACGATTGTTGAAACAAATCGAATCACATAAATTCACGTTCGAAGACGAGAGTAAAGTCCAAAGAAACCAATCCCAAAACCATCAAAGTAGGAATATACTTGCGACCTAACATGGTCGAAATAAGGTGCAAAAACTTTAAGTCATATAGGTTGAACGACCTAAAGGATGCGACCTAGGGGTCTAAGGGGTCAAGCGACCTAGTAGTTGCGACCTAGAGGTGTTCACGAGTTAGCATTAAACAAGGCCAAACGACCAGGTAGAAAACAAGGTCTAACGACCTAAGGTGTCGAGCGACCTAGCGGCACACTGCCAAGCGACCTAAGGGTTAACTCGCGAGCTACCTAACTCATAGCCGAGCTAAGCAGTGGAATGGCAAAACAGGGGTGAGCGACCTAAGGGACTCGCAACCTAAGGACTATCGAATGACCTAAAGGAGGAAGCGACCTAATGCCAGCGACCTAACAGAGTGGGGCTGAGCGACCTAACGAAAAACAAGGTCATGCGACCCATAGTCATGAGGTCATGCGACCTAAAAGTAAAAGGCCTAGCGACCTAAAAGGGCATAGGGTCAAGCGACCTAAAAGAAGTACGCGACCTAAAAGGGTGCGTGATCTAACTGGTTCGCGACCTAAACGGGTGCGCGACCTAACTTTGCGCGCGACCTAAGGAGGAACAGTGGCGAGCGACCTAAAAGAGACGCGACTTAAAAGTGATGCGACCTAACTCAAACAATCCGGGCGATATAAGGTCGGAGACGACCTATGACTTAGCGACCTAGCGACTGAAGCACAGCAAGCGACCTACGATTTAACGTAGCCGCGACCTAGTACCTCCGAGTGATGTAAGGTCGGAAGCGACCTAAGGCCAGTGCGACTTTTCCGCGCGAACCACGAGACGACCTAACGTTTGCCGTGTGATAATAAGTCGAAAACGACCTAAGACCATGCGAGCTAACATTCCAGAGCGACCTAGTGCCAGAAAATCACCAAAAACACTGAAAATTGGGGCCTTTCGCCCATTCAATCAAAATCCAATACAAACAAACATGCTAAAGTGATGGGGAATCATTCTCAACAGTCCAATGACGATTATAGGCAAGATGTGAGATTAAAAATCTCACTTTTTCACTAGAATGGATGAAGATGAAGCTTGAAATGCTATGCAAGGATCAACCACTAGCTTGAATCAATATCTTCACTTGAATTTGAAGTTGAATGTTGAATTAGCAATTGGACTTGAACTTGGAATTTTAATTTCCCATTCCCACCACCATTTTTGAAGAAGCTTGAAGTGTTTGTGAATAAATGAAGAGGAGAGCAGGTTGGGGCTGAGTTAGAGAAGGTGCAGCCCAACCCAAAAGCCCACATCAAAAAGTGACGAAAATTCCACTATCTCCAAACATATCGAAGTTTATACTTAAAAGATTGCAAACGACGTTTTGAACTCAATGGAAGTGGTCTCGAGTCCTAATTTGTCCATATGCAAAAAGTAGCTTTTCGAACTAAAATCCGACTAACAATTAAATATTTAAATAAAATATTTAAACATAAAATTGACAAATATGCGGGTTGTTACAGAATCCCCTCCTTAAAGAAATTGCGTCCTCGCAATATATAAGATGGAAATAAAAAGTAACAACCATAAAATCATATTAACACAAAAGAAATTTGAAATAAGAAGTTTACCTCAAAGAGCATGAGAAAGTAAGTCCGGATGTGTTCGCTCGATGAATTCTCTAGTTTCCCAAGAGCAATCCTTAGGATTTGAGGACCATTGAACTTTAACAAGCTGAACATCTTTATTTCGAAGTCGTTTGACCTCCGAAGCAATAATTCAGATAGGATTCTGCTCATAAGTTAAATTAGGTGAAACTTCAATCTCTTCCATAACACCGGACTCAAGAATAGAATCGGAATCCCGAAGGCACTTCCGTAATTGAGAAACGTGAAACACGTCATGCATGGCAGAAAACTGGGCCGGTAATGAAAGGCGATAAGCCATAGAACCAATACGTTCAGTGATAGGAAATGGCCCAATGTATCGAGGTGCTAACTTTCCCGATCGACTGAAACGTATAACACCTTTCATAGGTGAAACACGAATAAATACAAGATCACCTACAGAAAATTCTAATTTCCTTCTTTGGTTATCGGCATAGGATTTTAGTCTACTCTGGGCTTCTTTCATCCTATGTCGAATAAGATCAATCTTTTCTGTGGAATCCCGAATAAAATCTGGACCTAAAACCAGCTTCTCACCGGCCTCAAGCCAACAAGAAGGAGACCGGCATGGCCTTCCATAGAGTGCCTCAAAAGGTGCCATACCAATACTAGCTTGGAAGCTATTGTTATAGGAAAATTCGACAAGTGAAATATGATCTTCCCAACTTCCACCAAAGTCAAGAACACAAGCACGAAGAAGATCTTCAAGAGTTTGATTCACACGCTCAGTTTGTCCATCGGACTGGGGGTGATAAGCGGTGCTAAAATTAAGCTTCGTTCCCAAAGCTTTTTGAAGACTCTTCCAGAATCCACTAGTGAACAATGGATCTCGATCACTAACAATGGAAGAAGGAACTCCATGCAGTTTAACAATTTCTTTGATAAAAAGTTTGGCCAGAAGAGGAACGGTGCGGTTCGAACGAACGGGAATAAAATGAGCAGATTTAGTAAGTCTATCAACAATCACCCATAAGCTATTATGACCCGAACGAGAACGGGGAAGGCCATCAATAAAATCCATGGAAATTTGATCCCACTTCCAAACTGGAATTTCCAATGGTTGCAACAACCCACCAGGCCTTTGATGTTCAGCCTTAACAAGTTGGCAAGTCATGCAACACTTAACAAAGTTAGCGATATCAGATTTCATTCCCTCCCAGTAATAAAGTCGATTCATATCTACGTACATTTTACTGCTACCGGGATGAATGGAATATTTGGAACAGTGAGAATCTTCTAGAATATCTTTACGAAGATCTCCAGTATTTGGTATGATAAGTCTACCAAATTTTCGAATGCCGCCACAAAAATCGACATTAAAGTCTTTCAAACCTTCAATATCGGTTTTATCCCTAATATTCTGGCTAAGAAAAGCCTATTCAGGATCTAGCTGTTAAGCTTCAAGAATGCAGTCGAAAAGAGAAGGACAAGCCTCAAGGCTACATAAGACAAAAGATGAACATAAATCGGAGACACGATCTCGAATTTCACAAGTGGATAAAACCTCGAGATCCCTCCATTCGGATATCATCATTGAAACAACCGCTTGTTGCTTGCGACTTAGTGCATCGGCAACCCGATTTCCCTTTCCGGGAGTATAAAGGATATCAAGATCATAAGAGGCAAGGAACTCGAGCCAACGCTGTTGACGCAAATTAAGTTCCTTTTGAGAAAATAAATATTTCAAAGACTTATGATCAGTATAAAGTATAAATTTCTCTCCCAAAAGATAGTGTCGCCAAATTCGAAGGGCGAAAACGATAACCGCGAGTTCTAAATCATGTGTGGCATATCTAGTCTCAGCCGGCTTCAATTGCCTAGAAGCATAAGCAATAACACGTTCTTTTTGCATAAGAACGGCACCCAAACCAACGCGACTAGCATCGGTATAAACAACAAAATCTTGATTCCCTTCGGGAATAACAAGAATAGGAGCATCAGAAAGGAGTTCTTTTAATTTTTGAAAAGAAGTTTCACATTTGTCAGACCAAACGTATTTAACACCTTTCTTTGTTAAGCCAGTAAGAGGCACGACAATCTTAGAGAAGTCTTTTATGAAACGGCGGTAATAACCAGCCAATCCGAGAAAGCTACGGATTTCAGTCACGCTCTCCGGTCTCTTCCAATTTTGAATCGCTTCAATCTTTGAAGGATCCACTGATATTCCGGATTCGGAAATAATATGACCGAGAAACTTCACACTAGATTGCCAAAAGCAGCATTTAGAAAATTTCGCTTTTAGTTGATTGCTCCTAAGAGTTTCCAATACAATTCGAAGATGCTTCTCATGTTCCTCCTCGGTTTTAGAATACACAAGAATATCATCAATAAAGATTAGAACAAACCGATCGAGGAAATCTTTGAAAACTCAATTTATAAGGTCAACGAAATAAGCCGGAGCATTCGTTAAACCAAATGGCATAACTAGCCATTCATAAGATCCATAACGAGTACGGAACGAAGTCAAAGGAATACTATCCTCTGCAATACGAAGCTGATGAAAACCGGTAGCCAAGTCCAATTGTGAAAAGACTCTAGCACCACTAAGCTGATTAAACAGATCATCAATCCGAGGTAAAGGGTATTTATTCTTAATAGTAAGATCATTAAGCTTGCGGTAGTCGACGCAAAGCCTAAGTGTACCATCGGACTTATTTAAGAAAATAGCTGAAGCTCCCCAAGGCGAGGAACTAGAGCGAATAAGTTGCTTCGTCTCCAACTCGGATAGTTGTTTGTGCATCTCTTCATTCTCCTTATTGGACATGCGATAAGGAGGACGGGTAATAGGTTGAGCTCCAGGTATAAGATTAATTTTGAACTCAATTGCTCGCTTAGGTGGTAATCCTAAAACGGGCTCAAAGATGTCAAAAAATTCACGAACGACGCGAATAAGAGAAATGACATCTTCCTCATCATCATTATCATCATCACAAGGATTTAAAGAATATAAAGATGCAACCAAAGCGGAATCCGAATCTTTAAGAACAATAGAAATCTGCTTAACAGATAGTGGATGTCGAAGACAAATAGTCCACTCAGGACATAGGATATAAGCTTCATAACGATTAAGCCAATCCATACCCAAAATCATTCCAAAGCCTAAGTAACGCATGACATGCAAATCGGCTAGGAAAGAAAAATCACACAAAACAATCTTGACATCTTTACAAAGCAGACTAAGAGTTGCAGATCCACCAACCGGATTCACAATTCTTAAAGAAGTCATTAAAGAAACAACACTTAAAGAAAAATTATCGACAAGTTCCTTTGATATAAAAGAATGGGATGCACCCGTATCAAAGAGAACTCTAATAGGCTGATCATGAAATATAATAATGCCATCAAGGACAGAATGAGACATACCTTGTCCGCGAGATGTGTTGCCAGGGGCTTGAGCAACGTTTAACTTTCCCTCCTTGTCTTGAAGCTTAGGGCATATATGCATAAAATGATCTGGACTTTTACAATAGCGACAAGAGCGGGGCTTTGAACACTTGTTCGAAAAATGGCCCTTAGCACCACAGTTGAAGCATTTCCTATCACTGGGGGGAAATGCCTTTGCAGCAGGAGTTGCTTGCTTACCCTTTTTGTTGGGATAAGGACCTTTGAATTTGTTTGGCCTCTTCTTGTTGTTGAAGTTTGGTTTGGAAGCCACCACTTCAACATCACTGTCCTTATCAGCCTCTTCAAGACGAAGAGCGATATCAATAAGTTGGTCGAAAGAAACTTCTAACTTTAGAAGTAATGGCTTCTTGAGATTCTTGTTTAAGCCATAGACGAATCTTTGATTCTTCTTCAACGGAGTGTTGATATATTCAACCCCATATTTAGACAGTGACTCGAAGGATGCGACATAATCTATCACAGAGGATTCACCTTGAACAAGGTCTATAAAACGACGAGCCAATGTCACCTTCTCTGCTTCTGGTACGAATTTTAATTCGAAGCGTTCCCGGAATTGCTCCCAGGTGAGATCAGCTTGATTAATTTCAGAAATAAGAAGTTCATACCAATCCAGTGCTCTTTCTTGGAGCATACTGGAAGCCACCTGAACACGGTGCAGATCAACAAGATTCATGCGAGAAAAGATTCTATCGCATGTTCTTAACCAAGCCTAGACCTCGATAATAGTTTCGGAACCTTTGAATGGTTTCCCACCCAAGTTGGTATAATCATTGCACAAGCGTGCAAATCCAGACTTAGGATGAGTAGGTTCCTGATTAGGGCCAGCTGCCTGAGCATTCTTTACTAAATCAAGAAGCTGTTGAGCAGTCATAAAAACTCCATCCTGGGGAGTAACAGTAGATGGTCCGGCTCTAGGACGACCTGGTCTAGACATTCCCTCCTTTAAGAAAGAGAGAAGGAGAAAAAGGTTATTCACCAATTGAATATCAAGCAATCTTGATAGATGAAACAAGGAATCATAAAGAAAACATGATGAATTGGTTCGAAGACTCGAACTAAATCCTGAAACACAACTCCTAAGGTGGACTTAGGACGATGATCCTTGTTAAGTTATTCTACATTGTTCCGAAGTTTGGCTCTGATACCAAGCTGTAACGCCCCACCTCTATACCCACGCTAACCAATAACACTACGATGTAGTGCTGTCAATTAGCACAGAGAATAAGGCTGTGGAGGAGCGACCATCCATGTAACTTCTTTGTGCGAGCACCGATATGTCAGATAGAATAGAATGCATATCATTTAAGGAGGAAATCCGACATACCGATACAAACTCAAAGCTATCACACGGTGGCTATATATAATCTTCGGAAACAAACATAGAAATAATCATAACATAAATCAGTCACAGACATCCATATCACAAAGGCGGAAGAAGATATGAATAAATATATAACACATGAAAGTGTACATCAGAGTAGTGGTCAGAAAGATCGACGATAATACAAAAGAATAGCAATACGTGCCATACAAAAGAATAAGTACACAACATATAGTCTATATCTCAAATGTGCACACCCAAAAACTACTAATCTACGTAGTTAGCCAAAAGTCAGAATAATCCTGAAGAGAAGTCAAGCAGAAGCACCTGTAACATCTCGGTCTGACCCGAGTATTATTTATAAGAAAATAATAAACAGATCAGTCTAGCTATAAATATCAGATGATAAGGTATAGGATAAATAATATGGCATGAACATGTAACAACCATAACGGCATACTACTATAAGTATGTAAAAGATAATCAACCAAAGATTAACCAATATCACAAGAATCTTCTCAAAGATAAAATAGGGTATCATACCCTAAACTTGTATTCATAACAAGTCAATAACACATGAATTCACCAATGCACAAAAACTGATATCATATCAATGAAAATCATGAAAATTGGTGAAGCACAAATTCCAGAAATCAACATAAGAAATCCAGGAAACACATAAAAAAGGGGGGGAGGCCTAACACATGAATGGGAGCATGAAAACTCACCAATGCGTATAACACATGAACGAGAAGCTATCTCATGGAAGCTATCCATTAAATTTTAACACGTGAACAGCCCGAAGACCATGGGGTGCTACCCTATATATGTGATGGTGAAACATCACAAAAGCGGGGTCTAGTCTCCCTCGCAGACAAAGAGACATCGCTCAATCGCTAGTCTAAATCACAAAAATGATCGTCATGATCATAAGGAAGTGTCAATCACACCAAGCTATTAAATATATGAGTTTAGCTTCATGTCCCATAACTACTTGCTTAACTTAAATATTTACAAACAAGCTGTAAATCTTCACTAGAAAATTGTCACAAAAGGGTTCAATCGAACAAGTCCAAGAGCTAACCGACGAAGTGAACGCAAGCGTTTCATACCACTCGTTTACTAAGTCGTTTAATTCGATTTCTCATCCGAGTGAAGTAAAGGCTTGTATATACTAGTATATTAGAAAACGGTTTGAGAAGAAAGAGCTTTGTAGTATAATAGTGTTGAAATCGCTTTGATGAAAGAGTTTTGATATTTACTACTATATTAAAACCTCTATGTCTTTAAAGTGACAAGTCACAAAACGATTGTTGAAACAAATCGAATCACATAAATTCACGTTCGAAGACGAGAGTAAAGTCCAAAGAAACCAATCCCAAAACCATCAAAGTATGAATATACTTGCGACCTAACATGGTCGAATTAAGGTGCAAAAACTTTAAGTCATATAGGTCGAACGACCTAAAGGATGCGACCTAGGGGTCTAAGGGGTCAAGCGACCTAGTAGTTGCGACCATGAGGTGTTCACGAGTTAGCATTAAACAAGGCCAAACGACCAGGTAGAAAACAAGGTCTAACGACCTAAGGTGTCGAGCGACCTAGCGGCACACTGCCAAGCGACCTAAGGGTTAACTCGCGAGCGACCTAACTCATAGCCGAGCTAAGCAGTGTAATGGAAAAATAGGGGCGAGCGACCTAAGGGACTCACAACCTAAGGACTATCGAACGACCTAATTGTCGAATGACCTAAAGGAGGAAGCGACCTAATGCCAGCGACCTAACAGAGTGGGGCTGAGCGACCTAACGAAAAAAAAGGTCATGCGACCCATAGTCACGAGGTCATGCGACCTAAAAGTAAAAGGCCTAGTGACCTAAAAGGGCATAGGGTCAAGCGACCTAAAAGAAGTACGCGACCTAAAAGGGTGCGCGACCTAACTGGTTCGTGACCTAAAGGGGTGCGCGACCTAACTTTGCGCGCGACCTAAGGAGGAACAGTGGCGAGCGACCTAAAAGAGATGCGACTTAAAATTGACGCGACCTAACTCAAACAAGCCGGGCGATATAAGGTCAGAGACGACCTGCGACCTACGAGCTAGCGACTGAAGCACAACGAGCGACCTACGACTTAACGTAGCCGCGACCTAGTACCTCCGAGTGATGTAAGGTCGGAAGCGACCTAAGGCCAGTGCGACTTTTCCGCGCGAACCACGAGACGACCTAACGTTTGCCGTGTGATAATAAGTCGGAAACGACCTAAGACCATGCGAGCTAACATTCCAGAGCGACCTAGTGCCAGAAAATCACCAAAAACACTGAAAATTGGGGCCTTTCGCCCATTCAATCCAAATCCAATACAAACAAACATGCTAAAGTGATGGGGAATCATTCCCAACAGTCCAATGACGATTATAGGCAAGATGTGAGATTAAAAATCTCACTTTTTCACTAAAATGGATGAAGATGAAGTTTGAAATGCTATGCAAGGATCAACCACTAGCTTGAATCAATATCTTCACTTGAATTTGAAGTTGAATGTTGAATTAGCAATTGGACTTGAACTTGGAATTTTAATTTCCTATTCCTACCACCATTTTTGAAGAAGCTTGAAGTGTTTGTGAATAAATGAAGAGGAGAGGAGGTTGGGGCTGAGTTAGAGATGGTGCAGCCTAACCCAAAAGCCCACATCAAAAAGTGACGAAAATTCCACTATCTCCAAACATATCGAAGTTTATACTTAAAAGATTGCAAACGATGTTTTGAACTCAATGAAAGTGGTCTCGAGTCCTAATTTGTCCGTATGCAAAAAGTAGCTTTTCGGATAAAAATCCGACTAACAATTAAATATTTAAATAAAATATTTAAACATAAAATTGACAAATATGCGGGTTGTTACATAAATTCATTCGAATGGATAAATTATACTATGCTAAAAGGAAAACTAACCCCAAAAAGGAAATTGGAAGATTTGGATTCGATCGACGACACAAAAGGTCAAGGTGGGAAGACTCCAACACCAATTCAGTTGCTTTGAATAAACCTTTGTCTTATATCTACGCCACAACTAAAGAAACGGTTAATTTCCTAACTTCATTCAAGGCCAAGAACTTCCCTGAGCAGAGAAAATGAGGTAATTATTCCGCTTATCATAAGGCGAATGGCCATAAGACAAATGAGTGCCAAGTGCTAGGCGAGATTAAACTTAAAGCACCACGAACTAACAATGAACCCCAAAAATTCCCTAGCAATGCTATGAATGTTTTAGAGGATGAAGATCCATTGATTTAAGTCCACCTTTGAATAGGATTGATGTAACAACCGGGCGTTTTTCGACCCTCGAAAATCAATACTAATAAGTTCATTATATAGAGTGCTGAGCAATCAAGTGCCGAAAATACCAGGTTGTCAGGGTTTAAGAAGAAAGAGAGATAGAAAAGAAAAACAGGAACAACACAGAATATCACATTCGCAGCAGAACAAAATATAATATACAACAACAGCTTTTATACAAAAGAATCTGTATCAATTAATATACATACAGGTTATCAGAGTATAATCATCAATAAATAAATCTGGACAGTCATAATAACTTGTCCCTAAATGCTGAATATATAGCCTACAATACACAATGGAATATAGTCAAATATGTGCAATACGTCTCTGTCATCCAGCTCGTCTCCTGAGCTCCAAAGGCGTCCTAACCTGAAAAATGCAATACTCGGTCTGACCCAAGCATTACAATAAAGTAACACCCGAGTTAGGCTGGAAACCAGCGTGAGTAAAACACACTTAGTTTTAAATACTTGAGCTATAGAAATCTTTTAAAAACCAAGGTAACTCGTACAAACACGACGAGTTTTTATCTTATTATAACCAAAACACTTTTACAGAGATCCATCGATATTATAATAGTGTCTAAGTACAATACTTATTTAAAATAGCCGAGTTTGTTAAATTAATTCAATTCCAGCATATTAGACTCTATAGTCAAACCGTAAAGGTTCGTGGTGGTTATTGGATCGAAATGGTTTCGGATAATACTGGTATTCGATCCCATTCTCTTCGAATTTAAAAAAAGTAAATTTTGAAAAGGCCATGTTGTTTTAAAATAACAATTTCACAATCACGGTGTTAATATTTACATATGGAAGTTCATCCCATATTTTTACTTAATCATGACTAGTCCATCGAGATTTATTTGCTTGTACTCATATTTTTTCCTTCTGAAACCAGAATAGTGATTACTACAAGTCGCCTTATTTCAAATAAAACGTGTCAGCGTTTCATTCTAACTACTTTAATTTGTTTGGCCACTTAATGGCCCAGACAATAGATTATCGAAATCAATATCTAAGAAAATATCGGTCAAAGCATATATCGTTGGCTTCCATAACCGGTTAAAAATTAAAATTTAATCCGCCTCTCTTCCTTCTTACAGCCAACCGTTCACTTCCTCTAACGAGCGAGGAAACTTCGTTCAACACTTACTACGTTCTTTCAAAACCTTATCTTCATTTACAAATCAGAACTGGATTGATAACTGAGTTAAGTTATATTTTATAATCCATATTATTTATCAATCAAAAATATTTATAAAATAATTTATTTTAATTAATTCAAATTAAATAGTTCATTTTTTTAAGAATTAATTGACTAATTAACAGGTAATTAAATTAAGTAATAAATTACTTATTTATTCACTTCGATTATTTAAATCATTTAAATTTCACTCTATCGGAACCTTGACCAAAATAGTTTAGATGGAAGTACTCGTCGATAGAAACATGATGCAAAAACTTACTCGAAAATTTGATTTAAAATGAAGAAGAACCATTGTTTAAAAAATTTTAAAAGTTTAATGACATAATTATTTAAACTTTCTTTTAAAAAAACAGGCCCAATACAAAAATACTCGGCCCATTCTATTTCTTCTCTTCTCCTCTTTTCCTTTTTCCAGCTCTTCCCTTCCCTTTCTCATATGCGAACATGAGACCGTGCACCAACATGTGCACATGCACACGAACTCAGGCGAGCCAACTTCACCGCCGACCAACTCCGTAAGTTAACTTCGGCCCTCTCCTCACATTCCCTACCTGAAAAATGCATGACCATCCTCAGTTCGAAAATTCGAACTTCGACCATAGCTGGAAAAACTAAAACGCAACCACCAATCGCCTTGGCCAATCACCTACGGCCACCATTCCCAACCAATCTCTGCCTCCAGCTTCGCCTTGACCTCCTCTACCCTTTCCTACTGGTGCGCAACCCTCGATCTTCCCCTTTTCTTCACCATTGCCACACGATCGAGACCCCTAAAAACATCACCTAAACCCTACACCGACCTTGCCTGGCCCAACCACTCAACTAAAAATACTCATGTCAATTTTCCCTGGCATGCCACTACCCAGGCTTCCTCTATGACGAACCATTGGCCACAAAAGCGAGCCACTCGTCGGAATTTGCCAAATCGCCCAATTTCGTTCATCGTCCAATCCCACCATCCACACGCAATGAAAAATCCTCAAACCACTTCCAAAAATCAAGTTTTTCAATGGCGAACACAATTATATAATCTATCCTCTATATTTCGATGCTTTAAATTTGGTGATGATGACCTACCCTCTATAGGATAGAGTTTATTCGACCTGTGCTTAATGAAATCGAATGGAATAATTTTTAAAGTGATCTTCATTCAAAAACACACACCTTTTGTTCTAGAACCATGTTTTAAAACTAGAAAGATTTTAAGGTGTAGATTTTCAAACTCCATGAACTTGACTGTTTTTCCCAAATCAAAGAACATAGAAGAGAAGAAGAAGAGGAACAATATAGTGGAACTAACCCTGTTGTACACATTAAAGCCTATACATATTTTCCTAACAATCGCATAACATTCTGCATAGATCAAATTCATCCACATACACAGATATACGCACATATGTGTTAACCAAAAAAATATATATATAAAAAGAGAATGTTTGCTCACAGTCTTTGATATAGATTTTTCACTACTACTCTGCTTTCCTCCTTCATGCTTTTACTGTCTTTGATTAACGGCAGCTCTTTGTTACATTTTTTTTCTTTTCTTTTTTCTTTGTACAAGTATGAATAGGTATAGACAGTGTATATATAGAAGAGGAGAGACAATGTGGCAGTGAAAAGCATGTACAGGCTTCTCTTCCCTTTTATTATTATTGTTTCTTCAGTTTTAATTGTAAAACAAGGGAACGAGCTTGGCTATGTCTATATATATATATATATATGAATGGTATACAATAAAAGGATGGGGTTATTTTCTCATATATAGGCTTTTACATTTTCTTTCTTTTTATTTTGATTTGATTAATTATGAAAAGTTTGATTTTATATGACTTGAAAACTTAAGTGATTTGATCTTTTATGGCTTGATTTAATGTTTTGTATGGTTGAATTTAATGCCTTGCCATGATGATGTTCCCCTATATGTTTATATACACAATTATATATATATATATATATATATTGATTTTCATATGCATTTTTATTTGTTATCATAAAGTTTGTACTTCTTTGTATATATCTTTTTACATATTTATTTACATTTTTCACCTTCACTATTCTATATAACATATATACATATACATATATTTACACTTAATTACCTTTTTTTCCAATTTTCATATACATTAGTTCATATGGCAAATATACATACATACACATATATATGTATGTATACTTATATGCTTATATATATATATATATTTGAACATCATTAACTTGTATATATTTATATTTATATACAAATATATGGATATTCTACCTCGAATTTTAATGGTGGAGATTATATATATATAATTCTATAAAATCTATTATATCCAGACATTTATAATTTAAAATTAATATTAATTTTAATCAATTTATAGATTTAGATATTTTCATTATCAGAAGATTTATCTATCTGATTAATAAAAGTTAATATTCCAATAATTAAAATCAGTTAATTGCCCAATATCCGATGGCTAAAAATCCAGGTCGTTACATTCCTCCCCCCTTAGAACTTTTCGTCCTCGAAAAGAAACGAAATGAGAATTTGAATTTTTGATGTATATTGTTAAATAAATCATTTTTAAACATTTAATTCCTTACTCTTTATTATACATTTTAAAACACTTTAAATCACATAGTATTACCAAGCTAATTTTATATTAAAACATTTTTCATAACTCGATGTCTTAACAAGTCCATCCTTGTTCTTACATAAATTTAGTCATACGTTGATCAGGCGTAGGACTGAAAATCTATAAGTACCTAGTAGACCCGTTTCAACACCCAGTGAAAATACTTGAAAACCTTTTTAAAAAATGATATGGAAAGTATCACCTCCCTTTCCCACCATGGATCGCAGTTAGCTCGATGATTGCATCACCATCCCGGTGAAATAATAAGAAAACTGTAGGCATTCGCACCTCTCGACTTACTTCATGGGAACACCATAGTCTACAGCTACAACAAGGTTGCATTGCTATCACAGCAAAACTGTAAGTAGTCTGTAGGTAATCACCGCCCCTCGAATTACGCTATCAAACGAAACTATACCACATAAATCGCAGGCTACACAAAGGTTGTGTCACTATCCCAGTGAAACCCAATGTAGACCGTAAGCACTCGCTGCCACCCGAGTTATGCTATAGAACCAAACCACATAGATCGGAATCTGCCGATGTTACATTGCTCTCACAACGAAATCAAACATAGATTGTAGGCAATCACTGCCACCCGAATTATGTTATGAAACTGCGATAGATCGCAGTTACACAAAGGTTACGTTGCCATCACAGTAAAAGCCAATGTACAGCACCTCTCGACTTACGCTACCCAACAAATGATCACCAGGAACTCATGAGTTTTGCCTGGACGTCCTCTAGGATCCCAATTCTTATTGAACTCACCCTGTGGATTCTTAGGCAGAACCACTAAGTGGATCTCCTTCTCTAAATTTCGACTTTCGTAGGAGTGCCTTTCCATATGTTTTGTCTCGAAACATATCGTACTATACATATATATAGTACCTTTCAAATCATACTCTTTATATGTATCACATATAAATTTTTTTATATATAAAATCAATACCTTCAAAATTGATAGTTTTAAAATTTTGGTTTACCCAATTTCCAAAATTGACTTTTTGCCAAAATCAAAGCCTTTAAAAATCAATGGGTTCCAAAACTATTTCAGTTTCATATGCATATAAGATCATTCCTTTCAACTCGGATAATTTTCAGATCAATAATTTCTAAGTCCACTTCATACTTATATAAGCTCCATCTGGTACTTTCAAATATCTTTGAAAGACTCATTTTTTTCTGGTTATAAATTCAATAAGGGGAGTTTGAATATATAACTAATATATATATAACCTTATTTATGCCAAATCAAATATTTCCAAGTTTGATTACTTTACCAAGTTATTTGTAACATTTCTTACTTCTTATAAGTAAATTTCAGTTATAGTAACTATTAAATCTCCATTTTTAAGTAATCATATTTACTCAAAATGTACTATTTCACTTCAAAATCATTTTTACCTTTAATGTCTTGATTTTCATTCCAATTCAGAATTGCTTCAAGTTTCCATTCGGGTTATAACTTCAATTTATCCCAATTCGTATTTAAATCCATGATTTAAATATAATTAATTTCCACTTTGACCAGTTTGAATTTTGGAAATAGCTTGAATAGTTGTAAAATAGTTAAATAGTTATTATAAGATAGTTTGAGTTTTCAAAAATGGTTTGTATAGTTAAATAACTTGGAAAATCAAAATAATTTGAATATTTAAGGAGATAGATTTTAAACAGTTTATATTAAAATAATTTGTTTGAAAATAGTTTCAAAGTCAACTAATTCAATTCACAATCTTCCCACTCAAATCAGTTTCAATTTCCATTTCCATTTAAATTGATTCAATTTCGATTCCAATTCGAATTAGCTTCGATTCCCATTTAATTCAAATCAATTCCCATTTCAATTTCAATTTAATTCGATTTCGATTATGATTCCAATTAATTCAATCCAATTCCAATTTGAATTAATTTCAATTCAATTCTCAATTTTAACCGTTTTGATTTCATATAAATTCGAGTTTGATTTTCAAAATGTCGACTTAATCACTTAAACCAAATTGACCTTCGCTATTTAATTTAACAATCTAAATATTTAATAATTCAATTCCAAGCCCAAATTTTGAAATATCCATTTAAATTACCTTTACTTGTACTTATTTCAAGTTTCGAGTAAGAGTCCAAATCTTTTTAAACAAATCAATTTTCGAAATTCAATTGATTTCCCAATTATAACTTCAAGATTTTAAACCCAATTCTTTAAACAATTCCGGTTGACATGTTCATTTTTAACATTTCCAATTTAAGTTCAAAATGATTCCATTTCAATAAATTCAATTTTATTCCTTAAAATCAAAATCATTTAAATACTTTCAAATCAAAGTCTTATCTCTATTTAATTTTCGAGGATGGATATACATATCATTTCAATCCACTTCTTAATTTATTCAAAATAATTCGATTTACAGTTTTATATATACTGTAAATAACATACAAGATGATAGTGAGATATATCAAATAAATAAACACCCAAATCATCTCAACATCAATCAATAGCATCCATCATAAATTCTTAGAATTCGAAACCCGTTTTATTTCAAAAATCGTTTTGAAATTATTCATAAATACTTAACTCCTTTTGCACCTCTTATCAAATCTATACCTTTTCTTTCACAATTTAATTCATTTAACTTCCATAAATTAAATTTTTAATTTCACCTTGAAATTCCCAATTCATGTTATAAGTTCAAAAATTATTTAACTTGGCCTGAGCTAATTTCCAATTCATTTAAACTTTCTTAATTTAAATTTTACCTTCTAAATTTAAATTTCTTATTAATATCATTTCCAACTTATAAGTTCAAAACTAACCTTTCTTTTGGGTTATACTTCTCATTTCAAGGGGAATCCTAGAATTCAAACACCCAGTTTATTTATTTCAAATCGACTTTGAAATCATATATATCCCATTTATATACCAAGTCACACTTTAAATTTTTAACCAACCTTGGCTTCTATCCAAACCAAATTCCTTCGGAATTTTTCAAAACAACTCTTGTTTAAAATAAAAATTTCCATATCAAAAATATTCTAAATAATATTACTTATTATTTCCTTAAACACTTTTCAAAATTTTCGGGACTTAGGTTCAAAACTTCTTAACTTAGATCCATTTATAAGTCACATTTATAACTTATGCTTATATAATTTCATTTTGTTAAAACATTTCACATTGTTTTATCATTGTTTATTCTATAAGAAACATCTGTTATTAAGACACAACAACCAATTTATGATAATAATCAATTATTATCATATCTAGAAACCAAACACACCATATATTCCATAATAGTTTTCTGAAAAATAATTTCTATGTATATATAAATATAACCAGGGTAAACTCATTTCATTTCAAAACACTATGAAAACACTTTCGAAATTTCTGGAATTTTAAATTCTAGTTTGAGTATACTTTTAGCTTAACTTATTTGTATAGTTCATTCTTACCCAAATTTCTATTTGGTTATATATATTTAACCACTTAGATTTTATAATCTTATTTGATTATAATAACAACAACCAATCACATTAATATACTATAATAATTTAGAAATATTATTTCTTTTCATATCAAAATATAATCTTATATAAAAATTATGTTAAGATCGTTTTTAAAATAATTTTGTAAGAAAATAACAAGTACGCCCTCATATATAATACACTCAACCCATTCTAGGATACTACTGACCCTATCTCTAATGAGTAATCCCCACCAGAGCCAAGGTTCTCGCTTAACCTTCAGCTCTGATACCACGTGTAACAACCAGGCATTTTACGACCCCCGAAAATCGACACTAATACGTTCGCTGTATAGAGTGCCGAGCAATCGAGTGCCGGAAATACCAGGTTGTTAGGGTTTAAGAAGAAAGAGAGATAGAAAAGAAAAACAGAATCAACATAGAATCTCACATTCGCAGTGGAACAAAATATAAATACAACAGCTTTTATATAAAAGAATCTGTATAAGTTAATATACATACAGGTTATCAGAGTACAATCATCAACAAATCTGGACAGTTATAATAACTTGTCCCTAAATGCTGAATATATAGCCTACAATACACAATGGAATATAGTCAAATATGTGCAATATGTTTCTGTCATCCAGCTCGTCTCCTGAGCTCCAAAGGCGTCCTAACCTGAAAACTGCAATACGCGGTCTGACCCGAGCATTACAATAAAGTAACACCTGAGTCAGGCTGGAAACCAGCGTGAGTAAAACACACTTAATTTGAAATACTTAAGCTATAAAAATCTTTTGAAAACCAAGGTAACTCGTACAAACACGATGAATTTTTATCTTATTATAATCAAAACACTTTTACAGAGATCCATCGATATTATAATAGCGTCTAAGTACAATACTTATTTAAAATAGTTGAGTTTGTTAAATTAATTCAATTCCAGCATATTAGACTCTATAGTCAAACCGTAAAGGTTCGTGGTGGTTATTGGATCGAAATGGTTCCGGATAACACTGATATCCGATCCCGGTCTCTTCGAATTTAAAAAAAGTAAATTTAGAAAAGGCCATGTTGTTTTAAAATAACAATTTCACAATCAGGGTGTTAATATTTACATATGGAAGTTCATCCCATATTTTTACTTAATCATGACCAATCCATCGAGATTTATTTGCTTGTACTCATAATTTTTCCTTCTGAAACTGGAATAGTGATTAGTACAAGTCGCCTTTTTTCAAATAAAACATGTCAGCGTTTCATTCTAACTACTTTAATTTGTTTGGCCACTTAATGGCCCAGACAATAGATAATCGAAATCAATATCTAAGAAAATATCGGTCAAAGCATATATCGTTAGCTTCCATAACAGGTTAAAAATTAAAATTTAATCCATTTACAAACCAGAACTGGATTATAAACCGAGTTAAGTTATATTTTATAATCCGTATTAGTTATCAATCAAAAATATTTATAAAATAATTTATTTTAATTAATTCAAATTAAATAGTTCATTTTTTAAGAATTAATTGACTAATTAGCAGGTAATTAAATTAAGTAATAAATTACTTATTTATTCACTTCAAATATTTAAATCATTTAAATTTCACTCTACCGGAGGCTTGACCAAAATAGTTTAGATGGAAGTACTCGTCGATAGAAACACGATGCAAAAAATTACTTGACAATTTGATTTAAAACGAAGAAGAATTATTGTTTAAATTTTTTTAAAAGTTTAATGACATAATTATTTAAACTTTCTTTTTTTTAAAAAAAAACAGGCCCAATAGAAAAATACTCGGCCCATTCTATTTCTTCTCCACTCCTCTTTTCCTTCTTCCAACTCTTCCCTTCCCTTTCTCATATGCGAACATGAAACGTGCACCAACATGTGTACATGCACATGAACTCAGGTGAGCCAACTTCACCGCCGACCAACTCCGTAAGTCAATATTGGCCCTCTCCTCACGTTCCCCACCTGAAAAACGCGCGACCATCCTTAGTTCGAAAATTCGAACTTCGACCATAGCTGGAAAAACTAAAACGCAACCACCAATCTCCTCGGCCAGTCACCTACGGCCACCATTCCCAACTAAACTCCACCTCCAACTTCGCCTTGACCTCCTCTACCCTTTCCCCCTGGTGCGCAACCCTCGATCTTCCCCTTTTCTTCGCCATCGCCACACGATCGAGACCCCTAAAAACATCACGCAAACCCTACACCGACCTCGCCTGGCCCAACCACTCAACTACAAATACTTGTGTCAGTTTTCCCTGGAGTGCCACCACCCAGGCTTCCTCCATGACGAACCACTAGCCACGAAAGCGAGCCACTCGCCGGAATTTGCCAAATCGCCCAATTTCGTTCATCGTCCAATCCCACCATCCACGCGCAATGAAAAATCCTCAAACCACTTCAAAAAATCAAGTTTTTCAATGGAGAACACAATTATATAATCTATCCTCTATATTTTGATGCTTTAAATTTTGTGATGACCGACCTACCCTTTGTAAAATAGAGTTTACTCGGCCTGTGCTTAATGAAATCGAATAGAATAATTTTTAAAGTAATCTTCATTCAAAAATGCGCACCTTGTTCTGGAACCATGTTTTAAAACTGGAAGGGTTTTGAGGTGTAGATTTTCAAAATCCATGAACTTGTCTATTTTTCCCAAATCAAATAACATAGAAGAGAAGAAGAAGAGGAACAGTATAGTGGAACTAACCCTGTTGTACACATTAAAGCCTATACATATTTTACAAACAATCGCATAACATTCTGCATATATCAAATTGATCCACATACAGAGATATATGTACATATGTGTTAACCATATATATATATATATATATATATATAAAGAGAATGTTTGCTCACAGTCTTTGATACAGATTTTTCACTGCTACTCCACTATCCTGCTTCATGCTTTTACTGTCTTTGGTTTATGGCAGCTCTTTGTTACATATTTTTTTCTTTTCTTTTTCCTTTGTTCAAGTATGAATAGGTATAGACAGTGTATATATAGAAGAGGAGAGACAATGTGGTAGTGAAAAGCATGTACAGGCTTCTCTTCCCTTTTATTATTAATTTTTCTCCAGTTTTAAATATAAAACAAGGGAACAAGCTTAGCTATGTGTGTGTGTGTGTGTGTGTGTATGAATGGTATATAGGAAAAGGATGGGGTTATTTTCTCATATACATGCTATTACATTTTCTTTCCTTTTATTTTGATTTGATTTATTATGAAAGGTTTGATTTTATATGACTTGAAAACTTGAGTGATTTTATCTTTTATGGCTTGATTTAATGTTTTGTATGCTTGAATTTAATGCCTTGCCATGATGATGTTCCCCTATATGTTTATATACACAATTATATATATAGAGATTTTCATATGCATTTTTATTTGTTATCATAAAGTTTGTACTTCTTTGTATATATCTTTTTACACATTTATTTACATTCTTTACCTTCACTATTCCACATAACATATATACATATACATATATTTACACTTAGTTACTTTTTTTCCAATTTTCATATACATTAGTTCATATGGAAAATAAACATATACATATATATATATATACATACTTATATGCTTTTATATATATATATATTTGAACATCATTAACTTATATATATTTATATTTATATAAAAATATATGGATATTCTACCTTGAATTTTAATGGTGGAGTTTTTATATATATATAATTCTATAAAATCTATTATATCCAGAAATTTAGAATTTAAAATTAATATAGTTTTTAATCAATTTATAGATTCAGATATTTTCATTATCAGAAGATTTATCTATTCGACTAATAAAAGTTAATATTCCAATAATTAAAATCAGTTAATTGCCCAATATCCAATGGCTAAAAATCCGGGTCGTTACAATTGATGTGATTCATGAGGGACCGTATCTAGCGGGAAATAGTAAGGGAGCTAGGAACAAATATATCAAGGAAGCTAGGGAAGGAGTGTTCTCTGTACAGGAGGAGCCCGAGCTCAAAAACCCATGACTTAATATACAAATGTCAAATCTTGTCATCACTCCACAAGAGCTAAAGAATGAATCCATTATCCCCATAATGACCCTTTTATGGTCATAGCACAAATCAGGCTTTCCATAGTATCCAAGATTTTGGTGGATACCAAAATCGCGGTTAACGTCATCTTCAAGCATGCTTTCGATCAGATGGGCATTATTGAGGAAAAATTGGAGCCTAGTCTTGAACCTACCTTTGGGTTCAATAATAAGGACTCGACACCTGTAGGGCAAGTAAAGCTACTGGTACAAACGGGCTTGCCACCATGCTGCAGAACTTTTGAGACTCTTTTTGTGATCATCGATCGACTTTCATATTACAATGCATTCTTTGGCCATCCTACGCTGGATGAGGTGGATTCTTTTGTCCCACCAAAATACTCGATAGTAAAGTTCTCGACTAAAAAGGGTTTGGGTACTATTTGGAGAGAACAATTTAGCTCCCACAAAATGTATTTTGCAACTCTTGATCAATACAAAAGGAATACTCTTCTTACTATGATTCCTCTACTATTTTTCAGCCTTTAGATGATGGATTTTTACATCCAACATTCGAGGCAAAAATAAGATTTAATAAAACAAATAAACGCTTGTTTGAAATGTATATCTCATTTGGAGGCAAGAGGAAGAGGACTGATGCTAAATCTGTAGAAGAAGGCGAGATCATCACAGAATTGGATTGCCGAGGAGAAATGGAGAGGATAAAGCTTATAGAGGATCTTAAAGAAATATGTATAGACCAACTGATTCAACCAAAATAGTCAAAGTGGGAAAAGAGTTAGAGAACAACTTGAAAGCAGACTTGATTCAATTCCTTAAAGCTACCAAGGGCTGAAGGATGTATTTGCATGGACCCATTTAGATATGGTTGGGATTGATCAATCAGTTATGTGTCATGCGCTAAATATTAACCCAAATGTGACTCCTGTCCGACAAAAAAGGCAGTTTGAAAAAGTTCAATCTGATGCCTAGAAAGAAGAGTTTAAAAGGCTACTTGAAAACGGAGTCATTCGAGAAGTTTTTCCTATCAAAATGGCTAGCAAACCCTGTGTTAGTAAAGAAGTCGAATGGCAAGTGGAGAATCTGCATTAATTACACTGATCTGAACAAGCATGCCCGGAAGACTGTTATCCGCTACCCAGAATAGACCAGTTAGTTAATGCGACTAGCGGACACAAGCTATTATCACTCACGGATGCTTATTCTAGATATAATCAAATACCCATGTTCAAGCCAGACAAAGAGCATACAAGCTTCATTATCGATTGGCGAACTTTCTTTTATAAAGCAACACCTATAGGACTAAAGAATGCAGGAGCTACTTATCAAAGATTAGTCAGTAGAATGTTCAAAGAACATATTGGTCAAAATATGGAGGTTTACGTGGATGATATGCTAGTAAAGTCCCATGAAGCTGAGAGTCACCCTAAATATCTTGATGAAATGTTTGAAGTATTACGAAGGTATCAAATGAAACTAAATCGTCCGAATTGTTCTTTTGGGGTTCATTCTAGAAAGTTCTTAGGATACATTATTAGCGCACAAGGGATTGAAGCCAGTCCTGACCAGATCCAAACTATCAAAGACATGGCCGAGTCCAAAACAAGCAAAGACGTGATGAGTTTGAACAGTAGAATTGCATCTTTGAGCAGATTCATCTCCAAGGCAACCGATAAATGCATTCCGTTATTCAATGTAATCAAGAAAAGAAAGATCTTTGAGTGGCGAGAAGATTATAAGAAAGCCTTCCAAGAATTAAAAAATCATTTGGAAAAGTCACCAATATTATCCAGCCCCGAGAATGGAGAAAGCTTGTACTTATATATGGCAGTCTCAGAACATGCAGTTAGTTCGGTTCTGATTAGAGAAGAAAACGAACTCAGCTTCCCGTTTATTATATGAGCAGATGATTGAAGGATGCCGAAATTCGATATCCAGTCATAGAAAAGTTGCTTATTGTTTGATATTTACAGCACGGAAACTCAAAGCATACTTCCAAGCACATCCAATCAGAGTATTGACTAACTTTCCACTAAAGTAGGTTTTCAGTAAACCTGAGACATTGGGTAGGCTAGTAAAATGGGGAATTGAACTTAGCCTATATGGCATAGAATTTCAGCCACGAGTAGCAATCAAAGGGCAAGCATTAGCTGACTTTATCAATGAATGTACATGCTTTGTTAAAGAGCAGTCAGGGAAGAAAAAGATAAAAGCCCATATAACAATTATTTGTGGATGGGGCATCAAACAAGTAGGAAGCTAGAGCAGGGTATGTCATAATCATAGCAGATGGACATCACCTACACTATGCAATGAAGCTAGGATTTCTTGCAATAAACAATGTAGCTGAATACGAGTCGATGGAGGCAGGACTAACTCTAGCCTTACAACTTAAGATCCAACGAATTAAAATCTTTAGCGACTCTCAACTAATGGTAAATTAGATAAAGCAGATATATCAGACTAAAGACGTTAGACTATCCCTATATGTTAAGAAGGTGCTAAAAATGCTTACCCTATTTTAAGATTTTTCTGTACACCAAGTCCCAAGAGAAGATAATTCTCAAGCAGATTCATTAGCAAAATTGGCTTGTTCAAGAGGAGCTCTAGAAATCCGTATCGTACCAGTGGGGTATCAAGCAAGTCCCAGTATTAAAGAGAAAATGCTCGAACCAAGAAAAGAACTATTGGTTTTAATTAGATCCCAAGCCATGACAAAAGAAAGAGAAGAAAGAGAAATTGATAAAGAAATTCCATATGAAGAGCCCATTTATCCAAAAAAAGATAACTGCTACAAGAACACTTTGATGACACCTATTGTAGAATATCTTACTAATGGAATATTACCATCTTACAAAAAGGAAGAGAATCAAACGTCAAGCTCCAACCTTCACTATAATGGATGGAATTCTTTATAAGAAAGGATATGCTCTTCCATACTTATGATGTGTGAATTCTGAAGATGGGTTGAAATTATTAAAGGAAGCGCATTC
The DNA here is from genome assembly GCA_030737815.1 of Allium fistulosum. NCBI lineage: Eukaryota > Viridiplantae > Streptophyta > Magnoliopsida > Asparagales > Amaryllidaceae > Allium > Allium fistulosum. The sequence goes on from CM060908.1 coordinate 478,671,256, forward strand.
GGGGTTTTGTGGAGACCATTCCAATGGGATTAAGTTGACTAAGAAAATAATGAGACAAGGTTTCTATTGGCCTCAGATGACTAGTCAAGCTACAGAGCACATAAAGAAATGTGAAGGGTGCCAAAAATACTCAAAGATACCCCATTTACTACCAAGCCAAGTAACCCCGATCTCCAATCCATGGCCCTTTGATGTATGGGGAATCGATTTGATTGGACCATTGCCAATTTCTAAAGGAGGGGCAAAGTATGCCGTAGTTGCTATTGATTACTTTACTAAATGGGTAAAAGCGGAACCGCTTCCTAAATCACTTCTGGGAAAGTACTTAGATTTGTTATTAAGAACATCATCACTAGATTTGGGATCCCACAAGATTATATCCGACAATGGAACACAATTTGAAAGTGAAGAGTTTTCTCGATTTTTCCATAAGAATGGAATTATCAAAAAATTCTTTTGTAGCACATCCAAAGGCTGATGGAGCCGTCAAAGCAGCCAACAAGACTATTAAGACCATCTTGAAAAAACGACTGAATAAGGCCAGAGGAAATTAGGTGGAAGAATTACCACTTGTACTATGGGCATATCGTACATCCACTAAAACTGCTACAGGTCATACCCCTTACTCTCTAATATATGGGTGTGAAGCAATGTTACCAGTTGAAATTGGAATACCTTCGCATCGAAGACTTGCATACACGTTCGATGCAAACCAAGAGTTAAAGAAAGAATCATTGGATTTCATACATGAACTAAGAGATGAAGCAGCTATTCGAACTGCCAAGTATCAAAGAAAAATATCAAAATAATACAACTCGTAAGTAAAGACAAGATCATTTCAAGAAGAAGATCTAGTGCTCCGAAAGTGATGGCAAACACTAGAAATCCTATAGATGGACCGCTAAGACCAAATTGGGAGGGTCCTCTAATTGTGTGCAAAGTAATTCCTCCGGGAACTTAAAAATTATGTCGACCAGATAGCAATATGGTTCCTAGGACATGGATCGCGGAACATTTGCGACCCTATTTTCCAACATTAGATGAATAAGGCACCTCTTTTCTAAGAAAATCTACATGGTTGGGAGTAGAATTCTCCTTAAATTTGGAAACTACCTTAAATGGTTATAAGCCTTTGTCCGTGCCAAGATGGCCAGGTCAAAGCCCCTCCTGGAGGAAGGTCAGAGTAATCCTTTATCCACGCCATGCTATAGTAGGTTAAAATATCTACAAGCCCTTGATCGTGCCACACTATATCCAGATCAAGGCACCCCCTAGAGGGGGACGGAGTAAGCCATTGAATGCGCCATGCTATGGCCTATTCAAGGCACCGACCAGCCTTCAGTCTTGCCTATAAGGCCTAGCTGGAGCACCTCCTGGAGGGAAGATGGAGTAAATCCTTGATCCCGCCATGCCATGGCCTGGTCAAGGCATCAGATAAGCCTTCGGTTCTGCCTATAAGGCCTGGCTGGAGCGCCTCTTCGAGGGAGGTTGGGTAAGTCGTTGGGTCTTGCTTGTGGATAAGCTAACCAAGCGCACCAGACAACAATGGACTAAGACGTCTAAGCCCAAGGAATGGCACGCAAAGCATTAACAATATACGAAGCCTAAGGGATGGTGCATATCGAAAGAATCAAATACTAGGAACTAGAAAGGTAACACAAAGAAAAGGATTCAAACAATCATAGTCCAAAGAGTGGTGCAGAACAAATGACTCAGATGAGAATTTATGAACTTCCATTATTCAAATAATGTTTTCTAAACTTTCCTTCTTATTACCGGGAGCGGATTTCATGTCTTTATTATTTCCAAACGATAATTCCCGGACTACTTTTATTATTAGATAAGAATTTATAGCCTCCGGCTAATTTCCAAAAGATGATTTCTGGATTTCACTTATCAATACCCGAATCTGGGTTTCGAGTCTTCTATTATGAATTCATGGTCTTCAACCATACCCAAAAGATGATTTCTAGATGTCACTTATCAATACCTGAATTTGGTTTTCGGGCCTTCTACTATTGACTTCTAGAGTTCACTCATTAATGCCCGAATATAGGTTTCAGGTCTTCTGTTATTATAGATCTCTGGTCTTCCACTAACTTCTAGATGATAATTTCTGAGTCTCTCTTACTAATACCTGAATCTTGGACTTGGGTCTTCTACTATTAACTTCTGGACTGCACTTATAAATACCCGAATCAGGGTTCGGGTCTTCTATTATTTCTAGATGAGGGTTGTTGAACTCCTATTATTTGCCCCTAAACGAGGATTCCTAGTCTTCTATGACTTATTTCCAGATGATGATTCCTGGGCTTTTATTATTACCAGATGATTATTCTTGGCCTTCTATTAGTTATTTCCAAAAGAGGATTTCTAAACTTCTATTATTAATGCTAGATTTGGATTTTTGGCCCTCTATTATTAATTTCATGGTTAGGTTTCCGGTCTTCTCTCATCATTACCAAAGTTCGATTTCAGGACTTCTATTATTATCAGACGAGAATTTCCAGTCCTTAATCGTTCCCAACTGTGGATTTCTCATCACTTATTATCTTTAGATGACGATCTATTAATTTCCATTATTCCCATATTTAGATTTTTGGAATTCTATTATCAGGAATTCTAATATTATCTCCAATAATATGGATAAACTACTGGACATATTCTTACATAAATTCCAAATTAATACTAAGAAACGTTGTTTACTTTGTACTTTGTAGGAAAATTAGATTGATATGGAAGACCATTAAGGATGAAGCAATGTAAAAGAGAATTCTTGAATTTTTGTCCTAAAGAATAAATGCTTCTTTCATATGGGAAGGCATAATGTTAACCACAAAATCCACTTAAGAGTGAAGGCACGAAAGACAGGGCTTCCAGAATTGTAAAAAGAAAGCTTCCGAAAGTATCAAGGGGAGGAATCCAAAGGCCTCAGAAAATGTTCTTCAGGGGGTTTCGCAAGTGTTGAAAAAAGGTTCTATCATGACTTAAAAAGGAGGGTTTCGAAGGCACTAAAAATAGCTTTCAAGGGAATCAGATGGGTGCCGCAAGCATTACGCACTTCTATAGGAAATGAAAGCCAGAGCTTCCACCAACACTACCCCTTTTGCATAGGTCGAACCTTTCAAAACGATTGGTTCCGCCACCGTTTACTTCTCACAGAAGAAAAGTCAACTAGAACTACCCTTCCGCGAGAATTAAAAGTTGAACTTCCATGATAGTTAAAGAAATTACCTTCGAAAACAATCTTTCGCAACCATCATTTGTCCACCAATGAACTCCATCCACATTAAATAGTCCTTCCGCCACCATTACAACTTTTCGAACCAATCCAAATACCCTTCCGCACACGTACAAGTAACCCACCCTAACTCTAATTCTAGGTTTCAAAGGTGACGAAGGGGTCAGAAATGCTTCCGCTTATACTCAAACAACATAATGAAGTACCATGATTCGTTTGCTACCAAAAGAAGCACAACTTTCAATGGTGTCGAAAGGCTTCAAAAGTATTTGAAAGCGGTATTGATGAAATATCATATCAATATCCATCAATAGCATGCTTTCGATAGAGACGAAAGGGCTAATTTAAGCATGCCAGAAAACCCGAATACCTACCTACAATTCGAAACCATGAAAGAGGAAAGTCAAAGGTGGAAGGATGATGCGAAAGGTCGGTGAAGAGACATTTCGACAACTTTGGAAGGATGGACGCGGAAGGGTCCAACCCGCATCGATAAATATGATCCTAAGGTTCCAAGTTCGGGACCGATTTTTCATTCCTATCATTCTTTGTCAAAGTAAATTCTTATAACTCTAAATTAAATTGGGGACAAATTCTATTACTTCTAATCCATTTGTGAAAAATAAAAGAGAGGATGCATGGACTTGGTATTAAGTTCGAACATGAGAATGATCATCTCGGCCATTAGCTAGTCTAATGACCAACTGCACATGATCCACACTTACCTTCTTAACCCTTTATTAGCATGTGCTATGCTATAGAACCTATTTGGATATTTTGACTTTAAAGCATATTATCATTACATCTAAAGCCCTTGTGGCATTAAAGTAACGTGGTGATGATAATTCAACATTATTGAGTCCATTGGACTTATGACATTTATCCAGAACAAGGCTCCATGGCACATTGAATCCATTCTTTACTCAAATCTATATATATCAAGTTTCGAATCCTTTTGAAGTGTACTGGACTTTCGAAGGGTTCTCTTTGTAACCATTGAATCAAACCCTTTGGGTGGACTTCTTCGAAAGGCATTTGAATAATTCCGAATATATCTTGGCTTTTGAAGAAGATCACTTCATAGCTATTGTATCAACACCTTTGAAGGGGTTTATTCGAATGGATTCTTGACCTCATTTTGATCCCTTCGAAAGGGGTGGTAAATAGGACTACAACATTGAATCTCGGTTTTGACAATACAAACCCTTTCGAGGTCCTTCGAAAGGGATCTTCTTCTGGTTCGCTTTCAATCCAATGCACCTTTTGATGTTGACGATTATATTATTAACAAAAGGTAAACTTGTTTTTGAAATATATTTATAAAAAATAAATAGTTTGAAGAAATATTAATAATGTGACCGAAAATCATTTTAACAATAAATGGTTTTTTATTTGATATAAGTTATTTGAACTTGTTGTGCTTGTCTAATATATTAATGTGTAATTAACTCATAACTAAAAATATTTTCTATGTTATGGCTAACTAAATGTGAATAGTAAAAAGATTAGTGGAGCGACTAGGAGAAGGAATTTTTGAGGTGAGAAGGAATTTTGGTCAAGGGTGAGGAGGAAAGTTTGCACATGGGAAAAGTGTGCACGAGGCTTCTTTTGACCAGCCATAGAGGGTTTAGGAGGTGGTGGTGACCTCTTGAGCAATTCTACATGATAGTATTCTGAATTCACAAAGTTCACTTGCAAAATAAAACACAAAAAGCTTAAGTCTCCATGCTCCTTCTTCAGCTTTTTAAATTCTAGAAAACATATCAAATGAACTCCAACCTCTATTAAACTTTGGAAAATTCCATAGAGCAATATAGCAACATGGAAAATAAACTCAAAGGTGGAAGGAGATGATAAAAATGGGGTACCATGTCATGGCCGTGAGCAATTTATGGGCAAGGAAGCATGACCTAGAGGTTTTGGAGAAAAAAGTTGGATCTTTAGCTTGTTTTGTCTAAGGTAGGAAGTTGTACTTGAGGTAGAGCCTTGTGCTTGGTTGTAGCAAGGTTATGGGATGAGTTTACTAACCATTTGATAGTATATATTGTGTTATATATGTTGTGTATAAATATAAAGTTAAGTGAACTAATTAAAGTTATAACTTTGGACCTCTTTGCTTTTAAAAACAAATAACAACCGTATATTGTATATTGTCACTTCTAGTACCCTCTACAACATGCAACGTGGCTTTGACTTTTTACATGATTGGTTTGGTTATATATGGCATGGAAGTGTGTTTCAAAGTGTTTAAAGCAAAAAATGTCGGTATAAGTGCACTTTGAATCCCTTATGTTTTAACTTGCTTTAAATTGGTTATACACGAATATATTATGAAAGTATATAATTTGGTTGTGCTTTATGCTTATAATAGTGTATGGAACACAAAGGAAATGGTTTGAAAAATTATTAAATGATAGAACAAAGTTGTAAAAAGTTAGAAGCGAAATAGTCGCTATAAGTGCACTTTAAAAAACCTTGTTTTTGGGAATTTTTAACATGGTTTTGAAAAATATCCTTAGGAGTTTCTTTACATGATATTTAAGTACTCTAAATATACTTCTTACTACAAATATTTCATATCTCAAAGCATTAATTTGGATAGAGAATTGGCCACAAATTTCATGCTTTTTCTAAAATGTTCTCTGTCCATTATCTATTACAGCATTTAAAACCGCTGTCTTTGAGCTACAGCTGCACTTCTAGTCTTCTATTGGTGTAATGCTATTCTAAGCTACTTTTTTGATTTTGAGGTGTTTAAAAATTATATTTAAATTGATTATTTTTATGAAATCATTTTAGGGAAGTTTAATAGTAGGTTTCAAAGTGTTTTAAAGGTGGTTAGAAGTTTAACTATATTTGTAATAATTATATATGAATTTTTAAAGTAAAAGGGTTTTAAATATAAAACATGCTTTTGTATGATTGTTGTTAAATTCTAAATTAGCTCTTTTTACGTAAATTTTTATATAGATATTGAAAACCTATTTATAAGTATTTTTAAAGAATATGTATAAGTTTGGAAAAGTAAGTTAAGTGTTTTATAAAAGGATATAATGGTTTTATTATAACATTAAGCTAAATGAATGGTTTTGAGAAGTTAATTGAAAGTGTATTACTTTGTTAAATAAGTGTAGATATACTTAGATCCTTAAATAGAATATTTTAAAGGTAATTATAAATATAAAAGTGTTTTGGGTTTATAGTAAATAATGTTTTAGTAACATTTGTTTTTAACCCCTTTGATTATATTTTAAAGTATAAAATCTTGTTAAGTGATTTGTGAATATTCTTATACCTTTTATATAAGTATAAGAATATATTTTGAGTATTGAAAAGAGTAGAAATGTATAGTGAAATAGTAGTATACATGTATATATCGTTTTTAAAGGAATTTTAAATATATATACAAGTATTTGTAAATAAAAGAAGTTTTAATTAATAAAAGAATTAATCAAATAAAAAGAGGATTAGAAGTCGCTTATGTGACTTAATCGTTTACTTGTCTATGCGAAGTATTTAATCCTATACTTAGCACTAAATGCCAATAAAGTAGCCTTGTTCTATCTGTGAGAAGATTGATGTTCTAGTAGGGCTTGGAAGTAAATAGTTCTCTAACTTACCAGCTTCACTCTTAACCGAGACATGAGCGAGACATAGTGTAAGTTGAGAATGTCAAAATGTGATAAGTATACGAGACTTGATTCCCATAGCGATTGTTTTCATTATTATCAAAATTGACCTTAAGAAGTATATAAAAGCTTCATGACTTCATACGGTTTGAAATTCCCTAGGTAGGACTGATTAGCATGAAACGTTTCTCGCTTTAAGAATGTATATATACAAGATCCCCTGGGGAGGACTCCTTTATGTCATTCGCTTACTTCTTAAAGAATTAGAATTAGGTTATTCGAAAATTCATCGATTTAGTTTTGAAGGGTCTGGGATCGGATAAATATACTTATGTATTACTTACCAAAAACCTCTTCAAAACATATATACGTATTTTATGTTTCGGAAGTAGTTATGGAGTGAAATGTTATAGAGTTGAACTGTCTATCCTATGGTTAAGTCCAAGGGAGATGTCAGCGTTAACATTTCAAACAATGATAGTGAAGGTACTATCTATCTTGAGGTTGAATCCAAGAGAGAGGACAAAGTTAGCATTTGTCAGACGACTTGTGCTGGAATCCATAGAGAGATTCGAGAACTGTTCAAGCGACGAAGACTCATGCAATGAGATGCTGAATGTGACTTCACTAACGGGAATGCTAGAAAATGGAGTAGGCCTCATAGCTAGAGGGTTTAGCTTACCAAGGGTACAACAACTCCAAATATCTAGAGATGCTTTCGATTCAGGTGCACATGAGTTGTTGGTATTCGGTATCACGAGTTCGGCATTGACCAGCTATGTTTCTTCTAGTGGTATATTTTATCTAGAGAGATATGTGGTTTTAGAAGGTAGTTTCTAACCCTTGTCAATAGGCCCATCCTCGACGTACCGAGGGTGCCTCGAAAGGAAATCCATATGCGAGCGTACCTTAGCGGTTTTAGTTGTACTATTAATATTGTTGTGTTGTGATATGTAAGTAGCAAAACTATATTCGGGTTTATACTCTACACCTTGGACATTATCTATTATATCATCTTATGTACTTATTATATCAATTGGTTCTTTTGAGAGGAAAACCATTCCCGTAATTCGGTTGATCTCAAAAGATACTATTATATGTTGATCATTTATTTCTTGAGTTTCTTATACCAGGCTTATGTCTAACTCATGGTTTTATCTTTCCCTTAAACCTTGAGTGCTCTTTCGGTTAGTCTGAGAAAGGTATTGGATATTCTTTGGAGCTTTAGGAGACAAGCTGGATACTTCCATTCGCCAACCGTAGTATTCTTATTTCCGTTGCACTACTATTATGTGTATATATCAGCATTTATAAGGACAGACTGTTATAACTGTCCAAGCCGATGATAGTATTTAGGATTGTAACTATGAAATGTTATGTATCTTAGAGTAGTTGTACTGCCTTTTGGTATTATATTTTATCGTTCTGTTGTGAAATTCAGATATTTTGTTCTCTTCATTCTTATTCATTTTCTTCTTCTTTTCTTTTTACCCTCATAATCTGTCTTTCCAACATTTGGGCGCTCGACACGTGAGTACCAAGAATGTATTAGTGTCGACATTTAAGAGTCAAAAGTTGGGTCGTTACATATTTTAATATGTATGTGTGTGTGTGTGTGTGTATATAATTGTATTTGTTGTAATAAAAATTTGAATAAAGTTATATAAAGCCGTATAATATATATACACATAATTTTAATGTTGACAAAATTAACTTATTTTAAGTTCAAAATTCAAAGTAGATACTTTGACTTATTCAAAATAAATTAATATTTTATAAGTTGTAGCCACCAACATATACATAAATGTTTTTAAATACCATCAGCCATAAAAATCTAGTTTGAAAAAAACTAAATTAAATTAAATTTAAAATCTTTGACTTGGTAAACATAATAAATAAAATAAAATAATTTTTTGTTACACATTAAACCAAATCATAACTTTGTAATAATATATTTTTATTAAATATATACCCTTGCAAATATATTTAAACTTACATATCCATCCATACATACATACACACATACATACATACATATATATATAGTGCTTACATTGTGCTTATTATTTTAAACATAAGAAAAAGTTTGTTACATACATACATACATATATACATGCATGCATGCATACATACATACATACATATATATATATATATATATCTGTGTGTAAGAACAATACATACATATATATATATATATATATTTAATCAAGTCAAGAAAAACTTTTAAAACATGAATTTGGTTTATAGCAATTCATTGTTATAATGGATTTAATTTTATTTAATATATTTTTTTGCTATCGATTGCAGAATATATATACGTGTGTGTGTAAGTATATGTGTATATATATATATATATGTGTGTGTGTGTGTGTTTTAAAAATATATTTCTATATTTAAAATGTTTTAAACTTATTTGGAAAACGATTATATATATATTAAATATATATATATATCTGTGTGCGTATTTGTATGTGATTTAAAAATTATTTTTTTACAAAATTTTGGCCGAATTAAATTTATAACATGATTACATATATAAAAATGATTGCATAAAATATAAATTAGACCTTGAAATATATCTTCCTCCGAATTGATTACCTTGAGAATCGGTATGTTATTTGACAATTGTTCCTTCAGGAGTACCACTGTCTCCCCCTCCTTATTGATCTACAAGAACAAGTGAAGACTTCACATAGGAATGGCCAACCAAACAAGGAAGATGAAGAAATCAAATTTTAGTATCAAAGTTTATGTGGAGGCTAGTCTATTTATAGCTATCAACCAACAAAAACATCTCCCTGATATTTTACAGATTTGAAGACTTCGTAAAAGCCTCCAAATACTCCATACTATGGCTGGCTATACGATTGACTGGGCATGGTCAATGCTTCGGCTGCTCGAGTCAACAATTAATTAATTATTTTCCGACTTTAAAATCAGTCAAACCGTTGTATAACTCTTATGCATCACTGTGGATTATTTTAAATCCGAAGTAACTAATTAAAATTAACCGCAAATATTAATACAACATTTGTATTTATTTATTATTAATTTATGACATTATAAATTAATTTTATCATTGGTCAAATTTTGAATTAATTGATGATCAGTTGTATAGACTCTCTAGGTGAACTCGATTCATAGTTAACATTTAAATAATTTAAATATCAAAATCTGTGCAAACTTTTCTGAAGAACAGTTCTAAAGCGCAATATAGGGTTAAGTTAAATACTTATAGATAATTTAGGAGGAATTGTATTTCCAATCTAATATATGCTCATCTAGTAATGATAGTTTGTTCACGTATTCTTTTCATCGTCACTATACCATTTAGATATCTAGAGTTTGGTCTATAGTCAAAACTCTATATATATATATCCTTATTAGTTGCGTAGGTCAACTTTAAAGTCTTTGGTTCAATCTAATAATATTTATCGATTAACCATTATTGCTATGGCCATATATTTGAATTTAATTTGACTTACTAATTACGGTGATACCGGCCTTCTATAACAAAGGAGACAAATCATCTCTTGAGTAGTGTTTCACTTCGAGTAGTTCAGCGTATACCCAATTATGTTCATAACATGGTCGCTATGCCATGTAGTATACCATAGTCAAAGTGTAGTCTACATACTCAAGGTTGATAGTACTCTCAAGTCAAAAGAATACTATACGTCATTACTATGAGATCATCTATATTGACTAAGTTATATAACCTATAAAAGACTCTCATTGAGTCGTTTAGTGATTTTTTTCAAACAGCCACAAGTATGTAAACCCTTGATGCCCTCAATGATCATAAGTAAATCTCCATCCATCATATGGATAACTTTACATACACTAGTATGTATGGATGTATCAATATTCTTTTCTCAATACTTCCTGATTAGGAACATTTAAGGAGTTTGTATTTTTTGTAACGATTCATTACTCATGGTTATGAACATTTCATAACTACAATCGATAAAACACTACACCTAAGGATTTTGTATTTGTATATGTTTAATGTTTATTTATTCATTACTTATATCATAATATAAAAAAACATATAATAGAAAATAAAATCAAAAACATATTTTATTTTAAACAAGACTATTTACAAAATTAGGATTGCATGTAAAATTATATAATTACCTCTAGGACACACCCCTAATTCTATCAGGTGGTATGATAGATGTTTTTATCATTGATTTATGTGTGACTATAGTTGTTGTTGTTTGCGAATTTATATAGTCACTTGATGTATGATATCGTTTAGTTGACACTTGATTTGATATAGTAGGAAAAGCAATTGATGGGCTTTGTTCGTGTATGCATTTTAAGATATTGTTACCAGTTTTACATGGCCATGTTATGGATGATATGAAGAATACGCATACATAATAGGGTTTATATGCTAGTGATATTTTAATGTACTAACATTTATGGTTGCAAGACAAGAGTAGATTTAGGTATGAAAAATAAAACTACATAGATTTGATCCCAAAGCGTATGTAGATAGGTTTTTCTATGCAATAGCCATTAAATCTCTTTGGTTGGGATGTGTTGTGTAGAGTTAGGCACATTCCAAACTAGTTGACACTATTTTTCCCTTACTTTTTTACACTACGTTCTTTGAGTTATAGTGGAAAGTGACAAAAAGGGAAAGAAAGTTGCGAGCAACAATAATAGGTTGATTATTTTCTATGTTCTTCTTATATTATATTAGCATTGTTTCATAATCTTGGAGATGATTAATGTAATTGGATAAAAGTTGAACTGTTGATATTTTATTCTTTGTACTACTATTTTAAATTATATATTGTTTAAATATTTCGATATTGTTTGTTCCTGCTGTAAGATTAAATTTACCTAGTTGAAACTAGTATTTTAAATTTATTAAACCAACAACTTAAGGATTTTTAACATATAGGATTAATGTTCAAATATATTTTATCCCATTTTGGCAATAACTTAGTTCGTTAAAAATATAAGATTGTCACATTTAGAATCAGAGCCTTGGTTATGATTTCTTGAACCTTGTGTAGGTTTAGACTATCTAAAATAGGTATATTTACACCCTATATTAGGCTAAAAGAATTGAGAGAGCATGTTTTTGGATGCTTGGTTGTATGTGTAAGCACTATGAGCTCATTGTGTAAGTACAACATATGAGATGTGTACATACTTAATGTGTATGTATGTGGATGTTGGGATTTAGACCACAACGGACACATTCGCCATTTATAGATGCATTTATTATCCATAATTTTATTTTAAAATATGTATATAATAACACACACACAAACACATATATATATACACAAACAATTGCAAACTATGTTTAAATTCAAACTATATATGTACGTACGTATGTATATGTATGTGTGTGTGTGTGTAAAGTTTGTAATCTAATATAGTTTTAAAGATAAAGCAACAAATTAAATCTAGTTTTAACTAAAAAGGAAATGAAAAGGTTTATGATGCTTTACACAAAGTCCATTTTTTTTTATTTTAAAAAAAACTTTCAAACAAAAGTATGCAATGACAAAAATAATAATCAAAACAACAAGTATGAAAATTATACATTCAATTTACAAAGAATTTCAAATCGACAACATATGTTGTTCATCCATATTTGTGTGTGTAACATATAACAAATTTATGCCAATTAAGTATAACTTAGATTTCAATCAAATTTTTTTTTGTTAAATAATGTTTAATTTTCTAAAATAATAACAAAATTAATTAGGGTAACTTAAGCATATATAAATCCGTAGTACAAGTTTCAAATCTAAACTATATAAACAATAGATTAAATGAGATGTAATATGTGATAGATCTAATGCTAACAAGATAAACATGTAATAAATTAAAGTATATCATAAAATGGATCTAAATAAAAATTAACATGATGAACATATGTTATTAATTAAGGTACAGTAGAGGAGGATCTAATCAATGTAACAAAAAAGGCATATATTCAAATGAGATATGGTATGTAATGGATCCAAATCATATGAATAAGTTGAATATATGAATAAATGAAATTATAATTGTTACCTTAAGATGTAGCCAATAAAACACACATTAAATAATGAAGAACTCCTAGATACTAATAAATCGATGTCTTGATCTTGCAAGAATTGAAAGACAAGAACCACCTTGAGTTGATTTGACTTTATTTTTATTATTGGGAATTTTGCAGCTTAGAAGCCATGGAAATTTCAGCCTAGAGAATGTAAGAGGTCAAAAGAAAAATGAATTGTCAGGAAAGTATGAAAATGAATGAAAGAAATGAAGGGAGATCTGTTTTAAAGGAATGATAGAAACCTTTCATGTTTCTTCCTTAAGACCTACCCTCTTTAATTTTTATTAAATATCAAGAATATCCTCTCCCTACTTTGTATGCATGATCGAACATGGATGGTGCCACATGGGCCCTCAAAATTTCTAAAATCCCATTAGCATTAATCCTATTTAAATCCAATTTAAATGTTCTACTGATATCGTGTATTGCCACACACACTTATAACCTTTTTATATGCACTTTATTAAATACTAATATATTCAAACATTAGCCAAAATTTTAATAATTAATATTTCACAAATATTAATTCATTTAAAAAACCACTTAGTATTTATTCTATTTAAATCCAATTTAAACATTCTACCGACATTGTATATCAGTACGCACATTTATAACTTTTATGTACGCACTTTATTAAATGCTAATAGTAATTAAACAAATTAAATAAAATTTCATAATTAAAATTTCATAAGTATTAATTAATTTACAATGATTATAAATTAATTAAACCATGTGGTTCATTCTGAGTATTCATCATTTCGATTGTGCGACTCGAAGGTGTAAATTCTGTCATCGATTAATATCGAGCAATTCAAATATTAACATCCATATATCACTTTAGCTAATGGTGTGACATTTTGGATGAATTTATCGCTTATACAACTTTTGGTAAAATCCAATTTTACTTATTACAAGCGGCACCAAGTAGTAACAATTATTTACACTAATTCTCTTTGTCAAAACTATATCACATTAGGACTTATGGAATTTGACTTTGGTCAAAACTCCAACATCCTCCAAATACAAAATCCTTATTTCACTAATAATAATTATTATTAATCGTACTACTATGATCAGAGACATTGACTTTGAGTTGACTATAATTGACCATGGTACTAACCCCATATGACTAAGGAGATGAATTTCCAATGCTTCAACTCAGACTCGGCTATAGTCATTCAATGGACTCTATGCCTCAATTTAACTATAATCAAATTGGAGTGTCCACATTAAAGTCCCATTGTATTTTCAAGTCAATGGAACTATGTAACATCGTCATTTCAAGATTGTCTATTTGACCTCATTTATGTTAACCAACAAAGACCTCTCGAGTGAGTCATTCCATAGTTATCTAATAACTATTAGTATGTAACCCCTTGGTGCCCCAAGAAGCCATGAGAAATACACTGTCCAACATTTGGAGAGCTTTATGTAGTTTAGTCTCAAAGGATGAATCGATATCCTTTCTTGAAACATCTTAACTAGGAATATTTAGAATAGTATGTTATTTTCAATATGAGAAAATTCTCATGATTACAACACTTTGTAATTACTATCACATAACATATCATTTAATGGTTCTCCATCTATATACGTTAAATTAATTACTTAGTTATTTATATCATTATATAAAAAGTATATGATAGAAAGAAAAACACCTTTTATTTTGAACAAGATTGGTCATAGAGTTAGATATATGTAAAAAATTACATAATTTCCTTAGAACACACCCTTAACTCTACCATAGAGTAAGGGGAATATATTCTCTAGTCAAACACTCCTTTGACCCTTAGTTGAATCCAATTTTAGTTATTGGATTCAAGCTTATTTATTGAATGAACCAGCATATAACTATTACACATTGTTGTGTCTGATTTCAATTATGAATAAAAAGTAAAAATGTATAAAATACATATATGGCCATAATATGCCTCGTTAAAACCTTGCAACCCCCTAACCTAAATGGGTACCTTGCTAGGAAAAAGAGTACATATCATGTACATATATTAACAATACAACAAAGAATGTAGCCTGAAATCCAAGTTGTCAAATAGATGGAGGAGTAAAACTAGTTGCAACACACTCAAAACCATCCATATAAACAACTTAGGCCAGGAAAAACAAATAATAATAAAAACAAAGGAAATAAGACATGTGGATCAACGGGGAAGATAATAATAATAAAAGGAAGTCTGATGTCGTGCTAAATGTCTTCACAAAGATGTGAACTAGAGAGAAAAAGGAAAAGTCCAACTCTATACAGCAAAGAAGACCAGATCAACGCGAGACTAGAGAAGAGCGAAGCATCGAGATTATGGAGGTCGAAATTCAGAATTTGGGTCAGTTGCGATGCCAAATTCTGACAAGATAAGTTCGATCTCTTTATTATTCGACTTAAAATCCACATTCTGTAGAATTAAATGTTTGCATTCTTGAGTTATGAGCTTGAGTCTCACTTGTACAGACAGTTCGATACCTTTGAAAGTACGTGCATTTCTTTCATACCAAATGTGCCAAATCACAGTAGTAAAAGCGACGTTAATGAGATGATTTAGCCAAAAGTTATTTTTCTAGTTTTGACACAAGATTTCTAAAAGTCGGTTGATTTCATATGAATTTTCGATGTTAATACGTAGCTTGTGCATTGTATCATCAAGTTTGGTTGATAACATTATTCCATCTACTGACCCTATCTTTTGATATTGTAAACTGAATTCTGAATTTGAGTAGGAACATATTCATGATGTTCCTTCCAATTATTGCCAGAAATAAGAGTAGACACTTTTCTATTGAGACCACCAGACACTGACATGAAATTCCATCCAAATTTATCCACCAAAGAAGAACCATTAAGCCAGGGGTCAAACCATACATTTGTATTTTCACCATTAACAATTTTTCTATCAATTAGACCATTGTACCATTGTCTAGTTTTAAGCGGGGATTTCCAAGTATAAGAAGCATTGTTGTCTATAGTAGCAATCCAGAAATTTCTGTTATTGCAATATTTGTTACACATCCATTTGGCCCAGAGAGATTCACCCTGTAAATATTTCCATAGTAGTTTAACTACAACTGCTTTAGCAAGTTCTTCCAATCTTCTAATACCAAGGCCACCCTCACTTTTATTTTTACAAGCATCCTCCAAGCTCATCTTCTGAGCTTTAGATTTCCATATGAAATTAGCACAAAGGGAATTAATTCTTTGGGTAACGGTTACAGGAAATTGGGAAAATTGCATCCAAAACTGGATCATTGGGAGTATAACAGATTTTACTAGTTCTACTCTACCACTAATGTTGAGCATTTTACTGTTCCTGTAACGAACGCGATTTTTCGACGCTCGAAAATCGACATTAATACGTCCACTGTATCAACTGCCGAGCAATCGAATGCTGGAAAACCGAATTGTTATTGAGAAAAAGAAGAGATAGAAGAAGACAGAAGAAAACGAAAGAAGAAACAACAGAAAACACTGAACAATAACAGAATCTCACCTTCGCAGCGGAACAACATATAATAGATAAATGAATAATCTTTAAATCAAAGAACTATATCATTTTATACATTACATCATCCTCAGAGTTTACAACAACAATACAACCCTGGACAGTTATATAAACTTGTCCTCATACAGAATACACAGCGGAATAAATAATATCATATACGAGTGATACGTCTCGCCATCCAGCTCACCACTGAGCTCCACAACATCTCCTGAATCCAGAATGACCTGATAACCTGACTCTAGACTGCCCGTGTGGAAATTGGTGGGCACCCAGAGTTTAGGAAGGAAACAATAAAATCCAGCTCAGTCATGGTGACTGGTGTGAGAACTTAAAACAGTTTATCTTTAAAAACAACAACAACAACAAAGAAAATAAAACAATTTCGCAATGCTTTTAGAAAATGAAACTACCATAAGACCTCCCGCCACACACACAATGCAAAAGCAGAATTGGAGGAGATTTCTTCTTATGATAGTCAAACATGCTTACTACGCAAAATCATTGGATTATTATTATTAGTGCATAGCGCAGAAAACATTTCGAAAGTATAATATTAATCTTAGCCAGCATAGGCATTCCGCACTTATGCCTACTATAGCTACTATGTTCAATAGGAGGTTACCGCCACATTCCATAGCAGGTTATACAACTAAAACCGTACAAGGTTCGTTTTGTTTCTTTGGATTTCCAACAAATGGTCAGGCAAAGAAACTTCCTATGCCACGTAGGAACGCCTCTGGCGAGACGCTCGAGAGATAACCTGCTCTCTGCCAACACAAGGCCGGGTTACCTCGGGGGTATAAGTAACTACTACACGAATATGTCATTCCCCGGTCCTTTGGGACCTTTATCCGAGCGCTCGGTAACCAACATCACACATAATAAATAAAGTGTGTCTACATGAGTAAGTATTTGGGCTCCATACCATGATACTACCCTTTTCCAGAAGGAAATGACATACCCTAAAGGGCGCGACCCTCATAACCTTGCCGCATCATTCCTGTTTCGACCATTTCCGGGTTGTGAGGTCTAACGAAGTCTCTTCCATAAAGCTACGCTTTTTACAAAGCCACGCTTTGATCACAAATGATCAATAAATGATCATCACACATCAACACTCAACATGCCACACTACCAAATTGGGAATATATCACTGATAAATTTCAACTACATAACCTCTGAGCTCGTACGTCTCAGAGAAGGGTGTTAAGCTAAGAGAATAAATTCTCCGCCACCAACAGAAATGTATTTGAAAGAAATCAGCTTTATATCTCAAAATGTAATGTCAAACATGTAACCATACAAGTCTGTTCCGGGTTCGAACAGAACCGAAGGCACTTCCAAAAGAAGCCCTTGCAATCCGGGTATTCACAATCCCGATAAAACTTCCCATCACAAAGGAAATCTCTATACCGTAGCTAACGGTGCAGAGACAATCAATAGGTCATCCTATCGTTTTCACAAATACCCGGTCTTCACCACCGGTCTTCAATACGATCCATATCGTCGTATCACTAATTCGGAATGGGTTATATGACACACGGGTCTTTTCTCGGCTAACCCGAATAGTGAGCACAATATTTCAAAACATCTAGATATACGGATTTCAATTAAGTCACAACTTATTACCCAAATCCTTTCCTTTAAATGGTTTAAACAAATCACCATTTTAAATCTTTAAACAAAAAGATTTACTTCACAAAGTTTACCCAGTTTCACAAAGATTCATTCACAGATTTCCAAAGAAATTTCCATTTCAATTTGATTAACCCATTAAATCTTTAAATCAGATTTAATTTATAGCTTTCAAAACTATTCACAATTCAAGTCATTTATAACATAAAAGATACACCTTTTTAAAATCCTCTTTGATTTTAAAATAAAGTTTAATCATTTTCACAAAGGTTAATTCATAGTTTTTCCAAACTATTTACAATTTCATTTTCAACTTGAAATGTTTCAATACAAATTGGAAATCTTTTCACTTTATGAAAGCTATTATTATTTGAAAACAGATAGTTTTCGTTTTGGGAAAAACTGGTTGCAATTACGCAGGTTAATTCCACCTAAGTATAAAACTTGAATTATAAGTTTAAATTTCCAAAACCATATTTTTAAATGATTAAAAACCCATATAAACTTCTTTTATACTTATAAAATCTTTTAAACCAAAATTCCTAAATCATTGAATTCAATTTCAAAATATCGAATTCAAACTTAAATCAAATGATTTAAGTTCCAATTCTATTAAGTTATTTAAAATAACTTTTATTTTTGAAACTCATTTTCAAAAACTTTCAATTCCAATTCCAAACTATTTTGGATTCAAAAATTCAATCTTTTCAAAATTGATAAAAATCTGTGACTTAACTGATTTCCATGTGAAATCCACATTTGTGTGTGTATTGTGTAGTCCACGGGTTTAACACAATAGTGCAACAACATTCAACCATCACAGATCAAATATAACAATATAATTGATAAGCGGTATAAATTATAACGCTTATCTTCATTCACAGATCACAGATATATATATCACAGATAAACAAATAACAGATCACACATAAAACCGGATATATCATAAGATATCACATATCAGAGATGTCAAACAATTCAACATCCAATAAAATCCAAACATCCATAGATAGGATTAATTAAATTATCTGATTAATTTAAATCAAATAAATTTCTATAAATCAATTTTACTAGTTATAGTAAATTAATAATCAATTAATTTCAAATTGATTTTCTCAATTTTATTTCAAAACACCAAATCAAATTTCCAAATATTTCCTTTTTAAAATAAATTTCTTTATCTCTTCAAATCTAGTTAAAAATCAAAATTTTAAATAAATTCTTCAACTTAAAAAAAATATTTTTGAAATCCATTTATTAAGCCTTTTTTCCAAATTTGAAATTTAATTCAATATAGTTCAAAAATAAGACTTTATCTTTTAACTCCTTTTAAATTTATCCAATTATCAAAAAAAAAATCGATCAATTTTCAACTTATATTTTCAAAAATCCAATTTTACTTATTTCCGGTATCCATCGATACCAAAAATATATTTGGCTAAATTATAACCGTCAACAATTTCAATTACAATATAATCACACGGCGATTATAAATAATCAACACACAACATATGAAATAAATTCAAATGTTTGAGGAATCCAGTTGGATCCCTCCAACCTGTTTCCCTAAATCCACAGATGTTAGCACAATACCAATTCCACTTCACAGTGAAATTATCGAGGTATATGGGATTTATAAATATTATCCGCTATTATGTGGCGCAATAGGGTCTCATCCGCTATATAATGCGGGAAATCAACTCCAAATACATATATAATACCAATTCCACTTCAATGTGGAATTATCGTGGTATATGTTTTTAATAAATAACCTCCGCTTAATATACGGCGTATAGGGTCTATTTAACACAATAAATAACAATTATCATTCAATTCACACAATTAACACTATCAACAATTTTAAATCTAACTATTTAAAATTTAAATCGAAATAAATATTCGATTGAGTGAGAAGTTCTCACCTTACTTTCAATAACGGTTGCGGTATTTTATTTCAAATAAAATTAAACGCACGTTTAATTTTACCCAAAATTTTCACTGTCTCCAATTGAATCCAAACCATCTCCATTGCGAAGTGCTCGACAAAACGAACCCTACGTAATTTGTTTCGTCCGAAACGGACCTCGTAAGACAAAGATATCAATTTTTAAAGTTAATACAATTTAATATATATTTATTCAAAATTTTATATTTCCAAAACCCTACATTCAATCGTGGCCGTCCATTTCCCTTCCCCAGATCTAGGCCGTGCCTCCCCTTTCTTCCTCAACGTGCAAATCACGTTCAAAACCAACCCATAGCCTCCATTTTTCCATTGAATTATACTCCACCATCGACGAACTAGAAGTCGATCGGCTAACATCAAACGTAAGCACGTGCAACACTCCATCTTCGGCCCAAATATCATCAAGCTCGGCCATCCCTAGGTTCTGAAAAACGTGGGTGACAGCAGCAAAAACATGGCCAAATTTCCCCCTCCACGTCGCTCCATATTCGATCATTACCGTATAGAATCGAAGGGCTCGCAATGCTCTACAAAGTTGCAGTTAGAGGTTTCTGCTAATTGTTTGTGGATTCGGAGGAAAATGAAGAAGAAGGAGGAGAATTTCTTGCCATTGAAGATAAAACTGGCGGCTAACCCTAGAAGAGAGAGTTTTGATGCAAAAATGAATGTGGAGGTCCTTATATAGAAAATCTCCAAAAACACTATTCATCGAAAATTTTCCGAACTCCAAACGAAGCGTGCCAGCTGGCGTTTCTAAGGTTTTACCCACATTCCAAACACAATGGAACATGTTTCGGAAGCTAATTCGATCATATGTGAGAGTTACGGAAATAAACGATCAAATTTAAAATTAAATCGATAAAACCGATTTCGATGCGTTTTAACTTGCCCCGGACAAACGACAACTCCAATTGCTACGAAAATTGAAATCTTACAAAAATATTACATTATGGACCCGATGAAACTAGTTTCGTCGAAATCCGAGACTGTTTGAAAAATGACTATTTTTAGTTGTCAATTAAATATTAAAATATTCAATTTTCACAAATTAACTTTTAATTCGATTTTAAAAGTTCACAAACATCATTATAACTCCAATATGATTTAATATAACTTTATAAATCATTTTTAATCACATTAAACCCAGTTTCCAATTATTTACACAATTTCCAATATTAAATTGTCGATTTAATTAAACAATTAAATCTCTATATTCGAATTTAAATTCATTCGACTTAAAATTCTTACTTATTAATATTTAAAAACAATTAAATATACGAATTTCAAATGACAGAAATTCTGGGTCGTTACAGACTTCCCCCCTTAAAAGAATTTCGTCCTCGAAATTGCAAAGTAAGAAAAATGCCCCAAATTCATTAACTTTTCAAAAATCCACTTAGTGAAAATTTTATATTCACTTTTCCAAAACCTTTAACTTCAACCAAAACAATGGTTTTCATTTTCTAGTTCAATTCCTACTCTTTCATTTCAATTTAGAAATTAACTTTCTTTTAACAAAAAATTTCCAAAAATTTCAAAAAAATTTCTAACGCCTTAAATTTTCAGAAAAATTCGCCAGCGTCTCCTTTGCGCGGTTCAATCGTAGTAGGATCTCAATAGACATAAATATATATACATCAACCCACACGGTCGGAAAAGCAGAAAAACAGTTCATATTTCCTATTTTTATTGCGTAGGCGTACCTTTTTAGCATTTTTAAGCAAAGCAGTTATAAATTTAGCATTTTAGCGCAACCAAATCAGCTGATCGGCAGCCACGACACCTATACTTACTCAATTTAAATGTGTAAGTGACATATACAAGAAATTTATTAACATTTCACTTGTTTTCAATAGCAAACGCATAGTTTTTCATAAGCACTACATGTGATATTCATTCATAAGCACATATTCAAGGTTTTTAACACTAGTTTTAATTTGTTTGCAACCAAATTACATACCATTCAATTTCACTAATTCAATTACATTAACACTTAATGAATTATACTATATACAATCAATCAACAACCATCTAACAATCAAATCATAACCAACATAACCAAATTATTAAATTTACATTCAATTTGGTTCAACACTTTTAATTTCAATTGGTTTAATATTAAATTGACTTCCATTCAATTTATTCAAATTCCAATTACATTAGCTTTTAATGAATTAACACTTAGATTCATTATTCCATATCAATTTACTTACATTTGATTGATTAACATTCAATCCATTTGTTAATTCAATTGCTAATTCATTTTACAAATAAGGTTGAATTTCATTTATATAACTCAAGTTCACATCCATTTAATAAATTCACTTTATTAATTTACTTCGATATCAAAATCAACTTCATTCAACATCACTTAAGTTATATTCCATTTCAAATTTCCACTTATAAATCCAATTCAGATTCCAATTCTAAATTAAATTCGATTTAACTTTTACCAAAGTCAAATTCATATCACATTTTGCTTAACAAAATTGTTTAACCATTTCTTTTATAATTCGTTTCACTTATATTCATTCACTTTATAAGTTACACAGCTTATTCATTTAACTTCCAAATCATATTATAAGTATAAAACTCATTTCACTTATAATTATCAATTACAACTTGAATTTTAATTTCAAATTTGTTTATCACAACAAAACTTCAATTTTCAATTTACTATGGTAGCAAATCCATCACACAGAAACTCGAAAATGATACTGATGATGCTGCAGTCATCACCCTTATTATTTCCCAGCAACAATAGTGAATTCAGTGCTTAATATTCTTTCAAGAATTTTCCTTTTATTTATAAATCACATTTATAAATCCTTTTCTCATATAATTTCACTATTTTACTTTTACCTATACAAGATTATTTCACAATTGTAAATCATCTTAATTATAATTCCATACTTAATAATTCATTTGCTTATATACTTCATTCTTTTACAATTGTTGTTTTTATTTAGATTATTCAAACAACTTTCATTAATTCATATATATTCTTACATTTTCAACAACCAAACAATTAATTATATACACTTTAATAATTCTGAAAAATTATTTCTTTATATACAAAATATAATCGAGGTAAAATTATTTCATTTACCCAATTTAAAAAGATACTATGTCGACTTGCCTCGTTTAAGTGTTTCCCTATCGATAATATGGCGTCCCACATACCGACCAGAATTCACAAACAGCTCAACGGATAAGTAAACACAATATAAAACATTTCATATTCACGAACAAATACGCGCTCGTATCTATTATTACACTCACACTCATTCTAGAGTACTACCGACTCTATCTCTAATGAGTAACACCCAACAGAACCATGGTTATCGCTCAACCATATGCTCTGATACCAAATGTAATGAACGCGATTTTTCGACGCTCGAAAATCGACATTAATACGTCCACTGTATCAACTGCCGAGCAATCGAATGCTGGAAAACCGAATTGTTATGGAGAAAAAGAAGAGATAGAAGAAGACAGAAGAAAAAGAATGAAGAAATAACAGAGAACATCGAACAATAACAGAATCTCACCTTCGCAGTGGAACAACATATAATAGATAAATGAATAATCTTTAAATCAAAGAACTATATCATTTTATACATTACATCATCCTCAGAGTTTACAACAACAATATAACCCTGGACAGTTATATAGACTTGTCCTTATACAGAATACACAGTGGAATAAATAATATCATATACGAGTGATACGTCTCGCCATCCAGCTCGCCACTGAGCTCCACAGCATCTCCTGAATCCAGAATGACCTGATAACCTGACTCTAGACTGCCCGTGTGGAAATTGGTGGGCACCCAGAGTTTAGGAAGGAAACAATAAACTCCAGGTAAGTCATGGTGACTGGTGCGAGAACTTAAAACAGTTTATCTTTAAAAACAACAATAACAAAGAAAATAAAACAATTTCGCAATGCTTTTAGAAAATGAAACTACCATAAGATCTCCCGCCACACACACAATGCAAACGCAGAATTGAAGGAGATTTCTTCTTATGATAGTCAAACATGCTTACTACGCAAAATCATTGGATTATTATTATTAGTGCATAGTGCAGAAAACATTTTGAAAGTATAATATTAATCTTAGCCAGTATAGGCATTCCGCACTTATGCCTACTATAGCTACTATGTTCAATAGCAGGTTACCGCCACATTCCATAGCAGGTTATACAACTAAAACCGTACAAGGTTCGTATTATTTCTTTGGATTTCCAACAAATGGTCAGGCAAAGGAACTTCCTATGCCATGTAAGAACGCCTCTGGCGGGACGCTCCGAGAGACAACCTGCTCTCTGCCAACACAAGGCCGGGTTACCTCTGGGTATAGGTAACTACTACACGAATATGTCATTCCCCGGTCCTTTGGGACCTTTATCCGAGCGCTCGGTAACCAACATCACACATAATAAATAAAGTGTGTCCACATGAGTAAGTATCTGGGCTCCATACCATGATACCACCCTTTTCCAGAAGGAAATGACATACCCTAAAGGGCGCGACCCTCATAACCTTGCCGCATCATTCCTGTTTCGACCATTTCCGGGTTGTGAGGTCTGACGAAGTCTCGTCCACAAAGCTACGCTTTTTCACAAAGCTACGCTTTTTCACAAAGCCACACATTGATCACAAATGATCAATAAATGATCATCACATAACAACACTTAGCATGCCACACTACCAAATTGGGAGTATATCACTGATAAATTTCAACTACATAACCTCTGAGCTCGTATGTCTCAGAGAAGAGTGTTAAGCTAAGAGAATAAATTCTTCGCCACCAACAGAAATGTATTTGAAAGAAATTAGCTTAATATCTCAAAATGTAATGTCAGACATGTAACCATACAAGTCTGTTCCGGGTTCGAACAGAACCGATGGCACTTCCAAAAGAAGACCTTGCAATCCGGGTATTCACAATCCCGATAAAACTTCTCATCACAAAGGAAATCTCTATACCGTAGCTAACGGTGCAGAGACAATCGATAGGTCATCCTATAGTTTTCACAAATACTCGGTCTTCACCACCGGTCTTCAATACGATCCATATCATCGTATCACTAATTCAGAATGGGTTATATGACACAAGGGTCTTTTCCCGGCTAACCCGAATAGTGAGCACAATATTTCAAAACATCTGGATATAGGGATTTCAATTAAGTCACAACTTATTACCCAAATCCTTTCCTTTAAATGGTTTAAACAAATCACCATTTTAAATCTTTAAACAAAAAGATTTACTTCACAAAGTTTACCCAGTTTCACAAAGATTCATTCACAGATTTCCAAAGCAATTTCCATTTTAATTTGATTAACCCATTAAATCTTTAAATCAGATTTAATTTATAGCTTTCAAAACTATTCACAATTCAAGTCTTTTATAACATAAAAGATACACCTTTTTAAAATCCTCTTTGATTTTAAAATAAAGTTTAATCATTTTCACAAAGGTTAATTCATAGTTTTTCCAAACTATTTACAATTTCATTTTCAACTTGAAATGTTTCAATACAAATTGGAAATCTTTTCACTTTATGAAAGCTATTATTATTTGAAAACAGATAGTTTTCGTTTTGGGAAAAACTGGTTACAATTATACAGGTTAATTCCACCCAAGTATAAAACTTGAATTATAAGTTTAAATTTCCAAAACCATATTTTTAAATGATTAAAAACCCATATAAACGTCTTTTATACTTATAAAATCTTTTAAACCAAAATTCCCAAATCATTGAATTCAATTTCAAAATATCGAATTCAAACTTAAATCAAATGATTTAAGTTCCAATTCTATTAAGTTATTTAAAATAACTTTTATTTTTGAAACTCATTTTCAAAAACTTTCAATTCCAATTCCAAACTATTTTGGATTCAAAAATTCAATCTTTTCAAAATTGATAAAAATCTGTTACTTAACCGATTTCCACGTGAAATCCACATTTGTGTGTGTATTGTGTAGTCCATGGGTTTAACACAATAGTGCAACAAGATTCAACCATCACAGATCAAATATAACAATATAATTGTTAAGCGGTATAAATTATAACGCTTATCTTCATTCACTGATCACAGATATATATATCACAGATAAACAAATTACATATCACACACAAAACAGGATATATCACAAGATATCACATATCAGAGATGTCAAACAATT
Organism: Allium fistulosum; assembly: GCA_030737815.1. Lineage (NCBI taxonomy): Eukaryota > Viridiplantae > Streptophyta > Magnoliopsida > Asparagales > Amaryllidaceae > Allium > Allium fistulosum. Next base: position 478,697,505 of record CM060908.1, read on the forward strand.
CAACATCCAATAAAATCCAAACATCCATAGATAGGATTAATTAAATTATCTGATTAATTTAAATCAAATAAATTTCTATAAATCAATTTTACTAGTTATAGTAAATTAATAATCAATTAATTTCAAATTGATTTTCTCAATTTTATTTCAAAACACCAAATCAAGTTTCCAAATATTTCCTTTTTAAAATAAATTTCTTTATCTCTTCAAATCTAGTTAAAAATCCTAATTTTAAATAAATTCTTCAACTTAAAAAAATATTTTCGAAATCCATTTATTAAGCCTTTTTTCCAAATTTGAAATTTAATTCAATACAGTTCAAAAATAAGACTTTATCTTGGAACTCCTTTTAAATTTATCCAATTATCAAAAAAAAAATTTCGATTAATTTTCAACTTATATTTTCAAAAATCCAATTTTACTTATTTTTGGTATCCATCGATACCAAAAATATATTTGGCTAAATTATAGCCGTCAACAATTTCAATTACAATATAATCACACGGCGATTATAAATAATCAACACACAACATATGAAATAAATTCAAATGTTTGAGGAATCCAGTTGGATCCCTCCAACCTGTTTCCCTGCATCCACAGATGTTAGCACAATACCAATTCCACTTCACAGTGAAATTATCGCGGTATATGGGATTTATAAATATTATCCGCTATTATGCGGTGCAATAGGGTCTCATCCGCTATATAATGCGGGAAATCAACTCCAAATACATATATAATTCCAATTCCACTTCAATGTGGAATTATCGCGGTATATGTTTTTAATAAATAACCTCCGCTTAATATACGGCGTATAGGGTCTATTTAACACAATAGATAACAATTATCATTCAATTCACACAATTAACACTATCAACAATTTTAAATCTAACTATTTAAAATTTAAATCGAAACAAATATTTGATTGAGTGAGAAGTTCTCACCTTACTTTCAATAACGGTTGTAGTATTTTATTTCGAATAAAATTAAACGCACGTTTAATTTTACCCAAAATTTTCACTGTCTCCAATTGACTCCAAACCAGATCCATTGCAAAGTGCTCAACAAAACAAACCCGACGCAATTTGTTTCGTCCGAAACGGACCTCGTATGACAAAGATATCAATTTTTAAAGTTAATACAATTTAATATATATATTTATTCACAATTTTATATTTCCAAAACCCTACATTCAATCGTGGCCATCCATTTCCCTTCCCCAGATCTGGGCCGTGCCTCCCCTTTCTTCCTCAACGTGAAAATCACATTCAAAACCAACCCATAGCCTCCATTTTTCCATTGAATTATACTCCAACATCGACGAACTAGAAGTCGATCGGCTAACATCAAACGAAAGCACGTGCAACACTCCATCTTCGGCCCAAATATCATCAAGCTCGGCCATCCCTAGGTTGTGAAAAACGTGGGTGACAGCAGCAAAAACGTGGCCAAATTTCCCCCTCCACGTCGCTCCATATTCGATCATTACCGTATAGAATCGAAGGGCTCGCAATGCTCTACAAAGTTGCAGTTTGAGGTTTCTGCTAATTGTTTGTGGATTTGGAGGAAAATGAAGAAGAATGAGGAGAATTTCTGGCCATTGAAGATAAAACTGGCGGCTAACCCTAGAAGAGAGAGTTTTGATGCAAAAATGAATGTGGAGGTCCTTATATAGAAAATCTCCAAAAACACTATTCATCGAAAATTTTCCGAACTCCAAACGAAGCGTGCCGGCTGGCATTTCTAAGGTTTTACCCACGTTCCGAACACAATGGAACGTGTTTTGGAAGCTAATTCGATCATATGTGGGAGTTACGGAAATAAACGATCAAATTTAAAATTAAATCGATAAAACCGATTTCGATGCGTTTTAACTTACCCCGGATAAACGACAACTCCAATTGCTACGAAAATTGAAATCTTACAAAAATATCACATTACGGATTCGATGAAACTAGTTTCGTCGAAATCCAAGACTGTTTGAAAAATGACTATTTTTAGTCGTCAATTAAATATTAAAATATTCAATTTTCACAAATTAACTTTTAATTAGATTTTAAAAGTCCACAAACATCATTATAACTCCAATATGATTTAATATAACTTTATAAATCATTTTTAATCACATTAAACCCAATTTCCAATTATTTACACAATTTCAAATATTAAATTGTCGATTTAATTAAACAATTAAATCTCTATATTCGAATTTAAATTCATTCGACTTAAAATTCTTACTTATTAATATTTAAAAACAATTAAATATACGAATTTCAAATGATAGAAATTCTGGGTCGTTACAGTTCCAATGGTTGAATTTTTTTAATTAATTTTGTCTATTAAATATCCAAAATCCCTTGCTTTAAGTTTGTTGTTAGACAAAGGGATGCCTAAATATATCACTGAAGGTTTCCAATACTGATATTTAGAATATCAGCAATTTTTTGCTTATTATATGCTCCTTTATTGAAAAATAAATTAGACCTGTTTTCATTTAGAGCAAGGCCAGTGAAACCATTAAGAATCTGAAAAAATTATTGAATGCTCTGAGCATTATTTATGGTAGATTTGGCCAATATTAATATATCATCCGCATACAATAAATGAGTGATCATTGGTTCATTATTGTAGATGGGTGTGTAATTACCTTTCAAGTACTCCATACCAAGATTAATTATGAGAAACTACATAGCAATAAAAATAAATATGGTGAGAGGGGATCACCTTGTCGTAATCCCCTCGAGCTCTCAATAAATCAAAAGGGGATCCATCAATCAACACCAAAAACGAAGGAGTAGATATGCATTCATAAATGAGGTCAGCAAATAACATGGGGAAACCCATTGAAATTAGCATATGATGAATAAACTCTCTACTTATTTTATCATAGGCTTTGTGCAAATCAATTTTCAAGTAGAAATTGTTAGAATTTTTCCTATTAAATCCTCTAACCATTTCATAAGCAAGTAATGAATTCTCAGTAATAACTCTATCGGGAATGAATGCATTCTGGTTGTATGAGATAAGATCATTCATATAAACTTTCAACCTATTACAGAGAAGGTTGGCTAAAATTTTATATGAGACATTGCAAAGAGAAATCGATCTAAAATCTGTTATCTCAATCGCATCAAGTTTTTTTGAAATAAGGCAAATGAAAGTATGGTTGATTTCTCTAATTAATTTACCTGATTGTTGAATTCCATTCATTGCATTGCAGATATATGTATTTAATTATTCCTAATGAACTTTGTAGAATTTAGAATTGATACCATCTGACTCGGGGATGCTGTTGTCATTTATCTGAAATAAGGCAGATTTGATTTCCTCTAGTTGAAATGGTTTGCATAAATTGCTCCTAGCATTATCAGATAGGATTTTCTTACAAGTAATTCCTAGAAATTGAGTTGTAGCCTGAGATGATGAAAACAGCTCAAAAAAGTAGATAATAGCTTCATTCGCAAGTTTTTCTGATGTTGAAGACCAAGAACCACCAGGATTTAAAATAATTTTACTCCTTTGCTTAGGTGTTGAAATATTTAACTTACTGTAAAAATAGTTAGTTGGCCTATCCCCTTTAACTAGCTAGTTAATTTTCATTCTTTGCTTAGTATCAATAGCAATTTTCCTCATGATTGCACGAATCTGTTCGGTTTTCATTAAGTACTAATCAATCAAGATTTCATTCTAAGGACTTTTAACTAGTTGATTATATAAATCATTAGCATCATTTTTTTAATTGAGCCGCAACTATGTGAATATTACCTTTATTTTTTGCCCAATTTTTCAATGTAGTTTTGGCAGCTTTCAGTTTGCATAAGAGAGCATGGAGTGGATTTCCGTGGAATTCATACATCAGAACATCATGGAGGGATGTTTGATAGCCCTATTGAAGATGCCATGAATTATTATATTTGAAAGTTACTCTGTTCTTCTTCTTATTATGTAACAGAAGTTTAATAGTAATCGGAGAATGGTCACTTAAAGAGTGATTCCGAAAATTAATACCAAACTGCTTAAACATATCCATCCAAATAGAGTTAACAAAAACACGATCAATCTTGCTGTGAATAGAAAAGTCCTGCCCTCCTCTCCAAGTAAAATAATTTCCAGTAAACTCTAGTTCCACAAGATTAGATGAGGAAATGCAATCAACAAAATCCTGGTCACCCATCAAATTAAATATACCATTATTAATTCTATCTTTAGATGATAGAATAGCATTAAAATCGCCCGCCACAATCCATGTGAGATTAAAAAATTCGACTGTTCAATAAGATAGTTCCATAGGTTTATATGCTTAACTTCCTCGTTGAAGGCATATATTGTGGTGTATAAAAAACTAATACCACTCGCATTGTGTAGGATACAAGAAATGAATTGGTCAATAGAATGTAAAATGATGATTGACTATTGTGAAGAATCCCATAAAATTAAAATTCTACTATTCCTATCATTATTAATGTTATGAGAATATTTCCAATTGTTATTAATTTTGGCCATAAATCTATCGATGTTATCCATCGATCACTTATTTTCAAGGATTCCAAGAAAAGAAAATCTATTATTCTTCACTAATTGCAAAATTTCAAACTGTTTAAAGGAGGCATTCATACCCCGGATGTTCCAAAAAAGGAACTCAATTTAAATTATTTTCTGGATTGCTACTTTCAACAGGGGTAGTAGTAGGCCCCGATATCTTAGTTTTTTTATTTTTATTTTTTGCTCTTCCCTTTCAGCTGATTAACCCAACTGGTCCATGTAGGGTTTTCTATGACATCAGATGAAGTAGTGGCTTTAAATTCAAAAGGAGCTTCCTCTGACCTAATTTTCCGAGTTGGCTTTGATCTATAGGCATACTGCAATTGACTGCATTGCTCATCAGAGACAGGGTAGGGAGGTGGGTCAGTTGGCGCTTCAAGCAACATAGTGGACACAAAGTTTCCTTCATTGCTGATATTATTATTTAATAGCACTTCCATATTAGTTTTAGTAGATACTACATTTTGATCCAAATTTGTATTAAGAGGCATAGATACCGTTTCTGCTTGGACATTTTGAGATTCATAGGATGATTTCTCTTCCATCTTATTGTTTTGAACATCAATCTGCTTATTATTGTTAATAAATTCCTTATGTGTACTGTCTGTATTCAAATGATTACAGTGGAGATAGAACTGGTTCCCAAGTTGTTTTCGTTCCACATATTACTATCAATGTTCATATCATTATTTTTAACTGTCTTAGTCTGGGGAGAGTTTTTGGGTACCCATATCTATTAAATTGGAAGTGAGATTTAGAATGTCCAAAACTGGAGCAGTTCGAGCATATAGTCGGTTTCCATTCATACGTTACCTCTTGCCAAATGGTTTCGTCCTTCTCAGATAGTCGGAAATGCAAATGAATTGTTGATTACAATTAAGACTCTAGTGTACGCAATTTTTATAATACCTTCTGTGAATTTGTCCAATTTGATAGGGGCTCCAAGGACTGAGGCAATACGACTAATTCCCTCCTCCGCCCAATAATCAAGTGGTAAATTAGGCAACCGAACACAAATCGAAATAGAGTTGAGGAGGTCTTTGTTAAGTTGCATGCCAAGGGACCATCTCTTCATCATCATCAACTTATTATTATAATAGTATAGACCACCTTCTAATATTCTATCGCAGTCTTGTTTCTTGTTAAATTTGATAACATAGAAACCATTCTCCTTAGAATAAATTGTAAATTCTTCTTCAGGCTTCCATACTCTAAGAATATAGTCCTTGAAGTATGGATAATATGGTTTAGGACCAACTAAGTATATCACAATGGCATTATCCCATTGTTTCCTGGTATCCTGTATAACCTCAGTAGACATTTTGGCACATTGCATCGAGTTAAATTCACGGGGGAGATAATACTTTAGCGGAATAGAGACGGGAATATTATTACCCTTGACCACTTCATTCCACGCTCGGCTGGACGTGGTGAAAAAATTCCATTTGTTGGCAGCAAGTCCATTTTCAGCTTGAGAGGGGCGGTTAAGGTTACCTTTGGGATGGGCATAAGACTGATTTGCGAATTGGTGTGGGTGAGATCGAACAGTTTTATTTTGCAAATTGTTGGAGGCGGGATTTATAGTATGGGGTTGTTGAATAAATTTTGATTGGCGTTTCCACTTTCTTGAGTGGACTTGGATGAAGCCATCCTATTGCTTAGCAACGGATTCAGTAGGCAAACATAGGGGAAAATCAGGAGGCGGATTGGGTAAGATGGGGCGCAGATCTGGGGGGTGAGGGGATAGGCGGCAGTTAGGGAGGGAGGAAGACATACCTCCTCAATTACCTATTAACAGGAAAAACAGGTCCGGCAAGGAGGCAGCAGGAATTATGGTGGCGGAGGGAATCAAGCAAGCGGCGGCAGTTAAGAAACACGGGAGGTCGGCTATGATGTTGAGGCGATTTGATCTAGGGTTTTAAAGTCCATAAATTTATTTCTTATCTACTTGCTTTGATTCATTCTTCATTAATTATATAATTTGGAAAAATTGAATATGCGGTTTTATTGACTCGCTGGTGTGAACTCGATCCACAGTCAATATTTAAACAATTTAAATACTAGCCAGTATGTACTTCGCTAAAGCATAATTTAAACAATTTTGATCTTATTGGGCCTATGAAGTCTAGAGTATTTTTGATCCAATCGAAATGTTTAAATAAAATTATTATTTTATTTTATTTATTTTATATAAAAGATTTAATTTTATTTATATAATGCATACGTGTACTAAATGCACATATATATGCATAGTGCACGTGCAACATATGTACAAGTACACATGGTTTAATGTGACTGTATATATGTGTTGGGATTTACACCACAGTGGACACATTTATACCTTCATATACGTATTTGTTGTCCCTAATTAATTTATTATTGATATATATTGACATATATACATATTCATATACAAATACATATATATGTGTGTATGTATGTATAAAACACATTTATATATTTATTTCGTTTATTTAAAAATGTATACCAATTCAAAATAATTTAAATTGATATCTAAAATGTCTTAAGATAATTTTGAAAAAATAGATAATCCAGGAGATAAAATCTTTTTTAAATTTAAATTCTAATTTGAAATGCAGATATGTTTAAAAACATATACATATACATATATAATATTTTTAAATAAATATATAAAATATTATATAATTTAGATTAAAATATTTATTCATAAAATATTTAGTAAATTAATTAGCACATAAAAAAATTAGTAATTTTTAACTTTTCGGCTGCAAACATTTTTAGCTAAATCTTTTTCTTCACAAATCTTTATGGGTTTATTTCAAATATTTTGTCTATAATATAAATCCATATGGATTTACATTAAAATATATTTTTTAAATGTGAATCCATACAGATTTACATTGATATATACATTAAATACATTTTCTATTAAAAATTTAAGTGTATATATATAATTTTTTTATTAATTAGGTCTTAATATATGTGTGAGTGTATATAATTTTTGAATCTGATCATATATATGCGTGTGTGTGTGTTTTAATTAGAACAGTTTTATGTATTATATATATATTACAAAATATATATTAAATTTTGTAAATAAATAATGTTCGTTTTAAATTTTGAAAAAAATTATATTTAAAATATATGAATATGGCCGATATATATATATAATATTTATGTTTATATATTTTTTTTAAATACATGTAAATGGTTTTGGAAAACAAATACATATGTAAATTCGTTATAATGTACTGCATACATATAATCAAATAAAAAAGGATGAACATAATATGTGAATATAAATAACTTGTCAAATAGGAAGTTACCAAAATTTTGAAGCCAATGAATAACAACTTGAACTTTGAATTGAGTCCATTTAGATCTGATCTCTGCTCCTCCAGAAAGTGCAACTAGAATAGAATACCACTTCTTGAAATTGATTTATTTGACTTGAATTCGATACGGAAATGAAAGGGAAAACACCCTTTTATTTTTGGCCAAGATGGGATAGAAAGAACACTCTAAATTAAAGTGGAAAATAGAGAGGAAGTGATGTTTAAATAGGCAACATAAAAGAATAAAAGATAGAGATCCATATCTTCTTGTTTACCTCTTCTCTTATCCAATTCAAAATAAGCTTTTGCATTCCAAAATCAGCCCTCTCCCCCTATTATGGCCGACCATTACATAGGTCAAATGGGCCCACATATTTTTCCAAATCTAATCAGTATTTATATAATTTGAATCGAATTTAAATATTTATCGATATAGTATATTGATACATGCATATATAACTTTTATATATGCACATTATTAAATACTACTTCAAATAACTCAAATAAAATTTAATAGTTAATATTTCATAAATGTTAATTAATTTAATTAATTTAATTAATTTACAATAATTATAATTCAATTAAATCATATGGTATTTCAGAGTATTCAACATTGTGGTTATGCGACTCAAAGGTGTAAATTCAAACAGCGATTAATATCAAACAATTTGAATATTAACATTTACACGTCAGCTTAGCTAGTGGTGTGATAGTTTTGTCGAATTTATCACTTACACATTTTTCGGTAAAATACGATTGCACTATTATTAGCAGTACTTAAAAGTAACATTGTTTACACCAATTCTCTTCCTCAAAACTATATCGCATTAGGAGTTATGGAATTCCGTTTTGATCAAAATTCCAATATTGTCCATATTCAGCTTGTTTGATCTAAACAAAAATCCTTGGTTCAATAATAACAACTCTTATTAATCGAACTACTCTAGCCAAAGACTATGACCATGAGTTGACTAAAGTTGACCATGATACTAACCTTATATAACCGAGGAGACGAGTTGTCTACTGAATATTGTTTCACTTCCATTGGTTTAACTCAGACCTAACTATAATCATTTAATGGACGTCGTGCCATAATTTAAATATAACTAAAATGGAGTTACCACATTGAAGTTCAACAGTATTCTTAGATCGAGAGAACCGTGTAATATCGTTATTTCGATATTCTTTATTCGACCCTGATTATATTAACCTACGGAAAACTCTCAAGTGATTCATTCCATAATTATCAAATAACTATCAATATGTAACCCCTTGGTGCCCAAGCAATCATGAGTAATACATTGCCCAACATTCAAAGAGTGTTACATACTCTAGTCTCAACTGATGTGTCGATATCCTATCTAAAACATCTTGACTAGGACCATTTAAAACAATATGTTATTTTCAATGCGATAAAATTCTCATGATTACAACACATTGTAATTACTATCACATAACGTATTATTGAAAGATTTGCAATTAAATATGCTTAAATTACACAATTATAATTAACATATATAACATGGTATGACGAGTATACAATAGAAAGAAAAACAACTTCTATTTCGAATAAAGTTAATAATTTACAACAAATTATAGAATTGTTCCTAGTGCATAACCCTAACTCTATCGATCTCCTACTCGTACTTGAGGCCAATTATGGAGTCTCAATCCCACTATTTAATCAATTTGCTGAGAACTGGCTAAGCTTCTCCCTTGATGAATGGATCAGCTATGTTGTCCTTAGTGTCTACTTTATCAATCACTACTTCTTTATTGGCGACAAATCCCTAATAAGGTGGAACTTGTAAGTCTAGTAGATCGTATATAATATGGCTTGTGTATAAGACAAGTGTGTGAATAGTAATGTAAACAAACATAGTATACAAGTAAAGAATAAAAACGAGCACAACATAGTTTTTATACTGGTTCAGACCTCCCATCGTACGTCCAATCCTGAAGCTCCCCTTTAGTATTTCACTAACTAATAAACCTCGCTTTGCCCGGAGGAATAGGCTTATACAAAAGTTTTTCTGACAAGCTTGTGTTCTAAATAACATGGATCTTGACTTCAAGTACAATTCTTCCTATAATCTCCCTTTAGTGTTTGTGCGAGTAAATACTTGGATTTGTAAGAAGTCGGTTTACCAAAACGTAGATTTTGGTTGCAAGTGATTGAGAATATGAAATTAATGATAGCATAAGCACTTAGAAAATAGAGAATAGGAGAGTGAAAAAGTTAAGTTCAATCATAGATTTAAATGTATTTATAGATGATTAATAATTGTGTTTCAAAGAGTATGTATTCTCAAAGAGCTTTCCATTTGATAAAAAGTTGCAACTATAAGGAAGAAGGCGTGAACGTTTAAAATAAAGAAAAGCAACTGTTCAAAATATGACAGTTAAAATAGTGTCAGACGTCTGGCATATATTGTCAGACGTTTGAGACCTTTCAGTTTTTAACTCGAACTATCTGTCAGATGTTTGGCATTATGTCCTAGACATCTAAGACTATTTTGTTTTTAAAATCTAAGTATGTCTTCTAAAATTCGCTAATTATTTTTATGATATGCTTTCGTGTGTGCTTATGATAACTCAAGGGGATTGTATAGGATATTCTAAGACCATGGTACAAAAATATGATCTTACTACAATAGTATGATCTATCATTCTTCAGAATTGTCTTCACGCCATGATATCGGTGAGTGGAGTAAATAGATAAGGTATTTCTTGTATACATGATTGTATAGTTGTTGTTTGTAATGGTCCGAAATCCATTTTTCTTGGAGTGTGTAAGGGGTAAGGTATGTTTGCGAAAGGGAATGGCCTTGCATACTTAGAGTCCTTTTGGTTCATGGGTTAGGAAGAGGTTTTGAGAACTTATTCACTTATTTCCCAAGCCTATAAATAGATGGAAGAATTCACTTCATTTTGGACAACAAATTCATTTCTAAACATAAGTCTTCACTTTCTCTTCTCCTATTTTAATGGCTTAGGCCATGGGTACTAAGGAGGTGATGGATGGCTTAGGACGTGGATGTAGTGGTGGTGGAGGTAAGGTTGGCCATGAGCAAGAGAGAGGGTGGTGATGATGTGCATGTGCTAGGAAGATGGAAAAAGGCCTTGGGCCTTGAGCTGGAGAGGAGAATAGGTTGATTTGGTGATGTTTAGTTTGAAGTAGAAGATGTTAGTGAAGTATTGTTGTCATTGAATGTTAATAGGAAGAGATTTGGTTTGATAAAAGTGACTTAATATCGCTTTGAACGAATTTATAAATTGATAATTACATGTTGAATATACATGTTAATATTGCTTGCTATTATTTATGATAGTATATGCTAAATACTTAAAGTTATGACCCTTGATTATATGTTTCAAAAAGTTTGCAATTTGTTAAAGTACACTACGCCATAGATTGCATACTGCAACACCCAAGAAGTGATGCAGGAAGTGCCAAAAAATGTTGCTGTAGACTAACACTTTCTCGGTGATGCATTTTGTCGCGTTGCCCTAGAGTCAAAGGCAACATCTTTGCGGCCCTAGGGCAACATCGGTTCTGTTGTTGCCACATGTACCAAATTTACTAAAAAGTGGGCCCCACAATCTGGGCACCAACATGTATTTGTTATGTTGAATATGCGACTATATGATTTTTGTTTGATGATAATAAACATATATATATATATATATTCATTTAAATGTATTTGTTAATGTACTATTTTATTTTTCACATAATTAATAAATATTTGCTGAATAAAATAAATAACACAGAATTTAAAGTCAAATAGATATTTTATTCAAACAAATATTTATTACAATTTTGAATAGTACAAATTCAAGCTCTCACTATATATATATATACAATTTTCAATTACAATACAAATTTGACTACATCACAATTCTCATTTACAAATGCACCTCACTACATTTCACTCACACTCGTATTTATCTTCAACTCTATTCCAGATTGAATCCAGCATCTGAGTAATCTGCAAAAATACACACCGACGCAGTAAAATTGAAAAAGAAATATTTTTGCAGTATAAAATAAAATGTGATTTTGAAAATATTATTTGCCTCAGTTATTTGGGTTGTTCGTCATCATTTAATTTTGAATTCATCATACACGAACAGCTTGTGACATGCACAGTGTATCACTGTACATGACACAAGGCCGTGCACACCAATATACACTTGATACAATTACAGGGACAGGTGAGCAGTGGCGAAGGCAGGACGTCACGTTGGGGCGGGCACGAAACCCAAAATCATAAAAAAAATGGAAACTAGGGATAACGTTCGGTGGAAAATTTTTTAAACAACGTTTATATTTGAGTGAAGCTAATAAATCTACAATTAGAATCTAGGATACATAAGCAATAAGTCGAGTATGCAGTGTAATTGGTAAGCCTATCGCATTTGATTAGATTACTGCTAACTGTATAAGAAACTGCTAGTAAATCAAAAACAAATGTCGAAGAAACTGGGCCTTCTCATCATGCAACCACAATGTATGAAACTGAAGCATCAACAGATATCAATGATCAACCTGCAAGTAAGGAAAGAAAGTGTCAGCAACATAAATGGAAAGAAGCTACAAGCAAGGAAGAACTAAAGTAAAACTAGTACCTTCAGACTGTGCAAGAGATATGCATAATGCACAGTCTACCCCAGTTGTAGATGCCTACCCCAGTTCAGACTGTGCAAAACTAGTCCCCTTCTCTATTTTTCTTTTTAAATTCTGGGGTAGGCACGTGCCTACCCCAGTTGCAGATGGGCTCCGCCCCTGCAGGTGAGCACAGGTCAAACCTAATGAAAAGCCGGGTTCAACTCAAATGCAATACAAATAAAGTCACGACACGAGCACAAGGTCAAACCCGAGCTGCAAGCTGGATTCAACGCAGGTGCAAGTTCAAGAAAATGGTTAAGACAACTAAAACAAGCCTCGGCCAAAAGTTCAGTGATGTACACATGAAACCAGTCTTGAAAGCAGACACAAGAAAACCAGAGGCTGCCACTTAAATACAAATGCACTTACAACACCTCAAATGTCATATAAAACAAAATACAGGCGTCGACCAGACTGCACATTCAAGTGCAAGCTCAAGTGCATGACCATGAAAACAATCTAAGCAATCACCAGGCCTCAACATGAAGTTCAATAGTAATAAAGCTTCATCAAGCATACTCAAAGTGAACAGAGCAAAACAGTGATACCAGTGACATGCACAGATGTAGCAACCAACAAAAGAAGCACAGTGACAATATGGAGTATAATATGCAAACACACATGTACAAGTTTAAATGAAACACACCAGTACAAAACAAAAGTGAAACAGAGGTAGCAAACAAGGATCGGGAATAAAGGCAGTTCACAAGTCAAAGACCAGAGCATCAAAACAATGTCGAAGTCATTCCAGCAAAGTGACAGTGCAAACAAGTGCACACTGGAAATACCAGCTATAACATGAAACATCATATATACAGTGCACATCAATGAGTCCAAATGCAATATGAATTCAAGTATACATATATACATATATATATGTATACAAATACATATCTGTATCAAATGAAACAGTGGCAACAACAAACGAGTAATTGATCAAGCAGGAATTTTCGAAAATGAATGAAGTCAACTACGAACCAGTGAATATTATCACATAAACAAAGGCAGTGCAAACAGGCTCAAAGACAACTGCAAGTCAAAAATAATGTGCAGTTATAACAAAATCAAGCCGAAGCCATGAATGAACAAGTCAGTGCCGAAGTCAAAGATTATCACTGTCAATAAGCACAAAGAGAAATTCACGGAACCAAAATCGCCAGAGAATCGAAGCCGTAATGATCAACGAAATCGAACAGTTAAAAATCAATACCGTGGTGGCTAAGCAAATCGAAATCAAAGCCATGAGTATCAAGTTAAACAAGCAACGAAATATACGAATTTGAAAAGGTCAGAAATCATCACGTTCATCCATACAAAATCAAACGACCAAGCAAATTATCAGATGAACGAAAATAAAGGGATTTGAACCTTATATAAACAAGTAACATCATCGGCAAAATAATCATCGAGTTCAAGCATTCAATCCAGAGAGCAAAAGGCATAAATTACATACCGGAATCAAAGTCGAACTCAATCAAATAGAAGCAGCCGAAAGCATCTCAAGAGACGATCAATCGACAGAGCAAGGAAATCGAAATCACATATTCGATCAATCTAATTAAAGTCGGCTTCTTCGAATATATTCAATGCCCTAATTACAGAACGAAGAGGAAAAAACGAGGCCGCCATTTCATAGAGCAAAGAGGAATAAAGATATAAAAAAAGGGGGTCGACCTTTCTATTGTTTTGATTTGAGCTTAACTTTTGCCGCTTTGTTTTTGCTTCCCGCGTTAAAAATTATTTCAGCCCGCTTTCTTTCCAGCCCGCACTCATTTTTTATAATATTTTTATAAGTCTATAACTACTACAACATAGTGTTGATATCTATGTTAACATCCTGAAGCTAATGTTGTAATAGACAAAAATCGGCATAGCTATCATTACATTGTAGCTAGCAACATCTTGTATTTTCGTTGCAATAGGCCATCTATGGCATAGTGGTAGTTACCTTATTGACCTTTGAAATGTGTAGATTAAATTTAGTACATTCGGTTGTTTAAATATATTTTAATAATTGCATAAGTTTTGAAAAAGGTAATTATCTTTGCTTAATGCTAAAAGCCAATAAGTAAACTTATCTATTTGTGAGATTATAGAATGAAGTGTTTAGGCAAGGCTTTGATGCAACTAATGCTCTAACTTACCTAGTGTAACACCCTATATTTTTGGTAACATTATTTAGGATATTTAATTTGTTAAATAAAATAAAATAATGTTTTGATTAGGGGAATGAGATTTGATTTTTGTTAAGTGGTAGCCGTGCCATTTAACCAATGAATTAAAATAAGAGTTAACATGAAATAGAGGTGGGGTAAAATAGGAAAGAGGCCATTCCTATATCCTCAAAATTTTGGTTGTGTATTATACTACACATTCATTTCATTTTCTCAAATTTTTAAAACCTCAAGGCCGACCACCGTTAACAAGAGAAAGAGGAAGAAGATTAAGAAAAGCTAAGGAAGAAGCTAATTCAAATCAATCCATTCACATCTCAATCTCTTTAATCTCTAAAGCTAAGGTGAATGATGTTTACATCTCATATTTCTTTTATTTTCAGTTTTAAGATGAAATCCGAAATATTTTACAATGATTTGCCATGTTTTTGAATGATGGAATGATTACATATACTTGTTGATGATTTATGGTTGTTCACATAGATCTATGACATGTTTTGATATGAAAACCCTATTAAATTACATCCAAATGCCTTGCGAATTTTTATATAGACCATAAATATATTTTGGAGACGAGTTTCAATTTTTTGAATATTTTGAATTTCTATGGATTTTATATGAATTTTCTAGTAAAGAAAATGTTATTTTGGGTTATAAATTATTTACGGTAAATAATAAAAGGTTTGGAGCATTCTAGTAAAGAAATATTATTATGGTTATTATCGGAGTTTCATTAAGTATTTTTCATGGACAACGGCACCGATGACCAAGCTAACGAGAAAGGATGTAAAGTTTGTGTGGACCGATAAGTGTGAGGAAGCATTCCAGATTTTGAAACATTTATTGATCCATGCACCTATGTTGGTTGTTTCGGAAGGGAATCAAAATTTGGTGGTTCATATGGATGCGTATGGAACAGGATTAGGAGCTGTGCTGATGCGGAGAGGTAAAGTGATTGCGTATGCTTCTAGACAGCTTAGACCGCATGAGGTCAGATATCTGATGCATGATTTGTAATTGGCCGCAGTGATTTTTACGTTGAAGTTGTGGAGACATTACCTTTTGGGAGAGAGGTTTGAGTTGTATACAGATCGTAAGTCGCTGAAGTATTTGTTCTCTCAAAAAGAGCTGAACATGAGACAACAGAGGTGGTTAGAGTTTATCGCTGCTTATCGTTTTAGGATTGAGTACACACCGGGGAAAGGCAACAAAGTTGCAGATGCACTTAGCAGGAAACATCAGAATGTAGTGTTGGTAATGATTGCTGAGTGGAAAGATTTGGAAGCATTAGCAGATTGCAGGGTGTAGTGGAGATCTGAGGCTGGGTCTAGCGGAGAAACTGTAGTGTTAGCTTGTTTGGAAGTTCAACCAGTGATGATCGAAAAGATTGCTTCTAAACAGGAAGAAGATCCAGTATTAGTTGAATGGATCAGGAAGTTAAGAGAAGGAGCCGAGAGCGATGACTTAGAAGATTTCAGTCTTGACCAGAATGGGAGGTTGAGAAAGAAAGGAAGCTTATGTGTTCCGAGTGTAGGAAACATAAGGAAGGAAATCTTGGAGGAATGCCATCGTTTGAAGTTCTCTATTCATCTAGGAGAACTAAGATGTATTAATATATAAAGAGGAGTTTCTTCTGGGAAGGTATGAAGCGGGATATTGGTTTATGGGTAAAGCAGTGCTTGAATTTCCAACATGCAAAGGCCGAACACCAGAAGCCAAGTGGATTGCTTCAGCCATTAGATATTCCGATATGGAAGTGAGATTCTATTTCCATGGATTTTATTGACTGGTTGCCAAGGTCGAATAGAGGAAATGAAAGTATATGGGTTATAGTAGATAGATTGACCAAGAGTGCCCATTTCATTCCAATTAAGTCAACCAGAACGACACCTATTTTGGCAAAGTTGTTTATGAAGAATGTGGTTAGAGTGCATGGAATTCCTAGTAGCATAGGTATTGATAGAGATTCCTTATTCACTAGTGAATTCTGGAAGAGTTTACAGGAAGTTTTGGGAACCAAGCTCAATATGAGTACCGCTTACCATCCATAGATAGATGGGCAAACAGAAAGAGTTAACAAAGTCTTGGTAGATTTGTTAAGAGCTTGTGTTCTAGATTTCGGGGGATCATAGGAAGATAATCTGCATTTAGTCAAGTTTTCGTATAACAACAGTTATCAGACTAGTATGTGGATGACACCGTTTGAAGTTTTGTGTGGAAGGCCATGAAAATCTCCCATTTATTGGTGGGAGTTGATTCTTGGTCCAGATTTGGTTAGAGAAGCTGCAGAAAAGATTAAGGACATTCGGGTTAGTATGAAAAAGGCTCAGTCTAGGCAGAAGAGTTATGCGGATAGAAGACGGAAAGATTTAGAGTTCTCGGTTGGAGATCAGGTTTTCGTCAAGGAGTCACCGATGTAGGGTGTGGTTAGATTTGGGAAACCTGGAAAGTTAGCACCAAGATTTGTTGGACCTTTTCCTATTGTTGAGAGGATCGGGAAACTCACATATAGAGTTGAGTTGCCGAGCAGTTTGGCAGGAGTCCACGATGTTTTCCATATTTCTCATCTCAGAAAGTATGTTAGAGATCCGGAGACTACTATTGCACCGACTATGCTAGAGGACTTAGTAGTAGAACCAGATTTGACTATAGCGAGGAAGCCTATTCATATTGTTGCGAGAGATGAGAAGAGGCTTAGAACTAAGACGGTTAGATTAGTCAAAGTCCAGTGGAGCGACGATGATAGGGACTGTACTTGGGAGATTGAGAGCGGGATTAGAGATACTTAATCTGGCTTATTTGATGGTATGTTTTACCTCTTTGATTGACGTGTTGTGTACCTTATCGTAATTTCGAGGATGAAATTCTTTAAGGAGGGGAGTCTATAACACCCCATATTTTGGGTAATATTATTTAGGATATTTAATTAGTTAGATTAAATAAAATAATGTGTTGATTAGGGGATTGAGATTAGATTTTTATTAAGGGGTAGCCGTGCCATTTAACCAATGAATTAAAATTAGAGTTAACATGAAATAGAGGAGGGGTAAAATAGGAAAGAGGCCATTCCTATATCCTCAAAATTTTGGCTGTGTATTATACTACCCATTCATTTCATTTTCTCAAATTTTTAAAACCTTAAGGCCGGCCACCTTTAATAAGAGAAAGAGGAAGAAGATTAAGAAAAGTTAAGGAAGAAGCTAATTCAAATCAAATCCATTCACATCTCAAGCTCTTTAAACTCTAAAGCTAAAGTGAATGATGTATACATCTCATAATTCTTTTTTTTTCGGTTTTAAGATGAAATCCAAAATATTTTGCATTGATTTGCACGTTTTTGAATGATGGAATGATTATATATACTTGTTGATGATTTATGGTTGTTCATATAGATTTTATGACATGTTTTGATATGAAAACCCTATTAAATGACATCCAAATGCCTTGTGAATTTTTATATAGAGCAGAAATATTATTTTGGAGATGGGTTTCAATTTTCAGAATTTTCAAAATTCCTGTGGATTTTATATGAATTTTCTACTAAAGAAAATGTTATTTTGGGTTATAAATTAATTACGGTTAAATAATAAAAGATTTGGGTCTGAAAATTTTATATGTTGGAAAACATATTAAATGAAATTTTCTGGAATTTTTGTCGAATTTTCCTAAGTGTTTTAATGGATATATAAAATTATTTAAGGTATGGGACTTGAATGTTTTATTTGGTTATAAAAGGAGAATGGGGTTTTTACAAATAATTCAAATAGTTAGTTCTGAAAATTGCATCACTTTTTAGTGGTAAAAAAAGAGGCAACCAATCAAAATTTGACACATAAAGCAGGTTAGGTGAAAAGAACTATTTGCTAAATGCTTTTTTCTGTTTTGTTGCTTTCGGCGCGTACTTCCACCTTGGTTGGCTTTCGACCAAATCCCTCCACCTTTAACACCATCGAAACCAATGCACATGGTATCAATATATTGGTACGCAACAAATTGGATAGAAGGCGGAAGGCATGAGGTCGAAACCTTGGGTTCCGAAGGGATTGAAGCACCATTTTGCTTTTAAATTAAAAATATGCCTGCTTGCTTTCGACTAAATGGCTTTCGACTGAGTAGCTTTCGACTGAGTAGCTTTCGACTTGGTTAGCTTTCGACTAAGTTAAATGGATTTTAAGGAAATGGTTCGATTAGGTTGCGCCTCTGTTTTTAAACAACTGTTTTCGACTAAGTCAAAACCTTTTGCTATCGCCTTTTGACCTTTCGACCCAGATGGTTTCAAAGGGTACTTTGTTTTCTAAAATATGGCCACTTCTCCAATGCTTTCAAAGGGATGGTTTCCGAAACCATCACTTCTTTACTTAGGAAATGGTTTTAGAAACAGATGCTTTAGACTTAAATGTTTTAAAAACCCTTTTTCTATGATTGAAGTAAAACCCAAATGGTTTCGAAAAAGACAGTTTTAAATAGTTTCGAAACAGTTGCTTTCGACTTTAATGAATTTCTGATCCTTTTGCTCAACCTGAAGGCATAATCCCAAGGGTTTCGACCTGTAACGACCCCGGATTTTAATTACATTTAAATTGATAGTTAAATGGATGTTTGAATAAAATAGTAAAATTTATAAAATATCTAAACAGACATTCTACACACCTAAACAATATCCAATACACTAGTTAATCAAATAACATATTGGATGGCATCTATTACATTTTATAATCAAACAACATACTAGAACAATGTTTATACTACATCACAATTTAAAAGAAGATTTCCCCGCTTTAAATTACTCTGCATAGCCAATTGAACCTAGTTGAAGTGACCCACTTCTTCTTGATTTATTTTTAGTGAATTTTCTGTTTAGTTTTTTTTTTTCACACTATATATACATATATATATATATACATGTCAATGGATCACTACCCTTAATCTAATTCTTCCCAAGATCCTGAATTTTACTAATATAAATATATCAGTATTTAAAATAAATCCTATCATTTATATATGTGAAGATATATAAATGGTTCTTTGCTGATCAGAGTGATTAAAATAGCAAAGCAACTCAATACTGAAGGGATCAAGAAATAATCACTAGTAAACAAGCTTTTAATATAGGTGTTTGTGCTAAGTTCAGAATAATGTCAAAGTCAGTATAAAATAAAGTGGATCCTAAGGAAACACAAGCAACATCTAGGCGTAATGGAAACGCGCCTAACTTATACATACAAGGTCACGAGTTCGAGTGCTATGCTGGTCGGTTCAAACACAATTTTTGTTTTTCATTTTTTTTTCTTTTTAGAACTCAAGCCTGATTAACCTTAGGATTAGATACCACTAGTTCTCTTATTTTCTTATCCTAATTCACCTATTGATTTATCCCTGAATCTAGAAGCCATACAATTTAATCCTGGGATTTTTGTAATATGATACTTATTGTTCTATAATAAGTAAAAAGTGTTCAACCTAATCCATGCTATTTAGTTTAACTGGTGTTACTCATTTCATCTTCAAACAATCTTTTTATCAGATGAAATACCCATGCTTTAATTTACTAAGTAGCAATAATCAGGTGAACATTGAAATTACAAACTGATTTAGAGGCTAAGCAGAGGAAAACAACACAGTCATACTAGAGTGCTAACTCAAACTATCATTTTAAATGGAGACTAAGAACATATGTGCAGACAATGTGTCTAAAGGCAAAATGACCTGACAAAATGCAAAACTTCCCGGATGAACTTATAATGAAAAACATCTGATGATTTTCTAGGAAAGATAACAAATGTTAGTGGTCATTATTCTATTGAATGGTGGAGATGCTCATTACAAACAAGACTACATGCCTCTACAAATCACTACTGGTTTTGACTATGACTCAATATTACCAGATTTGAATTAAGTATCCAGATGACAAGAATTAGATAAGTCTAATTTGCAGTGATGCCTACAAGTATCTAGCATACATATGAGCTTATTACACCAAGCAATACAAGTTTTTGCTGGGAAAAATCAAATGCCCAAAACCAGATTACAGGCTATGCCTACCAGCCTTTGCATGGACCTATATCAATTATAAGTCATGGTCAAGCCTTACTGGTTAGCCAGGACCAGATTCACCTATCCATTTAACAAAATTCATAGCATACTTCTCAATAACAGCCTTATCTTTATAATTTAAAATCACTTAAACCTTGCCAAGGTATGTATGTCCACATATCATATTATATGGCATACCTCCTTCATCACTTTTCCACCAGAAATCATATAAATAAGTTGCTTAAATCAGTAACTCACAAACCCCACAGAATACTTAAGTTTTTACATGTTCTTTTCAAGTGAACAAAATAAGCATCATTGCTGAGAATACACAAAATAAAAGAAAGTTTGCCTAGATTATCTATTACAGATTATACTGCTACTTCCTTAAGCATCTATTTTTTTCCTTAATTCATGAAGATCTTCAAATATCCATGCAAGCAAGCCACTTATACATCTCTTCCTGCAGCAATATTTTGGACTGCCTCCATAAAAATGAGACACCCCAATTATTGCAAGGCAACAAATAGGGTCAGAATAAAATTCTGGTATGAGTGAAATCAAAATATAATAACTTGACATTTAAATTATTGTGCAGAGAATTTATGTGCTTGATGCTTATTTGGATTCATAATGTAAACTGGGGATATGAACATGTATAAGCCCCTACTAACACATATGCACACAAGCATCCATACATCCATTCAATTCAGTATACATGTACACATACTCCTATGGAATTAACTCATTTTAATTTCCATAGCTCAGCTCTCAATCTCAATTTAAAAATTTAATTTGGTCTTAACTCTTTGCCATTGAACACCATGTGTGCATTGCAAGGGACTCAATTCTGTTAACCCTTGCACCAAGGCCTATAGGACTTAAACAAGTCATGCACATACCCATCATCCCCCTTATGATGGATAGATCAAGGCTTCACTCCTAGATTAGTTTTTACAATCTAGAGACCATTCTCATTTTCTTTCAGAAAATCTTATTAACTCTTGAAATGCTGCTATGTTCTTTTCTTCTCTTTCTTATTTTTTTTTAATCAGAGAGGGTTAACTCACTCAGGCATTTCAGCTAACCATAGTAACATTCATGAAAAGAATACCACATCTCATTTTCCAATTGTTTGATTCAAAATTTGTTTTAACACTGCATATCTTCTATATTCAGGAATATCATGATCACTTAAACAAATCCTGGAAAGTTATATAGAAATTCTTATACTCTATTCTACTGTGAACATAGGGTAAGGTTTTTGAGAAAAAACCCATAAAACATTTTAGCTTAAGATCTAAACAAATCAGCACATAAATGATTTATTGCATTGTTCACCTTAAGTTTAAAACAATCCAGACATGAGCATGAACCTCCTTTATTCACACTGCCTAGTTCATTTTTCAGTAATACCCTACTTCACAATAAAAATGTATTTGTCTTACTAACCATATTTATAAACTGGTGGTTTAAGGTGCTGGATCTATATCAGTGATCATGGTATTTCTTTCTTATCAAACAATCAAACAAAGCAAACCAAATCATCAACCAAAGATTTATTAAAACTCCTACTATTTTCAGCATTCATTTATACTGAAAAAAAATAGATCAAGCACAAACATGATATGGTTTCTATAAAATAATATGGCTGCCCTTAACTTGGGTCTTAATGCCTTAAGCCTCATAGATTGATTAATCACTCACCTTCCTGCCTCTTTTCCCTGAGAATTCTTTAACTTGAACAATGGCTTTGGATTGCTCTCCTTTCTTTTCTTAATGTTTTCTGTTTTTCTGCAGTGAGACTGCTGCTTCCCTTTTAGTTTTTAAAACATTGTTTAGGGTTTTAGTAGAATGAAAAACCCATCTTATCCCCATACAGTTGAGAGAATTTTACATATAATGTCATGGCTAGAAATGCCATTTTCTTTCTGATTTCCAATTCGGGTATTTTCAGTTGTTTTTAACTTTTCTTTTCTTTTCTGATTTGCATGCTATTTGCATGTTTCATACACACACCTTATTCTCATGTGACTATCTTGCATTGTTTATTTTCTTTATGCTAAACTGTAATGTATACATGTATACTCTTTTATGAATTGCTTCCTTGCTAATGCTTCAAGCTATTTATTTTCTCTTGATGTACAAATGTATTCATATATTTAATTACCATTTTCATTTTTGTTTTACTGAAAACAACTATTCCCTTTATTATATTTTTAACTTATTCTCACTATTTATTTTCAGGCTGTATTATTTCTTTTTCCTTGAAAATTCTCCTTTTTCTGACTTAATTTAAATTATTCTTATCTCAATAATTTTGGGTCTTCACATACTCTCCTCCTAAAAGGAATTGTGTCCCACAATTATTCTCTCATACATTTCCATCCAAATGTATACAAAGCACAATTTCAATTGAATGAATTTTCAGAAACTCATTCATTTTAAATCAATCAAACACATATATAAAAAAAAAAAAAATTTTAAGGTTTCATCATAGTTTTAAACATACCTTTTTAAGCAGAAAATAGATTAGGATATTTATCCCTCATTCTATCTTCAGCCTCCCATGTACAATCATTCTCATCCAGACTCCACTGAATTTTTACCAATTTAATTATTTTGTTTCTTAATTTCCTCTCTTCTCTAGCCACTATGCCCACTGGTTCCTTTGTATAAACCAGGTTTTCTTGAATTTCAACATGGGTAGGGGATTCAAGAATAGTTTTCTTATCATGCACCCACTTTCTTAATTGAGACACATGAAATACATCATGTATTTTGCTCAATTCCTCTGGTAACTTCAACCTATAAGCTAAAGTCCCAATTCTTTGAACAATTTCATATGGTCCTACATACCTTGGTGACAGTTTCCCTGCTTTTCCAAATCTCAATATTTTCCTCATTGGTGAAACTTTGAGAAACACATAGTCTCCCACCTCAAACTCTACTGGCCTCCTCTTTTTATCTGCATAAGCTTTCTGTCTCTCTTGAGCCACTCTCATTCTTTGCCTCACTAACTCAATTCTTGCAGAAGTTTCTTTTACCTGGTCTGGTCCAAGCAACACCCTTTCACCAGCCTCCATCCAACATGCAGGAGATAAACAAGGCTTCCCATATAAAGCCTCAAATGGAGCCATTCCTATAGTGGATTGGTAGCTGTTATTATAAGCAAACTCAGCTAAATAAATATGATCTTCCCAGTTGCCTCCAAAATCAAGTATGCATGCTCTCAACAAATCCTCTAAAACTTTATTAACAATCTCAGTTTGTCCATCAGTTTGTGGATGGTAGGATGTGCTTAAGCTTAATTCTGTCCCCATAGCTTCTTGAAAGCTACTCCAAAATCTTGAAGTAAACAAAGTATCTCTATCACTAATGATAGTCTTGGGGATGCCATGCAATCTTACTATCTCCTTTACAAACAATTGAGCTAGCTTGTGAGCATTTCTGTTTGAACTTATTGGGATGAAGTGTGCTGTTTTTGTGAGTCTATCAACCACTACCCAAATACTATCATTTCCCCTTCTTGTTCTTGGCAAACCATCCACAAAATCCATTGATATACTCTCCCATTTCCAGGTAGGCACTTCCAAAGGTTGCAATAGGCCTGAGGGTCTTTGATAGTCTGCCTTTACTTGTTGGCATGTTAAGCAATTTGCCACATATTTTGCTACTGCCCCTTTCATTCCTGGCCACCAATAATTTCTCTTGAGATCATGGTACATTTTTGTACCACCAGGATGGATAGTATACTTTGTTTTGTGATGCTCATCCATAACTTCTTGCTTTAGTTCCTCTACATTTGGTATGCAGAGTTTCCCCTTTTTCCTTAAGTATCCTTTACCATCTACCTCATAGTTTTCCACTGTCATGCCTTGGGATATCATGTTCTTTTTCTCCTTCAAATTTATATCTTGATTCTGCATTTGTCCTATTTTATCAACCAGTGTTGAATTTAAGGATATGAGGCTTAATTTACCATATTCAATCATCTTACTGTGTGTCTTATCTGATACACTAGTTTCTTCTTTCACTTCCACCTCACTAAGAATTGTCAAATCCTTGAACTCTGCCATCATTAAGCTTGCCAATTTAGCTTGATGTCTACTTAATGCATCTGCTACTTTATTAGCTTTTCCAGGGGTATACAATATATCAAGATCATAGGCAGCTAGAAATTCTACCCACCTATGTTGTCTCATGTTCAAGTCTTTTTGGGAAAACAAATATTTAAGTGACTTGTGATCAGTAAACAATTCAAACTTAGCACCCAATAAATAATGTCTCCATAATTTCAATGCATACACCACAGCAGCTAGTTCTAAGTCATGTGTAGCATACCTAGTTTCATTTGGCTTGAGTTGCCTTGATGCATAAGCTATGACTCTACCATGTTGCATAAGTACTACCCCCAATCCAGATCCACTAGCATCTGTGTAAACTACTAATTCTTCATTGCCTTCTGGCACTTGTAAAACTGGAGCTTCTACCAGTGCCTTCTTTAGTGATATGAAAGTTTGTTCACACTTCTCCGTCCACACATAGGGTTGCTCCTTTTTAGTTAGCTTGGTCAATGGGATAGCTATCCTTGCAAAATCTTTTATAAATCTCCTATAATAGCCTGCCATTCCCAAAAATGACCTCACCTCAGTTACTGATTTGGGTCTGCTCCAAGATTGCACTGCCATCACCTTATTTGGGTCTACACTAACCCCTTGTTGTGATACTATGTGCCCCAAAAATTTTACTTCCTTCTGCCAAAATGTGCACTTAGAGAATTTGGCTTTTAAATCATGTGCCCTCAGTCTAGATAAAACCAGATGCAAGTGTTTTGCATGTTCTTCTTCTGATTTTGAATACACTAATATGTCATCAATAAAAACAACCACAAATTTATCCAGAAAATCTCTAAATGTTCTATTCATTAAATCTACAAAATATGATGGTGCATTTGTCAATCCAAAAGGCATTACTAAATATTCATATAGCCCATACCTTGTGTTGAATGCTGTGTATTTAATACTTTCCTCTTCAACCTTCATTTGGTGAAATCCAGAGGCTAAGTCTAGCCTTGAGAAAATCCTTGCTCCACTTAACTGATCAAACAAATCATCAATTCTGGGAAGTGGATACTTATTTTTAATGGTGACTTTGTTTAATTCCCTATAATCTATGCACATTCTCAAAGTACCATCATGCTTTTTCACAAATACAACTGGAGAACCCCAGTTTGAACTACTAGGCCTTATGAAGCCTTTCTGCTCCAGTTCTTCCAACTGATGTTTCAGTTCCACTAATTCTTTAGGACCCATCCTAGTAGGCTTCTTGATGATTGGGCTTGCTCCTGGGATTAGCCTTATTTGAAATTCTACTTGCCTATTTTCTGGAACACCTATGACTTCACCAAAGACATCTGGGTATTCATTTATAATTTTTATGTCTTCAAGTGTTAATTCTTTCTCAGTCATGCTACATATTTGGTTAAGGTAATTGATTTTAGCAATTTCACTCATGACTATAATATTTTTACCATTTTCTGTTTTCAGAGAAATAGTAAAATTTTCCAAATTCAAAATTGCTTTGAATTTGCTCAACCAATCTACCCCTAAAATAATTCCTATTCCAGGGTATTTTAATACAAACAAATCAGATTTAAACACATCTCCTCCTATGTTTAATTCTACTCCCAAACATTTCAATCCTAGCAAACAAGAGCTACCCAGGGGACTTTGAATAGACAAGGGATTATCAACTAAATAACATGTGAGAGTTAATTTATTCACTATGTCTTGGGATATTAGTGAATGTGTTGCTCCAGTGTCATATATAACTGAGATGGGGTGATCTTTAATTAGAAGTATACCTTCCAATTGTCCAGAACTTCCCACTGCAGTTGCTTTTCCCTCAAGTGCTCCTACCTTTGCTCCCTTTTTGAATTCTGGGCAATTCTTTTTAATATGACCCTCTTTCCCACAGTTGTAGCAACTGAATGGGGTTTTCTTAGCTGCCTGACACCTATTACTCATGTGTCCTTCTTTACCACAATTGTAGCAAATAATCTTCTTCTTGACTTCTCCACTGGTTGCTCCTTCAACCTTCTGATTTGAATTTCTCTTATCATAAGGGTGAGTTCTATTTTTCCCCTTTTTATTGTTGTTGTTAGCCCTCATGCTCCTGAATTTTTCTCTGGCATTATCATGTTGTTCAAAAGAGAGAGTAAGATCTATGACTTGATCAAAGGTTTTGTCTTTGTAGGGTAGCATTGCTCTACTTAAATTAGCATTAAGTCCTTGAATAAATCTGGAATTCTTTAATTCTTCATTCCCTATGAGCATAGTTCCATACTTGGATAAGCTCTCAAATTTTTGTATGTATTCAGTTACACTCATTGGCCCTTGCCTCAGCCTTATAAATTCCTCCAGCAGTGTTGCCTTGGCTGTTGCTGGGACAAATCTTGCCTCAAGCATCTCCTTGAATTGATCCCATGTTATCTCATTTTCTGGCCTCCCCGTGATAATGACCTCCCACCAATCCAGTGCTGCTCCCTTGAGTCTTCTGGAAGCAATCTGCCTCTTCCTTTGATCATTTATTTACATATCTGCAAATATCCTATCCAAAGTTCTCAACCATGTCTGCACTCCCATAACTCCCTCAGTGCCTTCAAAATCCTTGCCTCCTAAATTTGAAAATGTCTTCAATAGCTTAGACAATTCCTCATGAGGATTTTCTTCTCTATGCACTGCTCCCTCTCTAAATGCCCTCACCAAATCTTGCAAATTGACCATTGGTGTTGCATTGGAGGATCCTGCTCCATGACTTGGTGGTCTTCCTACCATGATTCACTATTCAATTGCATAGCTAATTAGTCATATTTCTAATTCAATTATTTTCTGCAATTTGTTTCTACTGAAAATATTTATTTCTATCATTACTATATATTTATGCTATGTTTTAACAACATAGCTCTGATACCAACTGAAGTGACCCACTTCTTCTTGATTTATTTTTAGTGAATTTTCTGTTTAGTTTTTTTTTTTCACACTATATATACATATATATATATATACATGTCAATGGATCACTACCCTTAATCTAATTCTTCCCAAGATCCTGAATTTTACTAATATAAATATATCAGTATTTAAAATAAATCCTATCATTTATATATGTGAAGATATATAAATGGTTCTTTGCTGATCAGAGTGATTAAAATAGCAAAGCAACTCAATACTGAAGTGATCAAGAAATAATCACTAGTAAACAAGCTTTTAATATAGGTGTTTGTGCTAAGTTCAGAATAATGTCAAAGTCAGTATAAAATAAAGTGGATCCTAAGGAAACACAAGCAACATCTAGGCGTAATGGAAACGCGCCTAACTTATACATACAAGGTCACGAGTTCGAGTGCTATGCTGGTCGGTTCAAACACAATTTTTGTTTTTCATTTTTTTTTTCTTTTTAGAACTCAAGCCTGATTAACCTTAGGATTAGATACCACTAGTTCTCTTATTTTCTTATCCTAATTCACCTATTGATTTATCCCTGAATCTAGAAGCCATACAATTTAATCCTGGGATTTTTGTAATATGATACTTATTGTTCTATAATAAGTAAAAAGTGTTCAACCTAATCCATGCTATTTAGTTTAACTGGTGTTACTCATTTCATCTTCAAACAATCTTTTTATCAGATGAAATACCCATGCTTTAATTTACTAAGTAGCAATAATCAGGTGAACATTGAAATTACAAACTGATTTAGAGGCTAAGCAGAGGAAAACAACACAGTCATACTAGAGTGCTAACTCAAACTATCATTTTAAATGGAGACTAAGAACATATGTGCAGACAATGTGTCTAAAGGCAAAATGACCTGACAAAATGCAAAACTTCCCGGATGAACTTATAATGAAAAACATCTGATGATTTTCTAGGAAAGATAACAAATGTTAGTGGTCATTATTCTATTGAATGGTGGAGATGCTCATTACAAACAAGACTACATGCCTCTACAAATCACTACTGGTTTTGACTATGACTCAATATTACCAGATTTGAATTAAGTATCCAGATGACAAGAATTAGATAAGTCTAATTTGCAGTGATGCCTACAAGTATCTAGCATACATATGAGCTTATTACACCAAGCAATACAAGTTTTTGCTGGGAAAAATCAAATGCCCAAAACCAGATTACAGGCTATGCCTACCAGCCTTTGCATGGACCTATATCAATTATAAGTCATGGTCAAGCCTTACTGGTTAGCCAGGACCAGATTCACCTATCCATTTAACAAAATTCATAGCATACTTCTCAATAACAGCCTTATCTTTATAATTTAAAATCACTTAAACCTTGCCAAGGTATGTATGTCCACATATCATATTATATGGCATACCTCCTTCATCACTTTTCCACCAGAAATCATATAAATAAGTTGCTTAAATCAGTAACTCACAAACCCCACAGAATACTTAAGTTTTTACATGTTCTTTTCAAGTGAACAAAATAAGCATCATTGCTGAGAATACACAAAATAAAAGAAAGTTTGCCTAGATTATCTATTACAGATTATACTGCTACTTCCTTAAGCATCTATTTTTTTCCTTAATTCATGAAGATCTTCAAATATCCATGCAAGCAAGCCACTTATACATCTCTTCCTGCAGCAATATTTTGGACTGCCTCCATAAAAATGAGACACCCCAATTATTGCAAGGCAACAAATAGGGTCAGAATAAAATTCTGGTATGAGTGAAATCAAAATATAATAACTTGACATTTAAATTATTGTGCAGAGAATTTATGTGCTTGATGCTTATTTGGATTCATAATGTAAACTGGGGATATGAACATGTATAAGCCCCTTAAATCAAGAAGAAGTGGGTCACTTCACTAGTAGAACAACATATTACAATAATAATATCCATTATTTTTTATTTTTTTAGCAA
The DNA here is from genome assembly GCA_030737815.1 of Allium fistulosum. NCBI lineage: Eukaryota > Viridiplantae > Streptophyta > Magnoliopsida > Asparagales > Amaryllidaceae > Allium > Allium fistulosum. Next base: position 478,727,193 of record CM060908.1, read on the forward strand.
ACTAGTAACATGGTTGTAAAATGCATAAAATGATACCAGCCTTTATACATCTGTATAGCAAATAGAACAAGGAAAAAATCAAGGCAAAGCAAACATGTTAGCAAACTTGCATAAGTACGGGAACTGATGGTTCGAATGCATGCAAACTTAAAGGAAACAAAGTTCAAAACACAAAGCAAAAATGTAATATGTGATAGCTTGCAAATGAAGCCAGGTAAGATAAGAAAGAAAAAAAAATGATGAGATATGTATAAAATAAAACATAAAGTACAAACACCATTTAGTGTCTCAATCTCTTAGCAGCCAACACAATCCATACAAATTCTTTTCAGCCTCCATTTGTATCAAAATATCTCTGGCATAAAAGAAAAATGTACAAGCCCTGAAGCTTGTATATACATAAGCTTGTAAAACAACCTTTCCTCTGTTACCTCTCAATTCCAGTTCGAGCTCAACAAAAACCAAAATGAAAACTCTATTTAATCCTAAAACAAGAATTTAACATCACCAACAAGTCAATATAGACAGAGAGCAAGATGATTTGGCAGAAGATCTAAGTGGAAAACATGTTCCAGTTTTCTAAATTCAAACTACTTCAACAATAAGGTGCTCTGTTCTCCATAGGACAAGTGAGTAACTTCATATTTTAATAACTTAAGTTTTAATCTAGTTGCATGATAAATATCAGAGATTTTGTGTGTGTGAAAATATATGCATTGCACTATATTTTGGTGAGATGAAGCCTGCATACTGTTATCTGGATTTTGCCTCTGTTTATAGGTTTCAAAACTCTAGGTTAATTCAAAATCACTATTGCTCAATCTATTGATTGTTAGGACAAAGCATCTAAGCAGAATATGTTTGGTTGATTTAAAAGTAAATTTCAAAATTTGAATTCATGCTAAACAAAGTTGATCTGCTCTGGAAAACCTTAAGAACAGTTAAAATTTAATACAAGTGACATTTTCGAATATCTTGAATTATCAATTCAAGTTTATAAACTGATTACTAAATCAAAATTTGGATTTTTGAAACTTAAATCACATTTTTTAGTAATGGGTGGAGTTTGCATTGCTGGGTTGATCAATTTGGGAAGTTTGGATTCCCTCGGGCAATACACTTGATCGGAGTGATGGAGGTTTGTTGGGGAGGTAGATGAGTGATCGGAGAGGCCATGAAAAATGGTCGGAGGCACTCGCGATCACTGTGGCGATGGTGGTTTTCGATTTCAGTGGGTAAACCTAATTTTTGTTGCGATTTGTATTTGGTCTCGTTCCTCATCAATAGGTGATCGAGTTCGACGTGGGCTTCGGAGTTGGTGGAGGAGGTGTTGAGGAGTGGATGGCCGAAGATTCGTGGATTCCGGTGGTCTTGGTCGTGAGAACGATGAATTTCCAGGTTTTGGGGTGGTAGTTGTTTTCCTGTTCTAGTTTTGGGTTGAACTCGAATTCGACTTCGAGTTATGGGATGAAGGATCTGATGCTTGCGTTGGGTTGTCAGGGTGGAGGTCGACTTGTCAGAGGCCGGAGGGGAGTTCGTCAACGATCGGCGTCGTTGTACACGTGCACGAATTTGGGGGTGTCAGCCTGGGAGTTGCCAGAGAAGAACGCGATTCTTCTCGCGTGTGACTCGGGTAAATCGAGTACGTTACTCGAAGCAAATCGTCACTGTCTCGGGTAGGACTGTTTTTTTTAGTTTTGACAATGCCCAGTTCTACTCGAGTTCGTACTGAGGTAAATTGCGCCCTGGCTCGGGAAATACCCTGTTTTTCTCGAGGTAAATTCGTGGAGCTCGGGTCAAAATTTTGTACAGGCTTTCAAACCTGAAACTGTTTTGTTTGGAAATTTTAAAACAAAAAATTAAATTATGAAGCAAGGTTAGAACTAAGATTTCAGAAGTAAAGTTAAATACAACTTCAAATTCAGCTTGAGATTTAGTCTGGGGAATTTAAGTTAAAAATTTAAATTGTTTAAAAACTTAAAGGTGTAAAAGGAAAAAAAAAACCTGAACTTAATTATAATTTGAATTGAATTCCAGATATTGAAAGGAAATTATGTTTTATAAAATTTAAATCATTAAATAAGTTAAATGTTAAGGTCTTCTTTTCATATGTGAAATTTAAAGTAAATTGATCTTTAACTTTATTTAAGTTAAATAAGAATTCATTGTAAATCTTGAAATAGAAGTGAAGTTTTAAATGAAAATTTGAAACGAATGGCTTCAACCATTTTTTTTATAAGTGATGATTAAATCATGAATATAAACGAGTTGGCTTTAAATAATGAAGATAATTCATTGAGAATGAATTCTTAATAGCTAATCAATTTATCATCAATAATGATTTAATGTAAGTAAATTTCTTTAGAAAAATAATTAAAGGAATTTAAGTAGTTGATAAAGGTTATTAACTAAGATTATTTAAATAAACAATCAATGTGATAAATTTTAACAATTAATCTAGAATAATCACTTGATAATTTGGGGAATTACAATTACTCAGAGAAGTAATTAATAGTTAATCATTGAATGTAATTAATTGAATGATGATTTAAAATTTGAGTATAATTATCTGTGAATGAATTAAAGGATTATTTAATAATGGTGATTAATTAAGATTAATTTAGTAATTAAAGATTAATTGATTCGTTAATTAAGAATGATTAGTTAATAATTACTGGTTAACTAATAAATTTGAAAGGGAATTTATTTCAAATAATTTGTAATTAATTAATGATTAATTAACCCGGATTAGAAATTCATAAGTAATTAATCTAACTTGAATAAATCAGATAATTAACTGACCTTACTTATGAATATTTGGATTTGATTGGATGATTGAATTGTTTGATATTTCCTGATCTGTGATGCTTTGTGATATATTCTGATTGGTGCGTAACCTTTACTGCAGTTTTTTTATCTGAAATTTATATATATCTGTGATCTGTGCATGAACGATAAGCGTTATAGTTTATATCGCTTATCAACTATATCCTGTATTTTGATCTGTGATGATTCATTGTGTTGCACTATTGTGTTAAACCCCTGGACCACACTTTTACACACACAAATATGGATTTCACGTAGAAATCGGTTAAGTCACAGATAATTTAAATTTGATGTTTTTAAAATTGAAATTTTAATTTCAATTGATTTTGAAATTAGAAATTTGGGTTTAAAGTGAAAAGCTTTTGAAATAGAATTTCAAAGATAAAAGTTATTTTGAATAACTTAATCGAGTTTTGAAAATTTAAATAATTTGAATTCAAGTTGGGAATTAAATCTATGATTTGGAAACTAGGGATAAAAGATGATATAAATGTGTTTATATAAATTTAAACCATTTAAAAGTATAATTTTGAGAATTTAGATTTAACCCAAAGATTTCAACTTGTATGAATGAACCAGATTTCCAAAATAAAACTGTTTGTTTTAAAAAGAATAAAAGCTTTCAGATAAGCAATGAAATTCCAGTTTAATTAAAGGAATTTCAATATTGAAGTGAAAATGGTTTTCCAAGTTATGAATGAATTATTTTGAAAAGCTATGATTTGAATCTGTTATCTTTAACAGATTTAAAATAATGATTGGTTTAAATCATTTGAAATGGGATTGTTTTGAAAACTATAAGTTAAATCTTGATTTAAAGATTTAACGAGTTAATCAAATTGAAATGGAAATTAATTTGGAAAATCTGTGAATGAATCTTTTGTTTAAAAGATTAAAGTGTGGAAACTGTTTAAACCGTAAAGGTTGAATCTTTTTGTTTAAAAGATTTAAAATGGTAATTTGTTAAACCATTTGAAAAGAAAGTTTTGGGTAATAAGTTGTGACTTAATTGAAATCCCATATCCATATGATTTTCGAATATTTCGCTCACTATTCGGTTTAGCCGGGAGAGGACCTTTGGGTCGTATAACCCATTCCGAATATGTGATACGTCGATATGGATAGCATTTGAAGACCGGTGTTGAAGACCGGATATTTTTGAAAACGGAAGGATTACCGTCGAGTTACTCTGCATCGGCTGATCCCCGATATAGAGGTTTTATCATCCTTAGTGACGGGAAGTCCGGACGTGATTGGAAATTATCCGGAATTGCAAGGGCTTCGTGAGAAGTGCCTTCGGTTCTGTTCGATCCCGGAACAGACTTGTATGGATACATGTCTGACATTACACTTTGAGATATAAAGCCGATTTCTTTCAAATACATTTCTGTTGGTGGCGGAGAATTTATTCTCTTAGCTTAACACCCTTCTCTGAGACGTACGAGCTCAGAGGTTATGTAGTTGAAATTTATCAGCGATATATTCCCAATTTGGTAATGTGGCATGCTGAGTGTTGCTGTGTGATGATCAGTGTTTGATCATTTGTGATATGATCATTTGTTTGATCTTATATCTTTGTGATCATAGGTTGATCATCTGTTGACCCAAAGCGTAGCTTTGTGAAAAAGTGTAGCTTTGTGGACGAGACTTCGTCAGGGCCTCACTACCCGGAAATGGTCGAAACAGGAATGTTGCGGCAAGGTTATGAGGGTCGCGCCCTTTAGGGTATGTCATTTCCTTTTGGAAAAGGGTGGTGTCATGGTATGGAGCCCAGATACTTACTCATGTGGATACACTTTCTTTATGATGTGTGATGTTGGATACCGAGCTCGGATAAAGGTCCCAAAGGACCGGGAGGTGGCATATTCGTGAGTTACCTGTTACAGGGGTAACCCGGCCTTGTTGGCAGAGAGCAGTTTGTCTCTCGGGACGTCCCGCCAGAGGCGTTCCCATGCGGCGGAAGGAAGTTCCTTAGCCTGACCATTTGTTGGAAAATCCAAAGAAACAATACGAACCTTTACGATTGCAATTGTATAACCTGCTATGGAATGTGGCGGTAACCTGCTATTGAACATAGTAGCTATAGTAGGCATACGATACTGGTCGTATGTTGGCTAAGATTAATATTATACTTTCGAAATGTTTTCTGCACTATGCACTAATAATAATATCAAGATGATTTGGCGTAGTAAGCATCTTTGACTATCATAAGAAGAAATCTCCTCCAATTCTGCGTTTGCATTGTGTGTGTGGCGGGAGGTCTTATGGTAGTTTCATTTTCCAAAAGCATTGCGGATTTCAATGTTTAAAACCTTTTGTTGTTGTTTAAAGATAAACTGTTTTTGTTGCTCACACCAGTCCCATGACTGATCCGGAGTTTATTGTTCCCTTCCTAAACTCTGGGTGCTCATAATTTTCCACACGAGCAGTCTAGAGTTGGGTTTCTTTTCAGATATTCAGGTTTAGTAGATTATCTGGAGCTAGTTCATTCATCGGAGTTGCTTATCTTGGAGTTGTGGATTCATTCTTGTCTGAAGATCATTTTGGAGTTATCATTTCTATTGATATTGTTCCGCTGCTGTTGTTATCTTTTCTTTTCCGCTGTTATTTGTTGTATCATATCTCTGATGTATATTGATATCTGTTGTATCACTCTGTTGTATCAGATATTGCGTATCAATGTATTATTCTTTTCTTCCGCTGTGTTATTTACTTAATTGTGCTATAGCTCCGGCGAATCGGATTTGAACGGTCGAATCTGCGGCATTCTAGTACAATGTGAAGTACGGATGTTGATTTTCGAGCGGGCAAAACCCGAGTCGTCACATGTGGTATCAGAGCTGAAGGTTGAACTTTAGCTCAGGAGTATTAACACGTTAAGTAGCTCATTAGAGATATAGTGAAGTAAACTCTAGAATGAGTAATTCTCAGATATCCGTTCGAATGTCTCAGTAAATTCTCTTGCTATCCACTGATAGTGAGTATGAGTGCAAAAAGAGGATGAGATAGAGGACAGGGGAATACGACTATAAATGGTCAATACTCTGTAACAACGAGGAAGTAATCTTTTCTGTATCAATCTCTTTTGTTCGTCATCTTTCCTCAATTCTTCGATAGTTCCTGGTAGATCCAGGAAGGAATTCGATATATTTGTATGGAACATAAACTCCAGATGGACCAAAATTGTTTGTTTGGATGAATTGGTTGCTTTGATTGCTATGGTTGATAGGTATACCTTAGTTTTAAACTAAAAATTTTGAAATTGTATCAATATATCTATCTATTTTTTTTTAGGACCCAGTATATTCTATGAATGGTTAGTTATCCTTTCGAACTGACCGATGCCCCTGCATATTTCGTAGATCTGGATAACCCGAGTATTTTGTTGAGTGTTAAACAGATTCGTTCTTGTATCTGTTATTGATGTTCTGATTTGGTAAGCCGAATGCAGAATAGATGTTCAATTTGAGTTGGTGAAATGTCTTTCATCTGTCTTTGTTTTCGTGCCTGTGAATTTCGAGGACGAAATTCTTTTAAGGGGGGAAGTCTGTAACGACCCCGGATTTTAATTACATTTAAATTGATAGTTAAATGGATTTTTGAATAAAATAGTAAAATTTATAAAATATCTAAACAGACATTCTACACACCTAAACAATATCCAATACACTAGTTAATCAAATAACATATTGGATGGCATCTATTACATTTTATAATCAAACAACATACTAGAACAATGTTTATACTACATCACAATTTAAAAGAAGATTTCCCCGCTTTAAATTACTCTGCATAGCCAATTGAACCTAGTAGAACAACATATTACAATAATAATATCCATTTTTCTTTTTAGCAAACTAGTAACATGGTTGTAAAATGCATAAAATGATACCAGCCTTTATACATCTGTATAGCAAATAGAACAAGGAAAAAATCAAGGCAAAGCAAACATGTTAGCAAACTTGCATAAGTACGGGAACTGATGGTTCGAATGCATGCAAACTTAAAGGAAACAAAGTTCAAAACACAAAGCAAAAATGTAATATGTGATAGCTTGCAAATGAAGCCAGGTATGATAAGAAAGAAAAAAAAATGATGAGATATGTATAAAATAAAACATAAAGTACAAACACCATTTAATGTCTCAATCTCTTAGCAGCCAACACAATCCATACGAATTCTTTTCAGCCTCCATTTGTATCAAAATATCTCTGGCATAAAAGAAAAATGTACAAGCCCTGAAGCTTGTATATACATAAGCTTGTAAAACAACCTTTCCTCTGTTACCTCTCAATTCCAGTTCGAGCTCAACAAAAACCAAAATGAAAACTCTATTTAATCCTAAAACAAGAATTTAACATCACCAACAAGTCAATATAGACAGAGAGCAAGATGATTTGGCAGAAGATCTAAGTGGAAAACATGTTCCAGTTTTCTAAATTCAAACTACTTCAACAATAAGGTGCTCTGTTCTCCATAGGACAAGTGAGTAACTTCATATTTTTAATAACTTAAGTTTTAATCTAGTTGCATGATAAATATCAAAGATTTTGTGTGTGTGAAAATATATGCATTGCACTATATTTTGGTGAGATGAAGCCTGCATACTGTTATCTGGATTTTGCCTCTGTTTATAGGTTTCAAAACTCTAGGTTAATTCAAAATCACTATTGCTCAATCTATTGATTGTTAGGACAAAGCATCTAAGCAGAATATGTTTGGTTGATTTAAAAGTAAATTTCAAAATTTGAATTCATGCTAAACAAAGTTGATCTGCTCTGGAAAACCTTAAGAACAGTTAAAATTTAATACAAGTGACATTTTCGAATATCTTGAATTATCAATTCAAGTTTATAAACTGATTACTAAATCAAAATTTGGATTTTTGAAACTTAAATCACATTTTTTAGTAATGGGTGGAGTTTGCATTGCTGGGTTGATCAATTTGGGAAGTTTGGATTCCCTCGGGCAATACACTTGATCGGAGTGATGGAGGTTTGTTGGGGAGGTAGATGAGTGATCGGAGAGGCCATGAAAAATGGTCGGAGGCACTCGCGATCATTGTGGCGATGGTGGTTTTCGATTTCAGTGGGTAAACCTAATTTTTGTTGCGATTTGTATTTGGTCTCGTTCCTCATCAATAGGTGATCGAGTTCGACGTGGGCTTCGGAGTTGGTGGAGGAGGTGTTGAGGAGTGGATGGCCGAAGATTCGTGGATTCCGGTGGTCTTGGTCGTGAGAACGACGAATTTCCAGGTTTTGGGGTGGTAGTTGTTTTCCTGTTCCAGTTTTGGGTTGAACTCGAATTCGACTTCGAGTTATGGGATGAAGGATCTGATGCTTGCGTTGGGTTGTCAGGGTGGAGGTCGACTTGTCAGAGGCCGGAGGGGAGTTCGTCAACGATCGGCGTCGTTGTACACGTGCACGAATTTGGGGGTGTCAGCCTGGGAGTTGCCAGAGAAGAACGCGATTCTTCTCGCGTGTGACTCGGGTAAATCGAGTACGTTACTCGAAGCAAATCGTCACTGTCTCGGGTAGGACTGTTTTTTTTAGTTTTGACAATGCCCAGTTCTACTCGAGTTCGTACTGAGGTAAATTGCGCCCTGGCTCGGGAAATACCCTGTTTTTCTCGAGGTAAATTCGTGGAGCTCGGGTCAAAATTTTGTACAGGCTTTCAAACCTGAAACTGTTTTGTTTGGAAATTTTAAAACAAAAAATTAAATTATGAAGCAAGGTTAGAACTAAGATTTCAGAAGTAAAGTTAAATACAACTTCAAATTCAGCTTGAGATTTAGTCTGGGGAATTTAAGTTAAAAATTTAAATTGTTTAAAAACTTAAAGGTGTAAAAGGAAAAAAAAAACCTGAACTTAATTATAATTTGAATTGAATTCCAGATATTGAAAGGAAATTATGTTTTATAAAATTTAAATCATTAAATAAGTTAAATGTTAAGGTCTTCTTTTCATATGTGAAATTTAAAGTAAATTGATCTTTAACTTTATTTAAGTTAAATAAGAATTCATTGTAAATCTTGAAATAGAAGTGAAGTTTTAAATGAAAATTTGAAACGAATGGCTTCAACCATTTTTTTTTATAAGTGATGATTAAATCACGAATATAAACGAGTTGGCTTTAAATAATGAAGATAATTCATTGAGAATGAATTCTTAATAGCTAATCAATTTATCATCAATAATGATTTAATGTAAGTAAATTTCTTTAGAAAAATAATTAAAGGAATTTAAGTAGTTGATAAAGGTTATTAACTAAGATTATTTAAATAAACAATCAATGTGATAAATTTTAACAATTAATCTAGAATAATCACTTGATAATTTGGGGAATTACAATTACTCAGAGAAGTAATTAATAGTTAATCATTGAATGTAATTAATTGAATGAAAATTTGAGTATAATTATCTGTGAATGAATTAAAGGATTATTTAATAATGGTGATTAATTAAGATTAATTTAGTAATTAAAGATTAATTGATTCGTTAATTAAGAATGATTAGTTAATAATTACTGGTTAACTAATAAATTTGAAAGGGAATTTATTTCAAATAATTTGTAATTAATTAATGATTAATTAACCCGGATTAGAAATTCATAAGTAATTAATCTAACTTGAATAAATCAGATAATTAACTGACCTTACTTATGAATATTTGGATTTGATTGGATGATTGAATTGTTTGATATTTCCTGATCTGTGATGCTTTGTGATATATTCTGATTGGTGCGTAACCTTTACTGCAGTTTTTTTATCTGAAATTTATATATATCTGTGATCTGTGCATGAACGATAAGCGTTATAGTTTATATCGCTTATCAACTATATCCTGTATTTTGATCTGTGATGATTCATTGTGTTGCACTATTGTGTTAAACCCCTGGACCACACTTTTACACACACAAATATGGATTTCACGTGGAAATCGGTTAAGTCACAGATAATTTAAATTTGATGTTTTTAAAATTGAAATTTTAATTTCAATTGATTTTGAAATTAGAAATTTGGGTTTAAAGTGAAAAGCTTTTGAAATAGAATTTCAAAGATAAAAGTTATTTTGAATAACTTAATCGAGTTTTGAAAATTTAAATAATTTGAATTCAAGTTGGGAATTAAATCTATGATTTGGAAACTAGGGATAAAAGATGATATAAATGTGTTTATATAAATTTAAACCATTTAAAAGTATAATTTTGAGAATTTAGATTTAACCCAAAGATTTCAACTTGTATGAATGAACCAGATTTCCAAAATAAAACTGTTTGTTTTAAAAAGAATAAAAGCTTTCAGATAAGCAATGAAATTCCAGTTTAATTAAAGGAATTTCAATATTGAAGTGAAAATGGTTTTCCAAGTTATGAATGAATTATTTTGAAAAGCTATGATTTGAATCTGTTATCTTTAACAGATTTAAAATAATGATTGGTTTAAATCATTTGAAATGGGATTGTTTTGAAAACTATAAGTTAAATCTTGATTTAAAGATTTAACGAGTTAATCAAATTGAAATGGAAATTAATTTGGAAAATCTGTGAATGAATCTTTTGTTTAAAAGATTAAAGTGTGGAAACTGTTTAAACCGTAAAGGTTGAATCTTTTTGTTTAAAAGATTTAAAATGGTAATTTGTTAAACCATTTGAAAAGAAAGTTTTGGGTAATAAGTTGTGACTTAATTGAAATCCCATATCCATATGATTTTCGAATATTTCGCTCACTATTCGGTTTAGCCGGGAGAGGACCTTTGGGTCGTATAACCCATTCCGAATATGTGATACGTCGATATGGATAGCATTTGAAGACCGGTGTTGAAGACCGGATATTTTTGAAAACGGAAGGATTACCGTCGAGTTACTCTGCATCGGCTGATCCCCGATATAGAGGTTTTATCATCCTTAGTGACGGGAAGTCCGGACGTGATTGGAAATTATCCGGAATTGCAAGGGCTTCGTGAGAAGTGCCTTCGGTTCTGTTCGATCCCGGAACAGACTTGTATGGATACATGTCTGACATTACACTTTGAGATATAAAGCCGATTTCTTTCAAATACATTTCTGTTGGTGGCGGAGAATTTATTCTCTTAGCTTAACACCCTTCTCTGAGACGTACGAGCTCAGAGGTTATGTAGTTGAAATTTATCAGCGATATATTCCCAATTTGGTAATGTGGCATGCTGAGTGTTGTTGTGTGATGATCAGTGTTTGATCATTTGTGATATGATCATTTGTTTGATCTTATATCTTTGTGATCATAGGTTGATCATCTGTTGACCCAAAGCGTAGCTTTGTGAAAAAGTGTAGCTTTGTGGACGAGACTTCGTCAGGGCCTCACTACCCGGAAATGGTCGAAACAGGAATGTTGCGGCAAGGTTATGAGGGTCGCGCCCTTTAGGGTATGTCATTTCCTTCTGGAAAAGGGTGGTGTCATGGTATGGAGCCCAGATACTTACTCATGTGGATACACTTTCTTTATGATGTGTGATGTTGGATACCGAGCTCGGATAAAGGTCCCAAAGGACCGGGAGGTGGCATATTCGTGAGTTACCTGTTACAGGGGTAACCCGGCCTTGTTGGCAGAGAGCAGTTTGTCTCTCGGGACGTCCCGCCAGAGGCATTCCCATGCGGCGGAAGGAAGTTCCTTAGCCTGACCATTTGTTGGAAAATCCAAAGAAACAATACGAACCTTTACGATTGCAATTGTATAACCTGCTATGGAATGTGGCGGTAACCTGCTATTGAACATAGTAGCTATAGTAGGCATACGATACTGGTCGTATGTTGGCTAAGATTAATATTATACTTTCGAAATGTTTTCTGCACTATGCACTAATAATAATATCAAGATGATTTGGCGTAGTAAGCATCTTTGACTATCATAAGAAGAAATCTCCTCCAATTCTGCGTTTGCATTGTGTGTGTGGCGGGAGGTCTTATGGTAGTTTCATTTTCCAAAAGCATTGCGGATTTCAATGTTTAAAACCTTTTGTTGTTGTTTAAAGATAAACTGTTTTTGTTGCTCACACCAGTCCCATGACTGATCCGGAGTTTATTGTTCCCTTCCTAAACTCTGGGTGCTCATAATTTTCCACACGAGCAGTCTAGAGTTGGGTTTCTTTTCAGATATTCAGGTTTAGTAGATTATCTGGAGCTAGTTCATTCATCGGAGTTGCTTATCTTGGAGTTGTGGATTCATTCTTGTCTGAAGATCATTTTGGAGTTATCATTTCTATTGATATTGTTCCGCTGCTGTTGTTATCTTTTCTTTTCCGCTGTTATTTGTTGTATCATATCTCTGATGTATATTGATATCTGTTGTATCACTCTGTTGTATCAGATATTGCGTATCAATGTATTATTCTTTTCTTCCGCTGTGTTATTTACTTAATTGTGCTATAGCTCCGGCGAATCGGATTTGAACGGTCGAATCTGCGGCATTCTAGTACAATGTGAAGTACGGATGTTGATTTTCGAGCGGGCAAAACCCGAGTCATCACATGCCGAAACAGTTTTCAAATGTTTCGAACGGGTACATTTTTGAATGGTTTCGAAAGGTTTCCACTTGTTTTAAATTGAATCCAACGGCTTTCGAAAGGTTTAGTATTTTAATGCTTTCGAAAGGGTTTTAATGAATGGTTTCGAAAGGGTGGTTCCCCAGGGTTTCGAAAGGGTTGAAAGGAAAGGTTTTTCCTATGTTTTCGAAAGGCAATATTTAAAGGTTTTAAAGAGGATGTCTAATGTTTTGAAGCTTTCGAAGGAAAGGCTTTTAATGGTTTTGAAAGGGTCACTTTCAATAGTTTCGGAAGGGTTACCTTCAAGGGTTTTGAAAGGGTTGTTTAAAGGTTTTAGACAAAGGTTTCGAATGTATTCAATAGGCAATATAGCCTAAGTATTTTAAAGTTAAAAAGGGTTTTAATTTATTTTGGAAAGATAGCCAATCCTCATTAAAATTCATCAAAATTATTTTGAGTAAAGTATATATAACATGGAAAAAATAGCTTAGACTAAAGCTAAGAATATATTTTCCATGTATAAGTATGATTTAGAAGGTTAAATCATTTTGAAAAGGTTTTTAAGGAAAAAGATGAAGGGTAGTTAACCCTAATAAAATTATTGGGACAGATAGTCCATTTTTATTTGGATAGTTAGTCTAGTTTGCAGGCAGTCAGCCCAGTATTCGGACAGATAGTCCATTTACTTCTTTTGGACAGATAGTCCATTAGTTACCTGATTATAGCTTAATGGACTTAGCTATTATTATTATCATAATTATATTGGTTTGATTAACCAGTTTGGATGCAGGAAATGATTTGCAAAATATATGTTTTAAAGAGGATATTAGTGAGGGGAAACCCATTCAGCTAAGCGACGTGGTCTCACTTCATATCAGTAAACAAAGCGTAACAGTATTATTCACACCAAGCTTTATGTCTGACTCGAAGTTTTTGTTTCCCCTTAAACTCTCGGGTCCTAAAAATTGATTTGAGTAGGCTGAGGGTTAAGGTTTTCAGGTTTTAGAAATTTTGGTGAATAAAGCTTCCAGAGACGAGCTTGTGGTTGACGGATAGCTAATTAGGAGTTTTATTTAGTTTTGATTCCGCTGTTTATAGTAAGTCAGATATGATTCTATTGACTATGATCAACCAAGGGAGCATCGTCATATGTCACTCTTGGCGTATTTTTGTAATGATTATATTTGATCTTGACCTGGGAAACGATAGGGGATTATGTAACTTGGATATGAATTTATTTTGAAATGTAATCAGTAAAATGTTGTTTTTGGAAATCTGTTATGTTGCTCATATTCAAGTGCTTCTGATATTATGGATACCATTAGCATTACCATATTTTGTCACCAGAAGTTAATACTATGGATGACTGCAGCATCTGTTGAGCTTAGCTTTTGGCCTCTAGGTACGGGATGTTACAACTTGGTATCAGAGCATAGGTTTATGAAAAACTTTAAACTAAAAAAGGTTTTTAAAACATAATCCTAAGGAATTAGAGTAAGATTGGGGTATGGGATAACATTTTAGTAACATACTTGTATTTTCTATATATAATTATATGCTTTATCTCTAGTCTCACTACTACAAAACAGGCCATTTGCATCGGTTGTTTACCCCCCTTTTGCATCAGTTCAACAACCGATGCATATGTAACCGATGCAACAGGCTTAACACTTTTGCATCGGTTCTGAAACCGATGCAAAAAGGTGGACCTTTTTGCATCGGTTGTTACTAACAACTGATGCAAAATATCATGGTTGGTTGCTTGGACACAGCCCCCATGTTGCATTGGTTTTTTATAACAACCGATGCAAACTAATCCCTCTATTGCATCAGCTATTTATACCTGATGCAAAAAAGCCATTCTCAGAAATCATTATTACAGTACTCAAATAGACAATATATATATATATATATATATATATATTTATTGATTATAACAAACAATTATTGCATGTAATATTACAATCATTCAAAATTAAATTTGATGGAAAATACACTGAATAACATAATACCAAAATAAGCATATATCAATTACAGTGTTAATAATCTATACAAAATAAGTGTGGATACATCAAACTTCACCAAACTCCAAACGCAGCCTTCCACTGCAAACGACCATTCCATCCATCACCAAACGCAGCCTTCCACTGCCTCCTACCATACTTCGACACAACAAGCTTCATAAGACATCGACCTGTCACTGCCTATACAACCATATACTGCACTTCACAAAACATTCTACAAACATTTCACAAAACATTCACCTCCCTGCCACGTCAATCTACAGAGATACAAGCACAGTCAAACCGTCACCCTTCTCTATCCACCATCAATAACCAAACCTCTGCAAAACAAACAACATCTCCAGTTGGCAACCTCAATCAACCTCCGACAACCCAAACCCATCACCACAAATCAACCTGAAACAAACTGCTCCTCTGTTGCCAATTCATCATTGCATCCACCCATTGCCTTGTACTGCCTTAACTCCACCCCCAATCACCATTGCCTGAACTTCCGACTGCCCAAACCACCTCTGCAGTCAATATAAAACAACAACCATAACAACAAACCCATTTTTCATCAGCCTCATCTATAATAATAACCAACCACCACATTCTCTGCTCTCTGCTTCAGCATCAGCAAACTGCAGCACTTCAGTACTGTCACTTCACCCACCTGAACAAGCGCCAATCCCACCTCTCTCCTTCAACACTCCACCACCCCTCTCCAATCCTACATCCAAAAACTGCTGCCAAATTACAAATCAATTCTCATTTCTACAATATTTCTCACTCTTAGCCATCATTACATTTGTGTCCTGTTTGTTGAGTCCAATAGCTGTTGAAGGTAGGCCATCGGTAACCAAATTCACCCAAAGCAGTTGTACCTATAAATTTTGAAGGTGGTTAGTTATGATACGGATGAAACACTCCACGCAAATATGAAATCGGACAGAGAAGAATACAGAACAAGAGCTTGTAAATCCGTTTTTTTTTCTGAGACTAAAAAACCAGTAATTACGTATTCACAATAATGGAAAATAATGCCCTGTCAAAACTTCAAAGCATCCCTTTCTGGTCGGCACAAGCGCTGTAAGTCTTGGATAGATTGCTTGATTTTATTTGCAATATGAAACAAATTAGCCAAAATAATTACAAAATAATTACAACATAGGGGATCTAACGGTTTAAATGCTTTACATGGTTTCTGAAGCCAAGTAAAGATGGAAGATAAATTAATTTGCAATAAATAGAGTATCATGTGATGAACATTGCACAACAGAGTCGATTAATAATAGCAATAGATAAGTAACATAATAAAAGATATACATATTTTATTTTAGGGCATAGCAAGCATAAGGTTGACTTGATATCATTAAAATTGTGCATGCTCATTCAGCTAAGGTACTTATTTCTTCCCTTGTAAGTGTAGTGCACACCGTGTTGGAGCTATAAAATTAATAACCTTTAAAACTCTCTGATTTAAAAAAGAATTAAAACAAACTCACAGGTACTAGAGTATCAGGCATCCCAAGCTCTACAGCCTTAAAAATACAAACTACTTCTCCATTATTAGATGACATCATGCATCTGATGAATTGCTGTGTACTGTTGTATATATCTCTTCCCTCCGCAACAACCTATCAGAAATATGATGAGGAAACACAAAACGTAAGTGGAAGATATATTCATAGAATTTTGGTACACATGCAAAAGGTACATCAGTTTAACTCCACAAATCACCGCAGCATCAATCGCCTCAATCAAACCTCGACTACCCAAACTAAGTTGCTATCAACTTCCCACCGAACTTCATCCATAACCACTAGATGATAAGTGTGGATCACGCCATACCTGTTTGGTTATAACAAAAAAAAAATTTAGACACTGACTTTAGTTATAGTGGTTAAGATGGTACCTTAGTCATAATTTTTTCCTCATCCATTCTACAATTGAAAGCTTTTTTTAGTTATCATTGGTCTGCATATCCAGTTGGGTCGTACTCTGTTCGGTTGATGGAGTATCCTACAGCAGAATACATATGAATATATTATGTATTTGTAAATGTTGTTCTAATCAGGTGTTTGCTTTAGTAAATGAAACATTTTGTAATTAAGAATCAACTACAACGGGGGTGTCCATATTGATCAGGTGTACCAATAATAAAAGGGTTAAATGCTAGTTGAACTAATTGTTTTCATTACTTATGTTATTAAAATTTTGTAAGTTTTTAGTGTAGTTACTTTCGAATAAAAATAATAATCTTCACATCAGTAAATTTATTAGTTGAGTAGGTTGTGGAATGAAATTAAGGAGTGATGATCCAACTGCTATGAAAGATTTTGTGCTTAATATAAAGACAAGCAAATGAAGCCAAGTTGGTCTCGGAAAATAGAGAAAACAGTAATGCCAAGATAAATAGCAAACAAGTAAGCTTCAAATTTAGGTTTAATTCTTAAAATCCTGCTTTCCTGTTATTTTTTATTCTTTTTCTCTAATATACTGTTGTACCGATGGATTTCATGCTTGATACTGTATGAGACATCCACATCTGGTTTATTCTTAAACTCGGAGGATATCGGTTTGTCTACCAAGATTCATCCACATCCGGTTTGGAAACAAAGACATAAATTAGGAGAGCGTCCAACTGTTTACAAGTGTACCTTGCAAATTACTAATTAATTATGATTTGTTAAACTGAAGTTGCTTGTTGTTTGTTTGAATATAATTATGATTTGTTAAACTGAAATAGCATTTGCTCTCTGTTTGTAAGGAAAAAATTCCTGTTGTTTGTTTGAATATTGCCAGGCGGTTTAGTATCCCTATTTGTATGAATGCCTACATGTTATATATTATTTTTCATATTTAACTAATGCTATTTGTTTTCATAACCATACTCTTCAATGTATATCAGTTTGAATTTCTCTGCTGTAATGTCATGTATGCCTATTTGAACCGACTTATGAACGGCAGAATCTTCAACATCAGACTCGATCAGAAAACTGTCGACACATAATCATCAGTGCATCGTAATAATAACAGTTTGTCTTAACTATAAATCATAAGAATGGTTAAACAGGTGCACAAATTTTGGTCCACATATGCAAGTTTACTATGCCATGTAGAAAGATGAAGTCAAATAAACTAAGACCAACAAATATGGTAAGTTGTAGGATTAGACAATAGTATAGAGATGATGGAAATATTATACTACTGTAATGATGAATCAGCGCTCTCTGCATGCATGTATTTTGCGTTTGCATATCCCTACTGCATTTGGAATATTTGGTTAGAGATATTAGTTTTTTAGCAGGTGCATAATAACTAGTCTATAGAATTGTTGAAGCATGGCTGCTATATTTTGCATTTTAGTTAAGGTTGACCTAATTTTGCACTGCAACTACTGTTTTCCAACTGTTGTTTGCAGTTCAAAAAACTTTGAGGCAGCAGGAGTTTTTAAGTTTAAACTGCATAGCAACAATAATAGTGGTTATAACCAAGGAAGCCATCACAGTTTAGGCTGCTATATTTTGTTTCAATGGCTGGCTCACATACATGAAATGAACTTCTTCTTACTGGTAAAAAATGTGTATCAATTTCAAAGTAAGGGCAGGGACGCATTCAATTCAATGCTACAAAATCTTCAAACAACACACACAATTTAACAATCAAGTCCAAGCAATTACAGTAACAATTCACCTAGAAACCAAATTCACAAATTTAGAGATAGATTTGTGAGAAATTACTCACCTTAAATCCTTAATTAAATAGCAGCGCTAAATAATTGCATCACCAACGGACGCCTAGCCTAGCCCGCCATCACCTGAATGCAGCCACCACCAACGCCCACACCTTCGACCGCGCAACTCAACCTCCGCCACATCACTACTCTAATCTGCGATGGCTCCAATAGCTTTAGGTTTGAATGAATTTGCAATTTGAGATTTACCAGTTTCTTGCTTTGTTTAGATTTCCAGAATTTGTTAACCCCTCTTTTAGTTGCTGTCCTTTGTTTAAACAATGAGGAGAATAATTTTTTTGGAGTGGGTTATTGAGGAGGAAGGAGTACGTTTGTCCAAAGTAGTAACTTTGGAGCCAATTTTTCATTATTTCCCACCTAAATTTCATATCTTTGCCATCAACGTGTAGTTGCATCGGTTGATTTTAAAACCGATGCAACTAAAACTATTTGCATCAATCTATCTTAATAACTGATGCAAATTTGATTTTTTATTACCTATTGCTTTTCACGTACCAATTGCATCGGTTATTAAGATAGAACTGATGCAAATAGTTCTATTTGCATCAGCTTTTACTTCAACCGATGCAAATGAGACGAAGCAATATGCACTTTTTGTACTAGTGTCTCCTATATTTGTTAGGTTATTTTTCTATATCTTATGAGGTTTGAATAAAGATATGGATGGTAGAAGAGGAAGAGTTAACCCAGAAGGGAGGGCACCAATGGGAATGCCAAACCTAGTACAAGGAGGACCCAAGGTCAGACACAAGTAGAGAATGTAGGTGTTGGAGTCCCGCAAGTGGACATGGGTGCTATGTATTAGTTTTTTGTGAATATGATGCAAGATGGAATTACAGCTGGAGTGGTAGGAGGAGATGCTGTAGGAGCAGGAGTTCCGAAAGTTCTGGTAGTTAACCATTACGCTAAGCTGAGCGGAGATTATGCTAAGCTTGGGGGAAATCCATTTCTAGGAACAGAGGATGCTAGAGGTGGAAAATTGGTTGCTACATTGTGAGAGAATCTTTGCAGATTTGGGGCTCAATGATGAGCAGAAGAGGAGGCTTGCTTCAAGATAGCTTCAGGGAGCAGCTTTGTTTTGGTGGAATAGTGTGACCGTGGCAGTGGATCAGGAGACTATGACCTGGGAAGATTTCAAGGGAAGGTTCCAGGAGAGGTTCATGTCTATAATGGCACAGTCAGCTCTGATTAGAAAGTTTGCTGAATTAGAGCAGGGAGAGATGTCCGTTCTGGACTATGCTAGGAGGTTTAAGAAGTTGGCTAGATATGGGTATGCTTCAGTGGATACAGTGATGAAGAGGAATGAGAAGTTTATCGGGGGTTGAAGCCTGAGTTAGCCAGGGCTACATTACCTCATATTAGAAATTCTTCTGATTTTGTACTGGAGATGGCCTTAAGGCATGAGAAGATGCTTGATTCTCTAGAGAAGAATAAGGCTAAAGAAGTCTAGGTTGGGTAGAGTCAGAAGAGGAAGTTCTTTCATAAGAAAGGTGCTCAGAAGGGTGGAGCAGCTAAGAAGAGGAGGTCTGAGATTGTTTGCTTCAATTGCGACAAGAAGGGGCATTTTGCAAATGAGTGTCGTGCTAGAAAGGCTAATGAAGTGGCTGGAAAGAAGAATGTCATGTGCTTCAATTGCGACCAGATTGGCCATTATAAGAACTAGTGCAGGAGCCCGCTAAGGATGGAAAGGGCAAGGTGTATGCATTAGAGCCTGTTGCTTCTAAGCCAACAGCCCAGGAGAAATGAAAGGCAGTTTTGGGAGGTACACTTCAGATTCATGGTATGTCCATTAGGGTTCTGTTTCATACTGGTGCATCGCATTCTTTTATATCCAGATGTTTGATAGATAAGCTTAACCTAGGACCCACATATTTAGTTACTTCCTTATAGGTTGCGAATCCAATAGGAGGGTATGCATTGAGATGTGACCAGTTAGAGTTTGACCTGTTAGGTCATACTTTAGTTTGCAGTTTGCATCTGTTTGATTTTGTGGGGTTCGGGATTATTCTTGGGATGGATTGGTTAGGTGAGTACGATGCTAGGATATTTTACCAAGATAGGAAAATATCACTTAGACACCCTGATTGTAGTGATCAGATAGTTTATACCATAAAAGGTTCTAACGGTGAGGTGAATGCTTTGTTGGGTGTTATGGAGTTGGATGATGAGCTGAGTCGAATTTTCATGGTTAGAGAATTCACGGATGTTTTTGAGCCTGTAGTTGGATTTCCACCAAAACGAGTTATTGAGTTTCGGATAGATTTGGTTCCGAGAGCAAAACTAGTAAGTAAGCCACTGAGCAGGATGACCCCTACGGAAATGAGGGAGTTGAAGGAGCAGTTCGTGGAATTGGAAGACAAAAGCTTTATCAAGCCGAGTAGTTCGCCTTGGGGAGCAGCCGCAGTGTTTGCTAAGAAGCCGGACGGATCGTTAAGGCTATGTATCGATTATCATAAGTTGAATGAGGGGACGATAAAGAATCAATATCCACTGTCGAGGATTGATGATTTGTTCGACCAGTTGAGCGGAGCCAAAGTGTTTTCCCAGTTGGATTTGGCAACAAGTTTCCATCAGCTCAGAGTAGCAGCGGATAGTATAACTTTGACGGTGTTTAGGACCAGATATAGGTCATACGAATGGTTAGTTATGCCATTCTGGCTGACTAATACGCCGGCTTTCTTTATAGATTTGATGAACCGAGTTTTCCGAGAGCACTGTAGGTTCGTATTGGCTTTTATAGATGATATATTGATATTATCTAAGGATGAAAGAGAGCATGAAGTTCATTTTAAAGTGGTGCTTGAGATGCTGAGGCAGCATCAGCTAAAGGCAAAGTTTTTAAAGTGTCATTTCTGGAAGAAGGAAGTGAAGTTTTCGGGTTATGTATTCTCAGAGAAAGGGTTGTCAGTAGATCCCACTAAGATTGAAGTGGAGAATAGTTGGAAGATACCCGAGACAGTGATGGAGATAAAGAGTTTCATTGGTTTGGCCGGTTATTATCGGAGGTTCATTAAGGTTTTTTCGCAGATAGCGACACCGATGACCAAGCTAACGAGAAAGGATGTAAAGTTTGTGTGGACCGTTAAGTGTGAGGAAGCATTCCAGAGTTTGAAACACTTATTGAACCATGCACCTGTATTGGTTGTTTCGGAAGGGAATCGGAATTTGGTGGTTTATACGGATGCGTGTGGAACGAGATTAGGAGCTGTGCTGATGCAAAGAGGTAAAGTGATTGTCTATGCTTCTAGACAGCTTAGACCGCATGAGGTCGGATATCCAACGCATTATTTGGAATTGGATGCAGTGATTTTTGCGTTGAAGGTATGGAGAAATTACCTTTTGGGAGAGAGGTTTGAGTTGTATATAGATCATAAGTCGTTGAAGTACTTGTTCTCTTAGAAAGAGCTGAACTTGAGACAACAGAGGTGGTTAGAGTTTATCGCTGCTTATGACTTTGGGATTGAGTACACACCGGGGAAAGGCAACAAGGTTGTAGATGTACTTAGCAGGAAACATCAGAATGTAGTGTTGGCAATGATTGCTGAGTGAAAAGAATTGGAAGCATTGCCGATTGTAGGGTGCAGTGGAGATCTGAGGCTGGGTCTAGCGGAGAAACCGTAGTGTTGGCTTGTTTGGAAGTTCGACTAGTAATGATTGAAAAGATTGCTTCTAAACAGGAAGAAGATCCAGTATTAGCTGAACGGATTAGGAAGTTAAGAGAAGGAGCCGAGAGCGATGACTTAAAACATTTTAGTCTTGACCAGAATAGGAGGTTGAGAAAGAAAGGAAGATTATGTGTTCCTAGTGTAGGAAACATAAGGAAGGAAGTCTTGGAGGAATGCCATCATTCGAAGTTCTCTAGTCATCCAGGAGGAAATAAGATTTATCAAGACATAAAGAGGAATTTCTTGTAGGAAGGTATGAAGCAGGATATTGGTTTATAGGTAAAGCAGTGCTTGAATTGCCAACAGGCAAAGGCCGAACACCAGAAGCCAAGTGGATTGCTTCAGCCATTAGATATTCCGGTATGGAAGGGGATTATATTTCCACGGATTTTATTGACGGGTTGCCAAAGTCGAACAGAGGAAATGAAAGTATATGGATTATAGTGGACAGATTGACCAAGAGTGCCCATTTCATTCAAGTTAAGTCGACCAGAACGACACCTGTTTTGGCAAAGTTGTTTATGAAGAATGTGGTTAGACTGCATAGAATGCCTAGTAGCATAGTTAGTGATATAGATTCCTTATTCACTAGCGAGTTCTGGAAGAGTTTACAGGAAGTTTTGGGAACCAAGCTCAAAATGAGTACCGCTTACCATCTGCAGACAGATGGGCAAACAGAAAGAGTTAACAAAATCTTGGAAGATTTGTTAAGAGCTTGTGTTCTAGATTTCGGGGGATCATGGGAAGACCATCTGCATTTAGTCGAGTTTTCGTATAACAACAATTATCAGACTAGTATTGGGAAGGCACTGTTTAAAGCATTGTATGGAAGGCCATGCAAATCTTCCGTTTGTTGGTTGGAGACCGGGGATAGGTTGATTCTTGGTCCAGATTTGGTTAGAGAAGCTAGAGAAATGATTGAGGTCATTCAGGCTAGAATGAAGGAGGCTCAGTCTAGGCAGAAGAGTTATGCGGATAGAAGATGGAAAGATTTAGTATTCTCGGTTGGAGATTAGGTTTTCGTCAAGGAGTCACCGATGAAGGGTGTGATTAGATTTGGGAAATCAGGAAAGTTAGCACCAAGATTCGTTGGACCTTTTCCTATTGTTGAAAGGATCAGGAAACCCGCATATAGAGTTGAGTTGCCGAGTAGTTTGGCAGGAGTCCACGATGTTTTCAATGTTTCTCATCTCAAAAAGTATGTTTGGGATCCGGAGTCTACTATTGCACTGACTATGCTAGAGGACTTAGTAGTAGATTCGGATTTGACTATAGTGAGGAAGCCTATTCATATTGTTGCGCGAGATGAGAATAGGCTTAGAACCAAGATGGTCAGAATAGTCAAAGTCCAGTAGAGCGACGATGACAGGGACTGTACTAGAGAGATCGAGAGCAGGATTAGAGACACTTATCCTGACTTATTTGATGGTATATTTTACCTCTTTGATTGATGTGTTGTGTACCTTATCATAATTTCGAGGACGAAATTCTTTAAGGAGGGGAGTCTGTAACACCCCATATTTTGGTAACATTATTTAGGATATTTAATTAGTTAAATAAAATAAAATAATGTGTTGATTAGGGGATTGAGATTTGATTTTTATTAAGGGGTAGTCGTGCCATTTAACCAATGAATTAAAATAAGATTTAACATGAAATAGAGGAGGGGTAAAATAGGAAAGAGGACATTCCTATATCCTCAAAATTTTGGCAGTGTTTTATACTACACGTTAATTTCATTTTCTCAAATTTTTAAAACCTTAAGGTCGGCCACCATTAATAAGAGAAAGAGGAAGAAGATTAAGAAAAGCTAAGGAAGAAGCTAATTCAAATCAAATCCATTCACATCTCAATCTCTTTAATCTCTAAAGCTAAGGTGAATGATGTTTACATCTCATATTTCTTTTGTTTTTGGTTTTAAGATGAAATCCGAATTATTTTTCATTGATTTGCCATGTTTTTGAATGATGGAATGTTTATATATACTTGTTGATGATTTATGGTTGTTCATATAGATTTTATGACATGTTTTGATATGAAAACCCTATTAAATGACATCCAAATGCCTTGCGAATTTTTATATAGACCGAAAATATTATTTTGGAGATGGGTTTCAATTTTCAGAATTCCTATGGATTTTATATGAATTTTCTAGTAAAGAAAATGTTATTTTGGGTTATAAATTATTTATAGTTAAATAATAAAAGGATTGGGTCTGAAATTTTTATATGTTTGAAAACATATTAAATGAAATTTTTTGGAATTTTTGTAGAATTTTCCTAAGTGTTTTAATGGATATATAAAATTATTTAAGGTATGAGACTTGAATGTTTTATTTGGTTATAAAAGGAGAAGGGGCTTTTTACAAATAATTCAAATAGTTAGTTCTAAAAATCGCAGCACTTTTTAGTGGTAAAGAAAAGAGGCAACCAATCAAAATTTGACACATAAAGCATGTTAGATGAAAAGAACTATTTGCTAAATGCTTTTTTCTGTTTGGTTGCTTTCGGCACCTACTTCCGCCTTGGTTGGCTTTCGACCAAGTCCCTCCGCCTTCAACACCATCGAAACTAATGCGCATGGTATTAATATATTGGTACGTAGCAGATTGGATAGAAGGCGAAAGGCATGAGAGGTCGAAACCATGGGTTCCGAAGGGATCGAAGCACCACTTTGCTTTTAAATTAGAAATGCGCCTGCTTGCTTTCGACTAAATGGCTTTCAACTGAGTAGCTTTCGACTTGGTTAGCTTTCGACTAAGTCAAATGGATTTTAAGGAAATGGTTTCGATTGGGTTTCGCGCTGTTTTTAAACAACTGCTTTCGACTAAGTCAAAACCTTTTGTTGCCGTCTTTTTACCTTTCGACCCAGATGGTTTCGAAAGGGTACTTTGTTTTCTAAAATATGGCCACTTCTCCAATGCTTTTGAAGGGATGATTTCGACACCATCACTTTTTTACTTACGAAATGGTTTCGAAACAGATGCTTTCGACTTAAATGTTTTAAAGACCCTTTTTCTATGATTGAAGTAAAACCCAAATAGTTTCCAAAAAGACAGTTTTAAATGGTTTCGAAATAGTTGTTTTTGACTTTAATGGGTTTCTGATCCTTTTACTCTACTT
This sequence comes from Allium fistulosum, assembly GCA_030737815.1. Classification (NCBI taxonomy): domain Eukaryota; kingdom Viridiplantae; phylum Streptophyta; class Magnoliopsida; order Asparagales; family Amaryllidaceae; genus Allium; species Allium fistulosum. The sequence continues at coordinate 478,752,087 of CM060908.1, forward strand.
GAAGGCATAATCCCAATGGTTTCGACCGAAATAGTTTTCAAAGGTTTCGAAGGGGTAAATTTTTGAATGGTTTTGAAAGGTTTCCACATGTTTTAAATTGAACCTAAAGGCTTTCGAAAGGTTTGGTATTTTAATGCTTTCGAAAGGGTTTTACTGAATGGTTTCGAAAGGGTGGTTCCCCAGGGTTTCGAAAGGGTTGAAAGGAAAGGTTTTTCCTATGTTTTCGAAAGGCAATATTTAAAGGTTTTAAAGAGGGATGTCTAATTTTTTGAAGCTTTCGAAGGAAAGGCTTTTAATGGTTTTGAAAGGGTCACTTTCAATGGTTTCGAAAGGGTTACCTTCAAGGGATTCAAAAGGGTTGTTTAAAAGTTTTAGACAAAGGTTTCGAATGTATTAAATAGGCAATAATGCCTAAGTATTTTCAAGTTAAAAAGGGTTTTAACTTATTTTGGAAGGATAGCCGATCTTCATTAAAATTCATCAACATTATTTTGAGTAAAGTATATATAACATGGCAAAAATAGCTTAGAGTAAAGCTAAGAATATATTTTCCTTGTATAAGTATGATTTCAAAGGTTAAATCATTTTGAAAAGATTTTCAAGGAAAAAGATGAAGGGTGGTTAACCCTGAGAAAAGGATTGGGACAGATAGTTCATTTTGATTCGAGTAGTTAGTCCAGTTTGCGGACAGTTAGTCCAGTTTGCGGATAGTTAGTCCAGTTTGCAAGTAGTCAGCCCAGTTTTTGGACAGATAGTCCATTTACTACTTGTGGACAGATAGTCTATTAGTTACCTTATTATAGCTTAACGGACTTAGCTATTATTATTATCATTATTATATTAGTTTGATTAACGAGTTTGGTTGTAGGATAGGATTTGCAAAATATATGTTTTAAAGAGGATATTAGTGAGGGGGAACCCGTTCAGCTAAGCAGCATGGTCTCACTTAATATCAGTAAACAAAGACGTAATAGTATTATTCACACCAGGCTTTATGTCTGACTCGAAGTTTTTGTTTCCTCTTAAATTCTCGGGTGCTCAAAATTGATTTGAGTAGGCTAAGGGGTAAGGTTTTCAGGTTCTAGAAATTTTGGCGAATAAAGCTTTCAGAGACGAGCAGGTGGCTGACGGATAGCTAATTAGGAGTTACAGTTTTGTTTTGTTTTGATTATGCTGTGTATATTAAGTCAGATATTACTATATTGACTCTGATCAACCTGAGGGGCATCGTCATATTTCGCTCTTAGCATATTTTTGTAATGATTATATTTGATCTTTACTTGGGAAACGATATGGGATTATGTAACTTGGATATGAATTTGTTTTGAAATGTAATCAGTAAAATGTTGCTTTTGGAAATCTGCGATTTTGCTCATATTCAAGTGCTTCTGATATTATGGATACCATTAGCATTACCATATTTTTTCACCAGAAGTTAATACTATGGATGACTGCATCATCTGTAGCGCTTAGCTTTTGGCCTCTAGATACGGGATGTTACACCTGGCTTCACTGTTGGACGAGGAATAGTATAGGTTGAAATATCATAAATGAGTTAAGCATACTTTATTATTGACATCAATTTAGCAGAATAAACCCCTATTCTGGTATTATATAAATTTGGACATTTATTTATATATATTTCAGTTAATTATGATTTATGTGTTATTATTCAATTTGTTGAATTTTGATAATTCATTTGAACATTTAAAGTGGACATATGGATTAGTATATATGTTAATACATGTTTAGTAGCAATATGATTTGGATTGGGAATTATATATGTATATAAAATGGAATGACACTAAATTGAATTGAATACGGAATTGTCCATATAGCAATAGTCGCTATAAACGCACTTTAAAATCCCTTAACTTTAATTTGTGTAAAGTGGTGATTTAAGAACATATTTTGATATAATTGTTTGGTTAGTTTATATACATCTATAAGTGTATTGAAAAGTAAAGGATATGTTTTGAAAAGTTATAGAAAAAGCAAATCAAAGTTGTAAAATATTGAAGTAAAATGGTTGCTATATCGACACTTTTAAATAACTTGTTTTTGAAAAATTAAAGATTCTTAGGATTTTCTTTACGTTTTTAGCAAGTTAATAATATTTTATTCTTATTGGGAAAGTTTTGAAACTAAAATCATTTAATTCCTAGTTGAACGAATGGGCAAAAATTATAGCGAAATAGTCGCTATATGAGCACTTTGGTAAAATACCATGTTTTTGAAAATTTCTCTAAATAACTAAAAGATATTCTTTGTGATTTTTCTTTATGGTTTCCATGTACCCAATGTATACTAACTATTATAAAATGAATGTATCTAAAATCAATTGTTGGTATTGAAACTTGGCGCAAAGTTGTAGCAAAAATGCACTAAAACTTGTAACAGAACTTTTAGGCAGCAGTTCTGTAAATGCTATCTTTGTTAATTAAAGATATAAATTGTTTAAAAATGATATTTAAATTAAGTATTTTTCTATAATGTTTTAGGGTTATTTTCTAACTTATAATAGAGTGATTTAAAATTGATTTCGAGTTTAAATATATTTTTAACAATTAACTATGAATTTTTAAACTACGTGGCTTTTAAAATAAAACAATGTTTATTTTGGTTTTTCTATTTATTTCAAAAATTCCCAATTTTTACATAATATTCTATATGAATAATTATCATATATTTTAATTAGTTTTAAAAACTTTTTAACAAATTAATAAGTATTTTAACGATATTTCTATATATATATATATAAGTTTTAAATATTAAATTAAGTATTTTTTAAATGCAAAAAGTAGATTTGGGTTTTAAACACTTAAGTTAAAATAAGTGGTTTTGTGGAATTACTTAAAAGTGAATTAACTTAATTAATAAGTGTAGATATGCTTCGATCATTAAATAAATATTTTGAAGTTAATAATAAGTATAAATATGGTTTTGGGTTGTCGTAAACAGTGTTTTAGTAACACTTGTTTTTAACTCTTGTTACAAATTATACTTGAAAATACTATAAGACACTATCGTGAATATTTTAAAGATCCCTATAAAATGAATGTTTTGGGTTTGTTGTGAATAATGTTTGAGTAACGATTGTCTTTAACCCTTAAATATAAATAAAATCTTTAAAAGAAAAATGTTTTTAAGGTATGAAATGATTTGGGTCTGTTGTGACAAATGTTTGAGGAACAATTGTCTTTAACCTTTAAATTTTAATTAAACCTTTAAATGAGAGTTTAAAAGATAATGATTAAATGTGAAGGGTTTTGGGTTGTTGTAAACAGTGTTTTTAGTAACATTTGTTTTTAACCCTTGGATTATATATTAAATTGGAATGATTTTACAAGTGTAATTAGATCTTTAATAATGGAGTTTCAAAGATAATAACAAGTATTGAAATCTTTTAAAAAAATATAGAAAAAGATATGTTTAATTTATAAAAGAGAAGGGGTTTATAATAACAATTTTTTATTAACATTTGTTTTTAACCTCTTTGATTATATTTTAAAGTATGTAAAACTTGTTAAGTGATTTGTGAATATACTTATAACATCGAGATAAGTATATGAATACTTTTTGAAGTATTGAAAAGAGTGTAAGTGTATATTTTAATATATGAGTATAAGTATATATCTTTCATAAAGAGAAATTAAATATAAATATATACAAGTACATAGAGGAAGTTTTAATTAATAAAGGAGTATTAATCAATAAAGCAATTTTTGATTAATGAAAGAAGTTTTATTGATAAAAAGGTGTTTTACTAATTAAAAAGGGTTTTAATTAATAAAGGATAAATTAATTAAAAAGGGACTAAAAGTCATTTATGTGTCTTGATCGTGCTATGGTTGAATTGATTATGCTTGTATGTTTACTTGCTTATGGAGAGTATACTGGAATTAGTTCCCTTCTACGATCATTCACATTATTGTTGAATAAGATCAAATTCATCGATTCGGTCTTGGAGAGACCGGGATCGGTAAGTGTTCTACTTATCGAAAACCACTTCAAGGCCGAGATACGAGTTTTATGTTTTGAAAGTGGAATGATGGAATCCATGTGTGGTTCCGAAATCTGTTGAGATGATAGAATCCATGTGGGATTCATTATTTGTTCGAGTTTTGAAAACTCGTGCGTAGATGCAGAACATAGCCTCGATATCGAAAAATTACTAAACACAGAGTATGCTGCACAATCCAGGGTTTAACTAACTGTAACGTATCGGGTTTTGCCCGTTCGAAAATCAACATCCGTACTTCACATTGTACTAGAATGTCGCAGATTCGACCGTTCAAATCCGATTCGCCGGAGCTATAACACAATTAAGTAAATAACACAGCGGAAGAAAAAAATATATCAATATATATATAACATTGATACAATGACAGATACAAAATCTGATACAATATGATACAACAGAATGATGCAACAGATATCAATATACATCAGAGATATGATACAAGAAATAGCAGCGGAAAGAAAATGATAACATCAGCAGCGGAACAATATCAATAGAAGTGATAACTCCAAAATGATCTTCAGACAAGAATGAATCCACAACTCCAAGATAAGCAACTCCGATGAATGAACTAGCTCCAGATAATCTACTAAACCTGAATATCTGAAAAGAAACCCAACTCTAGACTGCTCGTGTGGAAAATTATGAGCACCCAGAGTTTAGGAAAGGAACAATAAACTCCGGATCAGTCATGGGACTGGTGTGAGCAACAAAAACAGTTCATCTTTAAACAATCAACAAAAGGATTTAAAACATTGAAATCCGCAATGCTTTTTGGAAAATGAAACTACCATAAGACCTCCCGCCACACACACAATGCAAACGCAGAATTGGAGGAGATTTCTTCTTATGATAGTCAAAGATGCTTACTACGCAAAAATTGGATATAATTACTAGTGCATAGTGGAAACCATTTCGAAAGTATAATATTAATCTTAGCCAGCATAGACATTCCGAACTATGCCTACTATAGCTACCATTTAAACAGTGGGGCGCCACCATAAGTAAATGGCAGGTTCTACAACTAAAACCGTACTGGTTCGTATTGGAAGAATGGATTTCCAACAAATGGTCAGGCTAAGGAACTTCCTTCCGCCGCATGGGAACGCCTCTGGCGGGACGCCCCGAGAGACAAACTGCTCTCTGCCAAACAAAGCCGGGTTACCCCTGTAACAGGTAACTCACGAATATGCCACCTCCCGGTCCTTTGGGACCTTTATCCGAGCTCGGTATCCAACATCACACATCATAAAGAAAGTGTATCCACATGAGTAAGTATCTGGGCTCCATACCATGATACCACCCCTTTCCAGAAGGAAATGACATACCCTAAAGGGCGCGACCCTCATAACCTTGCCGCAACGATCCTGTTTCGACCATTTCCGGGTAGTGAGGTCCTGACGAAGTCTCGTCCACAAAGCTACGCTTTGTCACAAAGCCATGCTTTGGGTCAAACAAATGATCAACCTATGATCACAAAGATATAAAATCAAATAAATGATCATATCGCAAATGATCAAACACTGATCATCACACAGCAACACTTAGCATGTCACATTACCAAATTGGGATATATCGCTGATAAATTTCAACTACATAACCTCTGAGCTCGTACGTCTCAGAGAAGGGTGTTAAGCTAAGAGAATAAATTCTCCGCCACCAACAGAAATGTATTTGAAAGAAATCGGCTCTATATCTCAAAGTGTAATGTCAGACATACAATCCATACAAGTCTGTTCCGGGATCGAACAGAACCGAAGGCACTTCTCACGAAGCCCTTGCAAATCCGGATAATTTCCAATCACGTCCGGACTTCCCATCACAAAAAGAGTGATATAAATCTCTATACCGGGAGCTACCCAGTGCAGAGACATTCGACAGGTTGTCCTTTCATTTTCGAAAATATCCGGTCTTCAACACCGGTCTTCAAATGCTATCCATATACGACGTATCACATATTCGGAATGGGTTATACGACCCAAAGGTCCTTTCCCGGCTAACCCGAATAGTGAGCGAAATATTTAAAAACATATGGATATTGGGATTTCAATTAAGTCACAACTTAAACCCAAACTTTCTTTACAAATGGTTTATCAAATTACCATTTTAATCTTTTAAACAAAAAGATTCAATTCACAAAGTTCACTTAATTTCACAAATTCATTCACAGATTTTCCAAACAGTTTTCCATTTCAATTTGGTTAACTCGTTGAATCTTTAAAATAAAGATTCAACCTATAGCTTTCAAAACAATTTCTTTTTGAATGGTTTACACAAAACATCATTTTAAATCTATTAAAAATAAACAGATTCAATTCATAGTTTTCAAAAAGAATTCATTCATAACTTGGAAAATCCAATTTTCAATTCAATCTTGAAATCCCTTTAATTAAACTGGAATTTCATTTCTTATATGAAAGCTTTTGTCATTTTAAAACAATCAGTTTTCATTTCAGAAAATCTGATTCATTTATACGAGTTGAAATCCTTGGTTTAAATTCAAATTCCCAACTTATACTTTAAAAATGGTTTAATTCATACGAACACATTTATATCATCTTTTAATCCCTAGTTTCAAATCATAGGATTCAATTTCAAACTTGAATTCTAATTTAAATCAAATTATTTAAATTTTCAAAACTCGTTTAAGTTATTCAAAATAACTTTTATCTTTGAAATTCTATTTCAAAAGCTTTTCATTTTAAACCCGAATTTCCAATTTCAAAATCAATTGAAATTAAAATTTAAATTTCAAAAACATCGAATTTAAATTATCTGTGACTTAACCGATTTCCACGTGAAATCCATATTTGTGTGTGTAAAAGTGTGGTCCAGGGTTTAACACAATAGTGCAACACAATGAATCATCACAGAGCAAAATACAGGATATAGTTGATAAGCGATATAAACTATAACGCTTATCTTTCACATACAGATCACAGATATATATCACAGATAATCAATTACAGATCACAACAAAAATCAGGATGTATCACAAAGCATCATATATCAGGGATATCAAACAATTTAATCATCTAGTCAGGTCCAACATTCATAGGTAAGGTCAATTTATTTATCTGATTTAAATTAAATCAGATTTGTCACTAATCCTGGTTTAATTAACATTAATTTATTACAAACCATTTTAATTAATTATCCATTAATCATTTATTAATTAACCTTTAGTTATAAATAAATCAACCTTAATTTATTAAATCAATCAATCTTTAATCATTAAAATAATTAACCTTTAATTATTTGATTCACCATTTAAATAAATTATCTTTAATTAATTTCTTTAATTAATTATTCCTCAATTAATTATCATTCCTTAATCACCTTCATTTATTTAATTGACCTTAATTATTTACTTAATAAATCTTTAATTATTAAAAATTAACTTTCAATTCAAAACTGATTTATAGTTATCTCGATTGCAGATTCAGTTTAAAACTACTTTAAATTTTCAGATTTGAATTCAACCAAAACTTGAATTCATATTAAAAAATTTTGTTTGTTTAAATTTTGATTTGAAAAATCCAAATTTCTTTTTAAAACTTTAAGATCCAAAATTCCATTTGAATCTAACTTCACACTGGTTTAACTTTGGTTATAACTAGCTTACATTAAATTTATTTAAATTTGCTTTAAATTTAAAAGCTACAGGCAGTTTTTATATAAACCTGTAACCAACCCAGCTCAACCCGAGATCGAAGCAAAATGCTTCGAGTCGCACCCTTCCCTGCTTCGAGTCATACCCGATCAAAATGCCCCCTTACTTCGAGTTTCACCACAAATCAACCCGTGTGAGTACTTTTTTCAAAATTTTGTTAAGTCCCAGACTAACCCGATATCATGTTAAAACAACTCGAGTACGACTTCGAGTTTCTTCTCAATCTCCCCGAGCAGACTTCGAGTCACCTACCTTCTTCCCCAATCACACCCACTGATACAACCCCGGCCTCGTGCACGTGTACAACTGGACGTCGCCGCTCTGGCGAACTTCGCCACCACCAGCAGGTCGCGTAATGACGCTTTACTCGATTTCCAAGCTCGATTCGTCGCCAAAGGTTCAAAATCAAAATTTTGCCTCTCGTTCGAAACTGTCACTTGGTCACGCCGAACGAAAACGCCTCTCCGCCTCGACGCTGACGATCAGAAGCTTCGAGCTTCCGGCCACGGCATCGTCACCCATCAAACTTCGATCCCCCAAAGCCTCGCTTCACTCGACGCCACGTCGAAGTCGCGGTGGTCCAAACAAATAGCTCCAGTAAATTAGGTTTAAAAAAAAGAAACCATCGCTGCTATCACCTCCGACGTCGTGGCCACCCCTACCTATTTTTCCTATCATCCCGGAAGTCTCGTCCACCTCTTCGCCCAACCCCGACCACTGACAACCCTCCGATCATCTGAAAATGGTCGAAACTCACTTCCAGTTCATCTTTGAACTGCTCATCACATACACAATTTAAAATCCTCATTATAGCTTTAAAAATCCTATTTTTGTTAATGTATTCAACTTATAATACTGAATTTATGAATTAAAAAGTTTGAGTTTTGATTTTGTTTAACATACACAGTTGTTTTACATACTTCCAGAGACAACAAGCCTTATCTTGACTAACTAAAATATTTAAACATTAGTCTAGGTCAAATCAAACAATATTTGTTTAATAATCAGATCCTATCTAGAACTAGATCAAGTGATAAGGATTTTTTTTTCTTTTAAAAGTTTTACTCTGTAAACCTGGAACAAGCTTATCTGCCTGTAACAAAACATACATACTGTTCTTACTATGAATATATATACAAACCAGCATACACAAACACTTATTGATCATCACAGAAAAATCAGAGTCAAAGAACTAGTTTTAAAATTTAAAGTTTGCTCACCTTATTTCCCAGGAAAACAGAACAGAGAAAAAATGTTGGAACAGGAAACTCGAAAACTGGAAACTTGAAACTTGCATTTATTTTTGTTGTTGATTCCAGAAAACTTTGAAATGCTTGAACTTGAAAACTGAAATGTTTGACTTCAAATTGATTTCCAGGTTTGTATACTGGTTTAAGACTTTGCCTTGTTTTAAAACTTGTAGAAACTGAATTTGCAAAGCTTTTGAAATGAAATAAAATGAGGCAAGTTGGCAAATATACAAATATGTTTACTGCTCTGGTACACGAATAATTCAGAGATCTTTATCTCTTTGGGGCTGAAAAGAGATGTCTCGTGCACTATAGGTGATGGCATTTAATGCCTTGTTTCATATCAGCTTACACAAACCATTTCTTTATTCCTTTAGGTACAAAACTTACATATGATTGTCTACATACTTAGGCTTTGTCTCGGCTGTACAAAGATATATATCTTGTACTTGTTGGCTTTTCCATTTTTGTTTAGTGTCTTCATTCATTTATACTTTGATTTATTTCTATTTTACACAAACCTGGTTTGCTTTCACACTTGATTTTATTTCTTGTTTATTTGTTTTCTCTAGTTTTCTTACTACTTTGAAATGTAAATAAATTTCTATTCTAAATTGTTGTTAGATTTTAACAAATATTCTACTTCTATTTTAATTACAACTTACCTTATATTAATTTCAATTCCTAGTTCAAATATTAATTATCATTATTTACTTAATATTTATTGTCTTATATTTATTTTATAAACTCAAACCATCTTTAACCATCAATTCAAATATATATTAAATTTGCTCGTATATACCTAAATATATATATATATATATACTCACATATACACTATTTACAATATTTTAATCTCAAATGATTTATACAGAATATACTTGGATATCGGGGAAACTCGCTCCATTTAATCAATTTAATTTCACAATTTTTATTCAAAAATTTATTTAATCATAAATTTAACTCAAAATTTCATTTAATTATTAATTTAAATAAATTTAAATTTCGGGGTCGTTACAAACTTCCCCCCTTAAAAGAATTTCGTCCTCGAAATTCGCAGGCACGAATAAAGTCAGAGATAGACAGATTCGATCTCCTATAATTCCTCAAACTTACGATATGAATCCCAAACTCTAGTCGGAATATCTCAGAATACATACCAATTTGTCCCTCTTCGGACTTTGGTATTCAAAAGAAATTACAATAGAATTTCAAAATTTGGTTTCAAACGATATCGTTTTAATTGATTCAATTCAATTTACCCTCATATTTTATTAGTCAATTTAATTCAATTTCAAATTCCAATTTCAAATTCATTAAGGTTTAAATCCTAAAAGCTGATAAGAAACCGATGAAAATACGAAGTAAGAATTTCTACAACGATTCGTAGAGCCATCATCACACCGAAACTTCTTCTTGTAGCTGATACGAAGAAATCAAAAGAATTTGAAAACGAATCAAAGAAGATTGATAAGAAGGTTATTTCCACTGTTACAGGGTATTGACCATTTGTAGTCGTATTCCCTGTCCCCTATCTCATCTTCTTCTAGCACTCATATCTACTATCAGTGGATAGTAAGAGAATTTACTGAGACGTTCAGACGGATATCTGAGAGATTACTCATTCTAGAGTTTACTTCACTCTATCTCTAATGAGCTACTTAACGTGTTATACTCCTGAGCTAAAGTTCAACCTTAGCTCTGATACCACATGTAACGTATCGGGTTTTGCCCGTTCGAAAATCAACATCCGTACTTCACATTGTACTAGAATGTCGCAGATTCGACCGTTCAAATCCGATTCGCCGGAGCTATAACACAATTAAGTAAATAACACAGCGGAAGAAAAAAATATATCAATATATATATAACATTGATACAATGACAGATACAAAATCTGATACAATATGATACAACAGAATGATGCAACAGATATCAATATACATCAGAGATATGATACAAGAAATAGCAGCGGAAAGAAAATGATAACATCAGCAGCGGAACAATATCAATAGAAGTGATAACTCCAAAATGATCTTCAGACAAGAATGAATCCACAACTCCAAGATAAGCAACTCCGATGAATGAACTAGCTCCAGATAATCTACTAAACCTGAATATCTGAAAAGAAACCCAACTCTAGACTGCTCGTGTGGAAAATTATGAGCACCCAGAGTTTAGGAAAGGAACAATAAACTCCGGATCAGTCATGGGACTGGTGTGAGCAACAAAAACAGTTCATCTTTAAACAATCAACAAAAGGATTTAAAACATTGAAATCCGCAATGCTTTTTGGAAAATGAAACTACCATAAGACCTCCCGCCACACACACAATGCAAACGCAGAATTGGAGGAGATTTCTTCTTATGATAGTCAAAGATGCTTACTACGCAAAAATTGGATATAATTACTAGTGCATAGTGGAAACCATTTCGAAAGTATAATATTAATCTTAGCCAGCATAGACATTCCGAACTATGCCTACTATAGCTACCATTTAAACAGTGGGGCGCCACCATAAGTAAATGGCAGGTTCTACAACTAAAACCGTACTGGTTCGTATTGGAAGAATGGATTTCCAACAAATGGTCAGGCTAAGGAACTTCCTTCCGCCGCATGGGAACGCCTCTGGCGGGACGCCCCGAGAGACAAACTGCTCTCTGCCAAACAAAGCCGGGTTACCCCTGTAACAGGTAACTCACGAATATGCCACCTCCCGGTCCTTTGGGACCTTTATCCGAGCTCGGTATCCAACATCACACATCATAAAGAAAGTGTATCCACATGAGTAAGTATCTGGGCTCCATACCATGATACCACCCCTTTCCAGAAGGAAATGACATACCCTAAAGGGCGCGACCCTCATAACCTTGCCGCAACGATCCTGTTTCGACCATTTCCGGGTAGTGAGGTCCTGACGAAGTCTCGTCCACAAAGCTACGCTTTGTCACAAAGCCATGCTTTGGGTCAAACAAATGATCAACCTATGATCACAAAGATATAAAATCAAATAAATGATCATATCGCAAATGATCAAACACTGATCATCACACAGCAACACTTAGCATGTCACATTACCAAATTGGGATATATCGCTGATAAATTTCAACTACATAACCTCTGAGCTCGTACGTCTCAGAGAAGGGTGTTAAGCTAAGAGAATAAATTCTCCGCCACCAACAGAAATGTATTTGAAAGAAATCGGCTCTATATCTCAAAGTGTAATGTCAGACATACAATCCATACAAGTCTGTTCCGGGATCAAACAGAACCGAAGGCACTTCTCACGAAGCCCTTGCAAATCCGGATAATTTCCAATCACGTCCGGACTTCCCATCACAAAAAGAGTGATATAAATCTCTATACCGGGAGCTACCCAGTGCAGAGACATTCGACAGGTTGTCCTTTCATTTTCGAAAATATCCGGTCTTCAACACCGGTCTTCAAATGCTATCCATATACGACGTATCACATATTCAGAATGGATTATACGACCCAAAGGTCCTTTCCCGGCTAACCCGAATAGTGAGCGAAATATTTAAAAACATATGGATATTGGGATTTCAATTAAGTCACAACTTAAACCCAAACTTTCTTTACAAATGGTTTATCAAATTACCATTTTAATCTTTTAAACAAAAAGATTCAATTCACAAAGTTCACTTAATTTCACAAATTCATTCACAGATTTTCCAAACAGTTTTCCATTTCAATTTGGTTAACTCGTTGAATCTTTAAAATAAAGATTCAACCTATAGCTTTCAAAACAATTTCTTTTTGAATGGTTTACACAAAACATCATTTTAAATCTATTAAAAATAAACAGATTCAATTCATAGTTTTCAAAAAAAATTCATTCATAACTTGGAAAATCCAATTTTCAATTCAATCTTGAAATCCCTTTAATTAAACTGGAATTTCATTTCTTATATGAAAGCTTTTGTCATTTTAAAACAATTAGTTTTCATTTCAGAAAATCTGATTCATTTATACGAGTTGAAATCCTTGGTTTAAATTCAAATTCCCAACTTATACTTTAAAAATGGTTTAATTCATACGAACACATTTATATCATCTTTTAATCCCTAGTTTCAAATCATAGGATTCAATTTCAAACTTGAATTCTAATTTAAATCAAATTATTTAAATTTTCAAAACTCGTTTAAGTTATTCAAAATAACTTTTATCTTTGAAATTCTATTTCAAAAGCTTTTCATTTTAAACCCGAATTTCCAATTTCAAAATCAATTGAAATTAAAATTTCAATTTCAAAAACATCGAATTTAAATTATCTGTGACTTAACCGATTTCCACGTGAAATCCATATTTGTGTGTGTAAAAGTGTGGTCCAGGGTTTAACACAATAGTGCAACACAATGAATCATCACAGAGCAAAATACAGGATATAGTTGATAAGCGATATAAACTATAACGCTTATCTTTCACATACAGATCACAGATATATATCACAGATAATCAATTACAGATCACAACAAAAATCAGGATGTATCACAAAGCATCATATATCAGGGATATCAAACAATTTAATCATCTAGTCAGGTCCAACATTCATAGGTAAGGTCAATTTATTTATCTGATTTAAATTAAATCAGATTTGTCACTAATCCTGGTTTAATTAACATTAATTTATTACAAACCATTTTAATTAATTATCCATTAATCATTTATTAATTAACCTTTAGTTATAAATAAATCAACCTTAATTTATTAAATCAATCAATCTTTAATCATTAAAATAATTAACCTTTAATTATTTGATTCACCATTTAAATAAATTATCTTTAATTAATTTCTTTAATTAATTATTCCTCAATTAATTATCATTCCTTAATCACCTTCATTTATTTAATTGACCTTAATTATTTACTTAATAAATCTTTAATTATTAAAAATTAACTTTCAATTCAAAACTGATTTATAGTTATCTCGATTGCAGATTCAGTTTAAAACTACTTTAAATTTTCAGATTTGAATTCAACCAAAACTTGAATTCATATTAAAAATTTTTGTTTGTTTAAATTTTGATTTGAAAAATCCAAATTTCTTTTTAAAACTTTAAGATCCAAAATTCCATTTGAATCTAACTTCACACTGGTTTAACTTTGGTTATAACTAGCTTACATTAAATTTATTTAAATTTGCTTTAAATTTAAAAGCTACAGGCAGTTTTTATATAAACCTGTAACCAACCCAGCTCAACCCGAGATCGAAGCAAAGTGCTTCGAGTCGCACCCTTCCCTGCTTCGAGTCATACCCGATCAAAATGCCCCCTTACTTCGAGTTTCACCACAAATCAACCCGTGTGAGTACTTTTTTCAAAATTTTGTTAAGTCCCAGACTAACCCGATATCGTGTTAAAACAACTCGAGTACGACTTCGAGTTTCTTCTCAATCTCCCCGAGCAGACTTCGAGTCACCTACCTTCTTCCCCAATCACACCCACTGATACAACCCCGGCCTCGTGCACGTGTACAACTGGACGTCGCCGCTCTGGCGAACTTCGCCACCACCAGCAGGTCGCGTAATGACGCTTTACTCGATTTCCAAGCTCGATTCGTCGCCAAAGGTTCAAAATCAAAATTTTGCCTCTCGTTCGAAACTGTCACTTGGTCACGCCGAACGAAAACGCCTCTCCGCCTCGACGCTGACGATCAGAAGCTTCGAGCTTCCGGCCACGGCATCGTCACCCATCAAACTTCGATCCCCCAAAGCCTCGCTTCACTCGACGTCACGTCGAAGTCGCGGTGGTCCAAACAAATAGCTCCAGTAAATTAGGTTTAAAAAAAAGAAACCATCGCTGCTATCACCTCCGACGTCGTGGCCACCCCTACCTATTTTTCCTATCATCCCGGAAGTCTCGTCCACCTCTTCGCCCAACCCCGACCACTGACAACCCTCCGATCATCTGAAAATGGTCGAAACTCACTTCCAGTTCATCTTTGAACTGCTCATCACATACACAATTTAAAATCCTCATTATAGCTTTAAAAATCCTATTTTTGTTAATGTATTCAACTTATAATACTGAATTTATGAATTAAAAAGTTTGAGTTTTGATTTTGTTTAACATACACAGTTGTTTTACATACTTCCAGAGACAACAAGCCTTATCTTGACTAACTAAAATATTTAAACATTAGTCTAGGTCAAATCAAACAATATTTGTTTAATAATCAGATCCTATCTAGAACTAGATCAAGTGATAAGGATTTTTTTTTTCTTTTAAAAGTTTTACTCTGTAAACCTGGAACAAGCTTATCTGCCTGTAACAAAACATACATACTGTTCTTACTATGAATATATATACAAACCAGCATACACAAACACTTATTGATCATCACCGAAAAATCAGAGTCAAAGAACTAGTTTTAAAATTTAAAGTTTGCTCACCTTATTTCCCAGGAAAACAGAACAGAGAAAAAATGTTGGAACAGGAAACTCAAAAACTGGAAACTTGAAACTTGCATTTATTTTTGTTGTTGATTCCAGAAAACTTTGAAATGCTTGAACTTGAAAACTGAAATGTTTGACTTCAAATTGATTTCCAGGTTTGTATACTGGTTTAAGACTTTGCCTTGTTTTAAAACTTGTAGAAACTGAATTTGCAAAGCTTTTGAAATGAAATAAAATGAGGCAAGTTGGCAAATATACAAATATGTTTACTGCTCTGGTACACGAATAATTCAGAGATCTTTATCTCTTTGGGGCTGAAAAGAGATGTCTCGTGTACTATAGGTGATGGCATTTAATGCCTTGTTTCATATCAGCTTACACAAACCATTTCTTTATTCCTTTAGGTACAAAACTTACATATGATTGTCTACATACTTAGGCTTTGTCTCGGCTGTACAAAGATATATATCTTGTACTTGTTGGCTTTTCCATTTTTGTTTAGTGTCTTCATTCATTTATACTTTGATTTATTTCTATTTTACACAAACCTGGTTTGCTTTCACACTTGATTTTATTTCTTGTTTATTTGTTTTCTCTAGTTTTCTTACTACTTTGAAATGTAAATAAATTTCTATTCTAAATTGTTGTTAGATTTTAACAAATATTCTACTTCTATTTTAATTAAAACTTACCTTATATTAATTTCAATTCCTAGTTCAAATATTAATTATCATTATTTACTTAATATTTATTGTCTTATATTTATTTTATAAACTCAAACCATCTTTAACCATCAATTCAAATATATATTAAATTTGCTCGTATATACCTAAATATATATATATATATATACTCACATATACACTATTTACAATATTTTAATCTCAAATGATTTATACAGAATATACTTGGATATCGGGGAAACTCGCTCCATTTAATCAATTTAATTTCACAATTTTTATTCAAAAATTTATTTAATCATAAATTTAACTCAAAATTTCATTTAATTATTAATTTAAATAAATTTAAATTTCGGGGTCGTTACACTAACCCAGAAGGGCACATCAACTCCATTATCTAGAGTATGCTTATCAATTTGTTGTCTACAGGGAGTTGTTGATACTTGGTTCTACATGGTTCATGTTTACTTGTTCGGGTGTGGGCCAGTTGTCTTTTCCTCTTGGTATATTTTATCTAGAGATATACGATTCTCGGATAGGTAACCTTTTGATCCTTGTCATAGTAGATCTGCTTCAGTTTTTAAGCTGGAGGCATCTCCGTGGAAAATCAATTTATATGAATGTCTCTTAGCGGTTTTGTTTGTATACTAAATATGCTATTGTATATAACAAATGTAACCATTCCAGCTATGATTTATATTTATTTGAAACCCTGGACATTATTATAATACCACTAAAAAAATTTATGAAATGGTTTGGTTATCATAAGATAAAAACCCGTTGGTGTTTATGTGCAGCATGGTCTTACGAGATACCTTTATTTTCGAAAGGTTTTATAAACATAATAATCCAAATGACTTGAGTTTCTCACGCTGCTTTACCAGACTGATCCGGATGTCATTTTCTGATAATGCTCGGGTCAGCCCCATATATATTTCCAGATTTCGTTGAAGTTCATTGGAGCTCTTGGAGAGGAGCTGGATGATTACCTACAGTAGTTTTTATTTCCGCTGCATTACTTTGTTTATATATCAATAATTATAAGGATAGGCAATTATAACTGTCCAGGCTGATGATAGGTTAGCTTGCTCTGATTACTATATACATACAGTTTCCACTATAAAAGATCATTTTGATATTATATGTTATCGTTCTGTTGTGAAATTATGATGTTTTTGTTCTCCTCTTTCTATTCTATTTTCTTTTCTTCTTTTTCTTTTACCTTAACGTTTGCCTTTCTGGCACGTGGATGCTCGGCACGTGAATATCGTGGACGTATTAGTGTTGGCATTGGGGAGTCCAAAAGGCGATCTTTACATCATGGTATCAGAGCTGAAGGTTAAGCGGGAAACTTGGCTTTGGTTGGGTATATCTCATTGAGAGATAGGGTAATGGAATGCCTTATTATGAGTTTGAGTGTATTATACATATAAGTGTAAGTATTTGTCAGTATTATAACAATGTTTTGTATTGTGTTGACTGGTCTGTTGAGTGCTTATGGATTCTGGACAATGCGTCTGATCAATGTTGTCGATAGGGGTCTCTAAACACTTATACAAGGCAAACTAACAAAGTGTTGTTTTTGACATTTGATAAATGAAATAATTTTACCTAGGATTATATTTTGTATATAAAAGAATAATTTACAAATGATTAATATAGTTGTTTATTATATGATTGGTTGTTAGGAAATGATAATATTCAATTATTATCATTTATTATTTAATTAGGCTTCCTGGCCAGTTTATAGGCATTGACTATTGTTTATTAAATTGTAAGTAAATTACCTTTTTATAACATGGATTGGGTAGATAGTAATTTATAGGAACATTAAAAAGAACTCCTTGTGAATTAAGTTTCACAATTTGACTATAAGGCGTTCGATAACAATGTTGAGTTAAAAAGATAACTTAAGTAAAATTGTTATTATGGTTTAGTAAGAAACAAAGGTACTGTAGAATGATTTTATATCAGAAAGTATATAAATATATTTTATACAAGTATATCTATTATTTGTATAAATAGTGTTTAGGTAAATATGACTTGCATAAATACAATTTATAAATTAGAAGGATTTAAATCGAAAATTTGAGAAATTAAATCTCCGTGTTGTTGAAAATGTTTTCTAAGTGTTTAGAGAAAATAATAATAGTATTATTTGAAACTATTTTAAAATACTAATGATTTTAAAAGAGTTTCAAGATTTGTTCGAGTTCGAGGTTACTCTAGGTGAATATTTCCCATGGATTTTAAAAGAAAATATTTTTGAAATTGGTTTTGAAAATTGTTTTGGTTTAATCTCGAAAAGCATGATTTGGTATCCAAAAGATATATGTATATATTATTATTTCAAATGATTTGAAATAAAGCCCGGAGTTTAATTATTAAATTTTCTGTAAAGTTATAAAATGGTTGCTTGTATCCTTTACATTAGAATAGTTTTCTTGTTCATCTTATTATGATATGTAATTTGTTAGTTTTCAATTATTGAAATAAAATAGAATTTTCGACGATTTTGGACAGTCGGGAACTTTCAAATTGATATAGAAATTAAAGCTAAGTATTTTTGTGAAAATATAAAAGTTGAATTTTTACGATTCTTAATTTGAAAAAAAATAGTATGTCAAAACAAGTTTCAAATTTGTTAAGCATCCTTGTTAAAAAGAAACTCGATGTTATTGGGCCAATTAATAAACATCTTTACTTTAGGGTCTACTAAGGAAAGTAGACTTTGGAATTGAGTTTGGATACCAAAGTCCTACTCTACCTAGCTACTTGCCATACCCGATGGATAAAGAAGTCTAAAAGGTTGACTCGATTATAAGATCCAAATTTATTTTGGGCATTCATAAGTTGAATAAATATGAAAGTTTGTATATACTCTTAAGATATAGTTGAGTATTATATGAGTAATGAACTTCAGCCTTAAAATATTTTCAAATGAAATTTTGTTTTAATAAAATAAAATAGTGTTTCAAGAAATGTTAACTTGTTATAAAAATGTTTATAAACTTAGTAAACATTTTAATTAAATGCTTTATAAATAATTTGAGTAGTAAAAGAGAATGAAATGCTTTATAAATAAGGATGTAACTTTTTAAAATGATTAAGTAATTGAGTGGTATTTTATAAGTAAAGATAAGTCTTTAAAAGAATGTTTATAAACTTAAGTAATGTTTAAGAACTGTTGGATAAATGATTTTGGAAATGATTTTATGAGAACTGAAATTGGTATAGTTAGGAAACCAGTTGAATTAAATATGTAAGTTGTATGTAGACCATTTTATACACATGACTATTCCTGGTCTAGGATTCGAGTACATGATTTCGAGGTGCCTTACACTAGTCCGAGTTGGGATTTTCCACTAGATTTTTCGAGGGTGAACACTGAATATGGATTTTTGATATGATTCTAAAGTTTTCCGAGGGTTTTCCTTCTGGTGTGAATGGTTTGATTTTTGATGTTAATGTCGAGGGTTTCTTGATACAGTCAGAACCTTTGTTACATTTGGGGTCGAATGAGTGTGCCCTTGCTCCTCTGATACAGTCAGAGTCGGTTCCTTTGCAACTTCCTGTAGCTTCTGTTCCCTATGAGATTCCAGTTGGTGAAATGCTCTCTAAGGGATGTTGTGTTGCCTCTGTTAATAATGCGGCCAAACCAGTTTGGTCGTATCTGTTTAAGACATTGCCCCAGATTGCCGATGATTTCTCACCGCAGACATTCAGCACGCAATTCATTGATGGTATAAGCGTGATTCCACCAGTTGTTCTTCGGGAGGCACTGGTCTGACCACCTTGTTGGTTTTTTCCTAGATGCTACATCTTCTTACTCGGTTGTTCTCGAGCACTGTAGACGAGCGTGGAAACTTAAAGGTTCGCTTCATGTCCATTTCCTTAATTCCTTTTTCTTTTTTAAATTTGGCTCTAATGAAGATCGTCTTATAGCGCTTGACACTAGCCCTCTCATTATTGAGGGGAAACCCTTTATTGTGACTCCTTGGAATGTTGGTATTGACAGTGTTAGAGAGCAGATTCTTTCTTTTCCCATTTGGGCCACATTCACCGATATACCTTATGTTCTTCAACCGCTTATTGTTCTGAGTTGGCTAGCAAGCCTTATTGGGGATTTCAAATGCTTTGATGCAAATATAGTAGCACGCAAGAACCATTTATATGCTAGGGATTTGGTTGAAATTACCCCAAAGAATCTATTATCGTCGATATTGAAAGTAAGAATCAAGGAAGGTCACGAGGTGGAAATAAAAGTTCACTACAGCTGGAAGCCTGACATATGTACTTTATGTCATTCATTTGGTCATACCGTGGAGAAATGTTACAGGAAATCTCCTACTGATAAGATCCCCCTCCATAGGATGGAAATGAAATGGGTTCCAAAAGTCAGCTCTGCGCCTGCCTCTGATCCTATTGTTTCTGTTTCTTCCGCTGTGGAGATAGAAATTGATGCAGTTAGCGATTCCGATGATGATGTTGTTGTATGGGAACCAGAAGAGTGTTCTTGGATTCATGAGGTGACGGAAATGAGGTATGATCCGCAGAGGCATAGTTATCACATGTTCTTAGGTGGTCCTGATGAGACTAGGAGGTTAGTGTATCATGCTGAGGGTGATGGTCTTTCTTTGACGACAACTGGGATTGTTGATGCTAGGAATTGGTGGAAATTCTTAGATCCGACTTGGGACCGGATTTATCTCTACTCACGTCTCTCGAGGTCTTTTGACCCTAATCTGACTTCGTACTTTTCTGTTGTTCAACATGTTAAAGGCCCTGGTACTGATGTGGATATCAGTCATGACAGGGGGGTATGTGTCCTCCCGAGTAGTCTAGTCATCATCTCTAGCTCCTGTTTTTTCTTTTTTTCTTGTACTAAGTGGTCTGGCCACTATAAACCAGACTATAGCTATTCTGTGCATGTACAGAACACCCGTTCTTTATTTATATACATAGTGACACAACCTACTCTAAAGCCGGCTGGCTTTGCTAAAAAATAAAGTTTTCTATCATAGTATATGGCTATGTAAGGAGAATAGAAGTGTCTAATCAAGAAACCAGATCGGAGTCCGCACTAGATAAGATAAGTGAGATATACTAGTTTAGAAGTGGAATCTATGTGGTCGAGCAAGAGATCGGAATTTATATTGCGTACGGGTGACATATGTACATCGTACGAGTTTTAATATAATTATATAATATGTTTGTTTGGCTTATGGATAGTTTTGGGAAGGACTCTTCAAATTGTTTGAGGTAGTATGAATAATCGATTAAGCATTAACCTAAGGTTGTTGAGTCAAAGGTACGCTTAAAAGTTTATTTATCATCCTTATGCGACAAGAAGGTTTGGACCTAGGCAAACAATTAGCCTTGTTGCAGATGATTGTAATATTGTTAAGTATTAATGTATGGTTATCTCTTCGATTTCTTGTGTTGAAATTTCAAGGACAAAATATTTTAAGGGGGGGAGAATGTAACGACTTGGAATCCCGAACACTTTGTATTTAAATATCTGAATTATTTAAATATTTGTATCTAGGATTTAATATAGTTAAATATGATTTTATAACATTGCTAAACACTTTATAATTAATAACTGATGATAGGAAATCCATTTTCGAAATGTGTTTACAAAATATACAATTTGAATAAATACTGAAAATGTGACCGGAAAACGTTTTGTTAAAAATCAACTTTTTATTCAATACAAGTTGTTTAAATATTTTCCAACTTTTATAGTAACATATGAATACATTAACAAGTATTAAAATATCTCTCTTTTTATAACAAAATATTAATTAAACTAATTATTTAATTAACAAAACAAGAGAGGACTAAAGAACCCCTAAATTAAGGCTTGATTTAAGGGTATGGTGCGTAAGAGGTAAGGTATGCTTGTGTAAGGATATGGCCTTGCATATTTGGAGTCCTTTTGCTTCATGGGTAAGGAAGTGGTTTTGAGAACTTATCCACCCATTTCCTAAGCCCATAAATAGATGGGAGCATTCACTTAATTTTGGACAAAAAATTCATTTCTAAACATTAGTCTTCACTTTCTCTTCTCCTCTTTTAATGGCTTAGGCTATGGGTTCTAAAGAGGAGGTGGACGGCTTAGGCTGTGGATGCGGTGGTGATAGAGGTAAGGTTGGTCGTGAGCAAGAGAGAGGGTGGTAATGATGTGAGTGTGCTAGGAAGGTGGAAAAAGGCATTGGGCTATGGGCTAAAGGGGAGAATAGGTTGTTTTGGTGATGTTTAGTTTAAAGTAGAAGATGTTAGTGAAGTACTGTTGTAATTGAATGGTGGTAGGAAGAAATTTGGTTTGATTAAAGTGAGTTAATTTCAGTTGAATGAATTTATAAATTGATAATTACATGTTGAATAAACATGTTAATATTGCTTGCTATTATTTATGATAATATACAATGCCTACTTAAAGTTATGACCATTGATTATATGCTTTAAAAAGTACATAATTTGTTAAAGTAGTTGCCTTATAAACCCTTGAAATATGTAGATTAAATTAAGTACATTCAAATGTTTAAATATATTTTTAATAATTACATAAGTTTTGAAAAAGGTAGTTAACTTTGCTTAATGCTAAAAGCAAACGAGTAGACTCATTTATTTGTTATATTCAAGAACGAAATGTCTAGGCAAGGCTTTGATGCAACCAGTGCTCTAACTTACCTGGCTTCACTCTTGGGCGGGGAATTGTATAAGTTGGAATATCAAAAATGAGTTAAGTATACTTCATTAATGACATTAATTTAGCAGAATAAACCCATATTATGCTATTAGATAAATTTGGACATTTATTTATATATACTAGTTAATTCTGATTTATATGCTATTATTCAATTTGTTGAATTGTGATAAGTTCATTTGAACATTTAAAGTAGGCATATTGATTAGTATATATGTTAATACATGTTTAATAGTAAAATTATTTGAATTAGGAATCATATATGTGTATAAAATGGAATGACACTAAATATTGAATTGAATATGGAATTGTCCGTATAGCGATAGTCGCTATAAACGCAATTTGAAATCCCTTAACTTTAATTTTTGTAAAGTGGTGATTTAACAACATATTTTGATATAACTTGATTTGCTTAGTTTATCAACTCCTATAAGTGTTTTAAAAGCAAAGGATATGTTTTAAAAAGTTATAGAAAAAGCAAATCAAAGTTGTAAAAGACTGAAGTAAAAAGGTTGTTATGTCGACACTTTTAAAAAACTTGTTTTTGGAAAATAACGTTTATTTTTGTGGAAACATTCTTAAGATTTTCTTTACCTTTTATTAAGTTAATAATATATTATTATTATTAGTAGTAAATTTCTGAAACTTAAATTATTTGATAGCTAGTTGAATAAAAGGGCAAAATTTATAGCAAAACAGTCGCTATATGAGCACTTCGGTAAAATACCCTATTATTGGAAATTTCTCTAAAATTATTAAAAGATATTCTTGGTGATTTTTCTTCATGGTATTCAAGTAACCAAAGCATACTAACTATTATAAAAAGAATGGATATAAAATCAATTGTTACGGTATTGAAAACTAGGCGCAAAGTTGCAACAAAAATGTGTTAAAACTTGTAACAAAACTTTAGGCAGCACTTCTGTAAATACCATCTTTGTCAATTGAAGATATAAATTTTTTAAAAGTGATATTTAAATTAATCTTCTTAGGGTTATATGCTAACTTATAATAGAGTGATTCAAAAATTGGTTTCAAGTTTAAATATATTTTTAACAATTAATTATGAATTTTTAAACTACGTGGCTTTTAAAATAAAACAATGTTTATTTTGAGTTTTCTATTTATTTCAAAAATTCCCTATTTTTACATAATATTCTATGTGAATAATTATCATATATTTTAATTAGTTTTAAAAATGTTTTAACATATTAATAAGTATTTTAAAGATATTTCTATATATATAAGTTTTAAATATTAAATTTAGTATTTTTTAAATGTAAAAAGTAGATTTGGGTTTTAAACACTTAAGTTAAATAAGTGGTTTTGTGGAATTACTTAAAAGTGTATTAACTTAATTAATCAGTGTAGATATGCTTTGATCTTTAAATAAATATTTTGAAGTTAATAATAAGTATAAATTTTGTTTTGGGTTGCCGTAAACAGTGTTTTAGTAACAGTTGTTTTTAACCCTTATTACAAATTATACTTAGAGATAATATAAGACATTATCGTGAATATTTTAAAGATCCTTATAAAATGAATGTTTTGGGTTTGTTGTGACAAATGTTTGAGTAACGATTGTCTTTAACCCTTAAATATAAATAAAATCTTTATAAGAGAGTTTTAAAGAGAAATGTTCTCAAGGTATGAAATGATCTGGGTCTGTTATGAAAAATGTTTGAGGAACAATTGTCTTTGACTTTTAAAATGTAATTAAACCTTTAAAAGAGAGTTTAAACGATAATGATTAAATGTGAAGTATTTTGGGTTGTTGTAAACAGTGTTTTTAGTAACATTTGTTTTTAACCCTTGAATTATATTTTACTGTGGAACAATTTTACAAGTATAATTAGATTTTTAATAATAGAGTTTCAAAGATAATAACAAGTATTGAAATCGTTTAGAAAGAAATAGAAAAATATATGTGTTTCATTTATAAAAGAGAAGGGGTTTATCGTAACAATGTTTAGTAACGTTTGTTTTAACCTCTTTGATTATATTTTAAAGTATGTAAAACTTGTTAAGTGATATGTGAATATACTTATACCATTGAGATAAGTATATGAATACTTTTTGAAGTATTTAAAATAATATAAATGGATAGTTTAATATATGAGTATAAGTATATAACTTTCATAAAGAGAAATTAAATATATATACACATAAGTATATAAAGGAAGTTTTAATTAATAAAGGAATATTAGTTAATAAAGGAATTTTTGACTAATGAAAGAAGTTTTAATGATAAAATGATGTTTTACTAATATATTTTTTTAACTAATAAAGGATAAATTAATTAAAAAGGGACCAAAAAATGTTTATGTGGCTTGATCGTGCTTTGGATGAATTGATTGTGCTTGTGCGTTTACGTACTTATAGAGAGTATATGGGATTCAGTTCCCTTATGCGATCATTCACATTATTGTTGAATAAGACAAAATTCATCGATTCAGTCTTGAAGTGGCCGGGATCGGTAAGTGTTCTACTTTTGGAAAATCACTTCAAGACTGAGAATGGGTTCTATGTTTTGAAAGCGGAATGATGGAATCCATGTGTGGTTCCAAAACCTACTGAGATGATGGAATCCATATGGGATTCATTATTTGTTCGAGTTTTGAAAACTCGTGTGAATATGCCAAACGTAGCATCGACATTCGAAAATGACTAAACAGAAGAATAGGTTGCGCAATCCAGGGGTTTAGTTATCCCAAAGGGATACATCAACTCCATTATCTAGAGTATGCTTATCGATTTGTTGCACGCGGGGAGTTGTTAATACTTGGTTCCACGTGGTTCGTGTTTACATGTTTGAGCGTTTACCAGTTGTGTTTTCCTTATGGTATAATTTATCTAGAGATATACGGCACTTGGAAAGGTAACCTTTTGTTCCTTGTCATAAAAGATCCGCTTCAGTTTTTAAGCTGGAGGCATCTCCGTGGAAATCTATTTATACGAATGTGCTTTAGTGGTTTTGTTTGTATACTAAATATGTCGTTGAATGTAACAAATGTAAACATTCCATCTATGATTTATATTTATTTGAAACCCTAAACATTATTATAATATCACAAAAATTTCTTATGAAATGATTTGGTTATCGTAAGGTAAAAAAACTCGTACGAGTTTATGTGCAGCATGGTCTTACGAGATACCTTTATTTTCGAATGGTTTTATATACATAATAATTCAAATGAATTGAGTTTCTCACGCTAGTTTACCAGACTGATCCGAATGTTATTTTCTTATAATGCTCGGGTTAGCCCCATGTATATTTCCAAATTACGATGAAGTTCATTAGAGCTCTTGGAAAGGAGCTGGATGATTACCTACCGTAGTTTTTATTTCCACTGCATTACTTTGTTTATATATCAGCAATTGTAAGGACAGGCAACTATAACTGTCCAGGCCGATGATAGGTTAGCTCGCTCTGATTATTATATACATATAGTTTCCTTTGTGAAAGATCATTTTGATATTACATGTTATCGTTCCATTGTGAGATTCTAATGTTTTTGTTCCCTTCTTTCTGTTCTATTTTCTTTTCTTCATTTTCTTTTACCCCAACGTTTGTCTTTTTGACACTTGGATGCTCAGCACATAAATACCGTGGATGTAGTATTGTCGACATCTGGGGTTCGAAAAGGAGATCGTTACATTGTCATTAAAATCTAGAAGTGAGGTTCTAAAATTCTCCCCATTTTTGATGATGACAACTATACAATCTTTTATAATGACATGTAAAAAATTCACTCTCCTTGAATATGTTATCTCCCTCTATCTATGTACACACAAATATTCTAATATTTTCTCTCCCTTTGTCATTAGCAAAAGGATAAATGTAAATGCATAATTCATGGAAAGTGAACACACAAAACAAAAAGAAAACACCACAGATTATAAACAAATCACAAAAACAGTACATAGTTCAACGGCATAACACTAGTTTTACGAATATCGCAGTCATAAAAAGCAAAACACAATACTAGTCAACATAAACATAACGAAAAAACACTAAGAGAATATTATGAGGAAAAAAAAATCTTGTAACGACCCGTATTTTTGGGTCTTTGAATTTGAATATTTAATTTAAATATTCGAATTTGAATTAAATTATAATAAAATATATGTTATAAATCTAGATCTGATTTTTGATGATGTGTTTTTAATTTAATTTATAGGATTTTTCCATAATCTTTAATTTGAAAAATAAAAATATTTTTGTTTGATGCGTTTTGTGCCAAACGTGGGTACTTTATTTTTATAGAATTTAGTAACTTTTCTATTTTACTATTGCTTTGTGATCATGTAACATCGTTATACACGATCGTCTTTTGTTTTCTGTCATTCGCGACTCATAATCGGACGTGGTCCGGTGGGCTGGGTACCGGAATTTATATATAAAAAAAATTAAAACATACAAAAACCCACAGTACACTACCCATCCTTCATAGCCACCCTATTGTCTCAGCATGCCTTCCCCAGCAGTCTTTTGGTTTCTTTGTTCCCTCTTTGAATTTTGATCACCTATATATATATATATATGCATGTATGTATGTATGTATGTATGTATATGCAGACACTCAAAAATAAAATAAAAAGGGAATCATCCCCTCTACTGCCTCACTCTACCATGGCAATGCTCAACAGTTCTCATTTTTTCCCTGTAACTCAAAAATATAGCCATCTCCTCCATTTAAAAATCGATTCATCCCAAATCGTGAAGTTTTAGCTAAAACTCCTAATTATAATGTTATTCGTATCAGTGTAACATCCCGAAAATTTTCGACTTTCGAAAATTCAACATCGATACTCACTTTATCGACTGCTGAGCCATCGAATGCCGGAAACCCGAAAAGTTATGGTTTTAAGAAAGAAGAAAAAGGTAGAAGAAGAAGATAGAAGAAAAAGAAGAAGAAAAACAACAAAACAACAACAGATACAGAACAGAGACAATATCAGAATCTCACATATCGCAGCGGAACAATATATAATAGATAAATGAATATCATTTAAAACAAAAGAATTATATCTGTTATTACATTACATCACATCATATCATCAGAGTCAATAAACAACAATGGACAGTTATATAACTTGTCCTCATACAGAATACACAGCGGAATAAATACTATCAGATACAAATACTACGTCTCGTCATCCAGCTTATCTCCAAAGCTCCAGAATATCCAGAATATCCTGATAATCTAACTCTAGACTGCCCGTGTGGAAATTGGTGGGCACCCAGAGTTTAGAAGGGAAACAATAAACTCCGAGTCAGTCATGGTGACTGGTGTGAGATCGTAAAACAGTTATTTATCTTTAAAATAAATAGCAGAGAATTTTAAAGTCAATTCGCAATGCTTTTGGAAAATGAAACTACCATAAGACCTCCCGCCACACACACAATGCAAACGCAGAATTGGAGGAGATTTCTTCTTATGATAGTCAAAGATGCTTACTACGCAGAATCAAATTCTTTTTGATATTATTATTAGTGCATAGTGTAGAAAACATTTCGAAAGTATAATATTAATCTTAGCCAGCATAGACATTTCGAACTATGCCTACTATAGCTACCATCCAAACAGTGGGGCGCCACCATAAGTGAATGATAGGTTCTACAACTAAAGCCGTACAAGTCACGTATTGTTTCTTTGGATTTCCAACAAATGGTCAGGCTAAGGAACTTCCTATCCACGATGGGTACGTCCCTGGAATAGACGACCCGAGAACCTAACCGGATCTCTGCCAACACAAGGCCGGGTTACCTCTGCAAAAATAGGTAACTACTGACACGCGTATGCCATCCCCCGATCGTCACCGATCTTCCCGAGGATCCCCGATTCGCAACAAACCACATAGATAAAAATAATGCAGTAACCACAGAGGTTAAGTATCTGGGCTCCATACCATGATACCACCTTTATCCAGAAGGAATGACATACACTAAGGGGCGCTACTCCCTAGAACCTTGCTGCATTCGTCCTGTTTCGACCATTTCCGGGGTGTGAGGCTCGACGAAGTCTCGTCCACAAAGCTACGCTTTCTACAAAAAGCCCTGCTTCGGGTCAAACAAAATGATCAACCTATGATCACAAAGATATAAGATCAAACAAATGATCATATCACAAATGATCAAACACTGATCATTTCACAGCAACACTCAGTATGCCACGTTACCAAATTGGGATATATCGCTGATAAATTTCAACTACATAACCTCTGAGCTCGTACGTCTCAGAGAAGGGTGTTAAGCTAAGAGAATAAATTCTCCGCCACCAACAGAAATGTATTTGAAAGAAATCAGCTTTATATCTCAAATTGTAACGTCAGACACACAATCCATACAAGTCTGTTCCGGGATCGAACAGAACCGAAGGCACTTCTCACGAAGCCCTTGCATTTCCGGATAATTTTCAATCACGTCAGGACTTCCCGTCACTAAGGGTGATAAAACCTCTAAATCGAAGATCAGTCGATGTAGAGTAACTCGACGGTAATCCTTCCGTTTTCAAAAATATCCGGTCTTCAACACCGGTCTTCAAATGCAATTCATAACGACGTATCACATATTCGGAATGGGTTATACGACCCCATGGTCCTTTCCCGGTTAACCCGAATAGTGAGCGTTTATTTAAAAACAAGTGTGGCATTCCAATTCATCCAATTCACAACAAATACCTACTCAAGGTAATTATTGATAGTCGGTTATTTAACTATCAATAAATATGCGCAACATCATCAGATTCCAAATAATTTTCCAAATTATTTATCTTCAAAAATATCTTTACTAGATATAGAATTTTCCACACTTAACCATTTGAAAACAAATTTCAAATATTCACATTTCATTTTATCTTTGAAGATAAAATCTCAAAACAGTTTATTTCATATTGGAAAAGCATTTCCATACTTATTTAATAATAAGTATTTCACAAATCTATTTATTTTCAACATTTGAAAATATTCGATATACTTAAATCAAATTAAGTATATACTCAATCTTTAAGGAAATCATTCTCTTTAAACACATTTGTTTGAGTCAAAACGAATGTTGCGTAAAACATCGTTACGACGACTCAAAATCACTAGTATAGGGATTCGGATTTTAATAGATATATAAATCCCAATACTTCATCAAAACATTTCCTTTCGGAAATCATTTACTATAACAACAGTGTTATAGTCCACCATTTCCTTAAATTGCTCGAAAACGTCTATTTCAACAAGAACTGTTGAAATCTATGTTTTCAATTCATAATACATTTTAAAACATTTTTAAAATGTTTAACTTCATTTTTAATATCCCTTCTTCGAAAATAAGTCCATTTTCCTTAACAATATATTCACTGTCCCAAAATCGTGAATATAATTCACTTAACTAAATTTCAGCCATCTCTACACGTTTTATTTCAATAAAGATTCGCTATCCAAAATCGCGAATATATCTTCTTTAAAAATCTTCTATATTTAATTTATCAAACTCCATCGATTTTGAATTTATAAAACAACGTTTATAAATCCTATTTCTATATTTTTTTAACAACTTTGATTTATAAATCTTCTTTATTAACGATCCGATCAATATTCCATTTAAAAGCAGAAATCCAATTTATAAGTAAATTTTCTTATAATCATTCATTCTACAACTTCATTCTTTATAAATCTAGAAATTTCATATCTTTACAATTTATAATTCTATACACTTCGTATCTTCACACTTTATAATTATAAATTTCATATCTTCACATTTTATAATTATAAATTTCATATCTCTTATAAAACTTATTTTAAAATTCCAATAACTTAAATTGATAAATATCAATTTGATACATCTTTTTATATACATTGGTTTAAGAATTCAAAAATCTCAACTTAAACCATTTCATAAATTTCTTAACTCTTTATTTCAAAAGAAATTACTTTTTTGTTAAAATTCACAAAATCTCAACTTTTATAACTTAAAAGTTTTAACGTTTATCTTTTTAAAGTAAATCAATTCAACAATTTAAATAAACGTATATTTTCAAAGATCACTTTTAAAATTTCACTTTTAAAATCAACATCGTTATTTTTAAATTTCAAAATTTGAATCCGATGATGCAACGCATCAATTAGTCAATCACAACAGTCAATATCATATCTCAACATATGACAACAGAATATATATCAACATCTGTAAATAAATAAATACAGTTGAGGAATCCAGTTGGATCCCTCCAACCTGTTTCCCTGCATCCAAAGATGTTAGCACAATACCAATTCCGCTCCAGTATGGAATTATCGCGGTATATAGGTTTTTATAAATCCGCTTACTAACGGCGCAATAGGGTCTCATCCGCTATACGAGGCGGGAAATCATCAATCCAGTATATACATATGCCAATATGTATATACTGCTATATATATAGATATATCCTATCATATCTAATATAACAATCAACACAAACAATCAAGTAATAACTGAAAATATTCCACATTCAATTTGAGTGAGAAAATCTCACCTTAGCTTTTTATTTTTGCAATCCAATCCAACTCTTCTTTCGTTTTCTCAGCTTTAACCTTGTATAAATATTTATACACTTTTATTAATATTCGAAATAATCCAATACCAATTACCCTTTCAAAAATTTTAATCAACTAATTTTAAATGATAGTTAAACCAACCTAGTTTACATTTCCTTTTCTGACCAAGTTATAAATTTTATAATAGGGTGTACATATATATTTAATTATTTGTTAGACAAAATTGTTTGAACTTAGGGTACATTTAAAATCCACTGTTTTGAAATTAACAATCTAACTTACTGTTTTCAAATAAACAATTTAAAATAAAGGTTAATACACCTTACTGTCTATTTTCTTCCCATTTAAAACTACATGTATACACATATACATAGAGTTTGAAAAACTTGTATTTATCACTTTTTTTTTCTAAAAGACAGTAGGCTAACATGTATATTTATTTTCTTTCCATTTTTTTTTTCCTTTAAATTAAATTTAAAACAAATAAATAAAACTGCTACCTCACGCATGCTCGAGATCACCAGATTCCGTCACCACTTAAACGAACCCATTTCTGCCTTAATAGCATCGTACTCGCTACGACCTTCAACGGCACATCCAAACGCGAGCCAACCCCTCGACGAAGTCGACTGCCTGCCTGAGGCCCACGCGAGCGCCCAGCTTCCCTTCCAGATTTCCACGCGACCCCAAATTGCCTTGACGAACTGCCATCGCGACATCCATGAATCGAACTCGCGAACCCATCGCGAACGCCTCGTCGGTCCAGATCAAATGACCATCCTACTCCCCTGCCGCAGCGCACGCGAGCTTGAATCCCCCAAAAACTCGATCGCGATAGCCAATCGCCTCAACCCTGACATGCCCTAAATCGCGACGCTGCACTTGGAGGCCTCGCCTCGTCGCCATCCTCTCAGACATGCCGTCGCATCGCGCTATTTTGATTACGAACGAATCGAATTTGATTTCTATTTTATTTTCGTGTTCGAACATTTTTTTTTTCTTTCGGCTATTGGATTTGAACTGATGGAAGAGGGAGAGGGTGGAATGAATTCGATTTCGAAGAGGGGTATTATGTTCTGCCATCAAAATTGAAGCAACTGTATTTCCTTCTTACTGCCTTTGAAATGATTTTGCGTGAGATTTTAAAAGAAAAGAGGGGACAAGAGAACGATGATTAAGCAGAGTAGGTCGACTTGTTCAGAAGTAGGGTGGCTGATGTTGACAAAATTTAAAATTTAAAATTCAATTTGAATTCGTTTAAATCTCCACGCGTTTATGTGTCGCACGTTCACACATCAACTCTGATAAATACGAAATTTGAAATCCCGTAATAATTCAACGTTACGAACCCAATGGAACTGGTTTCGTCGAATTCCGAGACTGTTTGAAAAATGACTATTTTATAAATATCGGTTCGAACGATCTGATTTCAAACTGAACAATTTACTCCTAAATTCGATTCTGAAGCTTCTATTATCTTCAGTGTTATTAATATAAAAATTAAAAGCTTTTGAAATATTTTTCTTCAACTGTAAATTGAAGATTTAAATTCTTATTCAACTTTCACTCGATTAAATTTTAAAGTTTAATCGCAGATTTCAAAATTATATCGGGGATTCAAATTAAATCATCGTTCAAATATTTAAAATAAATTAAATATTTTCAATTTAAATTGTCCGAAATTCTGGGTCGTTACAGACTTCCCCCCTTAAAAGAATTTCGTCCTCGAAATTACAAGTTAGGGAAAAAGGTCCTTAACTCGTCTACTATCTTCCACAATCTAATAGTTTTATCAATTTATCAAAACAAATCTCTCTACTAGAGATTCGTTATCAATTCAACTAAAATTTCCAACTTCAATTATAAGTTCTAAACAACATTGTTTACTTCAAAACCCAAATTCGAGTTTAAATTCAAATTTTAAACTTTCAAAATTTCTCAAAAATTTTCTAACACTCTAAATTTCCGAAAAATTTCGCCAGCGTCTCCTTTGCGCGGCTAATACGGTACGACTACAAAACGTCCCTACGGACTCTCAGATTTCAAAAAGAAAAAGAAAAAGCCAAGCGGCTAGAGAGAAATCATCAAAAACTCATATTAAACTCAAATACGTACCTTTTTCGAGCAATTCGAATTATCTGTGAAATAAATTTTCCAATCCCTTTATACACCTGTATATCCTACTAGCCATAATATCTAGTTATATATTCAAACCAATTTGCAAATTCTGTTACAAAAATTTCAATATAACTGCTTATATCATCATTACTTCACTATTGAAGTTTCATATTC
Source organism: Allium fistulosum (assembly GCA_030737815.1). Taxonomy (NCBI): domain Eukaryota; kingdom Viridiplantae; phylum Streptophyta; class Magnoliopsida; order Asparagales; family Amaryllidaceae; genus Allium; species Allium fistulosum. The sequence continues at coordinate 478,785,659 of CM060908.1, forward strand.
ATTCTCATTCAATTTCATATTTCCCATTCATTTGTATTTAGTTTACCATTTCAACTAAATTTTAATTCAATTTACTTTCAATTCTGAAATATTGAATTTTATCAATTATCTGTCATTTACAACTGCACTATCTTAAATTAGTTCCAATTACTAATTCATTCGTCTTCGATTCCAGTTTTATTCACTTTTGTTCGTTCCAAAATTTATTTACAATTCACTAGTTTGGTTTACAATTACTTATATCAAACTGGGTTTCCAATTCGAATTCAATTTACCTTCTTTTATAATCATTGAATTTAATTCGTTTCAAACTTATTCATTCGGTTAATATTCACTCAGCTTTACTTTCAAATTTTAGTTTAATACTTCACTCGTTTTCACAAATCAATTTCAATGCAGTCTTATTCACTTACAAATTCAAAAAAATGAATTTTTAACATTCAATTTCATACATCATAAATCAAATTCAATTCTGGTTCTATTCACTTACAAATTCATAATTACAATTTCATTCATATGTGAATTCATCTCTTTATATTCTTAATTCACATTAATAATTATCATTTGTTAAATGAATTTATTTTCAAATCTTTGGTTATTATTTTATTTCTCATTTTATAAGTTATATAACTTATACTTACTTTAATTCAACTTAAAATTCCTTAAGTTAAATTTATTCAATCTAAATTCACAACTTTGTATAAGTTATCAACTCATTTATTATTCTCATAAATACTTTTATATAGCATTCCAGAGTCTTAATAACATTCTCAAAACCATTTTGAAAACAATTCAAATTCCATTTGAATTTCCAAAACAAAAACCCAAATTTTCCAAACACTTTCCATTTAAAACAATTTGGCAGCAATTCCTCTTCCGGAAACCCGAAAATGAACATCAGTGATGCTGCAGTCATTACCGAAGTTATTTTCCAGCGACCGAAAAGAGTTTAGAGCTTTTCATCTCTTCAAAACATTTTTCAAAACCTTTGAAATTCATTTTCAAATCAAAAAGGATTTAAACTTTTCAAATCTCCAAAATTTTCAGATTCTTTTCAAAACATTTCCAAATACTTCTCTGGAATTCCGTTTCAATTTACAATTCACATTTATAATTTACATCTTAAATTTCATTCGTATGTGAATTTATTTCTTAACTTTGGAGTTACGATTCCAGTTTCTTATTTAATTTCAAGGATAATAGTTTAATGTTATCATTTCTAGCAACCATGCAACCATATACTATAGTAATTCATAGAAATCGTTTCTTTTCTATACAAAAATAGCTTTGGGTAAAATTATTTCATTTACCCTATTTAAAACAATACTGTGCCGAATTGTTCTATTCGAGTGTTTAGAGATCCCTATCAATGATCGTTAATTACTCGTATTGACCAGAATCCATATACCACTCAATAAATCAATCATCACAATATAAAACAATTTTATATTCAAATAACAAATACGCGCTCATATCTATTATTACACTCAACTCATTCTAGAGTACTGCTGACTCTATCTCTAATGAGTAACACCCAACAGAGCAGGGTTGTCGCTTAACCATATGCTCTGATACCACTTGTAACATCCCGAAAATTTTCGACTTTCGAAAATTCAACATCGATACTCACTTTATCGACTGCTGAGCCATCGAATGCCGGAAACCCGAAAAGTTATGGTTTTAAGAAAGAAGAAAAAGGTAGAAGAAGAAGATAGAAGAAAAAGAAGAAGAAAAACAACAAAACAACAACAGATACAGAACAGAGACAATATCAGAATCTCACATATCGCAGCGGAACAATATATAATAGATAAATGAATATCATTTAAAACAAAAGAATTATATCTGTTATTACATTACATCACATCATATCATCAGAGTCAATAAACAACAATGGACAGTTATATAACTTGTCCTCATACAGAATACACAGCGGAATAAATACTATCAGATACAAATACTACGTCTCGTCATCCAGCTTATCTCCAAAGCTCCAGAATATCCAGAATATCCTGATAATCTAACTCTAGACTGCCCGTGTGGAAATTGGTGGGCACCCAGAGTTTAGAAGGGAAACAATAAACTCCGAGTCAGTCATGGTGACTGGTGTGAGATCGTAAAACAGTTATTTATCTTTAAAATAAATAGCAGAGAATTTTAAAGTCAATTCGCAATGCTTTTGGAAAATGAAACTACCATAAGACCTCCCGCCACACACACAATGCAAACGCAGAATTGGAGGAGATTTCTTCTTATGATAGTCAAAGATGCTTACTACGCAGAATCAAATTCTTTTTGATATTATTATTAGTGCATAGTGTAGAAAACATTTCGAAAGTATAATATTAATCTTAGCCAGCATAGACATTTCGAACTATGCCTACTATAGCTACCATCCAAACAGTGGGGCGCCACCATAAGTGAATGATAGGTTCTACAACTAAAGCCGTACAAGTCACGTATTGTTTCTTTGGATTTCCAACAAATGGTCAGGCTAAGGAACTTCCTATCCACGATGGGTACGTCCCTGGAATAGACGACCCGAGAACCTAACCGGATCTCTGCCAACACAAGGCCGGGTTACCTCTGCAAAAATAGGTAACTACTGACACGCGTATGCCATCCCCCGATCGTCACCGATCTTCCCGAGGATCCCCGATTCGCAACAAACCACATAGATAAAAATAATGCAGTAACCACAGAGGTTAAGTATCTGGGCTCCATACCATGATACCACCTTTATCCAGAAGGAATGACATACACTAAGGGGCGCTACTCCCTAGAACCTTGCTGCATTCGTCCTGTTTCGACCATTTCCGGGGTGTGAGGCTCGACGAAGTCTCGTCCACAAAGCTACGCTTTCTACAAAAAGCCCTGCTTCGGGTCAAACAAAATGATCAACCTATGATCACAAAGATATAAGATCAAACAAATGATCATATCACAAATGATCAAACACTGATCATTTCACAGCAACACTCAGTATGCCACGTTACCAAATTGGGATATATCGCTGATAAATTTCAACTACATAACCTCTGAGCTCGTACGTCTCAGAGAAGGGTGTTAAGCTAAGAGAATAAATTCTCCGCCACCAACAGAAATGTATTTGAAAGAAATCAGCTTTATATCTCAAATTGTAACGTCAGACACACAATCCATACAAGTCTGTTCCGGGATCGAACAGAACCGAAGGCACTTCTCACGAAGCCCTTGCATTTCCGGATAATTTTCAATCACGTCAGGACTTCCCATCACTAAGGGTGATAAAACCTCTAAATCGAAGATCAGTCGATGTAGAGTAACTCGACGGTAATCCTTCCGTTTTCAAAAATATCCGGTCTTCAACACCGGTCTTCAAATGCAATTCATAACGACGTATCACATATTCGGAATGGGTTATACGACCCCATGGTCCTTTCCCGGTTAACCCGAATAGTGAGCGTTTATTTAAAAACAAGTGTGGCATTCCAATTCATCCAATTCACAACAAATACCTACTCAAGGTAATTATTGATAGTCGGTTATTTAACTATCAATAAATATGCGCAACATCATCAGATTCCAAATAATTTTCCAAATTATTTATCTTCAAAAATATCTTTACTAGATATAGAATTTTCCACACTTAACCATTTGAAAACAAATTTCAAATATTCACATTTCATTTTATCTTTGAAGATAAAATCTCAAAACAGTTTATTTCATATTGGAAAAGCATTTCCATACTTATTTAATAATAAGTATTTCACAAATCTATTTATTTTCAACATTTGAAAATATTCGATATACTTAAATCAAATTAAGTATATACTCAATCTTTAAGGAAATCATTCTCTTTAAACACATTTGTTTGAGTCAAAACGAATGTTGCGTAAAACATCGTTACGACGACTCAAAATCACTAGTATAGGGATTCGGATTTTAATAGATATATAAATCCCAATACTTCATCAAAACATTTCCTTTCGGAAATCATTTACTATAACAACAGTGTTATAGTCCACCATTTCCTTAAATTGCTCGAAAACGTCTATTTCAACAAGAACTGTTGAAATCTATGTTTTCAATTCATAATACATTTTAAAACATTTTTAAAATGTTTAACTTCATTTTTAATATCCCTTCTTCGAAAATAAGTCCATTTTCCTTAACAATATATTCACTGTCCCAAAATCGTGAATATAATTCACTTAACTAAATTTCAGCCATCTCTACACGTTTTATTTCAATAAAGATTCGCTATCCAAAATCGCGAATATATCTTCTTTAAAAATCTTCTATATTTAATTTATCAAACTCCATCGATTTTGAATTTATAAAACAACGTTTATAAATCCTATTTCTATATTTTTTTAACAACTTTGATTTATAAATCTTCTTTATTAACGATCCGATCAATATTCCATTTAAAAGCAGAAATCCAATTTATAAGTAAATTTTCTTATAATCATTCATTCTACAACTTCATTCTTTATAAATCTAGAAATTTCATATCTTTACAATTTATAATTCTATACACTTCGTATCTTCACACTTTATAATTATAAATTTCATATCTTCACATTTTATAATTATAAATTTCATATCTCTTATAAAACTTATTTTAAAATTCCAATAACTTAAATTGATAAATATCAATTTGATACATCTTTTTATATACATTGGTTTAAGAATTCAAAAATCTCAACTTAAACCATTTCATAAATTTCTTAACTCTTTATTTCAAAAGAAATTACTTTTTTGTTAAAATTCACAAAATCTCAACTTTTATAACTTAAAAGTTTTAACGTTTATCTTTTTAAAGTAAATCAATTCAACAATTTAAATAAACGTATATTTTCAAAGATCACTTTTAAAATTTCACTTTTAAAATCAACATCGTTATTTTTAAATTTCAAAATTTGAATCCGATGATGCAACGCATCAATTAGTCAATCACAACAGTCAATATCATATCTCAACATATGACAACAGAATATATATCAACATCTGTAAATAAATAAATACAGTTGAGGAATCCAGTTGGATCCCTCCAACCTGTTTCCCTGCATCCAAAGATGTTAGCACAATACCAATTCCGCTCCAGTACGGAATTATCGCGGTATATAGGTTTTTATAAATCCGCTTACTAACGGCGCAATAGGGTCTCATCCGCTATACGAGGCGGGAAATCATCAATCCAGTATATACATATGCCAATATGTATATACTGCTATATATATAGATATATCCTATCATATCTAATATAACAATCAACACAAACAATCAAGCAATAACTGAAAATATTCCACATTCAATTTGAGTGAGAAAATCTCACCTTAGCTTTTTATTTTTGCAATCCAATCCAACTCTTCTTTCGTTTTCTCAGCTTTAACCTTGTATAAATATTTATACACTTTTATTAATATTCGAAATAATCCAATACCAATTACCCTTTCAAAAATTTTAATCAACTAATTTTAAATGATAGTTAAACCAACCTAGTTTACATTTCCTTTTCTGACCAAGTTATAAATTTTATAATAGGGTGTACATATATATTTAATTATTTGTTAGACAAAATTGTTTGAACTTAGGGTACATTTAAAATCCACTGTTTTGAAATTAACAATCTAACTTACTGTTTTCAAATAAACAATTTAAAATAAAGGTTAATACACCTTACTGTCTATTTTCTTCCCATTTAAAACTACATGTATACACATATACATAGAGTTTGAAAAACTTGTATTTATCACTTTTTTTTCTAAAAGACAGTAGGCTAACATGTATATTTATTTTCTTTCCATTTTTTTTTTCCTTTAAATTAAATTTAAAACAAATAAATAAATCTGCTACCTCACGCATGCTCGAGATCACCAGATTCCGTCACCACTTAAACGAACCCATTTCTGCCTTAATAGCATCGCACTCGCTACGACCTTCAACGGCACATCCAAACGCGAGCCAACCCCTCGACGAAGTCGACTGCCTGCCTGAGGCCCACGCGAGCGCCCAGCTTCCCTTCCAGATTTCCACGCGACCCCAAATTGCCTTGACGAACTGCCATCGCGACATCCATGAATCGAACTCGCGAACCCATCGCGAACGCCTCGTCGGTCCAGATCAAATGACCATCCTACTCCCCTGCCGCAGCGCACGCGAGCTTGAATCCCCCAAAAACTCGATCGCGATAGCCAATCGCCTCAACCCTGACATGCCCTAAATCGCGACGCTGCACTTGGAGGCCTCGCCTCGTCGCCATCCTCTCAGACATGCCGTCGCATCGCGCTATTTTGATTACGAACGAATCGAATTTGATTTCTATTTTATTTTCGTGTTCGAACATTTTTTTTTTCTTTCGGCTATTGGATTTGAACTGATGGAAGAGGGAGAGGGTGGAATGAATTCGATTTCGAAGAGGGGTATTATGTTCTGCCATCAAAATTGAAGCAACTGTATTTCCTTCTTACTGCCTTTGAAATGATTTTGCGTGAGATTTTAAAAGAAAAGAGGGGACAAGAGAACGATGATTAAGCAGAGTAGGTCGACTTGTTCAGAAGTAGGGTGGCTGATGTTGACAAAATTTAAAATTTAAAATTCAATTTGAATTCGTTTAAATCTCCACGCGTTTATGTGTCGCACGTTCACACATCAACTCTGATAAATACGAAATTTGAAATCCCGTAATAATTCAACGTTACGAACCCAATGGAACTGGTTTCGTCGAATTCCGAGACTGTTTGAAAAATGACTATTTTATAAATATCGGTTCGAACGATCTGATTTCAAACTGAACAATTTACTCCTAAATTCGATTCTGAAGCTTCTATTATCTTCAGTGTTATTAATATAAAAATTAAAAGCTTTTGAAATATTTTTCTTCAACTGTAAATTGAAGATTTAAATTCTTATTCAACTTTCACTCGATTAAATTTTAAAGTTTAATCGCAGATTTCAAAATTATATCGGGGATTCAAATTAAATCATCGTTCAAATATTTAAAATAAATTAAATATTTTCAATTTAAATTGTCCGAAATTCTGGGTCGTTACAATCAGTCTCTAGCCTATATTAAAAATAGTTTTGGGAATTTTGGTCAAGAAATTGGAGAGATATATGTAAATAACAGTAAATGGTCGAGAAAATGATCATTTTTGACAATCACGGATTTAAAAATGGAGGATACGAATGGGTTCGTAGCGGCGATTGGAGATTTTTAGAAGCATTCGTATGTTGTTTAGTAGCATGGATTGTCGTAGGGAAGGAGATGATCGGAAATCATTCAAAAAATAATTTTCGACGAACGAGTGGTAGAGCGGAGATGTCGAGGAGGAGCCTAGGAGTGAGGCAGAGGGGATGACCGTGGCGGATTTTGCTATAGTGGCTTGTGCTGAGGGGATTTGGCTCGAGTAGGGTTTTAGGACTTTTTATTTTGGGGTTCGATTGTCTCGTCACTGGCAGGAAATGAAGGCATCGGACGCGATGCTGGGGGGCATGGAGTAGCGTACGGCGTGGCAGTTGCATTGGTGGAGGTGGCAGGCGCTTTTGTAGACGGCGGCGATGGGGGAAGTTTGATTTAGGTGTCACGTCATTTCTGGGTTCCAGGCTTCGAGTTTTGGGCGAGATGTTCAGATCTCATTTCAGATGGTCGGAGAGGTGGCAGGTCGGAGGAGGTGCGCATGATCAGGCGGAGCTAGTGAGGCTGTGGGCGAGGCGGCAGGTGGCTCGGGGTATGAGTGCACGTGTACGTGCACGTTCGTGCACATATGGGTTCCTGTGGTTGTTTTTGCAAATGAAAGAAATAGAGAATAGAGGAAGAAGAGGCACTGTAGGATATTAGGTGCGGGTTTTAGGGCTTTGGGCTCGGGCCGTTAAGTTAGGTGAGAACATATATATATATATATATATATATATATATATATATATATTTGTATAATTATATATATATCAACATGTTAAACTTTGAAGTTTCGTAAAGTGCTTGTTTTAAATTTGTTTTACCTGCGGATTTTTGCATTGCACTCGTATGGATGAGTACAACGTTATAGTGTGACCTGTTGATAGTATTGGCCAAGTATAAATTTATGAAATATTTAAATGGATAGGATTTAAATTATGTTATTAATAACATCATTTAAATTTATATACCCTAATTATGGATGTTTGTTTGGCCAAATAAATTATTGTTAAGTTAAATTGGATCGAATATGAAAATTGGACATCTGTTTAGCGGAATAAAACTCCGTTCCACTAATTAAATTTATTTGACAATTAATCAGCAGAATAAATCTCCGTTCTGCTATTTTATGGATTTGGACATTTGATTATATATCGTAAATTAATATGCCACTTTGAATAGTGATATATTAACCAATGATGGTTAACTGTTGGATTTATTTACATGATCATGGATTATGTAAATATCAGTTATTAACTTGGAAAGTTAAATCGAATAATATGGTAACTTATTTAAGTACCATGGTGATCGTTAAGCCTCCTTCGAATTTTAAAAATTAAAAATCTAGTTTGAAAGTTATATTAAGAATAATTATTTTTATTATAAGGTTTAAAGATAATTATTATTTAGTAATAAGATTTAAAAAGGTAATAACTTATTAATAATAATATTATAAAGATAATTTATAATTGATTTAATAATAATTTAAATATAATTATTTTATTAATATGGTTCTTAAAAGTTATTTCTAAAATGTTATTTAAGAATGTTTAATTACTATTTTAAAGTTATTAGTTATGTTTTAAAAATTCTTTAATTATATTTTTAATTATTTATTTTAAATGATTTAACTATACTTTAATTTTTAATTAAAGTTAAGTTATTTAATTATATTTATAGGTTAATTGATTAATTATCATATTAATATTAGTTAAGGTTAATTAATTACTATTTTAATAACGTTTTTAAGTTAATTAATTATTATATTAATATTGTTTTGAAGTTAACTTATTAAAAAAATAATAGTGCTGAAATTAATTTAATATATATTAAATTGATTCTAAAGTTATTATTTTAAATAAGATTTGATTAAAATGAAATATAAGGAAGTTTAAATAGTAATTTGTTATTTAAAGCTATTTTAAATAACTTATGGTTTACCAAGAGGACCTTGTTGACTTAAAGATTCTATTAATGAGTTAGATTAAATATGGGAAGAGTTTTATAAATGGCTTTGGATATTTATAAATAGATTTATAAATGAGTTTTAAAATCTGAGAGGAGAAGTTTTATAAATGGGGTTTTGAGATTTATGAAGAATGTTTATAATTAGATTGAAAATTTATAAAGAAGCTTTATAAATAAATTTGGAAATATTTATAAGATAAATAAATTTAGAAAAGATGGTTGATATTCATGGCGTAATTGGAGGGGCAGGGATTGCTTACATTTTACTATGGACTCATTGGGATAGCGATGCATCCATTAAGTAAATTGCGATCCATGATTGATATTAAACGATACTTTCAAAATTTATTTCTAAGAGTTTCAAGTTTCCAAGTTTTGAAAGTGAAATGGTTTGTGAATATAATTATACCATTGAGATAAGTATATGGTTATATTTTCTAAGTATCCAAAATATAGTGGTATGAGAATCTACTTATCCTGTTGAGATAAGTATGTGGAAGTGATTTCCAAGTATTTGAAATGTGATTTTAAATTAATGAAAGATTAATTTAAAGAGGCTTGGTGATTTCCATGGGAAATGTAATCTTTGTTTGAATGTTGTTTATTTGATAGTTAAATAACCGACTATCAAATCTTGGCCTAAATATGTAATCCTTATTAATTTCAGTGGTATATAAATATTACTTACTCAACACCGAAGGGTTTTAACTCTGGAAATATCTAGGGGAAACACGGGAATTGTGTGATACGGTTATCATCGGTGGTGCTATACTGTACATATAAACTCGTTTTGTTCTTCTAGGACAAATGTAAGGAGATCCATCCACTTAAACAGTTAGGGGGTGATCCCCACTCTTATGTATTGTCTGATTATTTCCTAAAGAACCGATATTGAGCATTCCGAAAATCGACGTTTGGTTTTGTGGAGCACTCGGGAAATGGAAGAGTGTACTCAAAATATGACTCGAACCCGTAACCACTCCAAAAATTATATATGGTTCTATAGAGGAGATTCGCGATATTTTGAGATGTTGGGATCCATGTGTGATTCCGAGACCCGTTGTGGTATGGGAATCCGGGTCTGATTCCAAGGTCTAACTGAGATGTGGGAATCTATGTGTGATTCCGAGACTCGTTGGGGTATTGGAATCCATGTGGGATTCCGTGATCTGTTTTGATGGCGGCGTGTGAGCTGGAATGCCGGACGTAGAATCATCAATGGGAATGACTAGAACCAGAGATAGGAGGCATGACCAGTAGGGTTGGCAAACATATAGGGTGTAGCCGGCTCCACCTAGATGTCACATATAGTTGTTATGCATCCATGAGTCGATGCACTCGGTCTTAGCAAGACCAGCTATGTTTTTCCTATGGTACATCACTATGGATGTATGCTACTTCGGAAGGATATCTCTGATCCTTGTGCAGGAGGACCATTCCTCAAAGTACTGAGGGCACCTCCATGGAAATCCTACACAATTAACGAATGTGCTTTATCGTTTCGATTATATACCTAGTATTGTTGTGATGTACAGTCGCAAGCATCACAACTATTTGATTATTATTATTTTCGCCCTTAGACATTATTATAATATCACTGGATTTTATGATATAAAAGGTTTTGGTTATCGTATGGTAAAACCCCATCTGTGTTTATGTGCGGCGTGGTCTTACGAGATACCTTTGTTTTAAAAGTTTTCTATAAGCTTTAAGAATCCATTTGATTGTTTTTCTCACGCTGGTTTCACCTGACTGACCGGGCATTGTTTTCCTATAATGCTCAGGTCTGACCGAAGCATATTTCCAGGTTTAGTTGGAGGATTTTGTAGCTTCAGGAGATGAATTGGAGGCCCGGAGACGTATTTACGTGCATGGTTATTTTTCCATTGCATTCATTGTTGTATTTATCAATAATTGTGAGGATAGGTTTTTATAACTGTCCGTGTTGAATAGGTTAATATACTCTGATTGATGTCTGTACATACATATATCACAGTTTTGTTTTTGTGTAAAGATTTATTATATATTATTAGATTATTCGTTCCGCTGTGAGATTCTATGTTGTTTATTTTCTTCTTGTCTTCTTTCTTCAATCTTTTTCCCTAACTATCCGCCTTTCCGTTCATTATGAGGTTGGACATGTGTGGTTTATTGTCAGCTTAAACTGTACGGAAAAGTGGGTCATTACAGTTGGTATCAGAGCTTAGGTTAAGCGAACACCTAGGCTTTGGTGGGGTTTACTCATTTGAGATAGGGTAAGTGAGACCCTAGGATGAGTTTGAGAGTATATATATAAGAGCGCATATTTGTTAGTGATATAAAAACATTTTATATTTTTTTGTTTCATCTGTTGAGTGGCTTAAGAATTCTGGTCGATGCGTTTGGCCAACATTATCGATAGGAATTTCTAAAACACTCGAACAAGACCAAACTGACACAATATTGATTTTAAAATGGGTAAACGAAATAATTTTACCTACAAATATATTTTTTATATATAAAAGAATAATTTTTCAAAGAAAATTTAATATAGTTATTCTTGGTTGTTTTATTGATAGGAAATGATAATATTCCATCATTATCATCTGGGATTTGATCGGTCATGCTCGCCCATTTCTGAGCATTGACTACCATCGGTTAATCTATCTTGAATCTTCCTTTTTGATATCTGGATTGGGTAGATAGGAATTTTGGAAACACTGAAAACGAATACCTTGAGAATTAAGTTTCACAATTTGAATATGAGGCGTTCGTTGATAATGTTGGGTAAAAATTTAATTTCCGGGGGTGTTTATTTAAAAGAAAATTTGAATATTTTAGAATGAATATTTTAGAAATGATTTTATATAAAGGTTTATTTGATAAAATTTAAGTTTTAATAAATGTTTTTTATTTAAAAGGAATTTAGAATATTTTGAAGTAAATATTTTAAAACCGATTGAATATAAAAGTTGGTTGTTTCCGAATTGGGGTTTTATAAAAGAAGTTATTTAAAGAAAACATAAATATTTTTGCAATAAATATTTGAGAAATGATTTCCTTTAAAAGGAGATATTTTATTTTTGATTTTACTTAAAAATGTGTGTATAAATAAAAGGAATTCATGAATTTAAATTTCGGTGATTTTGGAAAAATGGTTTTTATGGTTTACAGGTTAATAATAGTAATTGAGAATGTCCTTGGGATAAAAACATTTCTATGTGGGCAATTGCTACCTTTGGGATTTTGCTGTATAAATTTTTTGATAAAATAAATTTTGATTTGATTTCAGAAGTATGATTTGATTTACCATAGAGTAAATATGTATATAATCATTTTAAATGATTTGTGGAAAAAGAAAAATAGTTTTATTTGAGATAGTTTTAGAGTATAAATGATTTTGGAAATGGCAATAATAGCTATTTAAAAAAATATTTTAAGTATAATCTTTTTAAAAGAGAATTTAAGAAGAAAGAGGTATATTTTCTTTGGATTGGTTCGGGAAATGAGTCTCGATTTGTTTTGTGGTGATCAGAATTATCTTCTAAGTAACAATCGGATGTTTGCTTAGGCGAATGATATTATGCACTTAGTAAATTATTCTCTTTATCATTGTACGGTCGGAACAAGTTCGTATCCGAGCGAATCCAAAGCAAATTGGAATTGGATATTTCATTGAAATATTTCGCTGGAAATATATTTATGATATTGTTTCAAAATAGGTTTGAAAGAAAGAAGTAGTTTTAATTAACTAGTTCGAGTGGCTCGAAAATAACTAAAATTGGGTAAGGGATTTATTCGGATGGTAAACATTTCTCTTGAGTATTATTCTTATTGTAAGGAAGTATATGATACTACTTGGTAGTACCCAGTTCCTTGGTATAATTTTGCAGTTAATCGAGCTACATATATATATTCTATGGATTAAAATATATGTATTATTCAAAATGGTGCTTTGAATAAAACCTAGGTGTTTAAAATTCTTAAGTGAATTCAAAATAAAGATTTAAATCTAATAGTTGGGTATACCCTTAGGGTATGATAGGGAATTTTATAAATTTTGCAATTTAAGCTGTGCTTTATGAAAATGTTTTCATAAATAATTTAGTAATAATAGAATTGGTATTAAAAACAACCAATTAGATAAGTGCGAAGGTGGACATAGACCATTTCTCTTTTCATATAGTTTTGATCTAATATTCGAGTACAAGGCTTTAAGGTGTTTCACACCTTTCCAAATAAGGATCTATTACTCGATTTCCGACGGCGAGCACTTGATGAGGGTTTTTGACATGGAACAAAGATTTTCGATCATAGTTTGTGGCTATGTAAGGAGAATGGAGGATTCTAATCAAGGAGCCTGATCAGGGTCTGCACTAGTAAATCGGGTGAACGATACTGTTTTGGAAGTGGAGTCATGTATTCGAGTAGTGATCGAATCAGATTCTGTATATAAATGATCTATGAACATCATGCGGGCTTATGAATAGTATTTGTTCTTATGGTCGAATTTCGGGGGCGAAATTCTTTTTAAGGGGAGAGAATGTAATGAACCATATTTTCGGGTCTTCGAATTTGAATATTTAATTTATTTAAATATTCGGATTTGAATTAAAGTATAATAAAATCTATGTTTCAAATCTAGATCTGTATTTTGATGACATATTTTTAATTTAATTTATAGGATTTTTCCATAATCTTTAATTTGAAAATAATAATATTTTCGTTTGACGCGTTTTGCGCTAAACGTTGTTACTTTTAAAATTTTACAGAATTTAGTAACATGTCTATTTTATTATTGCTTTATGATCATGTAATATCGTTATATGCGATCGTCTTTGGTTTTCTGTCATTCGCGATTCATAATCGAACGCGCTCCGTTGTGGCGGGGTACCGATATATATATATATATATATATATATATATATATATATATATATAATCAAACATACATAAACCCACAGTACACTGCCCATCCTCCATAGCCACCCTATTGTCTCAGCATGCCTTCCCAACAGTCTTTTGGATTCTTTGTTCCCTCCTAGAATTTTGATCACCTATATATATATATATATACACACACACACATAAATATATATATATATATATGTATGCAGACACTCAGAAAGAAATTAAAAAGGAAATCATTCCCTCTATTGCCTCACTCTACCATGGCAATGCTCAATAGTTCTCATTTTTTTACCTGTAACTCGAAAATATAGCCATCTCCTCCATTTAAAAACCGATTCGTCCCAAACCGTGAAGTTTTAGCCAAAACTCCAAACTAGTATGTTATTCGTATCGGTCTCTAATATATTTTAAAAATAGTTTTGGGAATTTTCATCGATAAATTGGAGATATAACTGTAAATAACAATAAATGGTCAAGAAAAGGATCGTTTTTTACGAACACGAACTTACGAACGGAGGATACAGATGGGTTCGTAGCGGTGATTTGAGATTTTTAGAAGCGTTCGTATGTTTTTTAGTAGCATGGATTGTCATAGGGAAGGAGATGATCGGAAATCATTCAAAAAATAATTTCCGGCGAACTTGTGGTCGACGGGTCGAGCGGAGATGTTGGGGAGGAGCTTGGGAGTGAGGCGTAGGGGATGACCGTGGCGGGTTTTGCTCTAGTGGCTTGTGCTGAGGGGATTTGGCTCGAGTGGGGTTTTAGGGATTTTTATTTTGGGGTTCGGTTATCTCGTTGCTTGCAGGAAATGAAGGCATCGTACTCGACGCTGGGGGGCATGGAGGTAGCGTACGGCGTGGTGGTTGCATTAGTGGAGGTGGCAGGCGCTTTTGTGGACGGAGGCAATGGGGGAAGTTAGATTTAGGTGTCACGTCATTTTTGGGTTCCAAGCTTCGAGTTTTGGACGAGATGTTCGGATCTCGTTTCAGATGGCCAGAGAGGAAGGTGGCAGGTCAAAGGAGGTGCCCGTGATCAGTCGGAGCTGGTGAGGCTGTGGGCGAGGCGATAGGTGGCTTGGGGTATGCATGCACGTGCACATGCACGTTCATGCACATACTGGTTCCTATGGTTGTTTTTGCAAATGAAAGAAATAGCGAATGGAGGATGAAGAGGCACTGTAGGATATTGGGTGCGGGTCTTAAGGCTTTGGGCTCAACCCATTTAAGTTAGGTGAGAATATATATATATATATATATATATATATATTTGTTTAATTATATATATATATTTGTTTAATTATATATATATATATATTTGTTTAATTATATATATATCAGCATGTTAAACTTTGAAGTTACGTAAAGTGTTTGTTTTAAATCCGTTTTACCTGCAGATTTTTGCGTTGACTCGTATGGACGAGTACAACGTTATAGTGTGACCTGTTGATAGTATTGGCCAATTTATGAAATATTTATACATATAGGATTTAAATTATGTTATTTTAATTAATAACGTCGTTTAAATTTATATACCTTAGTTATGGATGTTTGTTTCGCCAAATAAATTATAGTTAAGTTAAATTGGATCGAATATGGAAATTGGACATCTGTTTAGCGAAATAAAACATCGTTCCGCTAATTAAATTTATTTGACAATTAATCAGTAGAATAAATCCTCATTCTGCTATTTTATGGATTTGGACATTTGATTATATATCGTAAATTGATATGCCACTTTGGATAGTGATATATTAAACAATGATGGTTAAGTGTTGGATTTATTTATATGATCATGGATTATGTAAATATCTGTTATTAACTTGGAAAGTTAAATTGAATAATATGGTAACTTATTTAAGTACCATGGTGATCGTTATGCCTCCTTCAAATTTTAAAAATTAAAAATCTAGTTTGAAAGTTATTTTAAGAATAATTATTTTTATTATCAGGTTTAAAGATAATTATTATTTAGTAATAAGATTTAAAAAGGTAATAACTTATTAATAATAATATTTAAAGGTAATTTATAATTGTTTAAATAATAATTTAAAGCTAATTATTATTAATATGGTACATAAAAGTTATTTCTTAAATGTTATTTAAGAATGTTTAATTATTATTTTAAAGTTATTAGTTATGGTTTAAAAATGCTTTAATTATATTTTTAATTATTTATTTAAAATGATTTAACTATACTTTAATTTTTAATTAAAGTTAAGTTATTTAATTATATTTATAGGTTAATTAATTAATTATCATATTAATATTAGTTAAGGTTAATTAATTAATATTTTGATAATGTTTTTAAAATTAATTAATTATTATATTAAAAATGTTTTGAAGTTAACTTATTAAAACAATAATAGTGCTGAAATTAATTTAATATATATTAAATAGATTCTATAGTTATTATTTTAAATAAGATTTGATTAAAATGAAATAGAAGGATGTTTAAATAGTAATTTGTTATTTAAAGCTATTTTAAATAACTTATGGTTTATCAAGATGACCTTATTGACTTAAAGAGTCTATTAATGAGTTCGATTAAATATGGGAAGAGTTTTATAAATGGCTTTGGATATTTATAAAAAGATTTATAAATGAGTTTTAAAATCTGAAGAGGAGAAGTTTTATAAATGGGGTTTTGAGATTTATAAAGAATGTTTATAATTAGATTGAAAATTTATAAAGAAACTTTATAAATAAATTTGGAAATATTTATAAAATATAGAAATTTAGAAAAGATGGTTGATATTCATGGCGTAATTCGAGAGGCAGGGATTGCCTACATTTTACAATGGATTCGCTGGGATAGCGATGCAACCATTGAGTAAATTACGATCCATGATTGATATTGAAAAATACATTCAAAAATCTATTTATAAGAGTTTCAAGTTTTCATCTTTTGAAAGTGAAATGCTTGTGAATATACTAATAACATTGAGATAAGTATATTGTTATATTTTCTAAGTATCGAAAATATAGTGGTTTGTGAATATACTTATCCTGTTGAGATACGTATATGGAAGTGATTTCCAAGTATTTGAAATGTGATTTTAAATTAATGAAAGATTAATTTAAAGAGGCTTGGTGATTTCCATGGGAAATGTAATCTTTGTTTGAATGTTGTTTATTTGATAGTTAAATAACCGACTATCAAATCTTGGCCTAAATATGTAATCCTTCTTAATTTTGGTGGTAGGGAAATACTCCCTACTTAACACCGAAGGGGTTTAACTCTAGAAATATCTAGGGGAAACACGGGAATTATGTGGTACAGTTACCATCGATATTGCTATACTGTACATATAAACTCGTTTTGTTCATCTAGGACAAATGATAAGGAGATCCGTCCACTTAAACAGTTAGGGGGTGATCCCCGCTTTTACGTATTGTCTGATTATTTCCTAAAGAACTGATATTGAGCATTCCGAAAATCGACGTTTGGTTTTGTGGAGCACCCGGGAAATGGAAGAGTGTACTCATAAGAGATGACTCGAACCCGTAACCACTCCAAAAACCATATATGGTTCTGTAGAGGAGATTCATGATATTTTGAGATGTTGGGATCCATGTGTGATTCCGAGACCCGTTGGGGTAATGGAATCCGAGTCTAATTCCAAGGTTTAACTGAGATGTGGGAATCTATGTGTGATTCCGAGACCCGTTGGAGTATTGGAATCCATGTGGGATTCCGTGATCTGTTTTGATGGCGGTGTGTGAGCTAGAATGCCAGACGTAGACTCATCAATGGGAATGACTAGAACCAAAGATAAGAGGCATGGCCAGTAGGGTTGGCAAACATATAGGGTATAGCCGACTCCACCTAGATGTCAGTTATAGTTGTTATGCATCCATGGGGCAATGCACTCGGTCTTAGCAAGACCAGCTATGTTTTTCCTATGGTACATCACTAGGGATGTATGCTACTTCGGAAGGATATCTCTGATCCTTATGCAGGAGGACCGTTCCTCGAAGTACTGAGGGCACTTCCATGGAAATTCTACATAATTAGAGAACGTGCCTTATCGACTTTCGATTATATACCTAGTATTGTTGTGATGTACAATCACGAGCATCACAACTATTTGATTATTATTATTTTCGCCTTTAGACATTATTATAATATCACTGGATTTTATGATATAAAAGGTTTTGGTTATCGTATGGTAAAATCCCGTCTGTGTTTATGTGCGACGTGGTCTTTCGAGTTACCTTTGTTTTGAAAGGTTTTTTTAAGCTTTAAGAATCCATTTGATTGTGTTTCTCACGCTGGTTTCACCTGATTGACCGGCCGTTGTTTTCCTATAATGCTCAGGTCAAACCGAAGCATATTTCCAGGTTTAGTTGGAGATTTTTGTAGGTTCAGGAGATGAATTGGAGGCCCGAAGACGTATTTACGTGCATGGTTATTTTTCCATTGCATTCATTATTGTATTTATCAACAATTGTGAGGATATGTTGTTATAACTGTCTGTGTTGAATAGGTTAGTATAATATGATTGATGTCTGTATATACATATATCACAGTTTTGTTTTTGTGTAAAGATTTGTTATATATTATAGATTATTCGTTCCGCTGTGAGATTCTATGTTGTTTAGTTTCTTCTTGTCTTCTTTCTTCTTTCTTTTTCCCTAACTATCTGCCTTTCTGTTCATTTTGGGTTGGACATGTGTGGTTTATTGTCAGCTTAAACTATAAGGAAAAGTAGGTCGTTACATTACTAATACTCGTGATTACTGAAAGAGAGCCCGCACTAATTTTCATAGTACCCTAGTAGGCTAACGATTCAGTTTGGTAGTTCCTTGGCCATTGATGTGTTGAGGTGTTGTACTCATCATCTTCATAAATAGATTGACCCTGAAAGGAGGCATACTACATGTGTTTAGGTGATAGTGGATCTGATCAAGATTCCTCTCCTTCTTCTTCTGGTTTTTCTTGAAGAATATTTTTGCCTCTATCATGAGCAAAAGTTCCAGCACTATGTTACGACCTATGAGGCTTAGGGACAGGAGTATGTGACGAAGGGGGTGCATAAGAAGGAGATAAAGATGATATAGAAGAAGATCTTCCATAGACTTTTCTCATAACCTTGCCCAAAGTGGATACAACATTTTCATAGTTTTCTAAAGCTTGGTCATGCGTCTCAAAAAAAAACCTCTCCAAACCAATCATTTTCTTTTCTAATGATTTTTGATTCATTGTGATTGTAACGACCTAGAATTTCACTGTTTTGATTTGCGAATATTTAATTAATTTTTAAATATTAAAATAATTGATTTTATAATGGAAATAAAACTCTTTTAAACAATGAATATAATGGTAAAATAGATTTCAAATTTGTTTATAAAAATATTTAGTTCGAAGAAAGATCGAAAATTTGATCGGAATTCGTTTTTCGAATTTTCGTCGGCTAAGGTTATCGAAAATGTTGTGAACTCTTTAAAATAAGTATACACATTTGTAAATAAGTTAGTATATGTATATATGTGTGTATTAGTGTGTGTGTGTGTATGTGTTCATACCTAATTATATAAAGTTTAAAACAAATATATAAATGTCACATCATTATAAACATTAAGTACAAAGAGTATTTAAACATGTTTGCATGGAAATGAAAGAGCGAACATGGGTGTGGGTATGAGTACATGAGGTGGAGGAGGCTAGCTGAGGTGGCAATAGGGTAGTGGAGGGTAAAGGAAAAGGGCATTTAGGTAATTTACTTTTTCTCTTGCTTATAAATAGCCCTTCACTTCTTCATATTTTTCCTCCTCTTTAATTTACCATATCTTCCTCATCTATTATCCTAATGGAGAAAGTCTTCTCGAAATCGTAGAAAAGTCCAGTGTCTACAATTTTCATTTGCATGACTTCTTCAAATTTTGAGCTAAGGCATGTCAAAATATCATTTCTTTGCAGAGTCTTTTCGTACCCATATTTTCAAGTCTGAAAATACTTCTTCTTCTTTTGACCATATCTCCCTCAAAACAAACCCAAATTGAGTGATTCATTTTTTCAAATGGTAGAGAAGAGAATTTATAAGAACTTTATGTCTGATAATTTCTCCAAATTCCGAGAGTAACGTAGCCAAAAATCTAGAAGAAGATGACTAAATTTTAGGTCCAGTTTTGTGAATTGAACATTATCCGAAGTCCTTCTACCACTCCAAAACAAGTCCTCACCTCACCTATACATGTCGTGCTTGAGCCATACTCTACCATGGACGAGCCTATTTCCATGTTTTAAGTTAAAAGATCAAGTTTTGCGTTGTTCTAAAGTTATTTCAAGTTTTCAGAAGGGTTTCACAAATTTTTCGATGAGTAAACTTCTAACTTTTGGAAAGATTTTGCATGTGCATATATGATGGTTATATGTTATTTATATATGATGTTAATGTTTGGATTATGATATGGTTTGGATGTATATGTATGTGATAGCTTAGGTTTTAGCATTTGACTTGAATCGATGGGTTAAAGTGATGTGTTTGGATTTAAAGTTATGATCTTTGTGATGCTTGGTGATGATATGATTTAGTATCCATAATCTTGGATATATATTTATATGGTTTGGAAGTTAGAACTTGAGATGTCGAAAAGGACTTGAGATCCATTTTGAAAATCAAATCGTTTACTGTTTTGATTTAGTAAATGTTTTGTTTTATTTTATTTTAGTTAAAGTCTTTAAAACTCTTTTAAATTATGTTTTAAAAGTAAGCAAAAGTGAAAAGTTATAGTTTTGGATGGTAACTTAGAAAAGTAATTCTAAGTCATTACATCTATAGCGATAGTTGTTATGGATGTAGTTCGGGGAATTTAAAGATTTTCAAGTTTTAAAAGTGTTTCATTTAAATGTTGTCGAAAAAAGCATTTTCGAACTAAATTAGTAAGCATATAAGTTAATTATTACTTAATTAAGTATGTTTTGATAATCAATTAATTTATTAATTAAGAATAATTATTTACTAATTAATTAGCAATTAATTTAAGTAATTAGTAATTAATTAGTATTACTTGACTGAGTTTATTAATTAATTAAGGAAGTTTTAATAAATATTTAATAAGGTTAAGGGATAATAAAGTATTAATTTTTATATTAATTATTATTTAATTAGAGGTTAATTATTATTTAATTGGAGATTAATTAAGGTATAATCATTAATTAATTATGACTTAATTAAGGCTAATTAAGGTTTAATAATGATTTAATTTTTATTTAGTAAGATGTAATTAAGCTTTAATTTATAATTTAATTAAAGATTTAATTAATTAAAGTTATTTTAAACTTTATTGGTTATGTTTTAAGTGGATTTTCTTTTATAAGTGAATTGATTTTCAATCAAGACATCTCTTGTCCATAACAATTAGAACCAAACGAATGTGAATGAGTTAACTAAGTTGAATAGAATTATGTGGACATCCATTTAGCAGAATAAAACACTGTTCTGCTAAATTGTAAATTGTTTAATTATATGGACGTTCATTAACAGAATAAATCCCCGTATGTTATTTTAGTAACTTGGACATTTACTTATATGATCGATTGTTATTGGCTAATTTCATTATACATATCTGCTTGTTATGTAAATACCTATGTTATGACTTGAAAAGCAAACTCAGTTAAATGAGAACCATTATGGTCCCTAAACTTCTTTCCGATTAAGGCCAATCATACTTAATAATGCTTTTAAGTTAAGTAATGATTTTAGTAAAGATGCTTTAAATAATCGTTTCGTTTATGAAAGGAAGTTAATTGATTAAATGTATTAAAGAAGTTTTGTTTTAAATAAGGATAATTTATAAAAGATATTTTATAAATGATTTAGATATTTATAAAAGTAGTTTGATAAAAGGTTTTGAATACTTATAAAGAAATTCTATAAAAGGATTTTGGAGATTTATAAAGAGTTATATAGATGGTTTTGATATTTATAAAAGAGTTTTGTAAATTAACTTGGTGGTTTATAAAGAGTTTTGTAAGTGGGTTAGGAATTTAAGTAAAGGAGATTTCATTAACAATAGAGATTTGTTAAAAGGATTTATTGAAGGAAATTTATAAAAGAATTTGAGATTTGATTTCCTTTAACCGACCTTCTTAATTCTAGTGGTGTGGACGTTCGTTTCACACTTAACACTGAAGAAATATTGTTTGAGGTTATCTTTATCTCCAATTTAAATAACATTTTGTTTTTATCCTTTGATATGACTTTGAAATAAGAAATCTTTCACAAATATTTTGTGCATATACTTATGTCAGTGAGATAAGTATATGAATGTTTTGATAAATGTTTTGGAAAGAGATTAAAATAAATGAAAGATTTATTTTTAGGCTTAGTGATTGCTATGGATAAGTAAATCCCTGAATTTGTTGTTGTTTGTTTATTTGATAGTGAAATAACCGACTATCAAATCTTGACATGTTTTGACTCAGGAAGTATGATTGTACATTTGAGTTCCCTAGTGAGGACTTGAATACTTGTTGTATACTTCCAAAAGAACAAGGAATGAGTCAACCAGGAATTATCGTTGCTGGTTTGGAGAGACTGAGATCAGATATGTTATCCGAAAACCACTCTGAACTAACATATGCATTCAAATGGAAGACATCTTGAAGATGATTGAAGATGATGCTCCTTAAAGAGCCTTTGGTTTCGTTCAGACCCAGAACGAACTTGTATGGATGAATGCTAGCATTGCATTTCTGCCTGGGCGCGGTGTTAGCATTCCAAGATGAATTGCTAAATGTTAAGAGCGTAGCCTTTTAAGCCTCACATCCCAGTAATGGTTAAAATAAGGTAGTTGCAACAGGGCCAAGTGGGTCGCACCCATTAGGGTATGACCATCTCAAGGTCTAGTGTCGATATCTCTATGTATATTTCGGGCGCATCTTTGGTTGTTGATCGCAACCAATGTGCGATCATATTCGGTGCTACCCAGTTCAGGGGTAGGCCAGTCTTGTGTTGGCAAGGGTCGAAAGGTTTTAGATCCCACTGTACATTTTATCTAGAGGTGTTCAGATTTTAGGAAGGTCGTCCCTTACCTTTCCATTTGTTGGAAATGCATTCTCCAATACGAGCCTACAATTTTTGATTGTATATCTATTATTGTTGTTAAGTACACACATCACAGCTACTTGGTTGTTAAATACTTTAAACCCTAGACATTATTATAATATTATTCGATTTTTAAAATATAAAATGTTTTAGTTATTGTAAGGCAAAAATCTTACCCTGTAGTGCGGCATGGTATTACAAGATATTTTTGATATAAAAGGGTTTTATAAGTTATAATAAAGTTCCTTGTGATTTGAGTTTCACACGTTGGTTTTACCAGACTGACTTGAGCGTAGTTTTCTTATAATGCTAGCTGGATTCTTTGGAGCTTTCAGGAGATGAGCTGGATTCTCCAAGATGTATTCACGTACCTTTAAATCCTCTATTGTTTAATTGTTCTTGATGTCTGTTAGTTGTATTTATCAAATTGTAAGGATGGCATGTTATAACTGTCCATCTGTTAATAGGTTAATACACTCTAATGTCGTGTATAATAAAGATGGTTTCTTTTTGTAAAGAATTGTTCATATTATATATTACTTGTCATATTTTGTGAGATTATGTTCTATCTTTTCTTTCTTCACTACAAATGACCTGTCTTTCGGACACTTAAATGATCAGCACATGAATACTGAGAATGTATTATATGTCATTTTTAGGTGTAAGAAAGGCAGGTCGTTACACGTGGTATCAGAGCGTAAGGTTAAGAGAGAACCTTGACTTTGGTGGGGCAATCCATTAAGAGATAAGGTAATGGAATGCCTTATTAAGAGTTTGAGTGTATATTATATGTGAGCGTGTATTTGTTAGTGATATAAAAATGTTTTTTATTATGTTGTAGGATCTGTTGAGTAGCTTATGAGATCTGGTCGACGTGCTTGATCAACGTTGTCGATAGGATTCCTAAACACTTAAATAAGACCAACTGACATAGTATTGTTTTAAAATTTGGTAAATGAAATAACTTTACCCAGGATATATTTATATAAAGAATGATTTTCAAAATTAGTATAGTATGGTATAGTTATTTGAAGTATAGGTTGTTAAGAGATAATAGTATTTTATTCTTATCATTTAGGGTTTGTTTAGTCATGTCGTCCAGTTTGAGCTTTGACTATAATTAGTGTGTATAGGTAGCTTCCCTTTTTATGATATGTGTTGAGTAGATAGAAATTGGGAAAAACATTGAAACGAACACCTAGGGAATTAAGTTTCATTATTTGACTATAAGGCGTTCGATGTTAATGTTGGGGTAAAAATTGATTTAATGAAAGATGTTTATAAAAAAAGAGTTAGAATATTTTAAAATAAATATATGAAAAATGGTTTTATAAAGGTTGATCTTATAAAACGAATTTTTAAGATGTGTCTTTTGATTGAAAAGAATTAAGTAGGACACTTAAGGACTTAAATCTTGTGGCTTTTGAAAATGATTTTCAAGGTTTTAAAAGTAATAATAGTATTATTTGAAAGAAATTTGGTTCAAGAATTAAATTTTTGGGAGTGAAAATATTGGTTAAGAAGTACTTTCTTTGGATTGGTTTAGGGGAATGTGTCTCGACTTGTTTTGTGATAATTGGAATAATCTTCTAAGCGATGATCAGATGTTTTCCTAGGTGAATGTTATAGTGCACTTAATAAATTACTCTCTTTATCATTGTACAATCGAAACAAGTTCAAAGTCGAATGAACCCAAAGCAAGTAGGTGATAAACGTTTTGTTGGAAAATGTAAAGTATTGTTTCAAAAATGAGATTTTGAATTAAAAAATATTTTTAAGTTAAATAGTTTGAGTGGCTCAAAAATAACTTAAAAATTGGGGAAGGGATGTGTTCGGATGGTAAGCACTTCTCTTGAGTATTACCCTTCTTGGTAAGAGAATGTACGATGCTGTTTGGTAGTACCCAATTCCTTAATATTATTTTAGGGTTACTCGGGCTATATATATATATATATATTCTATGATTAAAATATAGAGTTCTATTTCAAAAAGTTTCTGAAATAAAACCCGAGTATTTGAATCTTGAGTTTTCTTAAGGAAACAAATTCAAAATGGAATAGTTGAATCAGATAGGATTATATACTCTCAAGATATAGTGGAGTACTATACAAGTTAAACATAAGTCAGTTTATGAAATGTTTTCATAAATATATTTAGTGAAAATAGGATTGGTATAAGTGAGAACCAATTAAATAAGTGCCTAGGTTGGACGTACATTATTTCTCCTTTTCATATAGTTTTGATCTAAGATTCGGGTACATGACTTTGACGTGTTCCACACTATTCCGAACAAGGATCTATTACTTGATTTTTGACGACGAGTACTTATGGGACCAATTTTTTCTATCATAGTACATTATTATGTAAGGAGAACAAAGGTTCCTAACCAAGGAGCCTGATCGGAGTCCACACTAGAGAATCGGGTGAGCGATACAATTTCGGAAGTAAAGTTATGTATTCAAGTAGAGATCGAATCAAAATTAGCATATGAATGATCTATGTACAATCAAAAGAACTGATGGATAGTGTTGAGTGTTTTCTAGGATAGTTGAGTGTAATTTTGGGGATAAAATTCTTTTAAGGGAGGAGAGAGTAACGACCCGGAATTTCACTGCTTTAATTTGCGAATATTTAATTAATTTTAAATATTCAAATAATTGATTTTAATGGAAATAAAAATCTTTTAAATAATGAATAATAATGGTAAAATAGTTTTTCAAATTTTTTTATAAAAATATTTAGTTTGATGAAAGATCGAAAATGTGATCTGAATTTGTTTTTCGAATTTTTGACTTTTCGTTGGTTAAAAGTTATCGGAAACGTTGTGAACTCTTTAACATAAGTATACACATTTGTAAATAAGTTAGCTATGTATATATGTGTGTATTAGTGTATTTATATATGTATTCATACCTAAGTATATAAAATTTAAAATATAAATATAAATGTCACGTCATTAGAAACATTAAGTACAAAGAGTACTTAAACATGTTTGCATGGAAATGAGAAGAGGGAAGAAGGGTCTGGATATGAGTACATGATGTAGTGGAGGCTAGGTGAGGTGGCAAGAGGGTAGGGGAGGGTAAAGGACAAGGGCATTTAGGTAATTTATTTTTTCTCTTTCTTATAAATAGCCCTTCACTTCTTCAAATTTTTCCTCCTCTTTAATTTATCATATCTTCCTAATATCTTATCCTAATGGAGAATTTTTTTTGGAAACCATAGAGAATTCCTGTGGCTACAACTTTCATTCATACCACTTCTTCAACTTTTGAGCTTAGCCATGTCAAAATATCATTTCTTTGTAGAGTGTTTTCGGACCCATGTTTTCAAGTCCAAAAAAACTTCTTCTTATTTTGACCATATCTCCCTAAAAACTAAACCAAATTGAGTAATTATTTTGTTTAAATGATAAAGAAGAGAATTTAAAAGAACTTTCTCTTTGACAACATCTCCAAATTTCGAGCGTAACATAGCCAAAAATCCAAGAGAAGATGACTAAATATTGGGTCCAGTTTTGTGAATTCAACATGTCTAAAGTCCCTCCACCTCTCCAAAACAAGTCCTCACATCACCTATACATGTCATGGCCGAGCCTATTTCCAAGTATTACGTCCAAAGATCAAGTTTTGCATAGTTTTAAAGTTATCTCAAGTTTTCAAAAGGGTTTTGCAAATTTTCGGTGAGTAAACTTCTAACTTTTGGAAAGATGTTGCCTTTGCATATATGATGGTTATCTGTTATATATATATATATATATATATATGATGTTAATATTTGGATTTTGATATGGTTTGGATGTATATGTATGTAGTGGCCTGTGTTTTAGCATTTGACTTGAATCGATGGATTAAAATGATGTGTTTGAATTTAAAGTTATGATCTTTATGATGCACGGTGATGATATAATTTAGTACCATAATCTTGGATATATGATTAAATGGAAAAGGGCTTGAGACCCATTTTGAAAATTAAATCTTTTTATTGCGACGATCACACAATATGAGTCCGAGCTATTGGAATTGGAACAGGTTCGACAGCAGATCATGAAGTCTTAGTTATCTTCTTTATCTAATGAATGAGGAGTCTGTTTGGAAATCGTCCGCCCCGCACCACCCCCCGAGTATAAGATTCAATAGGAATCACATAGGGGAGATTGATAAAAACCTCTAGCAAAATACCCACTAGTACCGGTAACCCAGAGGATAAAACAGAAAAGAAGAAATAAATTATATAGTACTTCATTTTCATATTGATTGTGACTACGTTGCTGCACCAGTGGAAGGATAGCTATACTGATTCGGTATACTCGAAATACACCTTTAGTACTAGTTTTGATTTACTAAATATTTTGTTTTTTTAGTTTAGTTTCTAGCTTTAGTTAAAGTTTTTAAAACTCTTTTAAATTACGTTCTAAAAGTAAGAAAAAGTGAGAAGTTAATGTTTTTTGGATGGTAACTTAGAAAAGTAGTTCTAAATTACATCTATAGCGATAGTGGCTATGGATGCAGTTCGGGGAATTTAATGATTTTGAAGTTTTAAAAGTTTTCTTTTAAATGTTGTTGAAAAAACTATTTTCAAGCTAAATTAGTAAGCATATAATTTAATTATTACTTAATTAAGTATGTTTTGATAATCAATCAATTAATTAGCAATTAAGTTAAGTAATTAGTAATTAATTAGTATTACGTAAGTAAGTTTATTATTAATTAATTAATTAAGGAAGTTTTAATTAATGATTAATAAATTTTAGAGCTGATTAAGTATTAATTTTTAAATTAATCAAGTTTAATTATTTTAATTAATAACTATTTCATTAGAGGTTAATTATTTAATTAATTATTATTTAATTAGAGATTAATTAATTAGGGTATAATAATTAATTAATTAGGACTTACTTAAGATTAATTAAGGTTTAATTTTGATTTAATTTTGATTTAGTAAGATTTAATTAAGCTTTAATTTATAATTTAAATTATGATTTAATTATTAAAAGTAATTTTAAACTTTATTGGTTATGTTTTAAGTTGGTTTTCTTTTATAAGTGAATCAATTTTCAATCAAAGGATCCCTTGTCCGTAACATTTAGAGCCAAACGAATGTGAATGAGTTATACTAACTTGAATTGAATTGTTTGGACATCCATTTTGTAACGATCCAAAATTTGACCACTTTAAAATATATTATTTAAAGTGATTTTAAATGTAAAATAAGTAAGGTTTCAAATCATGTATTTTTCCAGTGGCTACAACTTTCATGTTGACCACTTTGTCAAATTTTAAAGTTTACTTTGACAAAAATACACTTCTTTCCAATGCATTCTCTGGTCCAGTTTTTAAGCCAGAGAATAAGCCATTTTGTTTTGATGATAACTTGATCATAACAGATCCAAATTAAGAAATTCTTTTTTTCAAACCATATAAAACTCCAGTGGCTACAACATTTTTGTTGAGCACATTTCCAGTTTTGAGGTTTGCTATACATGAAACTCAATTCTTTGAAGTGCATTTTCGGGCTTCAATTTTGTCAATCCGACAATACCTCTTCTTCATTCTATCATATCTCCCTCAAAACAACTTGGATTTAAATGATTCCTTTTTTAGATTCAAGAGAAAAGAATTTGAAATAACTTTTCAGTTAATAATTTTTTCAAATTTTGAGAGTAAGAGAGTCAAAACAAGAGAGAAGATGACCTATTTTTCGGATCTAATATTGAGAATTCAAGTTCAAAGCTCCACCACTTCTTCTCTATACTTTCGGCCAACTTCCATCTCAAGCCTCGACCAAGCTATTGAAAGGAAGAGGGTGTTGTTTTATAGTGTCTAATAGAGTAGAAAGTAGTTAGTGAAGTGTTGGTTGATTAGAATGTTGGTAGGAAGTTTATCGCTTTGGTTTATGGTGAGAAACTCTATTTATATATATACATATTTGATGATGTGTTATGATTGCTATGGATGCTTATATATGATTTGATCATCAAGTATTGATTGTTTGGTATGATTGTTAAATTTTTTTACCAAATCACGTTAATACACATCGATAAGCACAAAGGAAATCACTTCCTTTCGAAAATGAAATGATGTATATGGAATGCTTAAAACTTTTGGAAATGAGTTAGAAATATTTTATAAACATTTAAATATGTTTAAATAAATAAAGAAAGAAAATCAAGATTTCATCTTGTATATATTAAAATATGTCCAAAGCAATTTTTCAGAAAAATCGCGCTTTTACAGCAAAGTGACCAAAGTTTATAAATGATATTTTTAAACGATTAAAAATATGAAATAAATTTGATAAATCTATTAAAATGATTTAAAAGAGATTTGGAATGGGAAATATGAATTTTAAAATATTAAAATGTTGTTTAAATCAAATAAGCTTATATAGCACTTTCTACAGCACTTTTATGCTGCAAATTCTATAACCTTTTGAAATACAGTTTTAAATTTAGAAATTCTTCCCTAAATCTTTTGTGAATGATTTAAAAGAATAATTAAGTGTTTTAAATGATGATTTGGAAGTTTAATAAATCATTTCTAAAATGAAGATTAATAACTGAGTATGCGGAATCGACTAGTACATTTGTCCTGCTTGTGAGATCTGGGAAGATAAAACAATGTGTTTAACTAAGGTTAGGGATGGAGAAACCAGTGCCCTAAACTTACCCAGCCTATGTTTTTTTTCTTAGGCGAGGGGTGGAATAGATCGAAAGGAAAGCCCGGATGCTCTAAAAAGATCATATTTATGTTTTTCCAAAATAAAAGAAAAGAAACAGATTCTTTGAATGTTATTTAACCACTTAACATTTTTTTTATTCGATGGTTGATACGAAGGAACCGGGATCGGATTTGGGTGATTCCTATTCGAAGAACCGAGATCGGATTTGGGTGATTCCTATCCGAAAACACCTTCAAACTAATTTTCTAAATAAAACATATTGAAGACAAAGATCGTTAAAGGCAAAGATATTCATGATGTAGGATTACTTGCCATTAGTCCTTGGAGGCGAAATTTACCATATCTAAAGTGGCAGTAGTGACATGTTATGAAAATCTTCGATTTGCAAGAATATGATTTGAAGTTAAGAAAGAAATCTTTTTTTAAGATTTAATGAATGATTTGGGAATATTTTCCTTAAGTTAAAAGTTATAGCTTGAATATAAGAAAATCTTTGATTAAGATTAAAAGAATGATTTGGAAAGATTTTCCTAAGTAAAAGAGAAAATGATTTGGAATTATTCCATGATTTAAGAAAGGTTTAATAAACCAAATAATTTGATAAATGAGGCTTAATGATTTCATATAAATTTGAAAAGAAAATGGAATAAATTGTCAAGAATATATCTAAGAAAGATATTTTATAAAAGATGAAGTAATTGATTGATGATTGATATTCACATATAAACTTAATATCTTTTAAATCGATAATTGGATTTTGAAGGAACCGGGGTCGGATTTGGGTGATTCCTATCCGAAAACCACTTCGAACCAATTTACGTGTTCGAAGAATGAAGATATTTGAAGACGGAGATATTGAGATGAATAATAACGAGGGACTGCTTGTTGATTAATTGGGGATAAACTCCCGATTCACTGTATTATAGCAGTGGTCTCTTTTTTATGAAAAACCTCAAAACCACAAGGACTTCTTGCCTATTAATGGCCGAGAAAAGTTCCTTTGGTTTCGTTCAGTCCTAGAACGAACTTGTATGGACGAATGTCTGACGTTGCATTTCTGAGATACAACGTTTGACTTTTACAAATGTACATCTGCTTGGTGGCGGAGAAGGCAACTTCTCTTAGTTTAACACCTGTAATGACCCAAGATTTTAGGAATTTATTTTGAAAAATATAAATAAGTTTAAAATAATTTTTAAACCAATTTTAATGGGAATTGATATGGCTTGATATGGTGTAACTATATGGGTGTACATGTGTGCACAGGGAATACACATGACTTGAAGCTAAATCCCTGAATGATATGAATGAACATATGTTGATGTGTATGGGAAAAATATATATTTATACAAATAAATAAAGTAAATCCTTAAAAGGCTATATGCAAATATATATATAAGGATGCAACTGATTGTATTTGAGTGTACATGTGCATGTGTGTCAGTATAAAATAATATATATATATATATATATCTGTGTGTGTGTGTACTAATTATTTCAGTAAGACATATATATACATATATGTATGCTAACCAAATACTAGAGATCAAATCAGTAAAATAAAATACACAAACATATTTTAAATATAAACAGAAAGAAAAGAATGAAGATATAAAAGGAGAAATCCTTTTATAAATAAATAAAGGAAATACATACTATTTAAGGGAAAGCTAAAAATAGAAAATAAGATAAAAACAGAGATCTGTTTTGTATAGGCAGAATTAAGAAGGATACTTGATATATATAGAGATATAATAACCAATGGAAATCAAGTCACACTTTTAGCATAATAGTAGACAAGAGGAAAAGTATTTTCTGGAAAAGCAAAATTTCTGAAAATAACCAAAAGAATATAACTACTTTTCTCTTCACAAACTTAAGCCGGGGAGGGTAAGATTTTGGGTTTAGATAAAATGCAAATGGCATGATTTCTGATGGGCAAAAATGTCTTTAGCTAGTGCCTTAAACCCTAGGAAAGACCCTGCATAAATAAGCAGTGATATGAGGAACCACCTCTTCTCCTCGGATAGCTCTTGAGAAAAATATATACATTATATAAAAATAAAACAAGTGAAGAAAAGGGTTGAAGGCAGCATCTTACCAATCAACTAGGGAAGTGAAAGAGAGCTAGGTGAGAAAACTCACTCAAAATCTAAGGCACTAAGTCCTAATGAAGGCAGCCAGTTCATAAGTTAATTTTTCTTAAAAATGTATTCTCATATGTGATTGTCTATCTGTGATTTTAGAGACTAAAAATGTTTTGATTTTTAACTGGTTGTTCTGCTTGTTTTATTATATGAAGGTTCTAAGTATTATTAGTATATATATATATATATATATATATATTTTAAAAAAACCAGATCTCTCTGATATGTTAATGTTTAGAAACATAAGTAAATACCCAGAGAATTAAATGTTGAATATAGGCAAGTAGTGTTGGCTCTGGCTCAACCTAGAAAAATATAAACATGTGAGCTGCAATATACTTATGTATAAGTGCTGAGGGTTGAGACAAAAAAAAGGAATTAGGGGTGCAATAGGGTTGCCTATGTGCTGATGCTCCTGATTCAACGAAAATACATAAATATTCATACACATAGCAAATAAATTTTGTGATTCAGTAAAACTTAGTCATTCTGAGTTTAACTAAAGCACAAATGATTGCAAAAAGAAAAACTCTCTCATAAAGCCATAAGCCAATGTTAGTTGTCTATACCCCTTTTTAAAAATGCAAGAATATATATATATATACATATGTGCAAAATCTAATTAATAGACACATTTCACTTAATTTCCAGTTTGCCTCTGTTTGTTTATGAATGATGTGGAATGCCATGACATGAATGTTTGTTTTAGTGACGTGATTCACTGAATGGGTTTGCCATGAAAAATCAAATGTGTTATTACCTAAAACCTGATTAGGAAATGGGGGTGAAGAGCACTGCAGGAATGACTTGTGTTCTTGAGTAATACAAGTTGACACATGGCTTGTTTAAGTCCTGAGATCTTTGTGTAATGGAGTGAATTAGTCCATTACAGTGTGTCCATTGATTCATTTAATTGAAGATGAGACCAAGCTAGATAAATATATCAATGTAAGAGAATTTGATATAAAGAGGAACTAGAGTTTTCCTGAAATCTGAGTAGGGAATAAATAATTTAATTCATTTTAGTGATTTCTCTGTTTTGTATGGATGCTTATTTGATTTATGTCTGAGTTGTATGAATGTATGAATGTACCATATCTTTATAAAGTTCTAGAAAGAAAGATTCAAGTGTGCACATGCACACTGACACAGAACATGCACACATGAGTTATTTGTTTTCTAAAGGCAGAGTTATATACATATACACATGTTTCAACTTTAACTTGATTAACAAATTGTTTTAGTGGATTTTCTCATACCAGACATGTGTCTGACCCTAGTGTGCTAATGGCATCTGGGGTGTCTCATTTAAAATAGGGCAGCTTCAAATGCATTTTCAGGGACTGCAACAACTAAGTAGGAGTAGGAGCAAGGCTTTGAGAAGAATATTATAGCATGCTAGAAAAATTAATTAGATAAGAGCTTAAATGATGAAATCTGCATGTATTGATACTTTTAAATTGTAACTTGTATTAAGTACTAAATGTTGGATGGATATTTTGCTAAGTGTTTTGTTAAGGAATTGCTTTGTAATTGGAGTTTATGAATTTAGAAATTATCTGAAAAGTTGAAGAAGCTAACCTATGATTCTGTAAGTAAATCTGAGCAGGAACTCTATGATAAAAAGGGTGGTTACATTTTATAAATGTATTAGTCAATCTTGAGTCTTTGAAAAGGGTTAAGTTTTGGGAAAATCTTGATAGTGGAATCTCAGTAAATTTTATGATTTAATCTTCTACCTTGACATTTGTATACATGGAGTGGATAGGCATAGGGAAAATGCATTAATGTGTCTGCAATGTTTTCATAATTTAATTTGTTCTACGCAAATGTTTTATACCTTATTTTTGAATAAAGGAAAATCTGTAATATAGGAGTTGAAGCTATGACCAAAACAGTTGCATATGTATATATATGTATGCCCATTTAAATATGTTTGGTTCGGATATTAGCATACCATTTATTCTTGTATTTTAACATGAGCCTGAATTTCCCTTCATTAAGACTTTGATCAAAATGCATTTTTAAGACCCTTTGAGTTATACCAGAACAAAGAGTCTGGTTGAACCAT
This sequence comes from Allium fistulosum, assembly GCA_030737815.1. Taxonomy (NCBI): domain Eukaryota; kingdom Viridiplantae; phylum Streptophyta; class Magnoliopsida; order Asparagales; family Amaryllidaceae; genus Allium; species Allium fistulosum. Next base: position 478,819,627 of record CM060908.1, read on the forward strand.
GTTTTTCTGGGAACCCATGGTCTCAGGAAACTCACTCATGTTTGCATTCCGATTAGCTTAGCACCATGGCATCAAAGAATCAAGCTTTTGAAATAAGATATCTCACTTTAAATATTCTAGAAAAGAGATTGTACTCTAGGCAGATTTTATAAGGAAAATCAAACATGGATAATGTTAGAAACTTATATCATTTTTCAGAGCACAAACACTACACCATTAATTTATAGATAATCATAACACAATTATCTGGTTTCTAGGAATCATACTTCATAGAAATTCAGCAAGCAATCAAAGGTTAATAATCATGTTGTTACCTATATGGATGAAATTTTATGGTATGAATTAAATTAAACTATGTGGGGATTGATTAAATTTAATCAATCAAATTATCCTCTTGTTTACCAAAACTCTGATTGAAACAAGAGAGGCACATGCATCCTCACATGTATGTGCATATCTTTATGAATGCACCAATATATTTATATTGGTAAAGATTTTGATCCTGGATAAGATGTAGAAAAAAATGACTCTAGGCTTCAGGAATATATATATATATATATATATATATATATCTTATATATATATATTTATATATATATGTAAAAAAAATCCTTACAAATTTAGGTATAAAAGAGAAGGTCATTTCATTTGGTATCAGAGCTATGTTACTAAAACATAGTTAAAAATTGAAATCAAATCCTTCTATAAAAAAACTAACCAGCTATGTAAATTATTATTAGCAAACTATGGTAGGAAGACCACCAAATCAGGGAGCAGGATCCTCCAATGCACCACCAATGGTCAATCTACAAGATTTGGTGAGAGCATTTAGGGATGGGGCAGGACAAAGGCAAGAAAATCCCCATGAAGAGCTCTCAAAATTACTCAAGACTTATACTCATTTAGGAGGCAAAAGCTTTGAAGGGACAGAGAGTATTATGGAAATTCAAGCATGGTTGAGAACATTGGATAGGATTTTCAATGACATGCAGCTTGATGATCAAAGGAAGAGGCAAGTGGCTTCAAGACAGCTGAAAGGAGTAGCTTTAAGCTGGTGGGAAGTAATTATTACAGGGAGAAATGAGAATGAAATCACTTGGAATCAATTCAAGGAGATGTTGGAAGCAAGATTTGTACCAGCATCAGCTAAGACCACTTTACTAGAAGAATTTATTAGACTCAGGCAAGGAACTTTGAATGTCACTGAATACACTCAAAAGTTTGAGGGGCTTTCCACATATGGAGCAATGCTAGTGGCAGATGAAGCATCCAAAAATGATAGATACATTAAAGGTTTGAACCCAGGACTTAGCAGAGCCATGTTACCTTATGCTGACAGGACATTTGATCAAGTAATAGACTTGGCTTTGAGATTGGAGCAGCATGACAAGGAAAGGGAAAAGTTCAGAAATTTTAAGAATAATAACACTAAGAAGGGTAAGAGAAGATATCACCCTTATGATAAGAAGAAAGAAGAGATCAGTAACAAGGGCACTGGTGATATTAAAGCTAAGGAAACTAAGAAGAAAATTGTGTGTCATCAATGTGGAAAGGAAGGACACATCAAACCAAGATGTCCAGAATTGAAAGGAGGAGCTTTCAAGTGCTATCTATGTGGGAAAGAGGGGCATATGAAGAGAAATTGTCCTGAGTATAAACAACAAGGAAAATTAGCAAACTTGGAAGGCAAAGGCAAATCCACAGTGGAGATTAATGCTGAAAATCACCGTCAAGTGGAAGGTACACTATTTATTTGTACCATACCCATAGCAGTAGTATATGATACTGGGGCAACTCACTCTTTGATTTCTTATGAACTAGTTAAAATGCTAAAATTGAATTTCATATTGGTTGAAACCCCATTACATATACAAAGTCCACTGGGGAGTTCTAGTGTTTTAAATATGATTTGTGTGGATGTGGAATTAAACATAGGAGGAGATACTTTTATTTCCAATTTATATGTTTTAAACTACCCAAACATAGGTGTTATATTGGGAGTAGACTGGTTAAGGCAATTTAAAGCCATAATTAACTTAGACTCATCCACCATATCATTGCAAAACCTTAGAGGCCAGAGGATCACAATTTTGTGTGAAGTGGCTAAAGGAAGGAAATTGTATCATTTAATGACTTGGAAAAAGATTTCAGTGAACTTACTATTGAAGAAATTCCCATAGTCAGTGAATACTTGGATGTGTTTGAGGAGGTTAAGGGTGTTCCAAACCATAGACCAGTGGAATTCCAAATTCATTTAGTTCCAGGAGCAAGTCCAGTGATTAAAAAGCCAACTAGAATGGGGCCAAATGAACTAAAAGAATTAAAGAAACAGTTAGATGAATTAGAGAATAAGGGTTTTATAAGACCAAGTAATGCTGGGGAGCACCAGTGGTATTTGTTAAGAAACAAGATGGTTCCTTGAGACTTTGTATAGATTATAGAGAATTGAACAAAGTAACTATTAAAAATAAATATCCATTGCCAAGAATAGATGATCTTTTTGATCAATTAGTTGGGGCAAGAGTGTTTTCTAGACTAGATTTAGCATCTGGTTTTCATCAAATGAAGGTGGAAGAGTCAATTATCAAGTACATTGCCTTTAACACTAGGTATGGGTTGTATGAATTTCTGGTTATGCCATTTGGCTTGACTAATGCACCATCATACTTTGTAGATTTAATGAACAGAACCTTTAGAGATTATTTAGACAAATTTGTGCTTATTTTTATAGATGACATTTTAATTTATTCCAAAACAGTGGAAGAACATAAAAGTCATTTGCATCTGGTTTTGTCTAGATTGAGGGAAAAAGGTTTAAAGGCAAAATTTTCAAAATGTGCATTTTGGAAAGAGGAAGTACATTTCCTTGGCCATGTCATTTCTGCCAAAGGAATTTCTGTGAACCCCAATAAAGTAGTGGCTATTCAAGCATGGAAGAGGCCTAGCACTGTGAGTGAAGTGAGATCATTTATGGGGATGGCAGGGTATTATAGGAGATTTATAAAAGATTTTTCAAAAATTTCTACATCACTTATTAACCTAACCAGGAAAAACCAAGCTTTTGTTCGGTCAGAGAAGTGTGAGAAGTCTTTTGAACAGTTGAAGGAGGCATTGGTGAATGCTCCAATCTTGAAAGTACCCCAGGGAAATGAAGAATTAGTTGTATACACTGATGCTAGTGGGTTTGGTTTGGGTGCAGTGTTGATGCAACAAGGCCAAGTCATTGCATATGCATCCAGACAACTCAAACCCCATGAAGTAAGGTATGCCACACATGATCTTGAATTAGCAGCAGTGATTTATGCTTTGAAACTTTGGAGACATTATTTTTTAGGAACTAAGTTTGAACTTTACACTGACCACAAGTCTTTAAGGTATTTATTTTCACAAAAAGATTTAAACATGAGGCAACATAGATGGGTGGAGTTCTTAGCTGCTTATGACTTGGACATACTCTATACACCAGGCAAAGCAAAAAAAGTTGTTGATGCTCTAAGTAGACAACATGCTAAATTAGCTATGATGATGATAGAAGAGTTTAAGGACTTGTCTTTGCTGGCTGAGTTAGAAATTGGGGAGAATGGCTGTGTATACATGGATGTGCATGTGCATGGTGCACAGGAAAATAGAGGGAAGTTAAGCTTGGTGACACTTCAATCAGATTTAATTTTGAAGGTAGGAAAAATGAAAGAACAAGGCACAAACTTATTGGAGAAGAAAATTCTCATATCAAAAGGGGAGGAAGTGATAAATTACCATATTGATAAAAATGGTTATTTGAGAAACCAGAATAGAATATGTGTGCCAGAAAACATAGAGTTGAAGGAGGAGATATTGAATGAGTATCATAGAAGTAAGTACTCCATACACCCAGACAGTACAAAGATGTACCAAAATTTAAAAAGAGATTTTTGGTGGAAGGGAATGAAATCAGATGTAGCTAAAACTATGACTTGCCAACAAGTCAAGGCTGAAACACAAAAGCCATCAGGATTGTTGCAACCTCTTAGCATACCACAGTGGAAGTGGGAAGATATATCTATGGATTTCATAGATGGACTACCTAGATCTAAAAGAGGAAACACAAGCATATGGGTGATAGTTGATAGGCTAACTAAAGTGGCACATTTCATCCCAGTCAAATCAGAAAGGAATGCACCAAAATTAGCTCAAGTATTTATGAAGGAGGTGGTAAAATTGCATGGCATTCCCAAAACCATTGTGAGTGATAGGGATACCATCTTCACCTCAAGATTCTGGAGAAGCTTTCAAGAAGCCATGGGAAGTGAATTATGCTTAAGCACTGCCTACCATCCACAATCAGATGGGCAGACTGAGATGGTGATCAAAGTTTTAAAGGACTTGTTAAGGGCATGTGCACTGGATTTTGGGGGCAACTGGGAAGACTATCTCAATTTAGCTGAATTTACATACAACAACAGCTATCAAAGCACCATAGGAATGGCTCCATTTGAAGCCTTATATGGCAAGCCATGTTTGTCACCTGTATGTTGGGTAGAAGCTGGAGAAAGAGCTATTTTAGGACCTGAGTACATACAAGAAACTAAAGAGAAAATTGAGTTGGTAAGGAGAAGAATGGCAGCATCTCAAGATAGGCAAAAGAAATTTGCAGACATGAAAAGGAAGCAGGTGGAATATGAAGTAGGAAATTTTGTTTTCATCAAAATCTCACCTATGAAAAATGTACTGAGATTTGGGAAACAAGGCAAGTTAACCCCAAGATACATTGGGCCATACAAAATTCTAGAAAGAATTGGTTCCTTGGCATATAAGTTGGAATTACCAGAAAACATGCAAGGGATGCATGATGTTTTTCATGTATCACAATTGAGAAGGTGGGTCCATGACAAGGCAGAAATCCTTGAGACCCCAACCCAAGTGCAAATAAGTCCTAATTTGATTTATGAAAAAGATCCAGTGGGAATTTTGGCAAAGGATGTGAAGAAGTTAAGGAATAAATCACTGAAACTTGTGAAGGTACAGTGGAGTCTTGATCCCAGTGATTGCACATGGGAATTAGAAGACAAAGTTAGGATGAACTACCCTAAGCTATTTTCAGATTAAAGGTAATTCTGATTTTTAATTTGCTTTCCTTTTGGATGCATGTATTTTTAGTTATTATGATAGAACTAAAAATCTATTTGGTTGAAAATGTACTTGTTCTCTAAATTAAGTTTGGAATTGATTTAAACTTAGGAAAATTGTGGGACACAATTCCTAAAAGGGGAGGTGTATGTAATGACCCAAGATTTTAGGAATTTATTTTGAAAAATATAAATAAGTTTAAAATAATTTTTAAACCACTTTTAAAAGGAATTGATATGGCTTGATATGGTGTAACTATATGGGTGTACATGTGTGCACAGGGAATACACATGATTTGAAGCTAAATCCCTGAATGATATGAATGAACATATGTTGATGTGTATGGGAAAAATATATATTTATACAGATAAATAAAGTAAATCCTTAAAAGGCTATATGCAAATATATATATATATATAAGGATGCAACTGATTGTATTTGAGTGTACATGTGCATGTGTGTCAGTATAAAATAATGTGTATATATATATGTGTGTGTGTGTGTGTGTACTAATTATTTCAGTAAGACATATATATACATATATGTATGCTAACCAAATACTAGAGTTCAAATCAGTAAAATAAAATACACAAACATATTTTAAATATAAACAGAAAGAAAAGAATGAAGATATAAAAGGAGAAATCCTTTTATAAATAAATAAAGGAAGTACATACTATTTAAGGGAAAGCTAAAAATAGAAAATAAGATAAAAACAGAGATCTGTTTTGTATAGGCAGAATTAAGAAGGATACTTGATATATATAGAGATATAATAACCAATGGAAATCAAGTCACACTTTTAGCATGATAGTAGACAAGAGGAAAAGTATTTTCTGGAAAAGCAAAATTTCTGAAAATAACCAAAAGAATATAACCACTTTTCTCTTCACAAACTTAAGCCGGGGAGGGTAAGATTTTGGGTTTAGATAAAATGCAAATGGCATGATTTCTGATGGGCAAAAATGTCTTTAGCTAGTGCCTTAAACCCTAAGAAAGACCCTGCATAAATAAGCAGTGATATGGGGAACCTCCTCTTCTCCCCGGATAGCTCTTGAGAAAAATATATACATTATATAAAAATAAAACAAGTGAAGAAAAGGGTTGAAGGCAGCATCTTACCAATCAACTAGGGAGTGAAAGAGATCTAGGTGAGAAAACTCACTCAAAATCTAAGGCACTAAGTCCTAATGAAGGCAGCCAGTTCATAAGTTAATTTTTCTTAAAAATGTATTCTCATATGTGATTGTCTATCTGTGATTTCAGAGATTAAAAATGTTTTGATTTTTAACTGGTTGTTCTGCTTGTTTTATTATATGAAGGTTCTAAGTATTATTAGTGTATATATATATATATATTTAAAAAAAACCAGATCTCTCTGATATGTTAATGTTTAGAAACATAAGTAAATACACAGAGAATTAAATGTTGAATATAGGCAAGTAGTGTTGGCTCTGGCTCAACCTAGAAAAATATAAACATGTGAGCTGCAATATACTTATGTATAAGTGCTGAGGCTTGAGACAAAAAAAGGAATTAGGGGTGCAATAGGGTTGCCTATGTGCTGATGCTCCTGATTCAATGAAAATACATAAATATTCATACACATAGCAAATAAATTTTGTGATTCAGTAAAACTTAGTCATTCTGAGTTTAACTAAAGCACAGATGATTGCAAAAAGAAAAACTCTCTCATAAAGCCATAAGCCAATGTTAGTTGTCTATACCCCTTTTTAAAAATGCAAGAATATATATATACATATGTGCAGAATCTAATTAATAGACACATTTCACTTAATTGCCTGTTTGCCTCTGTTTGTTTATGAATGATGTGGAATGCCATGACATGAATGTTTGTTTTAGTGAAGTGATTCACTGAATGGGTTTGCCATGAAAAATCAAAAGTGTTATTACCTAAAACCAGATTAGGAAATGGGGGTCAAGAGCACTACATGAATGACTTGTGTTCTTGAGTAATACAAGTTGACACATGGCTTGTTTAAGTCCTGAGATCTTTGTGTAATGGAGTGAATTAGTCCATTACAGTGTGTCCATTGATTCATTTAATTGCAGATGAGACCAAGCTAGATAAATATATCAATGTAAGAGAATTTGATATAAAGAGGAACTAGAGTTTTCCTGGAATGAAATCTGAGTAGGGAATAAATGATTTAATTCATTTTAGTGATTTCTCTGTTTTGTATGGATGCTTATTTGATTTATGTCTGAGTTGTATGAATGTATGAATGTACCATATCTTTATAAGGTTCTGGAAAGAAAGATTCAAGTGTGCACATGCACACTGACACAGAACATGCACACATGACTTATTTGTTTTCTAAAGGCAGAGTTATATACATATACACATGTTTCAACTTTAACTTGATTAACAAATTGTTTTAGTGGATTTTCTCATACCAGACATGTGTCTGACCCTAGTGTGCTAATGGCATCTGGGGTGTCTCATTTAAAATGGGGCAGCTTCAAATGCATTTTCAGGGACTGCAACAACTAAGTAGGAGTAGGAGCAAGGCTTTGAGAAGAAGATTATAGCATGCTAGAAAAATTAATTAGATAAGAGCTTAAATGATGAAATCTGCATGTATTGATACTTTTAAATTGTAACTTGTATTAAGTACTAAATGTTGGATGGATATTTTGCTAAGTGTTTTTCTAAGGAATTGCTTTGTAATTGGAGTTTATGAATTTAGAAATTATCTGAAAAGTTGAAGAAGCTAACCTATGATTCTGTAAGTAAATCTGAGCAGGAACTCTATGATAAAAAGGGTGGTTACATTTTATAAATGTATTAGTCAATCTTGAGTCTTTGAAAAGGGTTAAGTTTTGGGAAAATCTGGATAGTGGAATCTCAGTAAATTATATGATTTAATCTTCTACCTTGACATTTGTATACATGGAGTGGATATGCATAGGGAAAATGCATTAATGTGTCTGCAATGTTTTCATAATTTAATTTGTTCTACGCAAATGTTTTATACCTTATTTTTGAATAAAGGAAAATCTGTAATATAGGAGTTGAAGCTATGACCAAAACAGTTGCATATGTATATATATGTATGCCCATTTAAATATGTTTGGTTCAGATATTAGCATACCATTTATTCTTGTATTTTAACATGAGCCTGAATTTCCCTTCATTAAGACTTTGATCAAAATGCATTTTTAAGACCCTTTGAGTTATACCAGAACAAAGAGTCTGGTTGAACCATGTTTTTCTAGGAACCCATGGTCTCAGGAAACTCACTCATGTTTGCATTCCGATTAGCTTAGCACCATGGCATCAAAGAATCAAGCTTTTGAAATATGATATCTCACTTAAAATATTCTAGAAAAGAGATTGTACTCTAGGCAGATTTTATAAGGAAAATCAAACATGGATAATGTTAGAAACTTATATCATTTTTCAGAGCACAAACACTACACCATTAATTTATAGATAATCATAACACAATTATCTGGTTTCTAGGAATCATACTTCATAGAAATTCAGCAAGCAATCAAAGGTTAAAAACCATGTTGTTACCTATATGGATGAAATTTTATGGTATGAATTAAATTAAACTATGTGGGGATTGATTAAATTTAATCAATCAAATTATCCTCTTGTTTACCAGAACTCTGATTGAAACAAGAGAGGCACATGCATCCTCACATGTATGTGCATATCTTTATGAATGCACCAATATATTTATATTGGTAAAGATTTTGATCCTGGATAAGATGTAGAAAAAAAATAACTCTAGGCTTCAGGAATATATATATATATATGTATATCTTATATATATATATGTAAAAAAAAATCCTTACAAATTTAGGTATAAAAGAGAGGGTCATTTCATTTGGTATCAGAGCTATGTTACTAAAACATAGTTAAAAATTGGAATCAAATCCTTCTATAAAAAAAACTAACCAGCTATGTAAATTATTATTAGCAAACTATGGTAGGAAGACCACCAAATCAGGGAGCAGGATCCTCCAATGCACCACCAATGGTCAATCTACAAGATTTGGTGAGAGCATTTAGGGATGGGGCAGGACAAAGGCAAGAAAATCCCCATGAAGAGCTCTCAAAATTACTCAAGACTTATACTCATTTAGGAGGCAAAAGCTTTGAAGGGACAGAGAGTATTATGGAAATTCAAGCATGGTTGAGAACATTGGATAGGATTTTCAATGACATGCAGCTTGATGATCAAAGGAAGAGGCAAGTGGCTTCAAGACAGCTGAAAGGAGTAGCTTTAAGCTGGTGGGAAGTAATTATTACAGGGAGAAATGAGAATGAAATCACTTGGAATCAATTCAAGGAGATGTTGGAAGCAAGATTTGTACCAGCATCAGCTAAGACCACTTTACTAGAAGAATTTATTAGACTCAGGCAAGGAACTTTGAATGTCACTGAATACACTCAAAAGTTTGAGGGGCTTTCCACATATGGAGCAATGCTAGTGGCAGATGAAGCATCCAAAAATGATAGATACATTAAAGGTTTGAACCCAGGACTTAGCAGAGCCATGTTACCTTATGCTGACAGGACATTTGATCAAGTAATAGACTTGGCTTTGAGATTGGAGCAGCATGACAAGGAAAGGGAAAAGTTCAGAAATTTTAAGAATAATAACACTAAGAAAGGTAAGAGAAGATATCACCCTTATGATAAGAAGAAAGAAGAGATCAGTAACAAGGGCACTGGTGATATTAAAGCTAAGGAAACCAAGAAGAAAATTGTGTGTCATCAATGTGGAAAGGAAGGACACATCAAACCAAGATGTCCAGAATTGAAAGGAGGAGCTTTCAAGTGCTATCTATGTGGGAAAGAGGGGCATATGAAGAGAAATTGTCCTGAGTATAAACAACAAGGAAAATTAGCAAACTTGGAAGGCAAAGGCAAATCCACAGTGGAGGTTAATGCTGAAAATCACCGTCAAGTGGAAGGTACACTATTTATTTGTACCATACCCATAGCAGTAGTATATGATACTGGGGCAACTCACTCTTTGATTTCTTATGAACTAGTTAAAATGCTAAAATTGAATTGCATATTGGTTGAAACCCCATTACATATACAAAGTCCACTGGGGAGTTCTAGTGTTTTAAATATGATTTGTGTGGATGTGGAATTAAACATAGGAGGAGATACTTTTATTTCCAATTTATATGTTTTAAACTACCCAAACATAGGTGTTATATTGGGAGTAGACTGGTTAAGGCAATTTAAAGCCATAATTAACTTAGACTCATCCACCATATCATTGCAAAACCTTAGAGGCCAGAGGATCACAATTTTGTGTGAAGTGGCTAATGGAAGGAAATTGTATCATTTAATTGACTTGGAAAAAGATTTCAGTGAACTTACTATTGAAGAAATTCCCATAGTCAGTGAATACTTGGATGTGTTTGAGGAGGTTAAGGGTGTTCCAAACCATAGACCAGTGGAATTCCAAATTCATTTAGTTCCAGGAGCAAGTCTAGTGATTAAAAAGCCAACTAGAATGGGACCAAATGAACTAAAAGAATTAAAGAAACAGTTAGATGAATTAGAGAATAAGGGTTTTATAAGACCAAGTAATTCTTGCTGGGGAGCACCAGTGGTATTTGTTAAGAAACAAGATGGTTCCTTAAGACTTTGTACAGATTATAGAGAATTGAACAAAGTAACTATTAAAAATAAATATCCATTGCCAAGAATAGATGATCTTTTTGATCAATTAGTTGGGGCAAGAGTGTTTTCTAGACTAGATTTAGCATCTGGTTTTCATCAAATGAAGGTGGAAGAGTCAAGTATCAAGTACATTGCCTTTAACACTAGGTATGGGTTGTATGAATTTCTGGTTATGCCATTTGGCTTGACTAATGCACCATCATACTTTGTAGATTTAATGAACAGAACCTTTAGAGATTATTTAGACAAATTTGTGCTTATTTTTATAGATGACATTTTAATTTATTCCAAAACAGTGGAAGAACATAAAAGTCATTTGCATCTGGTTTTGTCTAGATTGAGGGAAAAAGGTTTAAAGGCAAAATTTTCAAAATGTGCATTTTGGAAAGAGGAAGTACATTTCCTTGGCCATGTCATTTCTGCCAAAGGAATTTCTGTAAACCCCAATAAAGTAGTGGCTATTCAAGCATGGAAGAGGCCTAGCACTGTGAGTGAAGTGAGATCATTTATGGGGATGGCAGGGTATTATAGGAGATTTATAAAATATTTTTCAAAAATTTCTACATCACTTATTAACCTAACCAGGAAAAACCAAGCTTTTGTTTGGTCAGAGAAGTGTGAGAAGTCTTTTGAACAGTTGAAGGAGGCATTGGTGAATGCTCCAATCTTGAAAGTACCATAGGGAAATGAAGAATTAGTTGTATACACTGATGCTAGTGGGTTTGGTTTGGGTGCAGTGTTGATGCAACAAGGCCAAGTCATTGCATATGCATCCAGACAACTCAAACCCCATGAAGTAAGGTATGCCACACATGATCTTGAATTAGCAGCTGTGATTTATGCTTTGAAACTTTGGAGACATTATTTGTTAGGAACTAAGTTTGAACTTTACACTGACCACAAGTCTTTAAGGTATTTATTTTCACAAAAAGATTTAAACATGAGGCAACATAGATGGGTGGAGTTCTTAGCTGCTTATGACTTGGACATACTCTATAAACCAGGCAAAGCAAAAAAAGTTGCTGATGCTCTAAGTAGACAACATGCTAAATTAGCTATGATGATGATAGAAGAGTTTAAGGACTTGTCTTTGCTGGCTGAGTTAGAAATTGGGGAGAATGGCTGTGTATACATGGATGTGCATGTGCATGGTGCACAGGAAAATAGAGGGAAGTTAAGCTTGGTGACACTTCAATCAGATTTAATTTTGAAGGTAGGAAAAATGCAAGAACAAGACACAAACTTATTGGAGAAGAAAATTCTCATATCAAAAGGGGAGGAAGTGATAAATTACCATATTGATAAAAATGGTTATTTGAGAAACCAGAATAGAATATGTGTGCTAGAAAACATAGAGTTGAAGGAGGAGATATTGAATGAGTATCATAGAAGTAAGTACTCCATACACCCAGACAGTACAAAGATGTACCAAAATTTAAAAAGAGATTTTTGGTGGAAGGGAACGAAATCAGATGTAGCTAAATGTATGACTTGCCAACAAGTCAAGGCTGAAACACAAAAGCCATCAGGATTGTTGCAACCTCTTAGCATACCACAGTGGAAGTGGGAAGATATATCTATGGATTTCATAGATGGACTACCTAGATCTAAAAGAGGAAACACAAGCATATGGGTGATAGTTGATAGGCTAACTAAAGTGGCACATTTCATCCCAGTCAAATCAGAAAGGAATGCACCAAAATTAGCTCAAGTATTTATGAAGGAGGTGGTAAAATTGCATGGCATTCCCAAAACCATTGTGAGTGATAGGGATACCATCTTCACCTCAAGATTCTGGAGAAGCTTTCAAGAAGCCATGGGAAGTGAATTATGCTTAAGCACTGCCTACCATCCACAATCAGATGGGCAGACTGAGGTGGTGATCAAAGTTTTAAAGGACTTGTTAAGGGCATGTGCACTGGATTTTGGGGGCAACTGGGAAGACTATCTCAATTTAGCTGAATTTACATACAACAACAGCTATCAAAGCACCATAGGAATGGCTCCATTTGAAGCCTTATATGGCAAGCCATGTTTGTCACCTGTATGTTGGGTAGAAGCTGGAGAAAGAGCTATTTTAGGACCTTAGTACATACAAGAAACTAAAGAGAAAATTGAGTTGGTAAGGAGAAGAATGGCAGCAGCTCAAGATAGGCAAAAGAAATTTGCAGACATGAAAAGGAAGCAGGTGGAATATGAAGTAGGAAATTTTGTTTTCATCAAAATCTCACCTATGAAAAATGTACTGAGATTTGGGAAACAAGGCAAGTTAACCCCAAGATACATTGGGCCATACAAAATTCTAGAAAGAATTGGTTCCTTGGCATATAAGTTGGAATTACCAGAAAACATGCAAGGGATGCATGATGTTTTTCATGTATCACAATTGAGAAGGTGGGTCCATGACAAGGCAGAAATCCTTGAGACCCCAACCCAAGTGCAAATAAATCCTAATTTGATTTATGAAAAAGATCCAGTGGGAATTTTGGCAAAGGATGTGAAGAAGTTAAGGAATAAATCACTGAAACTTGTGAAGGTACAGTGGAGTCTTGATCCCAGTGATTGCACATGGGAATTAGAAGACAAAGTTAGGATGAACTACCCTAAGCTATTTTCAGATTAAAGGTAATTCTGATTTTTAATTTGCTTTCCTTTTGGATGCATGTATTTTTAGTTATTATGATAGAACTAAAAATCTATTTGGTTGAAAATGTACTTGTTCTCTAAATTAAGTTTGGAATTGATTTAAACTTAGGAAAATTGTGGGACATAATTCCTAAAAGGTGAGGTGTATGTAATGACCCAAGATTTTAGGAATTTATTTTGAAAAATATAAATAAGTTTAAAATAATTTTTAAACCACTTTTAAAAGGAATTGATATGGCTTGATATGGTGTAACTATATGGGTGTACATGTGTGCACAGGGAATACACATGATTTGAAGCTAAATCCCTGAATGATATGAATGAACATATGTTGATGTGTATGGGAAAAATATATATTTATACAGATAAATAAAGTAAATCCTTAAAAGGCTATATGCAAATATATATATATAAGGATGCAACTGATTGTATTTGAGTGTACATGTGCATGTGTGTCAGTATAAAATAATGTGTATATATATATATGTGTGTGTGTGTGTGTGTGTACTAATTATTTCAGTAAGACATATATATACATATATGTATGCTAACCAAATACTAGAGTTCAAATCAGTAAAATAAAATACACAAACATATTTTAAATATAAACAGAAAGAAAAGAATGAAGATATAAAAGGAGAAATCCTTTTATAAATAAATAAAGGAAGTACATACTATTTAAGGGAAAGCTAAAAATAGAAAATAAGATAAAAACAGAGATCTGTTTTGTATAGGCAGAATTAAGAAGGATACTTGATATATATAGAGATATAATAACCAATGGAAATCAAGTCACACTTTTAGCATGATAGTAGACAAGAGGAAAAGTATTTTCTAGAAAAGCAAAATTTCTGAAAATAACCAAAAGAATATAACCACTTTTCTCTTCACAAACTTAAGCCGGGGAGGGTAAGATTTTGGGTTTAGATAAAATGCAAATGGCATGATTTCTGATGGGCAAAAATGTCTTTAGCTAGTGCCTTAAACCCTAAGAAAGACCCTGCATAAATAAGCAGTGATATGGGGAACCTCCTCTTCTCCCCGGATAGCTCTTGAGAAAAATATATACATTATATAAAAATAAAACAAGTGAAGAAAAGGGTTGAAGGCAGCATCTTACCAATCAACTAGGGAAGTGAAAGAGAGCTAGGTGAGAAAACTCACTCAAAATCTAAGGCACTAAGTCCTAATGAAGGCAGCCAGTTCATAAGTTAATTTTTCTTAAAAATGTATTCTCATATGTGATTGTCTATCTGTGATTTCAGAGATTAAAAATGTTTTGATTTTTAACTGGTTGTTCTGCTTGTTTTATTATATGAAGGTTCTAAGTATTATTAGTGTATATATATATATATATATTTAAAAAAAACCAGATCTCTCTGATATGTTAATGTTTAGAAACATAAGTAAATACACAGAGAATTAAATGTTGAATATAGGCAAGTAGTGTTGGCTCTGGCTCAACCTAGAAAAATATAAACATGTGAGCTGCAATATACTTATGTATAAGTGCTGAGGCTTGAGACAAAAAAAAGGAATTAGGGGTGCAATAGGGTTGCCTATGTGCTGATGCTCCTGATTCAATGAAAATACATAAATATTCATACACATAGCAAATAAATTTTGTGATTCAGTAAAACTTAGTCATTCTGAGTTTAACTAAAGCACAGATGATTGCAAAAAGAAAAACTCTCTCATAAAGCCATAAGCCAATGTTAGTTGTCTATACCCCTTTTTAAAAATGCAAGAATATATATATATACATATGTGCAGAATCTAATTAATAGACACATTTCACTTAATTGCCTGTTTGCCTCTGTTTGTTTATGAATGATGTGGAATGCCATGACATGAATGTTTGTTTTAGTGAAGTGATTCACTGAATGGGTTTGCCATGAAATATCAAAAGTGTTATTACCTAAAACCAGATTAGGAAATGGGGGTCAAGAGCACTACAGGAATGACTTGTGTTCTTGAGTAATACAAGTTGACACATGGCTTGTTTAAGTCCTGAGATCTTTGTGTAATGGAGTGAATTAGTCCATTACAGTGTGTCCATTGATTCATTTAATTGCAGATGAGACCAAGCTAGATAAATATATCAATGTAAGAGAATTTGATATAAAGAGGAACTATAGTTTTCCTGGAATGAAATCTGAGTAGGGAATAAATGATTTAGATCATTTTAGTGATTTCTCTGTTTTGTATGGATGCTTATTTGATTTATGTCTAAGTTGTATGAATGTATGAATGTACCATATCTTTATAAGGTTCTGGAAAGAAAGATTCAAGTGTGCACATGCACACTGACACAGAACATGCACACATGACTTATTTGTTTTCTAAAGGCAGAGTTATATACATATACACATGTTTCAACTTTAACTTGATTAACAAATTGTTTTAGTGGATTTTATCATACCAGACATGTGTCTGACCCTAGTGTGCTAATGGCATCTGGGGTGTCTCATTTAAAATGGGGCAGCTTCAAATGCATTTTCAGGGACTGCAACAACTAAGTAGGAGTAGGAGCAAGGCTTTGAGAAGAAGATTATAGCATGCTAGAAAAATTAATTAGATAAGAGCTTAAATGATGAAATCTGCATGTATTGATACTTTTAAATTGTAACTTGTATTAAGTACTAAATGTTGGATGGATATTTTGCTAAGTGTTTTGCTAAGGAATTGCTTTGTAATTGGAGTTTATGAATTTAGAAATTATCTGAAAAGTTGAAGAAGCTAACCTATGATTCTGTAAGTATATCTGAGCAGGAACTCTATGATATAAAGAGTGGTTACATTTTATAAATTTATTAGTCAATCTTGAGTCTTTGAAAAGGGTTAAGTTTTGGAAAAATCTAGATAGTGGAATCTCAGTAAATTATATGATTTAATCTTCTACCTTGACATTTGTATACATGGAGTGGATAGGCATAGGGAAAATGCATTAATGTGTCTGCAATGTTTTCATAATTTAATTTGTTCTACGCAAATGTTTTATACCTTATTTTTGAATAAAGGAAAATCTGTAATATAGGAGTTGAAGCTATGACCAAAACAGTTGCATATGTATATATATGTATGCCCATTTAAATATGTTTGGTTCAGATATTAGCATACCATTTATTCTTGTATTTTAACATGAGCCTGAATTTCCCTTCATTAAGACTTTGATCAAAATGCATTTTTAAGACCCTTTGAGTTATACCAGAACAAAGAGTCTGGTTGAACCATGTTTTTCTGGGAACCCATGGTCTCAGGAAACTCACTCATGTTTGCCTTTTTGCAGCGTTTCAGAAATGCTGCAATATGTCCTAACCCTACTATAGTTCGTTGTTAAACAACATTCTTCAAACGCTGCGAATGTGTTTCACAGCGTTTTTAAAACGCTGCGAATGTGTTTCACAGCGTTTTTAAAACGCTGCGAAAGTAAATTACTACGTTTTTAAAACGCTGCAAAAAGATTTTTCACAGCATAGATAAAACCCTGTAGAAAGCCATATATTTTTATTAATTTTCTAGAACAGACCCTTGAATTAGCTGAGATGTATAAAACATATTCAAATGAAACAATAACATTAATCATATAAACACATTTAAATAGTTCAACACATTATATATAATAAACATATCCATATTTACATAATATCTTTATAATACTTTGTTCTTATATTCTTTACCATGTTAAACATAATGCAGAAAATAATAAATTATGGCCAACAAAATTACTTATTGGGATATGAATCGTTGAAGTTTATATCAAAACCTTCCAACAACACCAAATATTTTTCCAAGATTTTGCCTTGAATAATCCTTTGTTCGAGAATGGAGCAGGTGGGCTGAGGAGATGAATGAAGCAACCAATTAACAATGGTGACCAGTTCTGTCGTATCCAGCTGAATATAATGCAAAAAAGGATTAGACTGTTGTATTGGCAGTATGCATTGACATATGCAATTAGCTGAAACAAAGACTAATACAACTGCAAGCAATGACTTTCACAAAGAAATTGAATAGAAAATGAAGCAATAAAATAGCGTTTAACAATAATGACAACTGGAGCAGCAATATTCTAAAGCCAACGGACTATGAACTGAATATGAAATGTGAACTGAATATCATGATGATCAATCAAACTACTGAACTAAAGAATGCTAACTAAGTGACATAAGATGGAAGCAACTAATTAGCATGTATGGAATGGCATGACGATAATTTGAGTGAGAAACATAAGGATTAGTCAGGGGTACCAGATTAGATAGAACTGAAGAAATTATTAAAATGTGCAATTGTCAGTTATGCACATGCACAAAACGGCAAGATTATTACAATCCCATTTGAGCCAGCAATATGCATTTAGATTTAAATAATGAATTTCAGTTGTAAGCTGTTAAGCTCGTGTACCTGTAAGTGTGAAATTTTTGAGAAATAAATTTTTTTCTTCCAATACAAAGTTCATGCAAACAAGTACAATCAACATGGAACTAGAGAGTACATCTTCTTATGTCGAGGAATTGAAGACAATGTTTCTAATGGATGGGACAGATTATCAAAGGAAGAGTATTGCTTTACAGGACTTGTGCCAGGAGTTAAGCAACATATTCTATGAAATTGAATGCAGCTTGCAGTTATCTTTCTCAAAAGGTGGAACTAATCAGGTATGTGGGTTATGTTTTGACTTGTTTATTGTGATAATAAAGTATATGTGTCTGTGCGTTCATGTTTCAAATTATATCATTCCTTTTGTTTGATATATTTTGACATGTATCATATAATTGAGGTCGAGGTCAAATTTCTACCTTTTTGTGATCATAATTCAAATTACACATTCCTTTGCATAATACAATTTTCCAAGTACGAATGAAGAACACAGTCATAATAAAAACATGCAAAAGCAGTAGTTGGTTTAAAGGCTCAAATGTCCCTGCTTCGAGTAAATTACCTGTGAACGAAACCTGGAAAATGGCAGTGGAAAATAGTATTTCTGGAAAACTGAATCCTAAATTGGAAGAAATTGGAAGAGATATTTTAAAGAAATTTGAAACCTGGGAAACAAATGAATTGATGATTAAGGCATTGTCGCGACTGTTGTTATCAAATGTTAATTTGGATTACTGGAAATTGGTAAGGGAAAGCGCTATATGGAAGCTGCCTTTCTACGAAGAGATGGTTATAGCCAACGTGTTGGAATTATGTTATACTTGTGATACATCCCCATATTTAGTAGGTAACTTGAATTGTAAAGTCCTTGGTGCAACAGGATAATTGCTTGTTGTAATCAGCTTTGCGATCCTCTTATTTCATACAGAGGATTTAAACAGTCTCTGTATTATACATTTGGTTATGAATATTTTCTCTTATAAGGTCATTTATCATACGTTAATCACCATTATTCCAAATTTTTCCTTGACAAGAATGTCGTGCACCTAAGTGAATGTTATCGTTATGATGATGAATAACGTGAATGTGTATTATTCCAAACTTATTAATCCTTATAAAACTTAGGTAATTAGTTAAATTTTAATAATGCTTAATTGGTTTTTATAAACTTATTTAATTTTTATAAAAAAATTAGTTAATTTATATAAAATTTAGTTAACTTGGTTATATTTTATATTTAAATAATATTTAGTTAATTTTTATAAACTTAGTTAATTTATTATTATTATTATACACTCTTTTATTTTTTTAACTATAATCATCATAATTATTATTATAAACTTGTTGATTTTTTATTATACTTAGTTAATTTTTATAAACTTATTATCTTTTATAAATCGTACTTAATTTTTATAAAATTTAGTTAACTTGGTTAATTATTATTATAGATTTAGCTATATTTTATATTTTTATAATAATAATGCACTGGTCAATTGATAGTTTTTGGTTAAATTAGCAACTACAAGCAATTTCTTTTACAACTGAATCATTAAGAAATGTCATCAGCAAGTAAATTGTTATACTTACCTGATCCCAATTATCCTCATCTATAGTGCCTTTAATATTCCCTAAAAACTCAGGCAATTGACTGCCTTTTTTTCTATCAGCAAGGGAAGTAGCTACACTTACATAGATCTCAACCGCTTGAAAATTGTAAAGTAAAACACAACAACAGATTTGGGGACCATGTAAAAGGAAAATAAATACATAATAATTGAGTCCAACATATTTAAAATGGAGATGTGTGTGGGTCAAATGATGAGGTTACTTGGAATAAATATGGAAGTAAAGACAATGCAAACTTCCAAACCTGAAAGTTTCTGGATCGGTTGGATTCCCAAAAGGAGAATGCTTCCATTGAGGCCTATCTGCATCATTGAGTGATTTCACAAACTCAACCTACAGTTTATCAAGCTATTTTATGAAATTTATAAGAGACAACATGATGTATTGCTTAAAGCTATTTCATTTTTTCATCTTTCAGAACAACATCCTTAAAACTATCATATGCCCATGTCAATGTCAGCTCAATCTAAAGTTTGGATACCGATACCACTTACACTAGGTTATTGTAATGATAAACTCCCAAATGCATCCCCTTTTCATTTTTCATCGCCTCATTTATCAGGGCCTTATCATCGTGCCCTTTCAAAACTACCTGTTTTCATGAGATCAGTAGTTACCAACTGAAGCCTTTCCTTTGCTCCTTCTAGCTCCCATAAGTGTGCTACTTTTTTGTGATCTCCTGTATAATAATTAACATAATGTAATATGAAGGTCAGTTTAGAAGCTTTTGGTCGATGTTTGTACAAAAGAAGAAAAACCTGGTAATCACAAATAACTAAAATTAACAAGAGGAATATAAGGAAACCTGGATTTCTAACGGTTCCTTTGACGCTATACCCAGATTCGAGAAGTCTCTTTATGAGCCATGAAGCTACGAAACCAGAGGCTCCTGTCACACAAACAGTTCCCTTTTCACCCATTTTGTTTTCAAGAAAAAAAAACTAAAGAAGCTCTAAATATATAAGCATACATGCAGACCGAGCTTCGAAAATATTATGGGTCATTCATTCCATGTTTATGAATAAATTATCTCTGGAGGTAGATTGTAGACTTGTAGTTAACACCCTTAAACTAAAGGTCATAAATTTGTTAGATAACAATATTGGTGAGTCATCTAATGTGAATGAATGATTGATTTTTTTTCCTGAAAAAAATTCAACTTAGTATTCAGCAGTTTCAAGCTATAGAAAAGTTAAGAATGATAATTATTTTCCAAAAGACAAGAAAATTGAGTTAAATACCAAAATACAAGAATGGAATAAGATGTGCCGGAAAGGAACATCTCCTTTCCAATCGATGAAGTCTGAATGCTATTTAAGGTAAAATAAAAAGGTGAAACCACACAACAAATCATTACCGACCCTTAGTATAGAATGCACTTATATATACAAATGGTCACTAGATCAAAACACAAAAAAAGTTCCCTCTCGAAAATAGTTAAAAAGAATGGTCTACCTTCGTTATAAAGTTTATAAAGCTGAGCGATAAAATAAAATAAGAAACTAAGAAAAATAAAATAAAATAAGAAACCATGATGAGTTTTTCTAACATGTACAATTAAACCGATAGCATTTTCCAATCAAAAGCCAAGAAAAATAATTTTAATTAACTTATCATAAAGTTGCAGAGTATGCGAACTTAATGTAAAGAGTACCTGCTTTTCAAGATCCTCCGAATAAAGGAATATATTTGAATACTAATTTCTATGTTATTTCTAACATACCTTAACACAATAATCACGCCAATACATTTTAGTTGTAAGCCAACCAAACAAAACATCTTCTTCCATTATTTTGCGGAATGCGTCGCGGTTTTTACGCTCTTCACGCCTTAGTTGCACCTTAATAGAATTTTAAGGGTTAATGAGAACATTCCAATTATATTCAGAACTGAAAACAAAATATAGCTATCCTTTTTTGTAATCACCATTTTGTTAAAATATTAATAATGATATAAACTTACTTTTTTGTACTTTTTTGTGCTGCTCCTCTTCTTTCTCAAGATCATATATGTACTCCTGAAAACATATGCAAGTTAGAGGAAGTATCACATTATAAGTGATATTACAAATGAAAATAAATAAATTTGGCTTACTTGGAAAACATCCAATTGGTCCAGTAATTCAAGTTGACGACATCTATCATTATCCTCATCCATCATGTGAACCTGAACTTTCCTCCATGTAGTGTTGAACTAAGCATGAAAGTGAAATAATCAGTGCTATAATATAAAAAAATACAAAAATAAAGAATAACTATGGTCTATGTTCAGCACCTTAATGAAATCACATGACTCGAGAAACGATCTGAATTCAGCAATACATTGCTTGTGTTCCTCTGCTATTTTCTCTCTCTCCTACAACAGTTTTAAAACTGTGACCAAATATTTATAATCTAAAGTTAATCTACACCATAACTGATGAGATACAAGTTCACAGCTAGTGATTGAACTTCAAAACTTCAATATTCATGCCACTTATAGATTTTATGACCAATCTCTCTTCTGATAATCATTTTCGTTTGGGAAGGAATAACTCCTATAAGCGGTGAGAGATATGCCAATCTAACACCCAACTGCTTAATGCCCCATATCTCAAAGAGTTGCAATATTGATTAAAGAGAAACCAAAAGGTAAAATATGAATGACAAAAAGTTCATCAGAGGCACATGACAATGGCATATTCAATAATATGAAAAAAAGTGTTTAATTTTAATCCATTGTTTGATAATTTTTGTTAATTTATGTTTTTGAAATAATCATGGGATTGGAAGCTGGAATATTTTGACAGTAATTGAGTGAAATACCAAAATCAGTCATTCCTAATTTGGACAAAATTTCAAACATTTAGTCTGAAATATTGGACTTCATCTCCCAAATTCTGAACATGCATTTTTTTGGAGGATCCCATGAGACTAAAATAATATGACAATTTCATCTAAACTAGGATATGGTAACAACATAAACTCTTTTAAAGAGTTTGACAATAATATAATGAATCCTACCACTGATAACTATTTAGTGAAGAATAATATCATGTAATAACTGACTAGCAAAAACATAAACCTAATTTATCAAGGGAAATGAATTTGAAAAATGTGACGACCCGACTTTCCACTCCCGGAAAATCGCATCGACAGTAAGAAAGAAAGGGGTGAGAATTAGAAAAGAGAAGAAGAGAAAAGAAAACAACAACAGATACTCACAGCGGAAACGAAACGAAATATAATATATCACATAAATATTACATAGTATCATATACATCATCTATCAGAGTTACACAGATTACACATCACATACTAGACAGTTATAAACATCTGTCTAGTTATTACATTTCAACACAATACAAATCAATACAAAGATCAACACAGCGGAAAACTACTATCTATATCTACAACGCCGAAGCCTCCTGCTCCATTGCTCCTCCAGATTACTCGTCAAAGCTAAACCTGAATCCCTTGGCTACTCGTAAAAATTTGAGTACCCAAGAGTTTATAAAACAGAATAAACAACTTGGGTCAGACATGGGTCTGGTGTGAGTAACAGGTTAAACTTGTTTAACTTCAAAACCTTTTGAAAGAAAAAGTATCACGTAAGACTCCCCACCAATAAATATGGGTAAGTTTTTACCTTACGCTAACCAAAACATTTGATAGGAAATTCGATTGTATTATAATAGGGTCTAGGGTTTTCAAGTAAAATACAGAAATAGCTGGAATGCTTACATCTCACGTTCCAACATAGTTGGGCACAACTAAAACGTACGGCACTTATTGGAGTTTGGATTCCATCAATGGCAGGGCTACCGGGGTACCGCCCGTCACAGTACGTGGCCTAGATCACCGTACCGAGGATCACTCCCAATCCCCTGCAACACAAGGCCGGAACATCCCTTACTGGATAATTCCCGCACAAGATATCCCAGCAGTTGGAGCTCACAACTGCCCACACAGCCGAATAATAATAAGAAGGGACCTCTAGACAGAGATAATCTTGTCCTACTTGGGTGCTACCCACTAACCTTGCTGCACCTCCCCTGTTTTAGCCATTCCCGGTTTGTGAGGCTTGAGGTCACGATTACCTTAAAACAGAACACATCACTTAGAATGCTCATCGTCCACCTGACAATGTTCTGAAAGCATTCAATCCATACAAGTTCGTTCCGGGTTTGAACGAAACCGAAGGCATTATCTCGTTACACTCGTTTTGGAATCACCCTCAGAGTTAACGACAATAACCCTTGCACTCTAAATCTTCATCTTCACTTGCTCTATTTGGATTTCACGACCTAACGTAAATTTGGATCGATGTGGTATTCGGGTCTCCAGACCTGGAAATCCGGTATACGGAAACCCGATCCCGGTCTCATCGAAATCCAAAACGTATCTTTTAAGGCCAAGTTGTTTTAAAGGTTAAAACAATTTAATTCAATTATCTTTATACACTTAGAAAGAAAATTCACAATAGATAATCAACATTATCAATATCATCAGATAATCCATATTATCACAATTCAACTAAACATCCATATCACTTAGCATATATCTTATCAGAGATATCAATCAAATGCAAAGCATTTAGTATTATCTTCCATCCATAAGTAATGATCTATATCATCTCTAATTAATTTAAAGTTAATTAAATTAATTACTTTTATTTTATAAATCCTTCTTACTTAAACATTAATTAATTCCAAATTAATTAATTATCCTCTAATTACCTTTTTCAATTAATCATCTTTGATTAATTATCTTTTAATTACCCTCAAGTAATTTATCTTTAATTAATTATTCAAATTAATTAACCTTAATCACTTATAGTAATTAACCTTTAATTACTTTATTAATTAATTAACTATAATTAATTAAATTAATCACTATAATTAATTATATTAAACCTTAATTAATTATATTAATTAATCACTTCATTTATTAATTATACTTAATTAATCAATCTTAATTACATCTTTAATTATATTAATTAATGATCCTTAATTACAAATTAATTATTAATTACTTTAATTAAATTAATTACATTAAGTAATTAACTTTAAATTAAACAACATTTATTAATCACCTTGATTAATCTTCAATCAGTAATTAACTACCCTTAATTACTTTCACTAACTAAATTAATTACTTCTTAATTAATTCCTTAACTAATCTCTTGATTAATTATTTAAAGTAATTAACTCAAATTACTTCTATTAATAACATCATTTATTCAACTAATTACTTCCAGTAATTATCTTATTATTTACCTCCCTAAACAATCTTTTCTTAATAATTACATTAAGTAATTATTATCAAATCATCTCTTGATTATTCTAAATTAATTAAACTTAATTAATTAATTTAACAAATCAAATTAACTTCAATTAATTACAATAAGTAATTAACTCTTAATTACTTCCAATAAGTAATTACATTTAAACAAATTCTATAATTGGTTATTCTTAAAATTAATTAATCTAATTAACTATTAAAATTAATCCTATTAATTAATTATTTAATAACCCATAGTTAATGACCTCATTAACTATTATTTAATTACTTTCCTTAAGTAATTAACTTATATTAATTATTATTAATTCTAAATTAATAAATCTTAATAACCAATTTATTAATCTCTAATTACTAAATTAATTAAGTATTAACTCTAACTTAATTAATCTTTGATTACTTATTAATTAATTCCTAATCATTAATTAATATTCTAATTTATAATTCTTAACAACAAATTAATCATCCCTAATTAATTTATCTTAATCCTAAATAAATTAGTTTAAACCTTTAATTACCTATTTAATTAATCCAAATGATTAATTAATAAAATAATTTAATTATCTATTAAATCTCCTAATAAATTAAATAAACACAAGTCTTTAATTATTTTAAGATAAACTTTATTCTTATTGATAAACAAGTTATCATTTACAATTTATATTTGAGACATTCATTTCAAATCTACTTTAAATTTCATTTTAAATTCTGTATTTAAAATGAATATCAATTTATTTTTAACAAAGTTTTTAAAACCAATTTAAAAACTTTTACTTATTAAAAATCTTATCCCTTATAAAAGAATTTAAGAAGAGTTTAAACCAATTTCCCTTTTATTTTTAAACATTTAATTAAATCTAACTACCAATTAAAACCTATTTAAAATATATAAATTTATAAACTTATTTATTTCAAATCTTTAAGATTCAAAACTAACTTGAATCTATGTAGTTAAATTTTGATTTAAATTCTTGTTTAAAATTTCCTTTACAAATTTAACATCAGTTTAAAATTTTAAAAACCAGACAGTTATAACCTGTCAACACAAAAATACTCGAGTCCAACCTAATCTGCTTCGAGTCACAACCCTAAATTACCCGAGACACTCACGAGCAAAACCAAGGAAAACTCGAGTAGCCTCACTGTTAAAATCCCAGACTCACCAGATATCTCGATGTCACCGTGCACGTGCACCACTCTCCGACTATCGCCAGCCACCTCCGGTGATCTTCCCACATCGACAATCATCTCCGTACCATTCCACGCTCATCTGATTGTCAAAACGAATTCGAAAGCAAAAACGAGCCTGCTATCCCAAACCTGGAACAGAAAATCGAACTCCCACCAAAACCTGTCAACGGCGATTCCTCCCATCTCCGGCCACCATCACCTTTGAAACTCCAGCGATGACTTCGACAACCCCTCCTCCTCTAAAAACCAAAACCCCAAGTCACTCGATCAATTATACTTGTCGAATTGATCACTTCTTCTAGCCGCAGTAAAACTAGGGTTAAAAACTTCGAACACCAACCATTTCCCCCACCATAGTCATGACCATCTACGACCAATTTTCCAGTCATCCCCATAGGCTCCTCCATCACCTCTCACAAGCCCGACCACCCTTGACCACGTGATCATCGGAAATGCTCGAAAACATGCTTTCTAGACGAACCCAAATAACCCATTCACTACTACATTAAAAATTGTGAACTTGATCTTAAAAATCCTAACTTTCATCTACTATTTCAGATATATGATTGTATCAACAAATTTCCATATTTGGTTTTTAACACTTTCAAGTTCCTCTGTGATTTCTTCTTCCAGACAGTGTTTCTATCTAAATTCTTGCAAATGTATTTAAAGCTTGGTTTAGTTTTAAACAACACTTTGTTTAAAACACTTAAGCCTACAGAAGATTTGAGTGAGAAGAGATTTGAGTTAAATCTAAGTTTTAAATCTCTAAAGTTTTAAACAGAGGTGATCACAATAGCTTATCTGAACATACTCAAATGTTTTCCAGAACCTTAAACAATCATAACAACACATTCCAGACATACACCACAAGTCTACTTAAAACTTAAGTCATATCCATTAAACAAAAGTATCTCATATTTACAGTTTTCAAAGCAGAGGGTTGAACTATGACCTGAGGTGTTTAATAACTACAGATATGCACACTTACATAATTTCACAAAGCAATTCTCAAACACATACATATAAACAAACATTCACATCCAAACACTATTTATCACAGAATTTAAACATGCATCATAAATTCTTAAGTTAATTTAAGTAAGAATGTTACTCACAGTTTTTGTTGAACAGAGAACTGGAAATGCTTGGTTTTGAAAACTGAAACTATGAATTGCTTTTGCTTTTAAAACTGCATACATGCTTGTTGAGATGTGTTGCTTTAGATCTAGTTTTCTTGCTTTTGATTTCAGACAGAAGAAAATGCACTAGCTTTAAAATGATTCCAGAATTTCTTCCAGATTAAAGAACATGCAGGCTGAACTTTGATTTGGATTTTGGGAAAAAGAATTACAGATTGAAGAATTTGGTTTTGAGGAGATGTTTACTGATCTCAGTTTGAAGCATTTGATTTCAGGTTTGAGAGGAGTTGATTTGGAAAAGAGAATTACAGGAGTTTGAATTTGGAAACTTGTTTACAAATTGTTGAATTTAGTTTTTGGTTTGAGCATTTGAATTTCTAATTTGAACATGAACAAGAAAGTTTACTGATCTGATTTTCAGATTTGTTTAGAGAAAGATTATTGATTTCTCTTGGCTTTTGAAAAAATGAGAAGATTAGAAAGAATGAAATGAAGAAATGCAATTGTTTATACACATGTATATTTTTGATTTTATAAAATAAAAGAAATTGAAAATAAATAAGGACACTTGTCCTATACATTTGTTTATTTAATTACACATGTTTTTACAAAGCTTTAGATAAATGACACATGTCCTTTAAGTAATTACTCATAATTCTATTTATTTTAAAATTATTTAAAAAGCCTTTTCTTATTTATTTAAATGCTTATCTATATATATATATTTTTTTAAAGAAAGAAAACCAATTTATTTATAATTAAAAGTTTATACAAATATTCTAAAATCCAAAACAAATTTAAATATTTATTCTTTTGAATTTCAAAACCTAATTTCAAATTCAATTTAAATTAAATCCTAAGATTCAATTTAAAAGTTAAGTTATATATATACATATATAACTATTCATTCAATTAAATAAAAATTCCATATTCTTTAAAATCCATTCATATTAATAAAAATAATACATTATACTTATTATTTGAAATTAACATATTTGATATTTAAATAATTTATATAAGAGATTATATTATCAAGTGATATTTTAAAAAGAAACAAAACAAGCCTTTTTGTTAACTCTTATATAATTTTAAACTTAAGTAAAAATATCTTAAGCAATTAAAGTATTTTAAAACTATAAATTTACTAATTTAAATAACTTTGAAAAGTCATATTAAATTAAATCTAAATTCCCAATTTACTCAAAGCTTCTATTTACAATATATATAAATAAATATATATATTCAAATAGAAAATATCTTATTAACTTTTAAAAGATAAAATTCACCAATTAATACTAATTTAATCAGATTATTAAATTAAATTCAAATCTTATTATCAAAGATCATCAATATCAATTTAATTATTTAACAGATTATTAAATTGATATTGTTAAAATTTCCGGGATATTACATTCCTTCCCCCTTAAAATAATTTCGTCCCCGAAATTTAAACAAAGGTAATTTAATAATCTTATTAAAGATTTTAAATTTTAAAACACAAGCATATACTATCATCCATATGCTAACAACCATAGCAACCAATCATCCAATCAAACAGTTTTAACTATCCAGACAAAATTCCAGATAGAATTCCTCGAGTTTCCCCAAGTATATATATACCGGGATACTCGCTCTACAACAATCTAAACTACTAAGCTATAGATCTCCTACTCATCTAGATCTACAGAACTAAACAGAATATCAGACTACAAACGAGTCTGACTCAACAACCAAATCTTCCTGAACTACTGATTTCAAAAACCAGAAATAGATCAAACACGTACTCCCTCAGAGATACGTAAAACTCAATGAATTCCAATTGTCCAAACTGACAATTCAATCCTGAAAACCCAATACTTATCCAAATCAGAACACAGAAGAGATCCAAACATAACTCTACTTCACAACATCAGTAGATTCCAAAC
This sequence comes from Allium fistulosum, assembly GCA_030737815.1. Lineage (NCBI taxonomy): Eukaryota > Viridiplantae > Streptophyta > Magnoliopsida > Asparagales > Amaryllidaceae > Allium > Allium fistulosum. The sequence goes on from CM060908.1 coordinate 478,848,602, forward strand.
TTACTTCTCCTATCCAGAGATATACTCCAAACTGCTTTCGCTGCTCAATTCAGATCTGAGATAGAACACAAGCACAGACTGGACAACTCATCCAAGAATATGGTTCACGGATCCATAAAGAAAACTCAGATACTTCATCAAAACTTGAGTTGCTGCACCAATTCCATCTCTAGGAAACATCCTTCAACTAGACTGAACTACTGGTATCACTCCTGGAATCCAGTCGATAAGAAAACTCACCTTCAGATGCGGACAAACTCCTGACTTCTCTGAAGACACTCAGAAAAACTCTGATAACCCAAGAGAACCCTCAAACTATCGCAAGTCACTTTTGCGATCAACCCAGCCTATTTCCAAAGAAAACTGTTCCTCTTAACAAATCAGAACAGCCCATACTTAACTATCCAATCCACCGAAGAAATGGATGCACCCTGCTGCTTCTGAATTTCACCTCCAGAAAAACTGCTCAGCCAGAAAAACTTCCTGCCATCACAGAACACTCCAAGCTGCACTGCTGATACTGATGCCAAGGACTTTCTACTCCAAAGATCTTCGAGAAACTCGAACTCCAAACCAAACAGAATACCATGCTGAACTCAGCCATAATACTGAAACAGACACACTTCCTTAAACTCGTTCCAAAGAAAACATCTTCGGGAACATCCATCGTCACTGCATCTCATCACACAGCTACTATTACCTGAGGTATCAAGATACCATCACTTGCTTCTGTTCAACCGATAGATCCAAACTCTACTCATCCAACTTTACAGATAAACTCTGAACCTTAACAGGTTTCCTTCAGAGATTCGATGAAATCCTTCATCACAGCAAAACTTACTCGAGACAGTATTGGGTCTACAGTCTCGATAAATACACTTCCAACCTTAATTCCAACCATTGTAGTCGTGTTTCATACACTACTACCCTATCTATCTTTATATCTTATATTGGAGAACCTGTACGGGTAACCCAACAATATAGGTAGAATATATATAGTTATATAAAAATTACAAATACGCTCTCTCACGATAGATACCACTCCAGAGCTAGGTATTCACTCAACCAATAGCTTTGATATTCACTTAACCAAAAGCTTAGGCATTCGCTCAACCTAAGCTCTGATACCACGAGTGACGACCCGACTTTCCACTCCCGGAAAATCGCATCGACAGTAAGAAAGAAAGGGGTGAGAATTAGAAAAGAGAAGAAGAGAAAAGAAAACAACAACAGATACTCACAGCGGAAACGAAACGAAATATAATATATCACATAAATATTACATAGTATCATATACATCATCTATCAGAGTTACACAGATTACACATCACATACTAGACAGTTATAAACATCTGTCTAGTTATTACATTTCAACACAATACAAATCAATACAAAGATCAACACAGCGGAAAACTACTATCTATATCTACAACGCCGAAGCCTCCTGCTCCATTGCTCCTCCAGATTACTCGTCAAAGCTAAACCTGAATCCCTTGGCTACTCGTAAAAATTTGAGTACCCAAGAGTTTATAAAACAGAAATAAACAACTTGGGTCAGACATGGGTCTGGTGTGAGTAACAGGTTAAACTTGTTTAACTTCAAAACCTTTTGAAAGAAAAAGTATCACGTAAGACTCCCCACCAATAAATATGGGTAAGTTTTTACCTTACGCTAACCAAAACATTTGATAGGAAATTCGATTGTATTATAATAGGGTCTAGGGTTTTCAAGTAAAATACAGAAATAGCTGGAATGCTTACATCTCACGTTCCAACATAGTTGGGCACAACTAAAACGTACGGCACTTATTGGAGTTTGGATTCCATCAATGGCAGGGCTACCGGGGTACCGCCCGTCACAGTACGTGGCCTAGATCACCGTACCGAGGATCACTCCCAATCCCCTGCAACACAAGGCCGGAACATCCCTTACTGGATAATTCCCGCACAAGATATCCCAGCAGTTGGAGCTCACAACTGCCCACACAGCCGAATAATAATAAGAAGGGACCTCTAGACAGAGATAATCTTGTCCTACTTGGGTGCTACCCACTAACCTTGCTGCACCTCCCCTGTTTTAGCCATTCCCGGTTTGTGAGGCTTGAGGTCACGATTACCTTAAAACAGAACACATCACTTAGAATGCTCATCGTCCACCTGACAATGTTCTGAAAGCATTCAATCCATACAAGTTCGTTCCGGGTTTGAACGAAACCGAAGGCATTATCTCGTTACACTCGTTTTGGAATCACCCTCAGAGTTAACGACAATAACCCTTGCACTCTAAATCTTCATCTTCACTTGCTCTATTTGGATTTCACGACCTAACGTAAATTTGGATCGATGTGGTATTCGGGTCTCCAGACCTGGAAATCCGGTATACGGAAACCCGATCCCGGTCTCATCGAAATCCAAAACGTATCTTTTAAGGCCAAGTTGTTTTAAAGGTTAAAACAATTTAATTCAATTATCTTTATACACTTAGAAAGAAAATTCACAATAGATAATCAACATTATCAATATCATCAGATAATCCATATTATCACAATTCAACTAAACATCCATATCACTTAGCATATATCTTATCAGAGATATCAATCAAATGCAAAGCATTTAGTATTATCTTCCATCCATAAGTAATGATCTATATCATCTCTAATTAATTTAAAGTTAATTAAATTAATTACTTTTATTTTATAAATCCTTCTTACTTAAACATTAATTAATTCCAAATTAATTAATTATCCTCTAATTACCTTTTTCAATTAATCATCTTTGATTAATTATCTTTTAATTACCCTCAAGTAATTTATCTTTAATTAATTATTCAAATTAATTAACCTTAATCACTTATAGTAATTAACCTTTAATTACTTTATTAATTAATTAACTATAATTAATTAAATTAATCACTATAATTAATTATATTAAACCTTAATTAATTATATTAATTAATCACTTCATTTATTAATTATACTTAATTAATCAATCTTAATTACATCTTTAATTATATTAATTAATGATCCTTAATTACAAATTAATTATTAATTACTTTAATTAAATTAATTACATTAAGTAATTAACTTTAAATTAAACAACATTTATTAATCACCTTGATTAATCTTCAATCAGTAATTAACTACCCTTAATTACTTTCACTAACTAAATTAATTACTTCTTAATTAATTCCTTAACTAATCTCTTGATTAATTATTTAAAGTAATTAACTCAAATTACTTCTATTAATAACATCATTTATTCAACTAATTACTTCCAGTAATTATCTTATTATTTACCTCCCTAAACAATCTTTTCTTAATAATTACATTAAGTAATTATTATCAAATCATCTCTTGATTATTCTAAATTAATTAAACTTAATTAATTAATTTAACAAATCAAATTAACTTCAATTAATTACAATAAGTAATTAACTCTTAATTACTTCCAATAAGTAATTACATTTAAACAAATTCTATAATTGGTTATTCTTAAAATTAATTAATCTAATTAACTATTAAAATTAATCCTATTAATTAATTATTTAATAACCCATAGTTAATGACCTCATTAACTATTATTTAATTACTTTCCTTAAGTAATTAACTTATATTAATTATTATTAATTCTAAATTAATAAATCTTAATAACCAATTTATTAATCTCTAATTACTAAATTAATTAAGTATTAACTCTAACTTAATTAATCTTTGATTACTTATTAATTAATTCCTAATCATTAATTAATATTCTAATTTATAATTCTTAACAACAAATTAATCATCCCTAATTAATTTATCTTAATCCTAAATAAATTAGTTTAAACCTTTAATTACCTATTTAATTAATCCAAATGATTAATTAATAAAATAATTTAATTATCTATTAAATCTCCTAATAAATTAAATAAACACAAGTCTTTAATTATTTTAAGATAAACTTTATTCTTATTGATAAACAAGTTATCATTTACAATTTATATTTGAGACATTCATTTCAAATCTACTTTAAATTTCATTTTAAATTCTGTATTTAAAATGAATATCAATTTATTTTTAACAAAGTTTTTAAAACCAATTTAAAAACTTTTACTTATTAAAAATCTTATCCCTTATAAAAGAATTTAAGAAGAGTTTAAACCAATTTCCCTTTTATTTTTAAACATTTAATTAAATCTAACTACCAATTAAAACCTATTTAAAATATATAAATTTATAAACTTATTTATTTCAAATCTTTAAGATTCAAAACTAACTTGAATCTATGTAGTTAAATTTTGATTTAAATTCTTGTTTAAAATTTCCTTTACAAATTTAACATCAGTTTAAAATTTTAAAAACCAGACAGTTATAACCTGTCAACACAAAAATACTCGAGTCCAACCTAATCTGCTTCGAGTCACAACCCTAAATTACCCGAGACACTCACGAGCAAAACCAAGGAAAACTCGAGTAGCCTCACTGTTAAAATCCCAGACTCACCAGATATCTCGATGTCACCGTGCACGTGCACCACTCTCCGACTATCGCCAGCCACCTCCGGTGATCTTCCCACATCGACAATCATCTCCGTACCATTCCACGCTCATCTGATTGTCAAAACGAATTCGAAAGCAAAAACGAGCCTGCTATCCCAAACCTGGAACAGAAAATCGAACTCCCACCAAAACCTGTCAACGGCGATTCCTCCCATCTCCGGCCACCATCACCTTTGAAACTCCAGCGATGACTTCGACAACCCCTCCTCCTCTAAAAACCAAAACCCCAAGTCACTCGATCAATTATACTTGTCGAATTGATCACTTCTTCTAGCCGCAGTAAAACTAGGGTTAAAAACTTCGAACACCAACCATTTCCCCCACCATAGTCATGACCATCTACGACCAATTTTCCAGTCATCCCCATAGGCTCCTCCATCACCTCTCACAAGCCCGACCACCCTTGACCACGTGATCATCGGAAATGCTCGAAAACATGCTTTCTAGACGAACCCAAATAACCCATTCACTACTACATTAAAAATTGTGAACTTGATCTTAAAAATCCTAACTTTCATCTACTATTTCAGATATATGATTGTATCAACAAATTTCCATATTTGGTTTTTAACACTTTCAAGTTCCTCTGTGATTTCTTCTTCCAGACAGTGTTTCTATCTAAATTCTTGCAAATGTATTTAAAGCTTGGTTTAGTTTTAAACAACACTTTGTTTAAAACACTTAAGCCTACAGAAGATTTGAGTGAGAAGAGATTTGAGTTAAATCTAAGTTTTAAATCTCTAAAGTTTTAAACAGAGGTGATCACAATAGCTTATCTGAACATACTCAAATGTTTTCCAGAACCTTAAACAATCATAACAACACATTCCAGACATACACCACAAGTCTACTTAAAACTTAAGTCATATCCATTAAACAAAAGTATCTCATATTTACAGTTTTCAAAGCAGAGGGTTGAACTATGACCTGAGGTGTTTAATAACTACAGATATGCACACTTACATAATTTCACAAAGCAATTCTCAAACACATACATATAAACAAACATTCACATCCAAACACTATTTATCACAGAATTTAAACATTATCATAAATTCTTAAGTTAATTTAAGTAAGAATGTTACTCACAGTTTTTGTTGAACAGAGAACTGGAAATGCTTGGTTTTGAAAACTGAAACTATGAATTGCTTTTGCTTTTAAAACTGCATACATGCTTGTTGAGATGTGTTGCTTTAGATCTAGTTTTCTTGCTTTTGATTTCAGACAGAAGAAAATGCACTAGCTTTAAAATGATTCCAGAATTTCTTCCAGATTAAAGAACATGCAGGCTGAACTTTGATTTGGATTTTGGGAAAAAGAATTACAGATTGAAGAATTTGGTTTTGAGGAGATGTTTACTGATCTCAGTTTGAAGCATTTGATTTCAGGTTTGAGAGGAGTTGATTTGGAAAAGAGAATTACAGGAGTTTGAATTTGGAAACTTGTTTACAAATTGTTGAATTTAGTTTTTGGTTTGAGCATTTGAATTTCTAATTTGAACATGAACAAGAAAGTTTACTGATCTGATTTTCAGATTTGTTTAGAGAAAGATTATTGATTTCTCTTGGCTTTTGAAAAAATGAGAAGATTAGAAAGAATGAAATGAAGAAATGCAATTGTTTATACACATGTATATTTTTGATTTTATAAAATAAAAGAAATTGAAAATAAATAAGGACACTTGTCCTATACATTTGTTTATTTAATTACACATGTTTTTACAAAGCTTTAGATAAATGACACATGTCCTTTAAGTAATTACTCATAATTCTATTTATTTTAAAATTATTTAAAAAGCCTTTTCTTATTTATTTAAATGCTTATCTATATATATATATTTTTTTAAAGAAAGAAAACCAATTTATTTATAATTAAAAGTTTATACAAATATTCTAAAATCCAAAACAAATTTAAATATTTATTCTTTTGAATTTCAAAACCTAATTTCAAATTCAATTTAAATTAAATCCTAAGATTCAATTTAAAAGTTAAGTTATATATATACATATATAACTATTCATTCAATTAAATAAAAATTCCATATTCTTTAAAATCCATTCATATTAATAAAAATAATACATTATACTTATTATTTGAAATTAACATATTTGATATTTAAATAATTTATATAAGAGATTATATTATCAAGTGATATTTTAAAAAGAAACAAAACAAGCCTTTTTGTTAACTCTTATATAATTTTAAACTTAAGTAAAAATATCTTAAGCAATTAAAGTATTTTAAAACTATAAATTTACTAATTTAAATAACTTTGAAAAGTCATATTAAATTAAATCTAAATTCCCAATTTACTCAAAGCTTCTATTTACAATATATATAAATAAATATATATATTCAAATAGAAAATATCTTATTAACTTTTAAAAGATAAAATTCACCAATTAATACTAATTTAATCAGATTATTAAATTAAATTCAAATCTTATTATCAAAGATCATCAATATCAATTTAATTATTTAACAGATTATTAAATTGATATTGTTAAAATTTCCGGGATATTACAAAAAACATTAATAGGGAAACATCAATTAGAAAAAGTAAACATGAATTATTCATTTGCCTACATAATAGTCGGATTCCTTAACAGTACAATAGTAAACCTAACAGTACAATAGTAAAAAAAATTAATTCTGAATTGAGCAGAAAGAAATTCACAAATTCTAACCTAAAAAAGGATTGCAACTGAGAACTCGTAGCGACGTGAGTGGACCGAATTCAAGATTATGGATGGAGCTTTTACACGAATCTACGAAGTGTCATCGATGTGATGTGGAGTTCAGAGAAGCAATTAACAGTGCGAGCTAACGTATCTGAGGAGGGAGGGTAGGTCGGCAATGAAATGAAGGAAGCAATTAACAGCGTGAGCGAAAGTATCTGAGGAGGGAAGGTATTTCGTTTGGAAATGAACAAGGAAGGGTTTGGGAGGGGAAATGAAAAAAGGCCAAAAACATGGAGCGAAAATTTGCAGACGCCCCGCCAAATCAATAAGGCAGCGATTTTTGTAATTAAACAGCGATTTTTATTGTATATAATAGAAGTAAAATTGAATAATTACAGCTTTTTAGCTTAAAGGCTGTTATATAGAGCTGTTAAACACAATTTTTCTTGTAGTGAGAGATTGTACTCTAGGCAGATTTTATAAGGAAAATCAAACATGGATAATGTTAGAAACTTATATCATTTTTCAGAGCACAAACACTACACCATTAATTTATAGATAATCATAACACAATTATCCGGTTTCTAGGAATCATACTTCATAGAAATTCAGCAAGCAATCAAAGGTTAAAAATCATGTTGTTACCTATATGGATGAAATTTTATGGTATGAATTAAATTAAACTATGTGGGGATTGATTAAATTTAATCAATCAAATTATCCTCTTGTTTACCAGAACTCTAATTGAAACAAGAGAGGCACATGCATCCTTACATGTATGTGCATATCTTTGTGAATGCACCAATATATTTATATTGGTAAAGATTTTGATCCTGGATAAGATGTAGAAAAAAAATGACTCTAGGCTTCAGGAATATATATATATATATATATATATATATGTATATCTTATATATATATATCAATGTAAAAAAAAATCCTTACAAATTTAGGTATAAAAGAGAGGGTCATTTCAACACCCTTCTCTGAGACATACGAGCTCAAAGGTTGTATACTTGTGGGAGTCAAATAGTAATCAAAGGAATGGCAGTGTGGCATTCAAAGTGAAAGAAGATGTGTTATGTGAAATGGTAATCATAGCCTCAAGCCTCATCAAATCGGAAATGACCGAAACAGGATTAGATGCAGCAAGGCTAAGTGGGTCATCCCCAATTAGGGTATGATCATCCCCTTCTAGATATATTTCTTCTCGCTATGACGTTCGGGATGTAAATTAATGTGGTGTATGGAAATCGAGCGCTCGGTTAAAGGTTGGTAACGACCGGGGATGACATATTCGGTACTATCTAGTTACAAAGGTAGGCCAATCTTGTGTTGGTAGAGGGCAGATGTTCTGTGCCTCGGGACATCCATCTAGAGGTGTACACATTTCGAAAGGTAGATCCTTCACCTGGTCATTTGTATGGAAATCCATTCTCCAATAAGAACCTACAGTTTTGGTTGTAGAGCCTAGTATGCTAAAATTTAATAATGGTATCAATTTCGGCTAAGATTAATAAGTTTATTTGCAAAAGTTTTCAAAGAGAATGATATTAAAAATAATATCAAATGTTTTGATATAAAAGTGTTTTAGTTATCATAAGGTAAAAACCCGTCTGTATTTATGTGTGGGCGTGGTCATATGAGATACTCTTTCTTTTCAAAGGATTTTATTCAAAGGATGATATATGACACTGCCATTTATTATTGAGTTTTCTCACGCCGGTTTATCAAGCCTGGTCCGGGTATTTTAAATACTCGGGTTAGATCCGAGTAGTTTCAGGTTGAGTTGAAGACGATTGGAGTTTCCAGAGGAGACCTGGAGATCTTCATCATCGTATGGACGTATTCTATTATCCACTTCATCTATTTTATTTGTTTTGTTGTTTGTCAGCATTTGTAAGGGCAGATGTTATAACTGTCCAAGCTGAATCTAGGTTAACTCTGATAATGTATTTTAAAATTTTCCGCTGTAAAGATTATTATTGAAATAATATATGTTATTCCATTCGAGTGAGATTCTGTTCTGTCTTTATTTTCTTTCTACCCTTAATGATCCTCTTATTCGTGCAATTTGAGTTGGATATGTGTGGTTTATTGTCGATTTAAAGGGTACGGAAAAACGGGCCATTACATTTGGTATCAAAGCTGAAGGTTAAGCGAGAACCTTGGCTTTGTTGGGGTAAAGACTCATTAGAGATAGGGTTAGTAATACCCTAGGATGAGTAACTCATTAGAGATAGGGTTAGTGACACCCTAGAATGAGTTTGAGTGTATAATATATGAGTGTGTATTTGTTAGTGACTAATAAATTGTTTTGTGTTGATTTATCTGTTGATTGATTTATGGATTCTGATCGATGCGCCTGATCAGCGTTATCAATGGGGATTCCTAAACACTTAAACAAGGTGAACCGACACACTGATTTTGAAAAAATTGGTAAATGAAATAATTTTACCTAGGATTATATTTTGAATATAAAGTCTACATTTTGAAAAGTTGTATAGTTAGAAATCAGGATTAGTGAAATTTAGATTTGAACATCTTATGATTAATATTTCACGGTTTGACTATAAGATGTTTGATAAAGATAATCGATAAGTTAGAAATCTGATAAGGTAATTAAAATCTTTAATACTTATTCTAAAATAATAAATTAAGAAATGATAATGTTAAGTTACTGTCATAAATTGATCAATTGTTTGGTTTAAAAGTTTAAGTACAAATAACTTGTGAATTAAGTTTCACGATTTGACTATAGGGTATTTGATAATAAGAATTGTTTAAGGAATGAACACATAAGATAAAAATGTATTTAAATGATTGTGTAAAAAGATATATATAAAAGGAATAAGAATTTAAATTCGAGTAAAAGAGTTGTGGAAATTTAAATGAAGTTAATTAATATAAGATAAAATGAATTTATAAAATAGATTTTATAAACAAAAGTAATCTCTAAAGGATTTTGAAAATGGTATTTGTAACGACCCTGAATTTTGAACGAATTAAATTGAGAATATTTAATTAATTTTAAATATTTGAATGATGATTTAGTTTGAATCCCCGATATAAATTTGAAATTTGCGATTAAATTATAAAATTTAAGCTATTGATGGTCGAATAAAAATTCGAATCTTCAATTTAAGCTGAAGAAAAATATTTCAAAAGCTTTTATAATTCGTATTGACAATACTGAAGATAACAGAAGCTTCAGAATCTAATTTCAAAGTGTTTCGTTCAATTTTGAAATTTAATCGTTTAAATTGAATTTAAAAATAGCCGTCCGAGGCACAGTCTCGGAATTGGACGAAACCAGTTCCATTGGGTCCGAAATATTGATATTTTTACTGGGTTTCAAATTTCGTGTTAATCGGAGTTTGTATGTGAGCACACGACAGGAAAACGCATTTAATTTTTTATTAAATTCGAATTTAAATTAATATTTAAATTTGTCAAATACAGCATGTTGTTTCCCTTAAATCGCGCCTAAGATTGGGAAAGAATCGTGCAAACCATCCTCCATCTCATTTTAACATCATCACGCAACAGATCATTTTAAAATCAAAACTGCATCTCTTCTCCTTTCAGTTCAAATCGAACGAAGAAAGTAAGAAATGGCGAACGAAATTTTTCCTTCGTTTAAAAAGAAATTCGCGCTGTCTCCCTCCTCTTCTATTCCTCTTCCCCAAATAAAAAAAAAAGAAAGAAAACGATGGCGACCCCGAGTAGCCGAAGTCATTCACGAAGGCGATACAGTCGGCGCCTGGTGGTGAAGCTCGCGATCGGGGAAGACGAGTCGTTCGACGAATTCGTGGAAGCTTGCAAGGGGATTAGGGTTCGTACGAGGTTCGGCGGCCTGAGGTGATTCGCGAAATTCGCGACTTCGACTTCAGATATGTGGAGCACGTTCGTGTGCAGGCTCGGGGCGACGACGTTCAAGTGGAGTTGTTGGAATCGATTGCGACGTCAGGGCTGCAGGCAGTTGGCGAGGCGTCGACGACAAGGCTGCGTTCAATTATAGTTCGAAGTTAGGGCATCTCGTGGTGGCCAAAGTAGAGGCGTTTGTTCGCGTGGTCGCTGGGAGATGTCGATTCGGTTAAAGGGATAGTCGATCTTGTTGACTGAGGATGGCAAGTACGACGGTGGCAATCGCGAGTGTTCTATTGGGGATTTTTTGTGAGGTACTTGCAGTTTTGTTTAAATTCAATTAAATAAAATATATATACATGTGAAGGTTTACAGCATATAAATTCTCTGTAAGGTTTAAAAGAAATTCTGTTTTTGTGTATATATATATAATAGGTTAGAAACAGAGAAAAATAATATTTACAGTAAGTTATATAGACTGTTTCATTTTAAAAAAAAAAATAGGTTTAATAAAAATATATATAAATGAATATAAACTGTAAAAGAGAAAATTGGGTTTAAGAAATTTAATTTTTAGTTTAAATTAAATAAAGCTATTAAATGGGAATTTATCATTCGATTTGTTCGAATTTAATTAGATTATATATTGTTTGTTACAAGGTTTAAAAATGGAGAAAACAATCGAGATTGGAAATAGGATGGCAAAATAAATGCTAAGGTGAGATCTTCTCACTCAAATTGAATGTGGAACTTTTACAGTTATTGATTTGATGATTGCTATGTTGATTGTGATATTAGATATTATAGGATATATCTATATATATAGCAGTATATACATATTGGCATATGTATATATTGGATTGATTGATTTTCCCACCTCGTATAGCGGATGAGACCCTATTGCGCCGTTAGTAAGCGGATTTATAAAAAACCTATATACCGCGATAATTCCGTACTGGAGCGGAATTGGTATTGTGCTAACGTCTTTGGATGCAGGGAAACAGGTTGGAGGGATCCAACTGGATTCCTCACTAGTAGTTATTTATTTACAGATATTGAGATGTATTCTGTTATCATATGTTGAGATATGATATTGACTGTTGTGATTGACTAATTGATGCGTTGCATCATCAGATTCAAATTTTTAAAGTCTAAAAATAACGATTTTGGATTTTAAAAGGATTTGTAAAGTGATTTGCAGAAGTATACGTTTTATTGAAATTTTTGAATTGGTTTATTTTAAATAAATAAATGTTAAAATTTTAATGTTAGTAAAATTGTGATTTTTGTGAAATACGACAAAAATGTTATTTTTGAAATAAACAATTGATAAAGATTATGAAATAGTTTAAATTGGAATTGTTGAAGTATTTTAAACAATTCATATAAAAAAGATTTATAAAAATTGATATTTTTATAAATTAAAAATATTGAAATTTTGAAATGAGTTTTATTAAGTGTTAAAGTCAAGTAAAAATGGACTCCATAAGTGAATTGAAATTTATAGATTCATAAATTGTGGAGTTATTAAATGGATAGATTTTGTAAAACAAAAAGATTTATAAGCAATTATCTTATAAATGGGATTTTGACATTTAGATGAGAAATGAATAGATGTTGTAAATAAATGGATTATAAGTTCTTAACGTATAATATAAACTTCCGGTATAAAATTGAGTTATATAAGTTGAATTGGATAATTTAGAAATCGAAGTTTTATAAATAGAAATGGGATTTATAAACATTGTTTTATAAATTCAAAATCAATAGAATTTGATAAATTTAACATTTAAGTTATTAAAGGAGATATATTCGTGATTTTGGACAGCGAATTATCCTTTAAGTTAAATGTGTAGAAATTGTTAAAATTGGGATAGTGATTATATTCACGAATTTGGACAGTAAATATATATTATTGAATAAAATCAATATATTTTGGGAAAAGTAATATTGTTAAATGAAGTTGTTTTAAAAGATGTTTTAAAATGTATTATGAATCGAATACATAGATTTCAACATTTTATTGTTGAAATAGACGTTTTCGAGAAATATAAGGAAATGGTGGACTATAACACTGTTGTTATAGTAAATGATTTCCGAAAGGAAATGTTTTATATAGTATTGGGATTTACACATCTATCTAAATTCTGAATCCCTATACTAGTGATTTTGAGTCGTCGTAACGATGTTTTACGTAACATTCGTTTTGACTCAAATAAAGGTGTTAAAAGAATGTTTTCCTTAAAGAATGAATATATACTTAATTTGATTGAAGTATATCGAATATTTTCAAATGTTGAAAATAAATAGTTGTGTGAATTACTTATAATTAAATAAGTATGGAAATGGTTTTCCCATATGAAACGAAGGGTTTGAAATCTTATCTTTTAAAGATAAATTGAAAAGTGAATTGATTTGAAATTGTTTTCAAACGGTTAAGTGTGGAAATTTTATATCTAGTAAAGATATTTTTGAAGATGAAATAATTTGGAAAATTATTTGGAATCTGATGATGTTGCGCATCTTTATTGATAGTTAAATAACCGACTATCAATATTTACCTTTAGATAGGTATTTGTTGTGAATTGGATGAATTTGAATGCCACACTTATTTTTGAATAAACGCTCACTATTCGGGTTAGCCGGGAAAGGACCATGGGGTCGTATAACCCATTCCGAATATGTGATACGTCGTTATGAATTGCATTCGAAGACCGGTGTTGAAGACCGGATATTTTTGAAAACGGAAGGATTACCGTCGAGTTACTCTACATCGACTGATCTTCGATTTAGAGGTTTTATCACCCTTAGTGACGGGAAGTCCTGACGTGATTGAAAATTATCCGGAATGGCAAGGGCTTCGTGAGAAGTGCCTTCGGTTCTGTTCGATCCCGGAACAGACTTGTATGGATTGTGTGTCTGACGTTACAATTTGAGATATAAAGCTGATTTCTTTCAAATACATTTCTGTTGGTGGCGGAGAATTTATTCTCTTAGCTTAACACCCTTCTCTGAGACGTACGAGCTCAGAGGTTATGTAGTTGAAATTCATCAGCGATATATCCCAATTTGGTAACGTGGCATACTGAGTGTTGCTGTGAAATGATCAGTGTTTGATCATTTGTGATATGATCATTTGTTTGATCTTATATCTTTGTGATCATAGGTTGATCATTTTGTTTGACCCGAAGCAGGGCTTTTTGAGAAAGCGTAGCTTTGTGGACGAGACTTCGTCGAGCCTCACACCCCGGAAATGGTCGAAACAGGACGAATGCGGCAAGGTTCTAGGGAGTAGCGCCCCTTAGTGTATGTCATTCCTTCTGGATAAAGGTGGTATCATGGTATGGAGCCCAGATACTTAACCTCTGTGGTTATTGCATTATTATTATCTATGTGGTTTGTTGGAAATCGGGGATCCTCGGGAAGATCGGTGACGATCGGGGGATGGCATACGCGTGTCAGTAGTTACCTATTTTTGCAGAGGTAACCCGGCCTTGTGTTGGCAGAGATCCGGTTAGGTTCTCGGGTCGTCTATTCCAGGGACGTACCCATCGTGGATAGGAAGTTCCTTAGCCTGACCATTTGTTGGAAATCCAAAGAAACAATACGTGACTTGTACGGTTTTAGTTGTAGAACCTGCCATCTAATATGGCAGCTATAGCAAGCATACTATAATGGTACCTATGCTGGCTAAGATTTATATTCTACTTTCGAAATGTTTTCTACACTATGCACTAATAATAATATCAAAAAGAATTTGATTTTTGCGTAGTAAGCATCTTTGACTATCATAAGAAGAAATCTCCTCCAAGTCTGCGTTTGCATTGTGTGTGTGGCGGGAGGTCTTATGGTAGTTTCATTTTCCAAAAGCATTTCGAATTGACTTTAAAATTATCCTGTTGTTTATTTTAAAGAATAACTGTTTTTACGATCTCACACCAGTCACCATGACTGACTCGGAGTTTATTGTTCCCTTCTAAACTCTGGGTGCCCACCAATTTCCACACGGGCAGTCTAGAGTTAGATTATCAGGATATTCTGGATATTCTGGAGCTTTGGAGATAAGCTGGAGGACGAGACGTAGATTTGTATCTAATAATATTTATTCCGCTGTGTATTCTGTATAAGGACAAGTTTATATAACTGTCCATTGTTGTTTATTGACTCTGATGATATGATGTAATGTAATGTAATAACAGATATAATTCTTTTGTTTTTAAATGATATTCATTTATCTATTATATATTGTTCCGCTGCGATATGTGAGATTCTGATATTGTTTTCTGCTTCTGTATCTGATGTTGTGTTGTTGTTCTTCTTTCTTTCTTCTCTTTTTCTTCTATCTTCTTCTTCTTCTATTTTTTTTTCTTTTTCTTAAAACCCTCACTATTGGAGTTTCCGGCACTCGATTTCTCGGTAGTCGATAAAGTGAGTATCGATGTCGAATTTTCGAAAGTCGAAAATTTCGGGATGTGACAGCGTGGTATCAGAGCATATGGTTAAGCGACAACCCTGCTCTGTTGGGTATTACTCATTAGAGATAGAGTCAGTAGTACTCTAGAATGAGTTGAGTGTAATAATAGATACGAGTGCGTATTTGTTAGTGAATATAAAATTGTTTTATATTGTGTTTGCTTATCCGTTGAGATGTTTGTGAATTTCGGTCGGTATGTGGGACGCCATATTATCGATAGGGATTTCTAAACACTTAAACGAGGCAAGACGACATAGTATTGTTTTAAAATAGGGTAAATGAAATAATTTTACCCAAAACTATTTTTGTATGGAAAAAAAGAAATGATTTTTCTATGAAATACTATAGTATATGGATGTTTGGTTGTTAGGA